>OY755047.1:46880543-48080543 GCA_963576565.1 Aspidapion aeneum
AATGCACTGTGCTGCATATCGGGTTCAACAATCCCATGTTAGACTATTACATAGGTAACACCAAACTCGAATCAGTGACGGAACAGATAGATCTTGGAGTCACAATCAGCCATGATCTTAAATGGGAGCCTCATATAGCACAAATCACAAAAAGAGCAAACTCTGTTATCAACCTCATGAGAAGAAGGAAATGACGGTTGAGTGTTTCCGTAAGGCATTTACATCATATGTAAGGCCGATCCTCGAGCATGCAGAATCATGTGTGGAATCCATATTTCCAGAAGGATATTCAAATGCTAGAGAATGTTCAGCGTAGAGCCACAAAAATTCCATCTGCATTGAAGAACTTGTCATATGAGGATCGGCTGGAAATTCTCAGGCTGCCAACTCTATTTGAGAGAAGAAGTAGGGGAGATCTTATAGAAATACAAACCCCAACCTAAGGGGGCATTCCTTGAAGCTAAAAACCGAAAAATGTCAAAGATTATCACGAGCAAATTTTCTAACAAATCGGGTGGTACAAACATGGAATGTGCTGCCTGAAGAAGCAGTGACCGCGATCAATGTGAATAATTTTAAGAACAGATTAGACAATTGAAAAGAAAGTGCTACAGCAGTTTACCGGTTCTACCGCGTATCTGCTAAGAACTAATAATAATAATAAAATGTTTAGAACACAATTCCCTACAATCTGTTTTCATAGATCACAGGTCTACATTATTTTATGTAAAAACGATAAAGTCCTAGAAGTAAACTTTATTTACAAGAAATCTTCAGGACACAATTCTCTACAATTCATCTATGTGAGTCACAGCTCTACGACTTTTTCGCGTAAAATGCAAAAAAAAATATTGACATTTTGGACGCCCTCTGTTTTCTATACATGTTGTTGTATCTAAATTATTATAGATAGTTTGTAACGAATTGTGTCCTGAACATTTTATGCCAATAAATTTTGTCTCTACGACATACCGTTTTTGCGTAAAATGCGTTACTATTTTTTTTCAATCAATTTGCCAGATTTAATGTACAAGAAATATGCTTTAAAAAATACCATTTAATTTATTTCGGGTAGTTTTGCCACAACCTAGTTAGTTTTATTTTGGTGTTTCGGTAAACTCTAAGACTTGTGCTGGTGCTGTTTATTTGTAATAAAATAGATCTGGCCTTCATATTGAAACGAAAGGTACCGAAACCTGGTTCTTCTAGTCGCGTGTGAAAAGTACTGACTGGTGTCCGAAAACATTTTAAATACAGTGAAACCTCTCCTTGCGGACACCTCTATTAAGCGGACACTCCCTTTAGGCGGACACATTTTATGGAACAAAGCTTTTCCCTATTTCTTGACATGTAAAATTCACTCCTATAACCGGACACTCTAATAACCGGACGCGGACAATTTTTTTTGGTAAAAAAATTCTGAAACCTCTCTTAACCGGACGCAAACCTCTGACAACAGGACGGAGCGCTGCACGACATGGGCATAAATATTATGTAGTACCTTCGCAACAACTTACTCCGCAGCCGGAGAATTACTACTTATGGTTTTAATGCAAAGACTAAATACTTCTGTCTGTATTTATTAGGCGGGCGCGGGACTTTTTTTTTTAGTTGTCAAACACACTGTGTTTATTGTATTACAATCTAGTCAGTAAGACTAATTAGCAATTTTGTTTTAACTTAATTTACTAGAAAAGTCAGATTTAAACTTAGGGTTCACTCAACAGTTCTCCCCGCTTTGTTTAGTCTGTAACTCACATTTGTGTTGTGTTTATAGCATTTTTTTTAAAAATATAATTCACTTAGTTTACTAGCTCAAACGGCTTCACTCTTTTTAGTCTTCGAACTAGCATAGTATTGTCTAGAAGCTGAATTGCTTCCACATTCACATGCCGATGGAGTCTATCTTCATGGCTTTTTGCGTACTTTTTTATAGTCTCTGCTACAGTTTCGATTTTTAGATCTCGATGAAGGTCACTATTTCGAACGTACCAAGGTGCATTCACAATGTTTCTTAATACTTTATTTTGAAATCTCTGTAAAACTATAATGTTACTCTCTTTAGCACAACCCCATAGTTGAATACCATATGTCCATACTGGTTTCAGTATTTGTCTATAAAGCAGTAACTTATTATGAATTGTTAAATTGGACTTCCTTCCAATTAGCCAGTTCATTTTTCTATACCTTATCTCAAGTTCTTCTTTTTTTTTCTTAACATGTGCTTTCTAGCGCAATTTGGCATCAAGTGTTATACCGAGATATTTTGCCTGATTTGAATATGGTACGGGAATGTTGTTAATTGTTATTTGTATGTGATTTATATTTTTGTTTATAAAATCAACATGAATTGATTTGGTTTCATTTAATTTCATTCGCCACTTTGTGGTCCAACTGTAAACTTCGGTGACTGCATCCTGAAGTGTTTCTATGCTTTTTTCAATAGATTTTTCTACCGTCAATAAACCAGTATCATCTGCAAATGTTGCTAAGTGACAATTTTCTGGCTTTGGGATATCGCAAGTGAATAATAAGTATAGATAAGGGCCTAGTACGCTACCCTGGGGCACGCCTGTGTTAGCTTCCGCTAAATTTCGCGGTTGTTTGTAAATGTTAAAACCACACAATTGTATGACGGACAGAGTACATTTTTCACGCATTGGACATGCGCACCAAGAATCAGTGAGATCCTTTTCTACCGCCTCGAGAAAATGGCGTGTTAATTTACGTTCTCCAACTATTTCAAATTTCTACACTTGAAAGTGCTCGATTTTGGTGTACTGAAGCATAGAACTAGAAACTTCAGTCCTTCAGCTACGTGGTGCCATCATTAGATCCAGACAGGGGCCCCTTGGAACGTGGAGAAATTGGCTGCAAACTGGTGAGTGCTTTGCTTCTGATTTCCGTTGTGTGGTACCAACAATTAACCTATGGACCTTAATTATTTCGTGATTTCATATCAATATATTTATGTTTGTTCGCGTTTTCAGTAATTAAAATATATACAGTCCACTGCAGTTATCGTTTTTCTTACTGCGGGCAAACATAAGTGTTCCTTCGACCCGAATTATTTAAATTTACTCCATACGACGGTATTAATAGGTCGGCCATTTTTCACATTTTCACACGGCGACCACACGGCCTTGAATTTTGCCAATCGTATTGAACCGAGAGAGATTTTCGTTCGACCTTCGGTTTCGGCGCCGCAGTTCACCTGTTTTCGGTCCGCTGCTATGGTAACGCAGGGTCTACCGCGTGGTCATTTCAGTGAACGAAAATCGAGAATAAATCAAAACAAACAAACAACATTTCTCATTTCTGTGATTAGATGTGTTCCATATCATTTCGATATTTAAAACAATTTTCATCAATTGCGATAAATTAGTGCATATTTTCGACAATTCGTCATTTTTCTATTTCAGAAGCATTAATTTAGCGTTAATTGTATATTTACCGACAATTTCGTCATTTCAAAGGTAAAAATCATGTCTATCAAAAAAGCCGTGCAAAAACGCAAGGGTTTTTTATCGGCGATTACCGAGTGTTATGTGTTTTCACAGACCGCGGCAACGGACGCAAAAGCGAGAAACGAGTTTCAAGTGAGGTATTCCGACTTGGATGAAACTTTCGATAAATGAATGTTGGCACATAATGATGTCATTATGTTGATAGACGACTCGGACGACGAGGAGTTTAAAACGCAGGATGCGATCCTTTCAGAAGCTCGTAAATATTTTTATGCGTGTAAAGGGGTTTACTCTGAAATATTTTCGGTAGAGGCCCCATCCTTTTCGGGATCATATGTTCGACAAAACGAAACTCCAAAACTCAAAGAGTTAGGTATTCCCATATTTCGAGGTGATAAAAAATTATGGCCAAGCTTTTTCGATCTTTTTAATAACATTATAGATCAAAATCAAAGTCTAAGTAACGTTCGAAAACTTCAATATTTATTTTCATATCTCGAGGATGAGCCTTTAAAATTGATATCAGGGATTAGCTTATCTGATCAAAATTATAAAATTGCTTACGACAAATTAGTCAATAGATATCAAAACAAGCGAGACCTCGCAAATGATGCTTTAAGCACAATTATGAACTCTACCTTAAAAAACGAGTCAGCTAAAGAATTGCGTAATTTAATTGACACTTTTTCAGAATCCCTAGAAATTTTAAAATCACTTAGTTTTGACGTTGACAGTTGGGACTTTATTATTTTTTTCATTTTGTTAGAAAAATTGGATATTCCGACGCGTTCAAATTTCGAAATGAGTCACGCCAATACTAATACCGAAATTCCCACTTTTCAGTCACTTTTTCAATTTCTAGAAAAAAGATGTAAAGTTTTGGAATCACTTCCTCAATCAACAGCACCCAAAAAGGTGCCTACCTATCAAAAATCAAATTCTATGCAAAATCAGTTTGGGCAAAAGCCTACCTATCAACATTCAAATTCTATGCAAAATCAGTTTGGGCAAAAGCCTACCTATAAATCATCCAATTCGCCTTTTATAGGACTGGCTGGCGCCTCAACTAATTCAAGTACGGGAATAAAATGTTTCCGGTGTAATCAAGGTCACGTGCTTTCGAAATGTCAAACATTTCTTGACCTCTCACCTATCGATCGCCTATCTTTCGTCAAGCAGAAAAAATTATGTCTAGCGTGTTTTCATCCCTCGCATGGGGTAGATACGTGCAAATCAAAATATTCATGCAGGACTTGCAATAGTAAAAGGCACCACACTTTAACTCATATCTTAGAAACTAATAAAGAGTCTGGAAGCCAAGATACTAGTCCTGTCATTAACACACCACCTGTCAATAATCTTCATGTGTCATTAAATACCTCAGGACCTTCAGGTACCTTTCTTTTATGCACCGCCATAATAGATGTTATGGACGGTTGCGGAAATTTTCAACCTGTAAGGGCACTGCTTGATTCTGGATCACAGACAGGATTCATCAGTGAAAAGTGTATTCAGCGTCTTAATCTTCCTAGGCGAAGTTACACCACTGAAATATTCGGATTAAATCAAATGTCTTCTTTTACTTCCAAAGGGCTCGTTCAATGTCACATTAAGCCACAAGGACAGGTCACTCCTTTACTTAATTTCGAAGCAATTGTCGTTCCACAACTATGTTCCAATATGCCTACATTCACTTTGAACGATAATCAGTGGAAACACTTGGAAAACCTTAAACTTGCCGACCCATCTTATTTCAAATCTAGACCTGTGGACCTAGTTATTGGTTGCGAGCTATTCCCACAGATATTCAAGGAGGGCAGGGTTCTTGGACAAATAGGGCAACCTTCAGCCCTTGAAACCATCTTTGGCTGGGTCGTCATGGGAAAAGTTGACGGAGTAGGTAATCTTACGGAACGAACCAGTTGTTTTTTAACGAGTCATTCACCTCCTTTGGAGGTCATTATCCCTAGGTTTTGGGAAATCAAACATTTGCCTAAAAAACAAATCTTATCAAAGGAAGAAAAACAAGCGGAATCAATTTTTACTGCGAGTGTCGTACGACAACCGAGCGGTAGATTCATGGTAGATCTTCCGTTTAAAGATAAAATAAACCCTGACCTAGGAAATACTTATCCGCAAGCTTATCGTAGATTTTTACTTCTAGAAAATAGATTAATCAAAAATCCTGATCTGTACACTGCCTATTCAAGTTTCATGCAACACTATATCGATTCTAATCATATGAGTCTAGTTTTATCTAGTCAACCAAAAGTCGACGTATCATGTTTTTTGGCACATCATTGCGTACTAAAGCCGGAAAGCTTAAGTACAAAATTAAGGGTAGTCTGGGATTGTTCGGCAGTCACCCCAAAGAATATTAGTCTCAATGACACGTTGTTATCTGGACCGAAACTTCAAAAAGATATTGCTTCTTTACTCCTTACGTTTCGTCTTAATCCTATTGCCTACATTGCTGATATCAAACAGATGTTCCGTCAAGTCCTTATCAATCCTTATCACCGTCCTTATCAAAGGATATTGTGGAGGTTTTCTCCACAGGACCCACTTTCAGTGTGGGAACTTTCTACTGTCACTTTTGGCATGACATGCTCACCTTTTCTAGCCGTACATTAAATGAGCTGGCAGAGAGAGAAAAGGAACGTTTTCCTATGGCTAGTACTGTTCTAAAAACGTCAATTTACATCGACGATATCTTGGGAACTAGCCCTTCGCTTTCTGAAGCTCTTTCCCTTTAAACGGAACTCAATGATTTGTTGAAGTCGGGAGGATTTGAACTTAAAAAATGGGCAAGCAATTGTCCTGAGTTATTGGCAAAATTGCCAGAATCCGATCGTCAAATGCCTCTCTCTTTTGACAAGGATGAACCACACTTTATCAAAGTTTTAGGCCTTCAGTGGCATCCAAAAAACGACATTTTTTCTTATCAATGCCGAATGAAGGACAAACCCCCAACTAAACATTCTATTTTATCTATCATAGGAACAATCTTCGATCCCTTAGGTTTTCTTTGTCCCTTGTTGCTACAAGCAAAATTTATTTTGCAACAGTTGTGGATATCGAAAATAGGCTGGGACGAAGAACCAGATTCTTCTATCATCGACTCTTGGAACAAACTTTGTTCTGAATTCCCGCTTCTTTCCAATTTTCAATTACCCCGACAAATCAAACTGTCAAAAATCAATACCTGTCAAATCATCGGCTTCTGTGACGCTTCAATTCGAGGCTACGCAGGCGTCGTATATTTTCGTGTAGAAGAGGAAAACAATATATCTGTTTCTCTCATATCTGCAAAATCTAGGGTCGCGCCTATAAAGTCACAAACTTTGGCTAGGCTAGAACTCCTAGGCGCATTTCTTTTAAGCGAATTAATTGACTTCGTTTTATCTAGCTATAAAGGAAAAATAACTTTTACAAATATCGTTACTTTCTGCGATTCGCAAGTCGTATTGCACTGGCTTTCATCCCCTCCTAATCGCTGGCAAACCTTTGTTGGAAATCGAGTCAGTAGAATCCAAGAAATCATTCCTCAAACTCATGGCGCTACATTCCTTCTGCTTTAAATGCAGCCGATATTGCGTCACGAGGGGCCACCCCTTCACAGCTCATGTCACATGACATGTGGTGGAACGCACCGTCGTTTTTGTGGTCTCCCGAAAACGAATGGCCCGATTTTCATAAATCAAAAATGCCGATTGATTTCGGAGATATTAATCTGGAGGAAAAGCCAAAGGTCTGTTGCAATGCGATAATTGACGTTAACTTCTTAGATCAGCTAATTATCAAATATTCATCTATATCAAAAATTCAACGTATCATTTGTTATGTCCTTCGAATAGCGAGAGGCAATTCAGTCCAGCCACACATACTTAATAAATAATAGCAATTATTAATATGTGTTAAGGTCCCACAAACAAAATTTTATGCAGTTTATGTAAATTTTTTACATAACTAGAGATTACTTGCGCGCCGCAGGCAAAACAATTTGCATTTTTGATCCATGAATTCAGGCTAAGGACCTCATTTTAAACGAATACTACTAAAATAGGTATAATTTCAGTAATAATAAAAAAAGTTTTTTGCGCTGGGGGCAAAAAAAACTGGGGGCATTTTTGTGGAAAAATTCTCACTTTTTACGAATCTTGGGAGGGGATAATTACCCCCATTATCCCCTTTCCTTGCATACGCGAATGGGCAGATGAAATTCAATTTATAAGTTGGATTGGCGGATTCAAAAGCGAAGATTTTCTTCTTTACATTTTATAAATTTTAAAAATAAGTATAATTTTAGTTTTTAACAATCAATATTTAGTACTTTTTACTTTTTTTTTCTATTACAAAGCTTGGTTTTAACGACCGAAATTAAGCGGTCCGTTCAATGTCGTTATAACCGATATTTACTGTAGTAGCACTACATATTAAAGAGTTTTTAAAATTTGTTAAAGAAAAAAAGAGATTTTTGGTAATAATTTTGAGTATTTTTATTTATTTTCAAATAATTTTGCCATTTAATTATTACCCCTATTGTCATGCATAATTTCAAAAAATATCGATTTTGTTGTAATTTTTCAGGAAGTTATAATAAATTAATTTTTCAGGAAGTTATAATTAAATATAAAATGTGTGTGTGTGTGTGTGTGTGTGTGTGTGTGTAATATGGCCTTGATCGAGCCAACTGGCCAGCATTTCTCATTGTTTATTACAAGGGAGTAAAAAATATTGTGGAGGTTTTCTCCACAGGACCCACTTTCAGTGTGGGAACTTTCTACTGTCACTTTTGGCATGACATGCTCACCTTTTCTAGCCGTACATTAAATGAGCTGGCAGAGAGAGAAAAGGAACGTTTTCCTATGGCTAGTACTGTTCTAAAAACGTCAATTTACATCGACGATATCTTGGGAACTAGCCCTTCGCTTTCTGAAGCTCTTTCCCTTTAAACGGAACTCAATGATTTGTTGAAGTCGGGAGGATTTGAACTTCAAAAATGGGCAAGCAATTGTCCTGAGTTATTGGCAAAATTGCCAGAATCCGATCGTCAAATGCCTCTCTCTTTTGACAAGGATGAACCACACTTTATCAAAGTTTTAGGCCTTCAGTGGCATCCAAAAAACGACATTTTTTCTTATCAATGCCGAATGAAGGACAAACCCCCAACTAAACATTCTATTTTATCTATCATAGGAACAATCTTCGATCCCTTAGGTTTTCTTTGTCCCTTGTTGCTACAAGCAAAATTTATTTTGCAACAGTTGTGGATATCGAAAATAGGCTGGGACGAAGAACCAGATTCTTCTATCATCGACTCTTGGAACAAACTTTGTTCTGAATTCCCGCTTCTTTCCAATTTTCAATTACCCCGACAAATCAAACTGTCAAAAATCAATACCTGTCAAATCATCGGCTTCTGTGACGCTTCAATTCGAGGCTACGCAGGCGTCGTATATTTTCGTGTAGAAGAGGAAAACAATATATCTGTTTCTCTCATATCTGCAAAATCTAGGGTCGCGCCTATAAAGTCACAAACTTTGGCTAGGCTAGAACTCCTAGGCGCATTTCTTTTAAGCGAATTAATTGACTTCGTTTTATCTAGCTATGAAGGAAAAATAACTTTTACAAATATCGTTACTTTCTGCGATTCGCAAGTCGTATTGCACTGGCTTTCATCCCCTCCTAATCGCTGGCAAACCTTTGTTGGAAATCGAGTCAGTAGAATCCAAGAAATCATTCCCTCAAACTCATGGCGCTACATTCCTTCTGCTTTAAATGCAGCCGATATTGCGTCACGAGGGGCCACCCCTTCACAGCTCATGTCACATGACATGTGGTGGAACGCACCGTCGTTTTTGTGGTCTCCCGAAAACGAATGGCCCGATTTTCATAAATCAAAAATGCCGATTGATTTCGGAGATATTAATCTGGAGGAAAAGCCAAAGGTCTGTTGCAATGCGATAATTGACGTTAACTTCTTAGATCAGCTTCTTATCAAATATTCATCTATATCAAAAATTCAACGTATCATTTGTTATGTCCTTCGAATAGTTAACCTTTTTCAAAACCATTCCTATCAAAAACCCACTAAGCCACCGGACCAAAAAATTATTTTTGAAAATATTGTTTTTCCTACCACCGGTGAGATGCAAAGTGCGTTATACCTTCTTATCAAACGCGTTCAAGGTTCTTGCTTTTCTGAGCTTTTTTCCGCGTTATCTAAGGATAAACCAATACCGAAACCTTTTCGAAAACTTTCACCTTTTCTTGATGAAAATAATATCATTAGAGTCGGGGGCAGATTACAAAAATCTGACCTTTTGTCTTATTCTGCAAAACACCCCGTCTTACTTTCGAGTAACCATCGTTTAACTACTCTTCTTATCGAGTCCATTCATCGACAATACCTTCATCCTGGGTTTAAAACATTACATAATCTGCTTTTACAGCAATTTTGGATATTATCTGCCAGACGGGCAATTCAAAGAACCATATCCAAATACTTGCAATGTTTTAGAATCAAACCTAAACCCTATAGACCGCCCATAATGAGTTCACTTCCCGCTCATCGAATCAATCACCTTAAACCTTTTTCGAGTGAAGCTATCGACTTTTGTGGACCTTTCTTTGTGATTCCTCATCGTTACCGTGGTTGTAAAGCTTTCAAATCGTATGTCTGTGTGTTTGTCTGTACGGCCACACATTGCGTGCATTTGGAATTAACCATGGAACTGTCCACCGAAGGGTTTGTAGGTGCATTCCATCGATTCATTTCCAGACGTGGAAGCGTGACGCAATGCTGGTCAGATCAGGGCAGTAATTTTATAGGGTTTCGTAACCAATTACTTGATTACGCAAGAAGTGCGTCTCCAGACTTTCTATTCGGCATCTGGGACCTCCTCTCAGTCCACATGTCAATGGCCTGGCAGAAGCTGGCGTCAAAAGTTTTAAAACTCACTTTGTTCGAGTAGTCGGCGACCAGAAGTTGTCCATCATGGAAATGTCCACCCTTACATGTCGCATAGAAGCCGTACTTAATAGTCGCCCTTTATCCACATCAGACCCACACGATCTTCAACCTCTTACCCCTGGGCATTTTTTGACCCTTGAACCCCTTAATTCAGAAATTCCCGGGTCAGTCAGATTTGTCCGAGGTTCCCCTAAATCGGCTCTCGAGATGGCAGCTAATCCAAAAATAATGATTTTTGGAAACGGTATTTGCATACGCGACAACAGCGACACAAGTGGGCTGATTCGTCCCCAAATATCAAATTAAATGATTTGGTTATCATAACGAGTGATCACATCCAATCACCTTTGAAATGGCCAGTCGGTCGGGTTCTCGAATTGCATCCCGGCGGAGACGGTCAAGTGCGTGTCGCGACGGTACAAACGGCTACCGGTGTTTACAAGCGGCCAGTTGTAAAACTGTGCCTCTTGCCGAATTAAAAGTAATTTTAATTTTTTCTACCTATTGAAGTCAATTATTACAATAGGTAATTCTTTATTATTTTTTTTAATTTTGTTTGTTTGTTTTGCCTTTTTCGGGTTTTCGTTATCTCTAAATAAACTTACGCTACTTATCTGTTTTTCATTCATTTATATTTATCGGTCGATCATTTTTCTTATATCTATATCTGTCCGGCTGATATTCTAAAATTGTGTGTTTTGGAGGGCAGTTATGTTAGCTCCCGCTAAATTTCGCGTTTGTTTGTAAATTTTAAAACCACACAATTGGATGACGGACAGAGTACATTTTTCGCGCATTGGACATGCGCACCAAGAATCAGTGAGATCCTTTTCTACCGCCTCGAGAAAATGGCGTGTTAATTTACGTTCTCCAACTATTTCAAATTTCTACACTTGAAAGTGCTTTTGGTGTACTGAAGCATAGAACTAGAAACTTCAGCCCTTCAGCTACGTGGTGCCATCATTAGATCCAGACAGGGGCCCCTTGGAACGTGGAGAAATTGGCTGCAAACTGGTGAGTGCTTTGTTTCTGATTTCCGTTATGTGGTACCAACAATTAACCTATGGACCTTAATTATTTCGTGATTTCATATCAATATATTTATGTTTGTTCGCGTTTTCATTAATTAAAATATATACAGTCCACTGCAGTTATCGTTTTTCTTACTGCGAACAAACACGCCTGCTTGAATTTCTCTTAAATTTGAGTATGAGTCTTCCTGTTTTACTCTAAAATGTCTATCAGATATGTATGATTCCAAAATATCCGAATATTGTTTTGGCAGAAACCGTTTTAGTTTAAAAGTAAGGCCTTCATGCCACACTTTGTCAAATGCTTGTGCTACATCTAGAAAAACTGCAGAACAAACTTTTCCCTCTTCTAGTGCTTTTTCTATTATATTAGTAATTCTATGTACTTGATCTATCGTGGAATGCTTGTCTCGAAAACCAAATTGATGAGATGGAATAATTTCTTGTCTTTCTATGATGGGTTTTATTCTTTTAAGCAATAATTTCTCATAGAGCTTGGATATAATTGGCAGCAAAGATATTGGCCTGTAAGATGACACGTCATGGAGTGGTTTTCCCGGTTTTGGGATCATGATAACTTCTGCAACTTGCCATAGTTTAGGTACATACCTAAGCCTAAAGGACGCATTAGTTAGGTTGCATAGTTTTACGATAGCTTTTCTGGGGAGTTGTTTTATGACTACCCCGTTAATAAGATCATACCCTGGGGCTTTTTTCAAATTAATATTTTTGATTTCTGTTAATATTTCTTTTGGTGATGTAAGCTTAATATGGTTTTCGATTTGATGAGGTTCATTTAAATGAAAGTTTTCATCCGGTGTTTCGTGGGGCTGAAATGTTTTTTCTAAATGACTTGCAAAAATATCTGCTTTTTCTTTGTTACTCCTTGCCCACTGGTTGTTAGATTTTCGTATGGGTGGAATTTGGATAATTGGTCTTTTAAAATCTTTGGTTGCTTTCCAAAGGGAATAGTCGGTATTTTTATTATCTGTAAGTTCATTAAGAAAATGGTTAATAGATTCATTTTTTATTACTAGAATTTCTCGCCTAATGCGCTGCGTCATGTTGTTGAGATTTGATTTGTTCTGGCGTTTGAAATGGTACTGATAGGTTTATTTTTTCTGACAGACTTTGTTTAAAACTAATCCAGTCAGTCAGTTTATTAACTAGTGAGATATTTGCTTCTTTCTTTATTATGTTTTTACTAAGAGTTAGAATAATAGGTGAATGATCTGAGTGTAAATCAAAACTTTCTTCTATATCTACAAAACTTAAAGATATATTTTTTACTATAAAAAAAATCAATTAGATCTGGAATTTTTCCTGGATCTGTTGGATAGTATGTGGGCTTACCAGTTGATATTGGCTCACATTGATATTCACTAATAGCTTGCAAAAGTTTTTTTCCTTTAGAATTCGTCAGTCTAGATCCCCAGTAGGTATTTTTTGCATTAAAGTCACCTCCAATTATAAAACGGTTTCCTAATGTTCTGAGAAAATTAAGATATTGATTTTTCTTTAGTAAGTGCCTTGGTGGTATATAGACAGCACTTATGACTAGTGTATATGTTTTGGTTTTTACACTTACTAATGTAGCTTGAATCTCTATGGTTTTATATCCCATCTCCTCATAGTGTGATATATTTTCTTTAATAATTACAGCACTTCCCCCATGTGCAGTATTGCTAGGGTGAGTTGTATGATACACTTTATAACCCTTAAATTTAATGTGAGACTGTTTAGTGAAATGCGTTTCTGACACAAGACAGACGTCAATTTTTTCTATGTCTAGAATAACTTGCAAGTCTTGCTGATGTTGCAAGGGACCATTGGCATTCCAAGCTAGAATTCTAAGATTACTGACCACTTTGAGGCATATTGGTAGCTCCGTTATTGCTACTTTCTAGTTTAGTTAATCGCTCATCAAGTTTGTTCAATTTCTCCAAAATTAATTGAAGTGTTTGCTCCATAGTATTTTGACTACTGATATTAATATCAGGTATAGTAGCTGTTGCTGCTACTTGGCTGTATGTCCTTGTCACAGAGTTTTGTGTGACTGTGTTTCTTGTCTGTTGGGTTTGTCTATTTGTAATCGCGTTTGGTGTGAGATTCGGTTTCTTAGGTTTATTTTTCAATTTTTGTATTTCTTTAGCAACAAGGCATCCTCTGTAGCATAAACTAATATAAAAGACGCCTGATCCAAAAATGGCCCCTGTTACCGAAATCTCATACCAGATGGCTATACGCGACGGTGTAAATATTAATTGCTAATTGTCTCGCCTGAATGAGTCGGCGGTGTTGCCATACCAAAGACAATTATACCTATCTACTTTACAATTCTCCTACTTTCCCCAGATTGATTTTTCAATAGGTGGACAGTTAGTGAGTTCGCGTAGACAACCCGGGGCGCTTGGCAATTATTCCGCTCTTTTGAATGTGGTGTGGAGCCCCGGTGTGTTTGGTCGAACTCGATCATTATGAATAAGGTATTTAGAATTTGGTTGGTATACCGCGTAATTTAATCAAATATTATTCCTTTTCTAGCTACTGCCTATTTAATATGCTTAGGCGTTTACGTTTTCGACTTATACATATATAAATGTATATATACAGTATGTCCTCCTAAGTTGGAATCATATGGAAAACTTTTTTATTAATAATTTTAGAAAAATACTTATTTTTCATAAAAAGTTCTGCATTATTTAAACCCTATAATACAGTCATCAAATATCAAATTTTTTTAGTGGTATACGAGGTTTGTCAAAAAATATGAGTTTTGCTCAAGATTAAAGTACCTTTAAATTTGACAATATCGAAAAATGTTACTAAAAAAAGTTGATCAGAATTAAAAATTACGTTTAAAACTTCAGATTATTTTATTTTTTACTACTCTTTCTATTTTGAATGAACATGCATCTCTTGTGATTAGTTTTAGTTTTTCGATGTTTTCTAATAATTTTGAAATTAAAACGCGTAATAAGTGCATATTCATTTATTTTGCAAATTTAAAGGTACTTTACTCTTAAGTAAAACTCATATTTTTTGACAAACCTCGTATACCACTGAAAAAATTTAATATTTGATGACTGTATTCTAGATTTTAGATAATGCAGGATTTTTTTTTGAAGAATAACTTTTTTTCCTAAAATTAATAATAAAAAAGTTTTTCATATGATTCCAACTTAGGGTGACATACTGTATATATTTCGCTTCCTTTGCGTTTTAATACATCCTGTATGTATATCAATATCGATCTTTTTGGGGGGTTTAGGTATTTCTAGGGGATATAGAAAAAAGTAAAAAGCTCATTTTAATAGCCCTTTATAAGCTAAGTAGTCTACATTTTAAGAGGGGGTCTATAACTTTTTTATTAAAAAAAACAATTGATTGTAAATTGCTTTTTTATTAAAAAAAATATAAATAATCCAACTGTCAAATTAAATTTTATCTGTCACTTTTGGCTTTTAGTTTTTGAGATTGTATCCATATAGTTAGATTTTTTCCATGGAATTTGCATGATTAATTTTATTAATAAAAAATATTAAAACCCAAAAACAAATAAATACAAAAATGTAAAAAACTACAAATAAATCAAGGGATCAGTCCATAAAGAAATACATTTTATCTAATCTCCATCGACGTAGCTAGCCCAAGAATTCAGAATATAAAAAAAAATCATTGTAATATAATATATCCACAATGAACTAATTTTTTGGGGCAAGGTGGGGATATTTAACCCTACTAACTACTTCCCCCTTATTTAGGCCCTTAAGCTAGCCTAGTGTTTAAGCGAGGCTGTGGCCCATGTTTTATGTAATACACATATTAGGTATATTGTTTCTGTATTTTTTATTAATAGAGAGTAGGACATTGCTGTAGCTAGGAGGCATGGGGGGCTTTCCCCCCTCTACTATAAAAATATCTATGAAAAAATAGATCTACGCCACGGCCCCCCTCAAAATTGAGGCTAGCTACGATGCTGATAGAGGCCTGATCTTGCGAGAGGCAATTCAGTCCAGCCACACATACTTAATAAATAATAGCAATTATTAATATGTGTTAAGGTCCCACAAACAAAATTTTATGCAGTTTATGTAAATTTTTTACATAACTAGAGATTACTTGCGCGCCGCAGGCAAAACAATTTGCATTTTTGATCCATGAATTCAGGCTAAGGACCTCATTTTAAACGAATACTACTAAAATAGGTATAATTTCAGTAATAATAAAAAAGTTTTTTGCGCTGGGGGCAAAAAAAACTGGGGGCATTTTTGTGGAAAAATTCTCACTTTTTACGAATCTTGGGAGGGGATAATTACCCCCATTATCCCCTTTCCTTGCATACGCGAATGGGCAGATGAAATTCAATTTATAAGTTGGATTGGCGGATTCAAAATCGAAGATTTTCTTCTTTACATTTTATAAATTTTAAAAATAAGTATAATTTTAGTTTTTAACAATCAATATTTAGTACTTTTTACTTTTTTTTTCTATTACAAAGCTTGGTTTTAACGACCGAAATTAAGCGGTCCGTTCAATGTCGTTATAACCGATATTTACTGTAGTAGCACTACATATTAAAGAGTTTTTAAAATTTGTTAAAGAAAAAAAGAGATTTTTGGTAATAATTTTGAGTATTTTTATTTATTTTCAAATAATTTTGCCATTTAATTATTACCCCTATTGTCATGCATAATTTCAAAAAATATCGATTTTGTTGTAATTTTTCAAAAAGTTATAATAAATTAATTTTTCAGGAAGTTATAATTAAATATAAAATGTGTGTGTGTGTGTGTGTGTGTGTGTGTGTAATATGGCCTTGATCGAGCCAACTGGCCAGCATTTCTCATTGTTTATTACAAGGGAGTAAAAAATATAAAATAAAAGCTGTTAAGTTGGTACCCTTTTTCTAAAAAACAAAGAGGTTTGATGCAAAATATAATAAGAAAAAAATCCTTAGTTTGATCTTTTCTAGCGCCTATTAGTTTGCTATTATTACACCCTGATATAAGGGCATCGAAGAAATAACTGTTATTTCTTCGATAATAAGGGCAAAAGAAAAAAAATATGCCATCTATGTATATTTTATATTTATTGTGTCATACCGGGTGGGCAAAAAACCGGACAAAATGTTTATCGTTATAGCTTTCCAACTATAGATTTTACCAAAGCAAGCAGTTGTTTGCAGGGAATTGATCGGACAATTGTGTAAAAGTATATTTTTGTCCACCATCTTAAAATCCCAGATGGCAGACAGAATCAAACTTGACCTTGAAAGAGGCTTGTTTATTCTTCTGTTACGGAAATTTTAGATATATCTTTTTGTTTGTCGAAAAGCTCTATCTTTGCTACGCACAACGAGATATGAATCGTTTAAATCGGTTTAGGCCCCTAAAAATTAATTTTTGCTTTAACTATATTCTTTTACATACAGGTTAACGATTGATTGCTTTTAAAAGATCACAAACAAAATTTGCCGTCATTGTAAAATCCAAAATCGCGGACATAAAAACTTTACTTTTTAAAAAGGTTCGTTTATTTTTATATTCCGAAAATGTTTTGAATTTTTTTAGAAGTATAGAAAAATTTTACAGAATATACGATTGCCTTGCCATTTCTATGTGCGTTTATTTCCTCATAAATTCATTACTAGTAAACCGACAATTAAATAAAAAGCATCATGGCAAAGATCAAGTTCATTAAAGATCCGTATTTAAATTTTCAGCCATCTCTAAATATAATATGGCTTACCAATTCGAATTTGACCCTCCATAAAGGGTAGTTTTTTCTTATGTTGAGAGAAATTTTTCAACCTTTTTTTGAATTTATTTAAAAGATCCTAGGTCCACCACGCACAAGTTAATCATAAAAAAATAAATCTTCGCAACATACAAAGAAGCGATCCTTCATAGAAGGACAAATTTGACTTTTGTTCAATTTTAATAGTTTTGATCAAAGACCAATCGGGTATCACCATAATTCTTTTTTTTTTTCATTGAAATCGATTCAGTGAGTTTATAAGGAAATTATTGCAGACAGAAATTGAAATAACAGTTGCTATAACAATTCTAATTTAAAGAACCACTGAACCGATTCTAGAGATTTTATAGAATCCATTCAGTATTAATGGAAGAATGGATACAGAATTAAGGAATAATATTTCGGGAACCACTAAACCGTTTTAAAATTAATGTTTCGAGATCCACTAAACGGATTTTAATGATTCGTAACTAGTTGCATGAGGGTGGCGAAAACAGAGCGTTTTTAAGAGTTCCAAAAATCCGGAATACAAGAATTAAAAAGCTTCTTTGAAACGGGCAAGATTGATTCTCTCAGCCATCTTAGAATCTATAATATCAAATCTTTCTGCTTGAAAGCCTAATCAATTGGTTAGTATAGTTATAACAAAAACATTTTGACCGGGTTTTTTTGGTCCACCCGGCAGATATAAGTACCGGGTTAAATTACAGTTTTTTTTTTGATTAGTTATACAGACACACCCTATAATACTCCAAAAACTTTTTCAAGACTAATTTTTAACTAGTTTTGGGTTAAATCGAGCAGGGTACACAAAACAGCGGCGCGCGGGCCTTTTGAAAAATTTGGATACGCAATAAAAAATCACTAAAAGATGTTAAGTAGAACCGTTGTTTGATGGAGATCCATCAAACAACGGTAGAACCAACAACTTCGTAACTTTCATTTCCGATAAATTTAGAAAATACTTTTTAGGGCTGATATAATAGGGTGGAGTTTACTTATTGTGTGCTAATTGGCTAGTCTAGGAAGGTATCTTATCCGTCATGGATCCATTTATTATTACTTAATAAATAAAATAAATTTATACTAAAAACACCTTGGATATTTATTAAAGATTCTATTATTTGATTCACATCGTGGTTTTTTAGGACCGACGGGATTTTAAAAAGTTTGCATTTAATAAGGTAAATTACACCAAAATAAAAAAATTTGTAAATAAAAAAGTTGTAGGCCACCTTCATAAAGTCAGACTTTTCATAATCCCCTCGTATGTCTTCATATTTACATAAGTTTTTATAAATTTCGAGTACATCGAATTTGGCACACCCGGTAGTCCCTTTGCTACTCCGACACTGTTAATTTCTAGACAGAAAGAACACACAAAAAGAAAGGCGGGCGAACGGTTATTTGAGCAAAGAGAACTAAATAGAATGTAAGAGAAAAAAAAGCGCAAAGGTATCAAATTAAACTTTTGTTTGTTAATTATTTTTATAAGAGGTATTTCATATGCAATATATTTTTCCTACGACCACACATGAAAATCATGAGTTTCACACCATTTTCATCCTCAGAAAACGTTAGGTTTCACCCATGGGCAGAAATTTTTTGAAAAATACTTTTTGCACATGTGTTGCAAAGTATCTTTCCACACATGTGCGGAAAAGCAGTTTCATTTGATTTGTGCAAAATTGAAGAACCGTTTTTACAAAAATGAGTATAGCTCATCAGTGTTCGTAGGAAAGATAGCGTACACAACTCGATAGAAAGTAACTTTCTTACACTCGCCTGTTGTTTCACTCGGCTGGCGCCTCATTCTAAACATTCACGCTCGTGTGAAATTTGTCACTCTCTTCTCTTGTTCATATGTAATAGACTATTTCGTTTTTAACCTTACCATATGAATAATAAGGTTACTCGTTCCAGACCTTACTAACTAGAAACCACAAAAAGGGTCCACTTATTACAAAAAAAGAATGAAACTGCGCCTCCTTTCAAGGGTCAGTCCCAATCCTTTTTCGTTGTTTAGGGATAAAAACATAAAAGATAAAAGTGTCACTGTTTATCCCTGGGATGAACAGGGATAGATCAGGGATAAAAAATTAAAATCAGGGATGAAAAGTGACAGGTGAGGAATTACAAACCTGGTTTTTAGCGCATTTGATATTTTAGACAAGTCATTCTTATTTGATTAAACAATCGTTTATTAACACTATTTTTATACACCCCACGCTTTTACCTTAGTCTGTTAAAAGTCACGTTAGTGTACTTAAAATTTTTTAGTTTTTTATACAGCTGATGATTTCAGTTGAACCGTTTAACTTAAAAGTGTTTTACGTATTTTTGAATTTAATATTTGGCTAAATAAAAAGTTTAAAAAATTCAGACAAATAAATGTAAAAATAACTAAATGCAAAATTTTTAAGTAGTTACTACTATGAAAAAAAAACAAATAATATATAAAACTAAAAAAAGTTATGAAATATTCTTGAAGATCAGTTTCTAGTTAGTTAGGTATCTATTTATTGATTTAATTTAATTTTGGATAATTTTGAAGTAACCAAGTGCTTATTTGTTTTTTAAAAGATTTTTTTTGACCTTTTGTTCAGTTCAGATGGTAGCAGGTTAAAGAGTTCTTTTCCAATGTATGTTTTTCTGTACATTTCTCGAGTTTTTTTGAACATTTTCCGTGTTTTTCTGACCATTTCCCCAGTTTTCCAGGATTTCCGAAAATTTTTCCAGTTTTTCCGAGCATTTCGCGAGGTTTTTCAAACATTTCTAAAGAAAAAATTGTCCGAGGCTTTCTAAACATTTTCCGAAAATTTCCCGAGTTTTTTCTAACATTTCTCGAGTTTTTTGAAAATTTTCCAAGTGTTTCCAAACATTTTCCGAGTTTTTCCTGACATTTCCGAAAATTTCTTGAGTTTTCCCAAAAAAATTCTGAGTTGTCCGAAAAATTTTAAAGTGTAAGGACTGTACATTTGCCTCTGGCCTTAACTCTTGGAAGTCAGAAAATATATCTACTTTTTCTTACCTACATATCTATGCCCTACACTGGGCAAGACGCGTCCACCCCTACAGAAGGTTGCATGTATACTGAAAGGAGTGACTGAAAGATTTTTCCAAATGATTTTGAATTAAATAAAATATCGGCAACACTGCACTATGGAGTAATCACAGGGGCAAAAACGCTTCCTCTCTCTTTTTTCCTATGTAAATTATTGCATAAGAAAAAAAGACAGAGCGAGCATTCGAGTTCATGTGGTTACCTGCTATTACCAAACGAATAGCGACATCAGCGCCCTCACCGGTCGTCACCGGCTGATTTCAAAGGTCCTCAGTGCGTGAATTAAAGAGTATGCTATTGGCCTAATGAAAGCTGAGCGTCTATTATATTATTAGTTTATGCTCTGTAGTTAGCAGGATGCTTGCCTCCACAGTGGATGCATTTTGGCTCAGATTCTTTTGGTTTGGGGCATTCTACAGTAAGATTTTTCCCCGTGCATTTTACGCAACGTGGTTCTTTAGCGCAAAATTTTTGCGTGTGTCCATAAGATTGACATCTTTTGCATTGAGGGACTAATTTTGAGGTTTTTAGTGCTTTTATTTCCACTTCAATCCCAAGGATACTGGAAATTTCAAAAATTTTGTTGATATCTTCATCGTGGCTAAATGTGAGCATAAACATGTTAAGAGGTTGTCTTGTTCTCCATTTCAGTTTGTTGCTGGCTTCCAGTGCCTTAAAACCTTTTTTCTGTAGATCAGCTACAATTTTTTGTGGGTCACATGAGAAGTGGAGCCTATTTGCTATTACTCTAATTGGCCTTATTTGTTTGTTTTCGTATGAGTGCCATTGATAATTTATTTCATTAAGCATGTTAGTAACCAGCCGATAGCTGTCTGCGTCTTGTACATTTATTTTAATATTTTCGTTATTTAAAACTTTTATTTTAACTCCTTGTATGATATTTAACTTTTCATAAATATTATTAAAATCATTTACGCCATTTACCATAATCGGTGGAGGTAATGGAGCTTTTTTAACCTTAGTAGGGGGTTCTTCATTTTGTGTTTTATTGGAGGGCTCTCCAGTGCCCGAGCTTTTTTGTGGTGGTGAGAGTGAAGTATCCATTCGACGTTTTTTCCAACCTTTTCCTTTTTGTCTGATCCACTCAGTTTCTCTCGCTAGATCGTCCTCATCAGTAATGTAGTCCATGTCAGACTCTTCTTTTTTAGTGACTTTTGTCTCTAAATCTGCAAACTTTTTTTGCATACTTTCCAGTTGACTTCGGAGATAATCCACTTGTACACTAAGTGAATTTTTTTCGTTTTGGCATTTTTTCCATTCGCTATATAAAACTTCTTCATTTTGTGTTCTAGCATGGCTAGCCTGAAATAATTCGGCATTATCCATTTTTTCTTGATTTTGTTTGGGCTTTTCGCTAATTTTTAAAACAAGCTTTACAGGTGATGGTACACTTTTTTTGCTTTTAAACATGATATATTATTTATAATAAACATTGTTTATAGATATTTACACAGATTTTTCGCGCGCGGTTTATTATAAACAAAACAAACTTTGACTTGACCTCATTAGCACTATTACGCAGGTACGATGCAATACAACCGTACCGAACTGCGATCGAACGAATACTGGGCGCGGGACTGCTGTGTTTTATTTTTATTGTTCAATTATGTAGTAATACATCTCTTTGAAAAGTTGCCTAGTAAAAAACTTCTTAGTTTACGTGAAAAAATGGAAGTTGTTAACGTTTCGGAAAAATTTGATATCGGAAAAACTCAAGCAGCGGAAATTGTTAATACATATATATTAAAATTTTGCAGTTCTCTCTCATAAGCGGACACCTCCAATAAGCGGACAAAATTGACGGAACCGTGAGTGTCCGCTTATGAGAGGTTTCACTGTATATCGTATTTATTATCGAATAACAAAGACAAAAATATTACCAATATTTTATTGGGAAGCACTGGTGCAGCAAGTGAACAACTGGCTCAGTGTATCTATTCCAGTGACATATACGATTTAGGTTTACATATTTCACTAAGGAACTGTTGAATTCAGTTTTGCACTGCGTGCAGCTTTATCGCCACCGACCCTCAGGGCTCGCCGCATCGAAAACTTTTTCGCGCCATTTAATTTTTGAACGCAAACAACAACTGGTAGAGATTATATTAACACCTATTCAAGGAAGATTTGAATGATTTTGTTGGTGTGTCTCCCCATCATGACCTTCTTTTATTTTATGTCTTGGTTATTAGACAATTATTGAAATAAAGTCAGGCACTATTCTGACAGTTTTACATTGAAAACTGACAGTTGATCTTTCAAAATTGACATAACAATGTCAAATTTAAGACTAAGTCATTTATTTTCCATTACTAAAGGAAGGCAGTATTTATTCCGGTTCATATAGCAAACAAAGACCGTATATTGAAAGATCACTTCTGATCTTACAATGTGAAGGTGTCAAAATAGTGCTTGGCACTATTATAGCCTGACTTTATTCCAATAATTCTCTATTATTAAATTTAAACTACACATTTGCATCCGAAGATGTAAGTGTGAATAATTTGCCTAGCTATTTAATAACTTAAAACTACAGTATAACAGTTGATACCAACCAATCATGATCACACAGGGGGAGGCAGTGGACCCTGCAGCTCCCTCAAACGTAAGATATTTTTCTCCTTTTATTTATTTATTTGCAATCAACAGACTTACAGCCCAATAACAGATTACAAACAATAATCTTATTTAAGTTAACTACACACTACCAAAAAAAGAAAAATATATTATTGCGATAAAAAGTAGAAAAATAATAATAACAATAATTATTAGTCACAAAAACCAAAATATTCCCTGAACATTTATATACTTCCTTATAGATTTAAGCTTTTAATTTTTTTATGTGAGTTTTAAACGACTTTATTGAATTGAATTTAAAAATGTCTATTTTATTTTTTACACTATTTGCGAGATTGCACATTCTCTGTAGAGGTGAGTTGATACCAGTGGCGATGCGTGAGGTTTAAAAGTGGCGGTTTTGCAAAGTGGGGAACAAGAAAATTTTTAAAAAATCCGGTAAATGGTTCAAATCGTCAACATCGGAAATAGTCCACTTTGAGCCACCACCAAATAACAGACAAGGAGAACAAAATAATTTGTTTTTTACACTGCACCCACAAATCGATTTAAAACGCCTATAAACATCGCGGAGAATTTTCTTGTAGTTTTTGCCGAGACTTTTTCCCCCATACGTTATTTCTAAATCTGGTAAGGGAATTGACGTCCTTAAATTACGTAACGCAAAAATTCAGGATTTTAGACCCCCCCCCCCCCTCGTAACGCATTTTCAAGAAAAAACACATTTAAAAACCATTGAGTGTAACGCAAAGCCAACCCCCCCCCCTGGAGCGTTACGTAATTTAAGGATAGGCCCTAAAGGACGACCTTTTTGTTGGATTTTTTTAAAAAAAGGTATTCGTTAAAAAAAGGTAAACTTTTAAAATCCCGGAGTCACCCCTGATTTATAAGTTGCCGTTCGTTAAAGTTGGGCAAAGTTCGGCCTCGCCGTTCGCAAAAGTTGGAGATAATAATTCATCTTTATCTTTCGCCGTTCGAGATTCGTAGTCGGCCACGTACGTCACACTTAGTTGGTTTATTCTTTTATTTTCCTTTTATTTTTCTGTATAACAAAAGTCAGGAAAGGTTAGATGCTCCATTTTAAACCAAAAAAACTATGAAAAAAACATTATTTTTAGGTTATTATTACCGAACTGTGATCCGTGAACGTCAAACGTGAACGGCAACTTATAAATCAGGGGTAATGGTTATATCCTCGGTAGTTTCCATGTTTTATTAAAGTTTTTTGTACCACACACTGCACTTGATGGCGATAAACCTAATTATTACAAATGCCTTTGCTTTGGCAAACACTAAAATAAATATTCGTTCATAAAAAGTACCGTTATGCCGTAAATTATGTCAACACTCAACTAGGTACAAATTTGTAGTTACCAATATAAACGGGAAACTACCTCGATTTTCTAAAATTTTGCATAGCTGAGACGTCAGTTGAATAGTTCTAGCCTTGTTAATATGTATTCATTCGTCCTTTATTCGGGGGAGTTTGGTTAACAGATCCGACAAAATCCACCGCGCATCTACACAGCGCACAACACAAGAAGAGCGAAGCACCAACGCCCACCAGACCAAGACAAGATCCCGAATAGCAACAGGCTTGCCCCTCGTACCAATTATATAAATAGTGAGAAAAAAAAGGACATAAAAATTCTGTACTAAAAAAATGTATTACTGTACTCAAAATTAGCCGGTGCTGCAGCCCCGCAGCCCTTATTGAATAACCGCCACTGGTTGATACCAACATTGGTGCGTGACCCTCTTAAATAAAAAACATTACTTCTATTTGTGAGATAAAGATTAACATTAAAATTGATTCTTCCTAGGAGATATAAACAGTCAATTTTATAATCAATTAACTTAAAAAGGAACGTTAAAGCAGATTTCTTTATTCGTGTTTCTAATGTTTCATAATGAAATTCCTTAAATTGTATTTTATATGGTATATCAAATATATATGGTCCGTATTTTGTATAGTACAAGAATTGTAAGAATTTTTTTTGAATTTTTTCTAGTTCTTCTATGTATTTCTGATAAAAGGGAGACCAAACGAACGAACCGTATTCTGATATGCTTCTGAGAAGTGAGTTGTAAAGAGTTTCAAATGTTTTTAGTTCTCTAAAGTTTAACCCGTTCCGAAGAATAAAACCCAACAATACATACTATGCCCTTTCTGTTACATTATAACATAAAGCACTTTTGTACATCAAAATTTAGTTTATTATTTGTGCTGTATTTATATCATCTTGAATTAATTGACAAACCCCGGGACACTCACAATTTTCAAGGGCACCGGGAAGGTCATTTATTAAGCAAAGGAAAAACAGTGGATTCGAACCTGGAGGAACGCCTGATTATTATTATTATTCTTATATAGCATTTGTAGTCAAATATATACATTTTGATAAAATTATTACAACATACAATACAATAAATACGGTTTTGCCCACAAGAGTAGTCTCGCGCGTGGGCTAAGAAAATCGCACTTAAGTAAGTAAATATAAAGATTACCTAATAATAGTCTTAAAGAAAAAGCCCAGAAAAAAGTCACCAAAATAAACAATAAAATTAAATGTTTAAGGATAGTATTACACTAAAGTAATAAATAAATAATTCCCATGTACACAAAAAAAAATCCTACTAGTTTAGTTTAGTTTAGTTACACAGGGTGTTCCAACTAAAAGGTAACAGACGTGTTTTTTGGTATTTTTTGTGTGAATTTGGAGAAACGCTCGGACACGTCGATTTTGTTTGCGAGGGGGACACCTTTTGGCTATCTCGAAATTTTTGTAGCACTCACCATCTTCGAGGGGTATACTTTACCCCTATATTTTGCATAGGAAAAGTGGGTCTAGTGATACCTTGTTTTGAAGGCCTCTTGAATGTTTTTACAACCGTGTAAAAATTTCAAAAATCTATGTATTAGTGTTTGAGATAATTGCCTTCCAACTTTCAAATTTAACATGGACTGATAAAATAAAAATTTAATCAGAATTTTATATTTTTCGGATTTGGTTTTTATTTTATCATTCCATGTAAAATTTGAAAATTTGAAAGCAAATATCTCAAAAACTAATCTATTGATTTTCGAAATTTTTACACAGTTTTAAAGATATTCAAGAGAACTTCAAAAGAAGGTATTACTAGACCCACTTTCCCTATTCAAAATATAGGGATAAAGTATACCCCTCGAAGATGGTGCGCGCTACAAAAATTTCAAGATAGCCAAAAGGTGTCCCCCTCGCAAACAAAATCGACGTGTCCGAGCGTTTCTCCAAATTCACACAAAAAATACCAAAAAACACGTCTGTTACCTTTTAGTTGGAACACCCTGTATAAATAATATAAAGTTAAAGAAAAAATAATAACAAACAAATAAATAAGTACAAAAATACATAGTAATCATATACAAAAATATTTTTACAGTATTTGTTAATTTCTTTCATCAAGAAGACGAGGAATTTCAGTTCTACTAATTTCTGTCGTCAGCATAGATTAAATGGATTTTTTGAATTTTTGTATAATGGAACAAACTCATACGATTCTATACCATTAACAACAACGTACATTAGTCGCTCACTTAAGTAAGCTGCACTCAACTTCAGAAGATCGCCGGACATCCCAAAAGAATCCAGCTCTCTCAAAAGAACGTCGTGATCAACTTCATCAAACGCCTTTGAGAAATCTGTAAATATGATGTCTACTTGTTTATTATTATCCACGGCTTGATTTATTTTATTTAGGAAACTAGTTAAGTTTGTCTTCGTTGATCTTCCAGGTATGAATCCATGTTGATTTGGATTTATTACTTGGGATATGTGTGTAAAAATATATTTGTACAAAATGGATTCAAAAAACTTACTGGGAGCAGAAATTATTGCCACAGGTCTATAATTATTTATTTCTGATTTTTTTCCGCTTTTAAAAATTGGGCAAATTTTTGACTTTTTCCACGCGTTGGGATATTGTTTTATGCTTTAAATATGTATGGAGGGATTTTATCTGGGCCCACTGATTTCTTGGGCTTCATTATAATTTTGAAGAAAATACTCTCTGTGAAATTTTTTGTAGTTTTTCCTATTTTTGTCTTTTCTTTTTATATCAAGAATAATATCTCTTGTATACCAGGGTGGATACATTCTAAATCTTTTCTTGGACAGTGGAACACACTGATCAATAATCCCGTAAGTATTTTATAAAAATTTTCCACAACAATATTAACGTCATTATTTAGCGTTAACTCAACCCAGTTCACCTGTTTTAATAAAGTATAAAGTTTTAAAAAATCTGATTTTTTGTAGTTATACTGGGCGTTGAAAGTTTTATTTGGTTTTTGCGACGATGACGAAGTTTTTATTTGCAAAAATAGTCAGTCCCATTCTTCTAAGTCTATGTCACAGTTGCTTATTACCAATTCTAGTATTCTATTTAAGTTGTTTAGTATATATTTTCAATTTTTGCTAAATTATTAGTGTCCTTGATTTTGACCAACCCTGGTATATTAAAATTTACAAAAACAAAGCGCTTCTCCAGTCCTAATTCTACTACACTAAACTCAATTTTCTTAAATAATTCTGGTAAGTGTCACAAGTCATTTTAGGTGGAATATATACTGCATAAATATAAATGTCTTTTGATCAAAATGGAATCTTTAGCCAAATATTCTCAATATTGGCATCACCACATGAGTTCGATAAAAGGTGGCAGTCGAACTCAGTCTTGACGGCAACAAGGACTCCCCCTCCCCCCAGTATCTTTGTTCGTAATTTCTAAATTCCTGTCCTTTTTAAACACTCTATATCTTAAATCAACTAGTTCATTATCGTATGCTCTAGTTGAAAGCCAGGTTTTCGTCAAGACGATAACGTCATAATCGGAACAACCCAGAGCTAATTTAAAATCATGTATCTTAGTGTTGACAATTTTGATCAAAAACTTTCAACTTCATCTCTTTAACTCTGGAGTTTTCCGACTTACGCATAAGAATTTTCCCATTTTTCACCTACAAGAATTTTATTGCATTTGATTTTTTGAACTCGCGACACTTATCAAAAAGAACTCTGTTAGAACTAGCCAACGAATGATTTATGTACACAGGTTCATTACCTTCAACCCCCTTTATTTCAGGACAGAAACGATTCACGTTTAGGGTCTTTTTCGTGCTCTTTGTCTTCATTATTTGGTACTGTTTGACGAGAGAAATCTTACAAAAATAGACTTTAGACCTTTTTTGTCCTTATTTGTATTTTTTGACCTGTCCACCCTGGTGTCAATGTGACCTTCTGACAGATTCACGTTTAGAGAACGGGCAATCTTTACCACCGTACTTAAAACATTTTCCTCTCTTACCTCAGGGAAGCCTTCGATCTCCAGCGCGTTTAGTCTTGTGGGCTGCTCTTGGCTATTATTTTTTAGCATTTTATTTTCCTCTTTGACTGTTTCAATAGCGCTAAAACATTGGTTTAAGCGCTCATCTTGATTTTTGATAAGTTGGTTGTTTCGTCCAGCAACCCGTTTAGAACTTCTATGGAGTTGCCCATTTGTTTTTCCATATTCCCCACTTTGTTCGTTTAGTTCTTTATTTCCAATAACAGGTCCCTTGCCTAGGGCTCTGCGCATTTTTTGCACTCCCATTCTTCTATATCGCTTGATGAGAGATTATGCAGTTATTTTATTTTAATTTAAAAACCACAAAAACAAAGAGCAAAAAAAGTAAAACACCGGTACGATCGAGCGTGACCTTCTATTTATTTATAATTTATTTGAATATCACTTTCGCCCGGATGACCTAGTTTCCAGTTTTTTGGAAATTACTTGATTGCACTTCTACTATGAACGTTGAAAAGTAGAGAAAAATTTTCCTCACACTTTTAGCTTTATAACTGTACAAGAACTACAATTTTCTGTGAATAACTTCCGCGGCAAAATGCCGATTTATTAATGTTTATTTTCTAAACACGTGCGTTCACTTGGTAGGTACTACTACTACCTTCAAATCAAATCAAAAACTTTATTAGTCAGAATACAATAGTACACATTGACAAAGTCTTGCTTATCTCAATTACAAATGTGTAAGTAAAAACATTAAAACAATAGAGATACCTAATCCCTATCCACATCACAACAATAAAAAAAATAAAATCAAGTTTAAAAACAAATTAAAATAAGCATTTTATTGCTAACGCCACAACTTTAGTCTTATAAATAGGTGACTTGAATAAAGTTATTTTACACAATACATATTACATTTTTAGATATATGAAAGTCACTGAGCAAGGTATTCCTCCAACCTATAGTACGCCTTACTTATTACAAAATGTTTTGTTTTTTGTCTAAATTTTTTAAAATTTTGTACAATTCTACTCTCAATAGGTAAATGATTAAACATATTTTTCCATTATATACAAAAGAATTTTTTATTAGAGCTAAATGACGTATGGGAAGATTTAGACGAAAAACATCACGTAAATTATGCTGTACAGTTGAGGTTAGTTCATGTCCATACTTTTTATACGTTAAACACAGTCTCTAAAATTAAGATGCAACACAGAGTTAAAATTTTATGTCGTAACAAAAGAGGCCTACATGACTCTCGTCTGGTTATTTTACACATATTTCTTATTGCCTTTTTTTGAAGAACGAATACAGAGTTAAATAAATATTGAGAACAGGATCCCCAAAAACCAATGCCATATCTAAGGTGTGATTCCACTAGTGATAAACATTTTTTGCCATGTCAAATCCAAGATTGTCAGCAATTGCTCTAAGGGCATAACAATTAGAAGCCACTCTGCAATTAAGATTCTGAATATGTTTTTCAGATTTTAAATTTTGCTTAGTGCTATTCTTATCTCCGGACACCATACGGACCGGCTTGTTCGCTTATTGCAGACAATTTTCCAGCTCAATTCGGTGGACACCAAGAAAATCTGACTCGAAGTCACTTGGTGCCCGGGACATCACAGCTCATTCCCCGGTCGGCCTGCTAAACACCCCAGGATTTAATTTTGCCTGATACTCTTTGTCTGGCACAGGGGTCTTTATCGCGCTAGCGCCATCTACGCTCTGAATACGGGGCCACCGGCTTAACGTGACTTCCGAACCACGGCCTTGTATAATTCATCAATTTTGCCTACTTCGTTGATGCCCAAACTTCGCCCAAGATCGGCTTTACCCCTACTTCCGGTAAATCTGTATTCACAAACGGATAGTAGGTTCGAGTTTGTAGTGGCCGGCATGGGAAACGAATCACACACCCTCTGATTGTAAAGCGAACGCACGCCACTAACAAATCAGGGCCACTACGAGTGCGTAAATCGTCTTCCGCGTGTTCCATTGAAACTACACCGGGTGCAAATTTTTGACAGCACCGAGCCACTATCAGTGCCATCCCAATGCTGAACTCATTTTGATCCTCCGTTAGGGATGGCTTCTTTTTATGTGTCGAGAAACATAAGAATAGCCTCTTTAAAAGATCAAGTATGATTCTGTCCGCCATCTTAGATTTTAAATTTTGATTGTGTTACCTTCAAAGAACAACAGATCTTTACCATATTGCTTTAATTTTAATAAAATCAGTTTAGCAAAATTTATGAGGAAATGAAGGCAATTATATATCTGTAAAGCTATGATTGAAACAAGACTTAATTTTTAGGACACTTCTAAACCGAATTCAACGTATCTGGTTGTACATGGTGAAAATAGGGCTAATTTACAGATTAAAAAATAAATCTAAAAAAATTCCGGAACATAAGAAAAAATGAGTCTATTTAAAGGGGTAAGCTTGATTTTGTCCAACATCTTGGATTTTAAGATGATGGTTAAGCTTGATCAATTCCCGGCAAAATGCAGTTTGTTACATGAAATTCTGATAAACACTTTTTTTTCGGCCAGCCGGTAAATGTCCAGTTTTCTGCATTAAAAAGCGAACTTACCATCGTGAATCGGCGGTACGGCTATCCTAGTATCGATGGCCGGTCGCGGCGCAGATCGTTGCGCCGACGGCGTAATGATTTCTCTTTTAACGCCGAAAGACATGAGCGTCCTCTGCTGGCTCGTCCGTATAGCTTGCTGTAAATTTTGTCTGATGTTTTGGGTGCCCTTTATTGGGCTTCTCGCCTCCTCCCCGTCACTGATCTAAAATTAAGGAAAAAAAACTATGTTTGGCTATTTCACTCATAAATTCTTCCAACCTTGAATATGTTTTAAATTAAACAAAATTTGCTTTAGTTAACTTTTTATAAAGGTTATTAGGTTATGTCTTCTCCACTAATAGTTGAGTAAGCTTGTAAAGTATTTCAAGAAAAAGCTGCACAAAGGATATTTTTTTTTATAATGGGCATATTAGTACGTAACACCCATTATCCAAATATGTCAGCATACAGGCATCCTACCAACATCCAAAGCTAAATTTCATTCGAGGATCCCCGATTATTCGGTATTAGAATCCAAGATGGCCGCTCCTTTTAAGAGGTTATAAATTAAATTTAACAAACTTACGTGATAGGGATCTCCTTGCAAGTGCGCATACCCGTAAAAAAAATAAAAAAATAAAATGACCCTCTTTAATTAAAATTTTTTTTTAAAGTTGGCACTTGATACTTAACAACAAAATGGCGGCATATAGCAACAATTTCGTTTTTCTTTAGTATTTCCTTTACTTTTATAGCAATATTCATTTTTAACACCACATATTAAAGCTATTAACCAGCCCTTTAAACCTGCTGCAAAATTTACATTTTTAGGCGACACAAAGATGGCATTGAATAAGTCAATAATTAACCAGACCTTTATAACCTAGACCAACTTTTATTTCGACAACTATTTTTATTGTCAGCTTTTGCAATTTGACATATAACATTCAAATTTTTTATTCTGGTTTGACGCATCTAATGTTACTGTGCCGTATATCATTTACACTAAATTAAAGTGCCGGATTGCATAAAAATTAATAGTTTGGAACCGGAGCTGTAATCTCAGTGGTAGAAAAAAGAAGAGGCCTTAATTAGGAATCTTAAAAATTCTGTGTAAACATTCCCTCAGAAATGTCAAGTAAAAATTAAATTTAGATTTTTTTTTAATTTGAAAACTTTTTCTTTGAAAAAAATAATGTAAAATAGTGTACTATAAGAACTATCTTACTTTTGAGGATTTGCCTTCATATTTTTCTTGTGCTCCGTTGACTGTATCCTTGAAATATTCCCTTCATTTTTTATTTTATAACTCTGGACTTATATTACTATTATTATATTTACTAAGACTAAAAGTATTTTTCCTACGAGCAGCGTGCCAAAAATCGCATTTTTCCACATTATTTTCGTTTTAATTTTACATCTTGAGTAGGTTTGTGGGGATTTATATCGGTTTAAAAAAAACTTTTCTGCTCGTCGAAATAAAAAAAGCCCATTTCCGGTTTGGTACCTCGTTCGGCTCGTTGCGAGGCTCAATGATCGTCGAAATGTTCAGGTCTGTATGAAGCTTAAGATAACTTAAAAGCTAAACTGATCTTAAAAATCCACTAAGTGCGATACAAAAAGAACATACCTCGATAACATCTTCGTCGGATTCTAATACTTCGACACTGGAACTTGAGTCAGACTCTGGTATTTCTGTCATGTTTCTGGGTTTTTTGTGACCTTCACCATCAAAAAACGCTGTACTGTTGAGAATGCCTAAATAGATCACAAAATAAATGGATCCATGAGGGATCTGATACCTTCCTAGCTAGCTTAGTAGCACACTTCGAGAGAAGCCATGATATATCAGTATTAAAAACCGTTTTTTGTAAATATATCAGAAACTAAAACTCCTACAAAGTTTTTGGTTATAACACAAATTATTAAGCAAAATGTAATCACTATTAGAGAGGTAGCATTTTTTTTTAAACTGTCATTAGCATTACTAGACTTTGACCAAAGTTTAATCAGCTCGTTAGAGTGTCGAACACTATTTTACCTGAATTTTATGAAAATCGGTTCAATGGTTTAGGAGCTATCGTGTTACGGACAGAAATACACACACACACAGACAGACATTACGACGATATTGATAAGATAGATCAAAATACACCCAAATAACACATTTTCGACTTATCTCAAAAAAAAATTTCGTCGAAAATAATACCTTCTCTAGTTGCTGCGCGGGCTAGAAAGGTAAAAAATTAGGACACTGTCATGTTGTAATTATTCATTTGTCGTTTCAAATAGATATTGAAGCTTCAGTCGTAATGATCTCGCGGACGACGTGATACATTGACACGGGAGTCGACTTTTATTATTAACAATAAAATTTGGGTCACGCCACGATACACTAAGGTCAGCAACGCGAACCAAAACGGGTTTGCGGCGTGCATTACGTCATGCAAATGACAAATAAGGCATGCCATTAAGCTTTAATGTTGCTTTCGCGATCGGCGATAAGTGTCCAAGGAATTAAAATATTAACTGGAAATTTTGCATAAATATTTCGCTTGAGTCTGCTTAAGAAGTTTGCTAAAACCGGGCCAGATCATAGTAATGGAAGTGCCTCATTTATGGACTTTTCTGAACTAGCGGTTTCAAACAGTATTTTAAGTTATTACTTTAAAATTAGTCAATCGATTTAAACCAATTTTTGAACAATTGTAGACCGAAGCGTTTGCTCGGTCAGTCAGTTTTTAAGTTTTGAGAATATTTCAAAAAATATGCGAAATTTTTACAATTATAAATTATGAATATCGAGTATATACTCTATTGGCTTGAAAGCCTTCATGCACTTCTCGTGCTAACGCAAAGTTGACTCCAGGGGTTGAAAGACCTTACCTTTGGGAACACAATTCCACTTATTGGACATCTTTCAAACTCATGCCAAATACAATCGTTAATTTAAAGTAAGTTTAATGTAACCATTAATAACAAGATACTGCTTTAGAGACAAATACTGAAACGAGTATGGACTTAATTAATAGTTTTTTATATTGGTTCTAAATATCTGCATTCTTACGAAGGGCTGGATAGGTGAGGGGTAATTTGGGGTACACGAAGGACATTGCTTAAACTTTGTTGCCATTTCTGCTTGGGTATTGCAATGCCATTTGGTGAATAAAAATTGGCAAATGATCCACTCCTCGGTGATACCTGGGGTGTTGTACGTGGATTGAAGTAAGATGGCCTCCAAGAAAACCGCGCTTTTAAATCGGCTCTCTAGATTAAGCAAAAATGAACTGTTAGAAATAATTGTAAATCGAAAATTACCAGAAAACTTTAGTGACTGTGACGAGCTACAGTAAATCAAAGAAAACTTGTGTGAAAAGTGCATAGAAACTCAAGAAAATGAAGAAACAATCAACAACACAGTTACTGAAACAATTGAGGTTAAGTCATGCAACGTCGAATGTCAACAAATACGAAAACAACAAAACTGTGAGTACGCTTTTCTTAAAAGGGAATCTGACCAAAAGAGTCATCTTATAATGCATTTAGAATCACGTATTAACGAGCAATCAGATATGTTAAGCGTTTACAAGACCATCTTTAAAAATAATAATCAAGAATTAACCAAAATAAATCACCAGCCGATTCCAGCACCGGCAGATCCATCTAGTAACAATAGGATAAGCAACGAACGTTCGAACAGCAGCAAAAATAGAATTCTTGAAAACTTAAAACAGGCTGCTAGTACGGGGGGTGATCAACAAAAACTTAAACCACCACAAATAAGATTTTCAAGTTCGAAAGCAGAAATAAAGTTCAATGACGTCACCGAAGCAATCAATGCTCAAAACAACCTCCGAGCAGTCGATGATGACGATGGTTTCCAATTCCAAAGAAACAGGCGTCGTCGACCACAGAATAACACTCCTGTAGTTGGCAGTGGTAACACATTCACTAACTCCCTAAAAACATGTGACTCTTTAGCATTCCTTCATGTCTTCAAGTTACATCCAGAAACCACATCGGAACAAGTCACCGCGTTCCTAAAACAAGCTTTTCCAGAAGTTAAATGCGAACAACTGAACGCAAAATATCCTGACTATTACTCCTCCTTTAAAGTCACCATTAAGGAGGAACATCTTGAACAAGCAATGGATTCTTCATTATGGCCAAAAGGCACCTGCGTAAACAGGTTTTTTCACAGAAGGAAAGCTCCACCACAAAACCAATAAATATCCATTGCCTATCGGACTATGAAATTCCAAAATCTGACGAACTGGATCAAACTACATTTAACAATTTTTTGACTAAATTTTTTGATAAAAACTGTAATAAATCTGGACAAGCGCATTCCATATAAATATACAGGTACTGAAAAGGTTGATCAGCTATCCCTGTTCCTTGATGATTTTCCTTTTGATTTAGTTTGCATTTCAGAACATTTTCTTAATGCTGAAAATTTAAAACAAATTTATTTACCAGGTTAAAATCTAGCAACATTTTATTGCAGAAGACTTAAGAAAAGAGGTGGAGTATCTATTTTCATAAAAAATAGCTTAAGTTTCAAAATACTAGACTTAAGTCAGTTTAACGTTGAGCCCTATTTAGAGGTCTGTGGGATTGACTTGGGAGAGTTTTTGATCCTCTGTATATACAGATCTAGCTGTGTTGAAAAAAAACCATTTTTAGATGGATTTGAGGGTTTACTAAATTACTTATTTAAATATATCAAGAGCAAACAAATAATTATTCTCGGAGATTTTAACTTCCATTTTAATATTGTTTCATCTGAGCTTTCCGATTTATTAAACCTAATTAACAGTTTTGGAATCGAACAAACAATTTTTGAGCCAACACGATTATACAACTGTATTGACAACATTTTGACAGATATTTCAGCTGAAAATTTTCAGTCTGGGGTAATTCTAACTTCCAATTTCCGACCATTCGGGGCAAGGAATAATTTTCAAAGGTGCTTTGAAGAAACTAGAAAATAAAATAATTAAAATAAATTTCACAGCTAAAGGCTTTACATTGTTAAGGGATGAAATATCAACCATGGATGAAAATGATATCGACTTTTTGGGTGGTTTTTTAACGAATTTTTATCTCATAAATATCAACAAAATATTTCCTCTCAAACCTCAAAAGGAAAACAGCGAGGCTATTAAATTTTTTTACGAAGGATCTTAAGTGAATTAGGCAACACGTCAATTCCCTAAAATTATTTAGTGAAAGTTCTAAATCTCCCCGGTATAAAGATATTTACAAACAAATGCTTAAAGAATACAAAAACTCGATCAAAATAAAGAAAAAAGAAGCATTTGACTCATATTTGACCAACTCAAAAAACAAATGCAAATCGGCATGGAAATTTATAAATGCCGAAAGAAATAAAAATAAAACAAATTTTGATAAGCAGTCCAATCTTACATGAACCAGTTAAATAATTTTTTTGTCAGCGTCGCCGATGAAATTGTAAAAAAATTTCAGTCAGTGGATCATGATAATTTAATATTAAAGATAAACCGCACTTCAACTGTTTTTAAATTAAAGCTTGTCATAGAGACAGAAGTTTATGATATTTTTATGTCCTTGAATGCCTCCTCTGCGGTAGATGTTTTTGAGGTAAATCACAAAATCTTGGCAAATACGATCGATCTAATTATAACACCGCTAACAATATTAATTAATAAATGTTTATCTTCCGGCAAATTCCGTCTTTTAAGACAAGTAGAGTCACCCCGCTTTTTAAAAAAGGAGATAATACCCCAGATAACTATCGCCCAATTAGTGTAGTTCCTTTATTTGGTAAAATAATGGAGAAAATTATAAAAAATCAATTAACATCTTACCTCGAAAGTTCTAACATTTTGAATGAGAACCAGTTTGGGTTTAGAACGGGTCGTTCAACCACAAAGGCCTTGTTACACGTTGTGGAGAGCATAGGGCTTTGATGTCGGCGTAGTTCAGGGATCAATATTGGGACCCATACTTTTTAATATATACATTAATGACTTAGTTTAACATATGGGATCAACTTTATGTACAAACTTTGCTGATGACTCCAGTTTTAATGACCAAAGCTCTAAAATTGGTGAACTTTCAAATTTATCTAATGAATCTTTAAGACAGGCTCAAACTTGGTTTGAAGCCCATACCCTTCTTCTTAACATAAATAAAACTCAAATTATCAAATTACACACAGATTCACGGCTGGCTGAAGGATCTACTGTAAAATTGCTGATTATCTGACAATTGATGGCAAGTTATCATGGATCCCGCATGTTGACAGTTTATCAAAAGAGCTGTCTAGTATTACATTTCTAATAAGAAAATTGCGTTCTTATGTTAATTTTCATGTTTTCAAATCCTGCTAATTTGCTTTATTTCATTAAAAAATTTCGTACGCAATACCTCTGTGGGGTCACAGTTCAGCATCCCTTAAAATTTTTAAACTTCAGAAAAAAGTTATTAGGGTTTTATGTGGTGCAGAATATCGAGCGCACTGTAAACTCCTCTTTCAACAATACAGGATCATGCCTCTCCCATGTGTATTTCTCTATTTTACTCTTATCGGAATTCATACGAATAAAAACAAACTCCCGTCTTCAAATAAAAATCATCACTACTCAATGAGAAGCGACATATTGACAATTCCACACCATAAAAAATCGAAATCAAAATCTTAATTTTAATTTTTATAATAAACTTCCTACAAAAATAAAAAATCTTTCATTGAATCAATTTAAAAGAAATATTAAAAACTTTTTGCTCAAACATTGTTTTTACACTGTTGAAGATTATCTGAAAACAACCTTCGATATCTAAATCGATTTAATGATGGTATGCGTATGTCCCTAATCTACATGCATTCTACGATGTAAAAAATTGTAAAATAATATTTTAGTTTAATGTGATTATTTTTTTTTGTTAAGTATGTCTTTCTAAATTACTGTACTATGTTATTTACATTTTTGTACCATTTTTATGACTTGCTATAATTTGCATTTATATATGTAAAAAAATAGCCAATAAACGTTTCTAGTTCTACTTCTATAAATACATTTTAAAGAACTTTCGCTTCCACAATTTCTTTTAATAATTGGTCACGCAAAATTGATAGTATTTTTGATATTTAAAAAGCATAGGATAACCCTCCCCGTACGAGAGGATTTTCGACTCGTATATTTTTTTGTTGCTATTGGAATCTAGTGTAAGGTTTTACTTGTTTGCCACTTGCCAATTACAGCATATTTAAGAGGGGGATCACCTAGACAAAACTCATTACTAAAACTTTTTAAAAAAATTTGCTTTTGAAAAATTTCACTTTCATAAAAATCGGTTCATTAGCTGCCGAGATATAAGCCTTTCTTTTTCAAAAAGAAACGTTTATATCTCGACAGCTAATAAACCGGATTTTTTGAAACTGACATTTTTGTAAAGAAAATGTTATCTCTTATAAGTTTTTGTTTGTTTTTTTACTTTGACTACTTTTATCCGGGTGATCCTTTCTCTCCCCCTTAAGTACCTAAATGCTGTAGTTGCCAAGTGGCAAATAAGTAAAACCTGAGTCGAAAATTTTCATGTAGGGGTGGGTTACCCTATGGTTTGTTGATTTGATATAAAATGATCCCTATATGAAAATCTCCATAGAGCTTACCTTGTCCAGGTTGAAATTGAGCCGACATTCTGACATTTTTCATTTTTTCAGAGAGATTCAAAATATCTTTTTCAACTTCTGGTCTCTTTTCGTACAAAGAATGAACACTTTGCTCTGAAGAAGGTTCATCTGCCTCATCTGCTGAAGAAGGTTCATCTATCTCATCTGCTGAAGAAGGATTTTCTGCCTCATCTTCTGAAGATCTCACTAATGGTTTGGGCTAAAACCAACACGGAAAAAGTTGGAACCATTGACGTGTATGTTAAAGAAGAAATAATGGAGAACAAGCTGAGACATAACCTCATCTTTCCTGTTAGGTGATGTATGTCCTATCAGCCAGCAACGAAGATGGAAACACGACCCATTGCAGATCTAAGGTAAGGGAAAAAGGTGAAATTCCCCCCTCCCTAAATCTCAAACTATATTTAGTTTTTACACAAAGAATACACCTCCTGGTGCCTCCTTATGCAATATTTATTGATATTCCCCCCCCCCCAAATAAAGTTCCTAGATTCGCCCCTGTTGCAGGCACGAAAGAAAACGATATAACGAATATATATCGAAATTTATTTCTTTTATAAGTTATCTTAAAACGTCACCAGAGCTCGCATCTCTGTCAAACCCTCCCTCTCTGAGGGCGAGAGATATGTTCGATCGATTAAATGCGACAAGAAGCTTTCGCATAGACTGAATACAGCCTAGTAATGATTCATTTTGAACTCATCACAAACTACTGCCGACAGCTTGCATCTCCCTTATTACCTCCTTTGACGGTTGCCGTTTCGCCGCCACAAGTCCACTCAAGTGCGTGATGCGATATTGTTCACTAGTTTTGACATTTTCAGTGCTTTTACTGTGTTTTTTGATATTTTTGAAACTAACCCATATGAGGCTATTTCAAGTCTAGCCCGACACGCCTATGGTTGGAACAAATTTAATAAACATTTCTATTTAACAAACAGTAAATTTTTTTTAATACATCATTCTTAGTTAAAAATTGTAAAATTTATATAAATCATTGTAAAGTCTTTTTCAAATCACAAACCACAAATGTGAAATCACTACAAAAAAGCTCAATGCTCTAAATATAAAACGATTAAGGTTTTTAATGGGGATCTAGACTGACGAATTCTAAAAGAAAAGAACTTTTGCAAGCTATTAGTGAATATCAATGTGAGCCGATATCAACTGGTAAGCCCACATACTATCCAACAGATCCAGGAAAAATTCCAGATCTAATTGATTTTTTTATAGTAAAAAATATATTCTTAAGTTTTGTAGATATAGAAGAAAGTTTTGATTTACACTCAGATCATTCACCTATTATTCTAACTCTTAGTAAAAACATAATAAAGAAAGAAGTCACTAGTTAATAAACTGACCGACTAGATTAGTTTTAGACAAGGTCTGTCAGAAAAAAATAAACCTATCAGTACCATTGCAAACGCCAGAACAAATCGATAAAGAAATTGAATATTTTGTTACAAATATTTAGCAAACAGCTTGGGAAAACAGTCCAAAACTAAAAGAATTTTTAAGGAAAAAACTATCCAAAGGAAATTAGAGACCTTATATTGGAAAAAAGGAAACTAAGAAGAAAGTGGCAGCAAAGCCGTGAGCCTTGGGACAAAACAAATCTCAACAACATGACACAGCGCATACGGCGAGAAATTCTAGTAATAAAAAATGAATCTATTAACCATTTTCTTAATGAACTTACAGATGATAAAAATACCGACTATTCCCTTTGGAAAGCAACCAAAGATTTTAAAAGACCAATTATCCAAATTACACTCATACGAAAATCTAATAACCAGTGGGCAAGGAGTATCGAAGAAAAAGCAGAAAAGTCATTTAGAAAAAACATTTCAGCCCCACGAAGCACCAGATGAAAACTTTCATTTAAATGAACCCCATCAAAACGAAGACCATATTAAGCTTAAATCACCAAAAGAAATATTAACAGAAATGAAAAATATTCATTCGAAAAAAGCCCCAGGGTATGATCTTATTAACGGGGTAGTCATAAAACTCCCCAGAAAAGCTATCGTAAAACTATGCAACCTAATTAATGCGTCCTTTAGGCTTTAGGTATGTGCCTAAACTGTGGAAAGTTGCAGAAGTTGTCATGATTCCAAAACCGGGAAAACCACTCCTTGACGTGTCATCTTACAGGCTAATATCTTTGCTGCCAATTATATTCAAGCTCTATAAAAAATTATTGCTTAAAAGAATAAAACCCATCAAAGAAAGACAAGAAATTATTCCATCTCATCAATTTGGTTTTCGAGACAAGCATTCCACGATAGATCAAGTACACAGAATTAGTAATATAATAGAAAAAGCACGAGAAAAGGGAAAAGTTTGTTCTGCAGTTTTTACTAGATGTAGCACAAGCATTTGACAAAGTATGGTATAAAGGCCTTAATTTTAAACTAAAACGGTTTCTGCCAAAACAATATTCGAATATTATGGAATCAAACATATCTGATAGACATTTTAGGGTAGCGTACTAGGGCATTATCTATACTTATTATTCACTTGCGATATCCCAAAGCCAGAAAATTGTCACTTAGCAACATTTGCCGATGATACTGGTTTATTGACGGTAGAAAAATCTATCTATAGGGGTACGGGTAGACCTCGTCAGATGTCTATCAGGGGAAATGAATCGACCCCTGCCCTCCGTAGATTCCAGGTACTCTCCGACCCGGAGAGTTAGCACCTGTCCAGGGTCCCTTTCCCAGGGTTACGGCAGAAGACCACATCGATATGAAAGGCGGAGAGAATGGACCTCGGTACGGTGATCATAGCGTAGGTGGCAACCCTTTCTTTTAGGGATAGTATAAAAGACAGCTGTTGCCTTACAGTATGGCGTTGGCTCGTCAGAGGCTAGAGGAGAAAAACCTTGATTAAAAATCCTGGCCCTCCAAGTAGGGGGTTGAGGCATTAGACTGGTTCTCTAATACTTGTAAAACAAAGCAATTACCAAAAAGCCTAAACAAAGCCTCGGAGCAATGGATGGAAATTCTCAAAGAAGAAAAAAGCAAAGACAAAGGACTATGAATATAGTTACATGGAACGTACAGGGAGTGAATCAAAAGTTGGACCTTATTGCAACCGAAGTGCAGAACTGTAAGATCGATATTATTGCACTCACAGAGACAAAAAAGAAAGGAACACGTACGAATAGTGTCGGCAATTTTGTCCATATATTTACTGGAGTCCCAAAAGAAAAGAGAGCAGCCAGAGGGGTATCCTTATTAATAAAGAAAAACCTAAAAAATAAGATTACCGACTACGATTGCATTAGTGAAAACATACTTCGAGTGAACATGAAGATACTTGGTCATAATATAAGCATAATAGCAGTCACACACCATCAGATGACGAAAAAGTAGCTACAAAACAACTGTTCTTTGATCAACTTGATGAGACTATCACCAAAATCGGTAATACCAGAGAAATAATTATGCTTGGCGATTTTAATAGCCGAACTAGTAGACAAACCCAGAGCAAAGTGATAGGACCATTTGGAGAAGAAGTAACAAATGATAATGGCTTGAGACTGATGCAATTGTGTGAAACCCACAACCTAAAAATAAATAATGGTGTTTTTAGACAAGGATATTCATCGATATACCTGGATTCAGTCAACAAAAAATCTTAAATCAATCATTGTTTATGCTATAGGTGGACAACACTCGCAATTAAAGTGGTATGATGTGCGAGCACTTCGTGGTGTTACCTGTGGATCTGACTACCATCTGGTAAAAGCAAAAATATTATTCCCTTTAAGAAAAACAAATAAGGACTAAAGTATTGGAGAAAATGAAAACCTAGAATGCATCGAAGACAATCAAAAATACAACTTTAGAAGTCTAGAAATTAAAAGTACTCAAAGATTGTATCAGAACCGATTAGATAAAAAATTAATAAACACAGAACACTCATTTGAAGAGATATATACAAACATAATAAAAAGCTTGAATGAAGCAAGCATCGAAGCTGTTGGATGCCAAGATGTTATTTCTATTATCTTGGAGGATGTGGTGGACGGAAAAAATACAGAAAATGGTCAAAATGGCTCAGTACTAAAGAACAAAGAGACCCAGAAATCTACAGGGAAACCAGAAGACAGCTAAGAAATTTGATACGCACAGAAAAAAATGAAATATTCGAGCGCAAATGCCACGATATAAATACACACATAGGAGGTAGGCAGAGTTCTGAAGTATGGAAATTAATTTCTACAATAAAAGCCCAACAAAAGAAAAAGTAAACATCCAGATCATCAATGGAATCAATCAATCAAAAGGGACTGCTGCAGGAAACGAGGCCCGAATATCTGGCAGCCTCTCCGAGGAGAGACATAGAAGTACATGGAGAGGAAGTAATCATCGAATAAGAAATGATAAAGAATAGTATTAAAAAACTTAAATCTGGAAAAGCTAGCGGAACTGGAGAAATATATGCTGAAATGCTCAAATATGGATCAGAGAAACTAATCGAAAATCTCACATATATTATCAATCAATACATAAACGGACATCCAGTACCTGAAGATTGGAAAATTGCATTCATATCCTCAATACATAAAAAAGGAAACAAGCTGGATTGCAACAATTACAGAGGAATTTCAGTAACCAGTACTCTAAGTAGAATGTACGGTAGGATTCTTAAAGATCTAATAGAGAATGATTTTCATGAACAAGAAGAGCAAAGTGGGTTTCGTGCAGGCAGATCTTGTAGTTGTAACGTGTCATTTTTACGTTTAAGGCAACGTTACATATTTGTTTATTTAGGTAAATAATCAAGGCTCTTCGACTCGTCTTTCTGTACACAAATTAAGGGTATTTTATAGAGCTAGGTTTGGAGGTTATATAGTGTCCAGGAAGTTACCTTAAAAAGGAGGCATTCCATCGAATTACTGTGGACACTTCGCACATCGCATTATCTGGACATCGTAATTGGAACTTGAGATCACAGGTTTCGGGAAAAATCACATAAAAACTTTTGATTGCTTTGTTTATCTGTAAAATTTCGTAGTTTTCTTTGACGTTCACGAAGATAAACAGCTGTTCTGCTGGGGCATGGCGGCGTTGCCGCATCACAAATGGTTTCAGTAACAGGAAGAAAACATTTAGGTGAAGATTTCATTCGCTTATGTTTATTTTCGAGGATATTGGGACAATCATTTCTCTTCCGAACCTCATATCCTTCACGGATTAGCTAGTTTTTATAGCACGAAAACATATTTAGGTCCACGGTTTGACCAGGAACAACCGAGGCTCCGCCCCCTTTGATATCTTTATTACTTTGATAAGGAGAAGATAAAATAAATACGAGTTATGCACTTTTGTAAATTGGAGATAAACGAGGGATAAAAACCAAGACTAAAAGAATAAACGAAATCGTGTGAGTTAACATCTGAACACTCTTGTGCCGAGTTTCAGCAGTAGTTCAATGTGTATTTTTAGGTTCAAGTTCAGAAACAACTTTATTAATGTAAAAATGTTTTACAAAAATGGCGTCAAACCATATGAATCTTAGAGAAAGTATATATAAAGAGCAGAGGAAACTTTTGACTAAAACTGTAACTAAAATACAACTAAATTCTATACTTAGTATAGCTTTACTCATATGGGGGTTGGTTGAGTGTTCGAATATTCCTGGGTTTGATGCAAGCTCTGATCTCCAGTAATTGATTTTACAGTTGATGGTTTCAATGCTGAGCTTCTTATAGTCTAGCGGGTTATTTTCCTCCTACTTGCTACGTTGGCAGGGGTCCGGTAGGCAAATGTTCGGTCTATGTATGGAGGGTGTCTCGATGTCCTTGTTATAAAAATTTCAACCGTGGAAATAGATCCGACAACACCTCATGCGTAGGGTACGGAAGTATTAGTGTAATTCCTCATTGGTTAGTTTGAAAACCGCGGGTTTTTTCTCCAGACTCGCAAACCGGAGTTAAGTGATTTTTCGGCGAGAGCGTTTTTTTTATAAATGCGTTTGCATTCTTATTTGAATTTAATCGGGAAAATTTGGTTGGTACTGTGTACTGTCCCCACCAGATCTAGAAACGATTTCCGGCAACTTCATTTTTTTTTGTGTTCTTGACAAAGTGTCTTGTCTCTTTCCTAAAGAATTTTGGCTGGGCTGGTGGCCGTCTGTTGGTGTCGCCATTGTTTTTGTGGTTATTGGCACTTATTGGCACTGCAGTAGTTGCAGATTATACCAAAGACGGTATACTGTGAGCCGTCGTTGTTTAGGCGAATCTTAAGTGACGCTCACATCCTCTGAGAAAGATTTAAGGCGGCCTACGCCATTTCTACGGGAAATAAGCGTGGTAAGTTCGATGTTTTTTATTATTTTTTTTGAATTGTTCAAGACAATATTTGCCTCCTAAATTGTAATTGTTTTTCGTGTGAAATGTAATTTTACTACAGCAGACGTGTGGAATTTTTGGAGTTTTTTTTTATATTTTTTTTTAACCACGTTTTGGATAAAAACTATACATTGTTTTTTTCCTTTGGTGGTGGAACGAGGTTCGAGCCAGTTGTAACCCTGGGAAAGGTCCGTTAGGATTATTTTAGTTCATCTGTTTAAATCTGCTTTATTTTATTGAGTCGACATGGGGTTTTTGATTTAAGTTACTGTGTGTGTAGGGGAACTTCGTGCAAAACCGACGAATTCCAGGAAACTGAAACATTTCATTTTCCACAGGGTTTTTACGCTCGGGCAAGAACCCAGAACATTTTGACCACCATGTGCTGCCCTAGCACCATGTGCTAAGCAAGTACGTGGGGAGGCGCGGGCAGAACTGGGACCGGTGGAGTAGCGGAAGATGTCTGGTACAACACATCCAGGTTTACAAAACAAAACACCCTCTTATTTAATCAAACAATAATCCAGGACCAAGGTAGGAGCAAGCCTTTAGATATAATTTTCTTAATTTTTTTATATATAAGCATGACGTCATAACCAAAACTTTGCGGCATAACTATTCATTTATAATTTTTACTGTACAATTGGAGTGTCTTGCTATTTTGGCCCTGACTTGTTCCATTTCATTTCATTAATTTTTTTTCTATTTCATGTTTTTGGTAATATGTGTTATTTGTACAATCCAATGAACCAACTTTGCAGAGACAAAAGAGAGATGAGATTATATTTTTTTTAGTGTTTCCTTCCATTGTTTTACCTCATGGGGCAGATCTCGGACTAGGTTGCTGTCTGTCTCATTCTACCCAACGTAGAATGATGACAGCAGATATTTGGTCCAGATCTCCCCTATGATGGGATGATTTTGGAAGTGTTTTTTTACAATCATTTATATAAGTGAGTCTTACACTACTGACTCAAATGTAGGTACACTGTGACCTGTTGGGAATGTGCATCTACCTATAAAGTACTTTCTATTTGTGTCATTTTGATTCATTTAGGAATCTTTTGAAATCTTATTTTCATTCATTTTTTTGGTTTTTTTAATTACACAAATACTCTGGAAGCCTCGGAAGTAGGTAGAGTTTCATTGTTTGGCTACAACGTTTGGGTTGAACTGTATTTTATTTAAGATCTTCCTTGTAAAACATTGATATTGAAATACTGTGGCGCTTAAAATTTTCTTATTTCTGAACCCCCCCCCCTTCTCCACTGTATAAAAGTTACCGGGCATATCAATGTTTTACGTAGCTGGGAAATACAGTTCTGCTTCCAGATATTTGTTAATTATTCAGTAATTTTTTTTAGTGTCACAAATTGGCACAGCGTTATTGTTCTATTCACAGTGTCACAAAATGGCGACGTCTTTTAGTTTGCCACAAAATGTCACCCAACGCATTTTAATTGGCCACATAGTGATAATGTTTTTTGTCTTAAACAAGTAATTGAGAAAAGGAGCGCCAGAAATATAGAGACTCATGTTACCTTTGTGGACTTACAAAAAGCATATGATACCGTTCCAGTAGAAAAACTATGGACAGTGTTGCAGCAGACTAATATCAATCATCATACATAAAAGCGATGAAAGAACTATAGAAAGGGTCAAAATCTAAAATTAAAATTGGAAATCGACTTTCAAAATAATTCCTGGTAACAAAAGGCTTAAGACAGGGATGTTGTATCTCTCCAACTCTTTTTAAAATATATATCGCAGTAGCTCTAAAAAACTGGAAACGTAAAGTGCACGGTATGGGAATACAACTTAACGACCGATTTACCATATACACACTACAGTTTGCTGACGAACAAGTAATTGTAGCTAATGATAAAGAAGACATGGAGTATATGATGAGAAAGTTAATGGAAGAATACCAAAAGTGGGGATCAACAGTGAATGTGGACAAGACACAGTACTTATGTATTGGAAACGAATCCAGTGAGTTAGAACTAGACAATGGACAAGTAATATCTCCATGCAATGAGTACGTATACTTGGGTGTCACATTTGATAAGACAGGAACAGACTGTAGAGAACTGGAAAAAAGAATAGTAAAAGAAAAAAAGTTATTGGATGTCTTAACAGTATTTTATGGAGCAGAGAGATAAAAAAGAATGTAAAATTTAATATATATGAAACAATGGTGAAAAGCACGCTGTTGGATAGAATAGAGACAGACGCGTAACAGAAAAATACAAAACAAAAATGAAAAGTGTCGAAATGGATGCAATAAGAAGACCAATGAGAATATCTTGAACAGATCACATAAGAAATGAGATCATAAAAGAAAGAATGGGAATCGAGGGAAGCATAACGGATGACATCACTAAAAGACAACTGATATGGTACGGCCATGTACAACGGATGAACGACGAAAGATTACCGAAACAGGTCCTAGAATGGCAACCAATAGGGCGCAGAAAAAGAGGGCGTCCTAAACTAGAATGGCAACAGTCAATCCAATGATCAATGAGTCAAAAAAATCTGACAGAAGATGATTGTGAGGATCGAAGGAGGTGGAGAATAGGCGTCGGACAACGTAGAAAAACGTTCTAAACCGACTAAATAAAAAATAAAAAAAAATAAAATCTATTGAAAATTGCATAGAAAAACTTCAGGATGCAGTCACCCAAGTTCACAGTTGGACCACAAAGTGGCGAATAAAATTAAATGAAACCAATCAATTCATGTTGATTTTACAAACAAAAATATAAATTACATACAAATAACAATTAACAACATTCCCGTACCATATTCAAATCAGACAAAATATCTCGGTATAGTTTTTGCAAAGTCAGTTGAACAAAGACAAAAGCCGAACTCATGAAAATATTTCAAATAATTATGGCGTAAACTAAAGAAACAAAAATAGATAATATAATAATAATGCTCATACCACCAAGCCAACAATCACTTCCTCGTAAAATGTGGCACTATAAATCGGCAAAATGGAATGACCTTAAACAGTTTTACCTGGATTTTCCATGGCAAGAGGTTTGCTTTAAAACAGCTGATCCCACTATTTGCTGTAATGAAATAACAAAAGTAATCTTATCTGGAATGGATGCATATATCCCACATACAATAAAACGCAGAGCTAATGCAAAACCTTGGTTCAACAGCCAGTGTCAAACGGCTGTACAGAAAAACACAGAGCATGTAACCTTTGGAAACGACAACAAACCGCTCAAAACCACACAGAATTTATAGATGCCAGAAATAGTTGCAAAATTACTATTGACGCCGCCAAAGAAACATACAATCAAAGAATAAAAAACAGGTTGCTGAATTGTAGTTCTAGGTCCTTTTGGTCTCTAGCAAAAGCTGTTGGATCAAACTTCACCAAGTCATCCATACCACCACTTACAGATAAAAATACTCACTTAGCCATCAGAGGAAAAAGCCAATATGCTGGCCAAAATCTTTTCCTCCAACTCAAACCTAACAGTGCTAAATGGAAAAACTCCACCGTTCTTTGAAAGGGTTTCCCACAGTATGCCAGAGGTACCCTTTTGTCACAGAGAAATACGAAAATCCCTTAAAAAAGTTGGATACAAACAAAGCAATGGGTCCAGATGGCATTCCCGCGATAGTACTCAAAAATTGTTCTTACGAACTCACCCCAACTTTCGCAAAATTATTCAATATATCTTATAGGCAAGGAGTATATCCATCATCATGGAAGTCAGCCGAAGTACAACCCATTCCAAAGAAAGGAAAAAAGACAGATCCGTTAAACTATAGACCAATTGCTCTACTACTACAACTGGCGATTTACTTACATACGTCACTCACTTATGGCAAAAAGCGATTGAGTTGCGAGGTGAAACAAGAACAATTGCCTTAGATATATCTAAAGCATTCGATAAAGTCTGGCATGAAAATCTGTTCAACAAGCTGAAAGCAACGGGATTGTCGCCGAAACTTTGCACTTGGTTTGAAAGTTACCTTAAGGATAGATCCATTTATGTTGCACTGGATGGCCGGAACTCCAACTCTTACCAAATAAATGCTGGTGTGCCACAGGGAGCAATCCTTTCGCCAACACTTTTTCTGATCTACATAAATGACCTCATAGATAAAACAGTAAATCCACTTTATTGCTTTGCAGATGATGGCAATGTAGTCTCCTCAGTCATACCACCCACATGTCTCTCAGCACGTAAATTCCATTACCTTAGACTAACTCAAATATCGCAGATAAATAACGACCTGGAGATAATAGAGGACTGGGGCAACAAAAACCTTGTACAGTTCAACGCGCAGAAAACACAAGCAGCCCTGTTTTCAACAAAGACCAGCACCGGTGAGCCAAACATCTATCTGGAAGTGCTGTCGCATTGCAGAGCCAGTTGAACATCTTAGGAGTCACTGCAGAGACCAACATGTCTTGGCACAGTCACCTGGCAGATATAGCTAAAAGGACGTCCCAAAAGCTTGGGGTGCTATTTCGTACAAGACATCTGTATACACCAAGCCAAATGCTGACACTCTACAAAGCCCAGATTCGACCAACTATGGAGTACTGCTCACATATATGGAGTGCGGCATCCAAACATACCTTAATACTTTTGAACACCGTGCAAAACGAGCTATCAAGCTGATCAATGACCCCGCACTTACCCGTAGCTTGGATAGTCTCGAACATCGAAGAACTGTGGGCGATCTATCTCTCTTCTACAGGTATTATAACGGAAAATGCTCTCAAGAGTTGGCACGTATGATCCCCCCGGGAGTAGCACCTACTAGGCGAACACGTCAAACAGACGGTAACCATCAATTTATTGTCAAAATAGAGGCACCAAGAACCTCATTATATCAGAATTCATATCTCTGGAGAACAGCATCGCTGTGGAATAAACTCCCTGCGACCGTTTTCCCTGCAGGTTACAACCTGAACCGTTTCAAAACCAACACACACCAACATTTCCGCGCACTTGCCGCTCCTCGAGCGTGATAGGGATCTCCTTGTGAGTGCGCATACCCGTAAAAAAAATAATAATAATTTATTTTCTAATTTTGCATACTGCCGACTAAAGGGGTCCCGAAAAGCACACCCAAAAGCAATTAAAAGCGCATCTCAAAAAAATCTGCCAATCAGGTGCCGTCTATCCACCTGTGCTCGGTCGGGCCGAAAACAAATACTTTGTGGTCGGACCGCAGAGTCGCGCCTCTTCTCTGTCGGTAGGGTTGAAATTATACTAGGAAGATTTTATATGCATTTGAATAACTTTTGAAGGGCAGAATGAAGCAAAATGTCATGAAATTGATAGAACCCCGTATTAGGAGTTATTCAAGTGACTTTGCAAAACTTGATGCCAAATTGCGCTGGAAAGCACATGTTAAAAAAAAAAGAACTTGAGATAAGGTATAGAAAAATGAACTAGCTGATTGGAAGGAAGTCCAATTTAACAATTCATAATAAGTTACCGCTTTATAGACAAATACTGAAACCAGTATTGACAGATGGTATTCTACTATGGGGTTGTGCTAAAGAGAGTAACTTTCTAGTTTTACAAAGATTTCAAAATAAAGTATTAAGAAACATTGTCAATACACCTGGGTACGTTCGAAATAGTGACCTTCATCGAGATCTAAAAATCGAAACTGTAACAGAGACTATAAAAAAGTATGCAAAAAGCCATGAAGACAGACTCCATCGGCATGTAAATGTGGAAGCAATTCAGCTTCTAGACAATACTATGCTAGTTCGAAGACTAAAAAAAGTGAAGCCGTTTGAGAACTAAGTGAATTATGAAAAGTCCCTGCCTGAGATTGAAGATCAATGGAAAATCAGTCCCAAACTGGACTGTAAAATCACAGATCAATCTGATTACTCTAGACTGGCTTTGATGTTAATTGCAAGCACAGTTATTTCCAAGTTGCACCAAAACTGTACCCAAATCTCTATTGTAGTAATTTGAAGTAAAAAAGACGAAATGAAGAGGTCTTGACTTACCAAAAAAAGGAGCTACCAAGGAATAATCCAATTTGGCGGTGACTTGTAGACTCTTCAATCCAATACAACATTCCCGGTACATACGTAAATATTTGAGTATCACGTCGGCAAGTAATTGTCCGTTTGCAAATTTTGTGAATACTGAATTCCTGATAGCGACGACACTCGACTTGAGCCATTTCGTAGGTAAAAAAAGGATGTGTTGAACACACAGGCGGGTCAAATGGGAAAATATAGCATTTTAAGGAATGGAACAAGGGGTGTGAAGACCATCGCATAAATTGAAATTTGTATTGCAAGTATTTTTTCACTATGCACACGTAATAAGTATGTCGTAATTTGTATAAAAATAACTGTAAATAGTTAGATAAATTTCTTAAATATAGAAGGGTTTAAGCCCTGTAAATAGTATTAAGTGTAACTAAAAATAGCAAACTAAAGAAAAATTCATAAGGGCGCCGTAGCACACCAAATTCCCAAAAATTTTAAAAACAAAAAAAATAAATTGTAACTAAAAAAAATACAGTTTGAGTGAGAACGAAACCCTCCCACCCCTGAAAATGCCGGGCATTTTCTGACGTCACTTCTCCATCGGAAGAGGACATAGCTTTACTAGTGGTCATTTTAACATACCTTTGGTGGTCTTAACCACAGCTACGCGCGCAATACCATCTGTACTAAAATGTATCACCCCTAGGTCGTTTTTTTTTTTTAAATATACTGTAACCTTTCATGGACCTAAATTGGCAGAGTTATCGCTAATATTTATTTGTGTGCATTTTGTGTCCTATTATAGAATCAGGTAGGTATTCGTGGGTAGAGGACAGACCAAAAAGAAACTAAGGTACCTTTGGCAACGTTTCGGATTTAATTAATCCTTTTTCAAGCCCTAAAAACAATGAACAGGTTCTATAATTTTACATGGAAAAGAAATGTAACAAAATCTAATAACATTTTTTTGTCTTGAATTTTTATTTTTTTTTATGTTTATATGTTCAACCTAGGATTATTCTCTATTATCTATCTATAGTCCAAAGTTCTATCTGAGTAAGTTTACTTTGGACTATAGATAGATAATAGAGAATAATCCTAGGTTGAACATATAAACATAAAAAAAAATTCAAGACAAAAAAATGTTATTAGATTTTGTTACATTTCTTTTCCATGTAAAACTATAGAACCTGTTCATTGTTTTTAGGGCTTGAAAAAAGATTAATTAAATCCGAAACGTTGCCAAAGGTACCTTAGTTTCTTTTTGGTCTGTCCTCTACCCACGAATACCTACCTATAACTATTTATTAGCCATGCAGAAGGATATTTTGATATATTGAAATTGGTATCTGTAATGGACGTAAGCTGTTGATATACTTATAATAAATAAATACATAAATATAAATAAATAAATAAATAGGAAAACATATAAAATTACTTCTTCACCCCTACCACATTATGACTGGCTAAATATTTCTCTCGCTATCTACTATAGACTTGTCTATACCCATTAAGATATCTGATCGATGAAAATGCGTAATTTCTATATTTCTCTCACAGACTACATTAAGATTTATTTAAATACCCGCAATGAAAAAAACATTAGGCAGAGAGATTTCTCCCTGGTAAAGTTCATTATACATATATGTATGATGGATACTAGGTGAGTTTTCTCCAATTTTTAACTCTTTTGTCTGAATTGTATATAATCAGTCATTCAAGGAGTATTGTAGACCAGGTCGCCCTAGAATTTTTAAATGGATTTTCTACAACGACACGATACGATGCTTACGAATAAATTGAATATATATAGGGTTTAGGATTTTATATAATTGCAACCCATTTCGGGAGTATTTGTAACGGGTCGTGCGGAGACTTGATCTTTGGCGCGACACACAAATTACTTGAAAATGAAGTTGTTATTATATTTAATAACAAAAGAAAATAGAATTTTATGTAATCGCAACCCATTTGCGGAGTGTTTGTTGATGGGTCGTGCGAAGACTGGAACTTTAGCGCGACACTCAAAATTACTTGAGAATGAAGTGGTTATTATATTTAATCAATAATGTGGTAGGATTTTATGTAATCGCAACCCATTTGAGGAGTGTTTGTGGACGGGTCGTGCGGAGACTGGAACTTTAGCGCGACACTCCAAATTACTTGAAAATGAAGTTGTTATTATATTTAATTTTGGGGTTATATTTTATATGATCGCAACCAAGTCAATGAGTGTTTGTTGACGGGTCGTACAAGGACTTGTTCTTCAGAGCGACACTCCAAACTACTTGAGACTGACGTTGTGATAATATTTAATTATGGGTTTGGAATAAAAACACTATATTTAATCCATGAATTACACCTCATTGGCGTTTAAATTCTAGACGCAGAGAGACGATGTTTGTACTGTGAGTTTTCATAAATTATAGTATTTGATTTATTTTTCTAGTACTGAAATTCAGACCGAAGACGAGAATGGAGAGGTGAATATTCGTGGGTTAATGAAAGCTATTACATAAATTAAACAAGTGAGTTTAACTCTTAAAATCAATATTTAGTATTGAACTATCTTAAAGTTATTGACTGAGCTCATATATTTTTTGTATAGTGGTTTAAAACATCAGTTTCTATGATCCTGGATGAGTTGTGACATTATGTGACAGATGCTTTCATTGCTCTGTTTGGATTTTAGTGATTTGATTGTACTTAGTGTGAGAGTAAAGATATGGGATGTATCCAAATTTTCAAACTAAGTAGAATAAGATGTCTTTAAACAAATTAATTTTAAAACACATAATCTAGGGAAACATCGGTTTCTAATATCTTGGTGGAGTAGTAAAAGTAGGTGAAAGATGCTTTTTATTGTTCTGTTTGGATTTTGGAAATTTCGTTGTACTTAGCGTGGAAGTAAAGATATGGGATGTATCCGCATTTTCACACTAATTATAATAGGATGTATTTCATTTCTTTTATCTTTTAATATAAGTGTCGGTTTCTTCAAATCTGACCTGAGTACTAAAAGTATGTGACAGATGCTTTTATTGCTCTATTTGGATTTTAGAAATTCAGTTGTACTTAGCTTGAGAGTGAATATATGGGATGTATATTCATTTTTTAGTCTAGGTATAATGAGACATATTAGAATAGTTTCGTTTCTTGTTAAAATTTAATGCGTTCTAATCCTTTAACTTTTATACATATAATTTTCAAGTAGAACTATTGATTTAGGAAATTTCAGTCACGTAAATATTCTTAATTTACACAATTTAAAAATATAAATTTTTTTCTTTTAAATGAAAACCAAGTTGTTTTCTTTTAAATAACTATCCAACCCGATCATACTTCAATCCAAAGAACTTTAGGTTAAAACAACGCAAGCTAGTTAAAAAAAAAACAATTACACTAGACGATCGTTATGGCAATAGAAGCTTCGAGGATTTGTTAGTCTGCTGTGCACGAGCTCGAAGAGAGAAGAGATTTTGGTTCATAAGACTATAATGTAAATAAATATGGTGATTTATAATTTTAAATATCAGAGATGTGGAAATTGATTAGTATGTTTTCACATTGATGAATAACATTATGGTCTTATAGTTGAGTGGTTCTTTTTCAAATTGAGGTCTATTTTTGCAAATTAAGTTAGGTTAGAAAATAGACGTTTATAAAGAAATATATAAAAAAAAAGAAAAAAAAAAGAAAAAAAAAGAAAGAAAAAAAAAAGAAAAGAAAAAAAAAAGAAAAAAGAAGAAAACAGAAAAAAAAAAGAAAAGAGAAAAAAAAATAAAAATAAAAAAAAATAAAAAGAAAGTACCCATAATGAGCTCCGTTATTCGCCCCAGAACCCACTCCAACGGTGGAGTGTTTTCGTTTTTTATGAGTACCATTGTACCTTCTTTCGCCACGAGTCCATCCGGAGTATTCCATTTGCGACGTTGCGTAAGAGTATGTAAATATTCGTCTTTAAAACGACGCCAAAAATCGTAGTGTAATTTTGTAAGTAATTGCCAAAGAGACAATCTATTTAATTTAATTGTATCCAAATCAGGGTCTGGAAGACATGTAAGAGGTTCCATGTTAAGAAAGTGCCCTGGGGTTAGGGCAGTAGGGTCATTCGCGTCAGTGGATATGGGAGTAAGCGGGCGGCTATTAAGGACAGCCTCCACCTGTGTGAGGACTGTGTATAGCTCCTCGTAAGTAAGGACTTGTTGTCCGATAACACGGATTAAATGGGTTTTCATTGATTTAATATTGCTTTCCCATAGTCCACCCATGCAACGAGCAGTTGGTGGGTTAAAACGCCATCTGACGGCCTCTTGTTCAGCAACGTTAGAAAAGATTTCTGTAAGATATTTAGCGGAAGCCAAGAAATTACCTCCATTGTCAGAGTAGACATCCGTGCATTGCTAGTACGCAACTGACTTGCGCGGATCATGATGGGTCCAGCCATGTCAACACCAAAGTGTTTAAAAACTCCAAGTTATGAAATTCTAAACCTCGGTAAATTACCCATGTAGGGCTGATAAGGCTTCGGATCCACTCTCCAGCAAACTTTGCAATTAAAGATAATTTTTCGTATTATTTTCTTAGCAGAAAGTACCCAGTAATTTTCAATTAGTAAAAAATGTGTGGTTTGTATACCAGAATGAAGATGAATTTTATGTATCCCCTCAATAAGTAAGGTAGTAAATAAAGCCTTGCTTGGCAATAGAATCGGAAACTTTTGATTGTAATTTAAAGAAGTAGAATGCATCAAACGTCCGCCCACACGTAAGAAACCTTGAGCATCCAAAAAAGGACTTAATTTTCGAAATGATTTCGGTAAAATTAAATTATTTTCCAACATGGAGATTTCCTTTTCGAAATAACTTTCTTTGGCGTATTTGACTAAAAATAATTCCGCATTTCTCATCTCAAAAAACGTAAGGTTTTGATAAAGAAAAACAGGTTCTTTTTTAGTTTTAAATATTAAATTTTGATAAAAACGTAAAGCATATGCCAAGATTCGTATTAATTTTGTATAGAATTGATCAAAGAAGGTTAAATCAAATGTGGCCTTTAAAGTTAGTATTCGTTCTTCGTCACGAACTAGGAGTTCTCACTCAGAGGAAATAGTATTGTTGGAAAGAAAGTCCCAAGTTTTAGGATCTTGTAAAAGAAAGTCAGGACCGTTCCACCAAAGTGAAAAATTGGTAATTTCGCTTGGAAACAGACCACGTGACCCTGGATCTGAAGCATTTAAATGAGTAGGAACATATGACCAATTTTCTGCAGGGACCCTCTCGTGTATGTATGCAACGCGATTCCCTAGAAATGTTTTCCAGGAATACGAGGGTCTTTTTATCAAAATCAATATCAAAATCAAAATATTTATTCGCTACTTAGGCCTATTAACAATAGAATGTAACAAGTCAGTAATTGTATTTAAATAGGTACAAGAGTACTATAGTAAAATGAAATTACATTGCGTTCTTACACTAGAACATGTCATATATATATATATATATATATATATATATATATATATATATATATATATATATATATATATATATACAGTGTGTCCACGTAAGTTGGCGGCATATGGGAAACTTTTTTATTATTAGCTTTACGAAAAAAAGTTATTCTTCATAAAAAGTTCTGCATCGTCCAAAACCTAAAATGCAACCATCAGATGTTAAATTTTTTCAGTCATATTACGAGGTTTGTCAAAAAATGTGATGTGAAAAGTACCTTTCTTTTTGACAATATCGAAAATTGTTTTAAAGAAAAGATGTTTAGAATTAAAAATAGCTTTCAAATATTCAACATTGTTTATTTACATTAAAAAATATTTTTTTCTACATTTTCTCTGCGATTATGTTGGAAATTTAAGTTTGCACATTAATGCATTGTTGAAATTTGGTTAAAATTTTATGTCGCCGCAAGAAAGAATTGAGTTGATCATACATCAGTTTTTCGAAAATTTTGCTAATGCAGCTTGTAATGGAAATTGGACGGTAATTTTCCAAGGATTGTTTATTGCCGTTTTTAAAAATTGGGGTGATGTTTGCCAGTTTAAGCTTTTCTGGAAATTTTCCCTGATTTACTGAAATATTCATCAACTCTGCCAACGATTTCAGTATGTCTTCGTTACAGTTTTTTAATAAGTGTATTGGCACCTCATCAAAACCGGTTGATTTTTTATTGGGAAGAGACTTGATCACAGCTGAAACATCCTCGGGAGTTACAGGAAAGAAAAACATAGTATCTTGGTTTTTATCGCCAAGTGTGCAATTCTTAGAAAGCTGTGATCCAAAGTTTTTGTCTAGGGTTTCCCGCACTACACTTGACAAATACATACCAAAAGCATTGGCTATATCCTCCCCTTTCTCGACCCTTACGTTGTTATGTAAAATTGATTTTATTTGCGGCTTAGAATTACTCTTACCGCTCATTGACTTAATTAAATCCCAGGTTTTTTTACCTTTATTTTGGGCATTATGGATTTGGTTGTCAAAATATATTTCTTTCTCAAATTTGATTTGTTTATTAATGTCTTTTTTCATTGTTCTATACCTTTCAACCACACCATAGTCGCCAGTAGCCTTTCTTAACCAATTTAAATTTTTTAATTGAATTATTTTTTGGTTGAGATTATTACTAAGATTTATTTTATGAGTTTTTTTTTTGTTTACTCATTATGGATCTTATTGGAAAACAAATATTAAAATACCACATAAAATTTTCAAAAACCAAGTTAAACAAAATATTTATGTCATCAGTCAAAGTTAAATTTACGTCTCTAAACCTATAATTAAACTCATTAATCTGGTTTTTGGTAAAACTACGACAGTTTTTGATAGATATATTATTAGCTGTACTAGCATGACTACCAATAAACTTTACTAGCTGACTATAATGGTCAGATAAACCAGGGTCAAAATTGGCACAAAGAAACATTTCAGGATTATTAGTAATGACGTAATCTAAGCTTGACACAGATGTTTTACCGTTAATATCTGTAAAGATTCTTGTAGGTTCATTTACAAGAGAACATAGTTGAAATGATAATAAAGTGTCAGAAAGAATTTAAAAATATTTATCCTTGTATATTTTATCAATGTTTAAATCTCCGCAAATCAGAACATGGTCAAACTTAGACAAAACTAAAAATAAAATTAAAAATTCCTGCTTATCACCGGAAGTTGGTCTATAAACTAAAACTATGCAACAACCCCCATACTCAAAACCACAGCACTCCATTATTAACTCTTTTGTAAAAGTTTCAACAAAATTGATGGGTTTACACTTAGCCAACAGACTTGACTCTACAAAAGCAACAACACCGCCTCTTATATGACTGGATCTACCAAAACCAGACAACCGTGAGTAACGGTATATATTCAGGGATTCCAGTTCTTCCTTGTTATAACAATGTTCAGAAAGACAAAGAAAAGATGGTTTAAAGTTCGTATTTAACATTTCAACCAGATTTATTTTCCTTGAAAGGCCCTGAATATTATAGTGCAAAAGAGACCATTTGGTTGAATTGGCACCTGGTAGAGCCGATACGGATATTAATCTTGTATTATTGATAGGGGATGTTGACATAAAAAATTGTTGCTGTCTATGTTTTTTTCTGAGTGCATGTTTGATAAGGATGTATGTTGCTCTAAGTCAAGGTTACTATGATCTATTAAAATGTCATCCCAGTTTTGTTGCACTACTACTGTATTTGGCGTAGACTTGATAAGTTTTTTAAATGTCCTAAAACAAGATTCTTTCCCTTATTTTTTAAAGTTATGTGATTCTCAAAAAAATTAAAAATGATGAGTTGAGAAAGGAATTTACGTTAACAAAACTGGTCATTGTTTGACTGCTCTTAATTTCATCATGAACCGCGATATTCAAGTTGTCAATGAATTTATTGAGATGGAAATTATTTTTCCAGAGAGGTAGAGACAAAAAGATCAAGTTAGTCTTTGAGCCAATATGCTTCAACTTAGCTAAAAATGTTCTGTCCACACTAATATTTTTCTGTACATTCATTAAACCTCCAAATATAATCACATAGTCCCTTTTATTAAACTTTTTTGTGAATGCACTCAGTTCGCTGCATATCCCATTTATATCTGCATTATTTTTAAGTAATGTGAGAATATTAAAATCATTATTGAAACAGCTGGAGAGTTTTTTAGAAAAATTGTTTATTAAACTATCTCCTAGTAATAAAATTTGGTTCATCCCAAGAACCTTTTTTGTAACCTGATTCACGTTACTACTTACTTCGTTGGTATGTACATCCGCATGCACTACCAGTTGCGATGTGATGGCTTTTGTTTGATCGAAAAATGAAGTTTCCATTATCATGCAAGGGCGACCGTACTGTCTGAAAATGCATAAATCTGGTCAAACTTTAATTTATTTTCGTAACTACGTGCAACAAAACTGAAGAGTTTTGCTAGCAATACTGCACCTGAAAGCTCAATTCTACAAATACTTAGAACCTTGATCGGAGCCACTTTACTTTTGGCTGTAATAAAATAAGTTTTTACCGTATTATCTTTGTAAGTGATTCTAAGGTAGCACACTGCACAGTAGCCTTTTTCCGACCCATCACAGAAACCGATCAGCTGACAGCTTATCATGTTAGCTAAGTCAATATGTCGCAGTATAGAAACCTTAGATAACGTATTAAATTCGGCCTTGTACCGTTCCCATTTCGCGATAATTTCTGAGTCAGGAGTATCGTCCCACTGTAAGTTAGGTTTCCAACAGTACTGTAAAAGTAACTTTGCAAAAAATGTGATTGGAGTTAGAAAGCCGATGGGATCGAAAGTACGCGCCAGATTGCTGAGAATTGATCTTTTAGTGCAAATTTGATCTGTGCAATGTAGCGAGTAAAAAAGTAATCTTTTACTGGGTGCCATTTAAGGCCAAGTATCTTTAAAATCGTATTATTTTCAAAATCAAGAGAAAAATCCTTGTGTTGTATGTAATCTTCAGGAAGATCTGTAAGTAATTTCGGATCGTTAGCAGCCCATTTAAGCAATTCAAAGCCACCTCTAAGCATCAACTCAATCAGCTGATTTCTCATCAAGACGGCCTCCTCGAGGGTGTTAGCCTCAAAGAGCCCATCATCAATATAAAAATCATTTTTTAAAATTGCTGACGCAAGAGGCAAATCTGAGTAATCTTCAGCTAGTTGTAACATAGTACGAATCGCTAAATAGGAACTGCTCGCCACCCCGAAAGTTACGGTAAGAAGTTCGTAATCCGTGACCGGTTGAGACGGCGCGAATCTGTAAAGAATGCGCTGATATCTTGTCTGATCAGCAGCGACGTAAACATTACGAAATATTTGTTTGACGTCACACGTATATGTAAACTAATAAAGTCGAAAGTTTAGCAGCAGGGCCACCAAATCTTTTTGTAATTTAGGACCCGTGTGGAGGGTCGAGTTTAGTGAGGGTTTACCAAAAGCGAAACTTGAGGCGTCGAACAAAATTCGAACGGGCAGAATCTTTTTTTATCACAGCGTGATGTGCTATGTAAAAATAATTATTTAATTGTAAAGTAGTAGGCAGGGGGACCGGCCTCATATGGCCTAGTTCTAAATATTCTTTTAGAACGTCTGAATATGTAGTATGTAATTTTTTATATCTTAGAAGTCTATTTTCTAAGGAATAGAATCTTCGTAACGCAAGATCTCGGGTGTTTCCAAAGTCTGGGGCTGTCATTTTAAAGGGTAATGTAATTATGTATTTTCCTGACGGGTGTCTAGAGGTAGTGTTCAAAATAAATTTTCGCAAAACTCTTGATCCGGAGTTTTAAAAATTGCCTCTGGGACCTCGAAAGTACGCGCCAGATTGCTGAGAATTGATCTTTTAGTGCAAATTTGATCTGTGCAATGTAGCGAGTAAAAAAGTAATCTTTTACTGGGTGCCATTTAAGGCCAAGTATCTTTAAAATCGTATTATTTTCAAAATCAAGAGAAAAATCCTTGTGTTGTATGTAATCTTCAGGAAGATCTGTAAGTAATTTCGGATCGTTAGCAGCCCATTTAAGCAATTCAAAGCCACCTCTAAGCATCAACTCAATCAGCTGATTTCTCATCAAGACGGCCTCCTCGAGGGTGTTAGCCTCAAAGAGCCCATCATCAATATAAAAATCATTTTTTAAAATTGCTGACGCAAGAGGCAAATCTGAGTAATCTTCAGCTAGTTGTAACATAGTACGAATCGCTAAATAGGAACTGCTCGCCACCCCGAAAGTTACGGTAAGAAGTTCGTAATCCGTGACCGGTTGAGACGGCGCGAATCTGTAAAGAATGCGCTGATATCTTGTCTGATCAGCAGCGACGTAAACATTACGAAATATTTGTTTGACGTCACACGTATATGTAAACTAATAAAGTCGAAAGTTTAGCAGCAGGGCCACCAAATCTTTTTGTAATTTAGGACCCGTGTGGAGGGTCGAGTTTAGTGAGGGTTTACCAAAAGCGAAACTTGAGGCGTCGAACAAAATTCGAACGGGCAGAATCTTTTTTTATCACAGCGTGATGTGCTATGTAAAAATAATTATTTAATTGTAAAGTAGTAGGCAGGGGGACCGGCCTCATATGGCCTAGTTCTAAATATTCTTTTAGAACGTCTGAATATGTAGTATGTAATTTTTTATATCTTAGAAGTCTATTTTCTAAGGAATAGAATCTTCGTAACGCAAGATCTCGGGTGTTTCCAAAGTCTGGGGCTGTCATTTTAAAGGGTAATGTAATTATGTATTTTCCTGACGGGTGTCTAGAGGTAGTGTTCAAAATAAATTTTCGCAAAACTCTTGATCCGGAGTTTTAAAAATTGCCTCTGGGACCTCTTCCGTTTGCCAAAATAATTTGAGAGTATTTTCGATACTAAAATCGCTCATTTTAGTAAAAAAAGTATTTATATTTTAATGTCTTTTAATTAACTTAAGGTAAATTAATTTTTCCCATGACCACCCATCCGAAAGTAGTGTTTAAACAAACGGGCTAATCCGGGCCGTTAGAAATGCGGCCGTTTTCAAGGATCAATGGGAAAAAATCAGCTCCAAAAATAGCATCTATTTTTCCACTTTCAAAACAGTATTCATCTGCAAGTTTTAAGTTGGCAATGTAAGGGTAATCTTTTAACGAAAAAGTAGAATAAGGCATATTATCGCAAATTTTTTCAAGGATGATGACCTCTAAATTATATTTTTTAACTTCATCTAATGTAGAAATTGTACAACGGACACCCGATTTAGAAGAAGTACACATGCCATCTAGACCCTGCAACGTCAGTGAAGTACTAAAACGGGATAACTTTAATTTTTTAGCAAAGTCTTTTGTAATGAATGACGCCTGCGCTCCAGAATCTAAAACTCCGCGACCTTCTTGCCACAGAGCAAATTGATCCTGTACTTTAAATTTGATTGTGCTCAGTAAAACCGCGTGATCATGTAACGCGATGTTAACATTGACTGTTCGATTTTCAAATACTCCAGTCGAATTAGACGACGAATGCGAAGAACTTTCCGAACTTGGGTTCGGATCGTAGGTAATTGCCGGGACATTCTCCGCAGGAGTGCGTTCAAAATTTAAATGAGTGTGGTGGGATAAACCACAACAAAACAGCGTTTTTTGGAAGTGCATTGGGCTTGGACGTGAAAATTGTAAACAGTTAGTACAAGCTTTATGACTTTTCACAATCTGCGATCTCTCATAAGGATTTTTTGCCAAAAATTTAGGACATCGGTAGATCACGTGTCTGAGCAGTAGTAACAAGTATTTGTAGAATTCGTATAGGTAATTGTATTATTGGAAGTAGCAGTCTCCCTTGTATGATCAGTATTTGTAAAAAATGCAGATTTTTTATTCTGCTGAGGCGCAGTATGCAAACCTCTAGTTTTGTAATTTTTATTCGTATAAGTAATTTTAGATTTTTCGGTATTGCAAATTTTTGCACTTAGAGTCTCTAAGGCATTGTTTAAGAATAAAATCTTTAACAGAATCGTAAGTAGGCATGTCTGTAGAGGCATGCTGATGCTCAAAAACTTTCCGCGTATGAGGATCTAACCTGTCTAAGAGCATATTCGTAGTAATAAATTCTCATTTTTCGACCTCGTATTCCATGGTAATTAATGGTTGTAAATTTTCTTGGAAAGTATCCATTAATAAACGTAAAGTTTGTAAATTTTCGTATGACATTGGTGGAAAATTTTCCAATTTTTTCCAATACGAAACTGCACGCAATAGTCTATTATCGTACCTTTCAAGCAAAGCTCGATACGCGATGATGTAATTATCATTTTGCAAGGGCAAATGAGACACCAAAGCGTATGGTGTGCCTGAAAGAACTGAAAGTAAAGTCGAAAATTTTTCAACAGGGCTCATAGACTTGTTAGTATAAACTAAGGCATTTAATACCTCTATGAAAGTAGTAAGCTTTTGATGGTCACCCGAAAAGGTAAGCAAATCCATCCATGGTTTATAATGATGCCGTGTTCGTGGCAGTGCACGACCGTCGTATCATTCAAAACGGTTTGGTTTGCTTGAGTGCTAGAGCTTTGGCTCTGATCGGGTTCCTCAATTAAAGTATAATATATTGATTCAATTTCTAAGAGCCTGTTTAAAAAATCGTACGCAACGGCATTTTGTATTTTAAGTTCTTCTTTTTCGGAGGCAATAAGCGCGATCAAAGTATTCTGTTGGCCATCAAAACTCTTACGCAACTTCTCAAGACTCCGAAAGGCCACTCTAAAACGATTCAGATATACCGTATCTAACCTTGCCTTACTGGCGGCATACTCGATCAATTTTAACTGGTCTAATACTGCTCCTCGCAGTGCTAAAGCACGCTCTTTTTTTTGTTCGCTTGTAATTGTAGGCATTTTGATGAAACAAAAAACAAATTGTATATTTACAAAGAATTATAGTAAATGAATTGTAAATAATAAATTTATTTTATTTCGATTGTAAAAGGTACAAAACACGAGAGGCGATAAAAAATTAAAACTGATAAGGAGTCGCTCTCGAATAAATTTTATAGGCGGCAAAAAAAGACTGCAAAAACGTAAATTTTATTTCGAATACGGGGCGGGGCCCCTAATGGGTGTAAGATTTTGAAAACTTGGGGTTTCAAAATGAAGGGTGCGATTTTAAACCTACCACTAGTAAAGCGTTAGTAAAACATGTATATCATTGTATCGTAATCGTATGTAATTTTGTGCGTAACGAAAAAAAATCGCAAAAAATAAAATAAAAGTAGAGATTTGCGAGAGTTAAGGGCAGCTCAGACAGGGTTGAAAAACCAGACTGATCCGGTTCGAAGAACCATGAAAACCTGCCTGAGATTGAAGATCAAGGGAAAATCAGTCCCAAACGGGACTGTGAAATCACAGATCAATCTGATTACTCTAGACTGGCTTTGATGTTAATTGCAAGCACAGTAATTTCCAAGTGGCACCGAAACTGTACCCAAATCTCTATTGTAGTAATTTGAAGTAAAAAAGACGAAATGAAGAGGTCTTGACTTACCAAAAAAAGGAGCTACCAAGGAATAATCCAAAATTGGCCAAATGGCGGTGACTTGTAGACTCTTCAATCCAATCCAACATTCCCGGAGAGTATCCCGAGAAAGTAGCTTCGTAATCGTAAAGTTTATAATTTGTAATCACAGGCGGTCGCGAGCATAAAAGAAATTGTAGCTTGTAAATGCATAAATATTTCAGTATCACGTGGGCAAGTAATTGTCCGTTTGCAAATTTTGTGAATACTGAATTCCTGATAGCGACGACACTCGACTTGAGCCATTTCGTAGGTAAAAAAAGGATGTGTTGAACACACAGGCGGGGAAAATATAGCATTTTAAGGAATGGAACAAGGGGTGTCAAGACCATCGCGTAAATTGAAATTTGTATTGCAAGTATTTTTTCACTATGCACACGTAATAAGTATGTCGTAATTTGTATAAAAATACCTGTAAATAGTTAGATAAGTTTGTTAAATATAGAAGGGTTTAAGCCCTGTAAATAGTATTAAATGTAACTAAAAATAGCAAATTAAAGAAAAATTCATAAGGGCGCCGCAGCACACCAAATTGTAAAAACAAAAAAAAATTGTAAAAACAAAAAAAATAAATTGTAACTAAAAAAAATACAGTTTGAGTAAGAACGAAACAAATTATATAAAACAAAATAATGCTATAAAAACAAAGCGGGGAGAACTGTTGAGTGAACCCTAAGTTTAAATCTGACTTTTCTAGTAAATTAAGTAAAACAAAATTGCCAATTAGTCTTACTGACTAAATTGTAATACAATAAACACAGTGTGCTTGACAAATAAAATTTTAAAAAAATGTTTTTAAGGATAGGTTTAATTTTTTTGTAATTTACAATCTGTCTCAATTTTACCATCCAGATTTATAAGGGGGTAGTAGTAAAGGGAGTCTAATTTAAAATAATACTTACAGATATTCTCCTTACAGAAGCAATGCCACTGTCCCTGGGTTTCAGCCGTGCTGAGTCATTTTTCGTGCCTACAATAATAATAAAATAAAATTTTTACTCCAGAATGTAAAGTGAGTTTAGTAAATCAGCCATTTCACAGATTTTGAAACTAAAACAGCAAAAACTCACTTTTTTTAAGATGTCCTACTTAATAGAGAAATTTTTTAATGCAGACATAACTTTTATATATCAAACAATAGGGACTTATTGCAACAAAGCCACACAGTGATCCTGCCAGGCAGTATTTTAACAATTTTACATTGAAAGATCAGCTGCGATCTTTCAATATAAGGCCTTTTTATTAAAGGTAAATAAACCCCCAATTTTTAAATACCTCAATAGCGATCTCCGGATTTAACCTTACTGTGCTCTTTTTTCTGAGCTCCTCAAAATGGTGCAGATTTTTGCAATACCCTGTATTTTTTATCATACGTAGGCTTTTTAAAAAGATCGTAAATTCAAAAAGGCTTTATTTATATTTTGCTTATTTAGCAATATTTTAAATCAACTTATCTTGAGGCAAAAAATGTCGCTGTCAATTTTTTGACAAGAGTAGTTTTTTTTTGACATACCGTAATTACTTTACACATCGCCGGGTAACTTTACGCCAGCGACGAAGTGTTTGCTTTTAAAATATTTGTCAAACACAAAGCGCCTTCGCCACAATATCTGGCGCGATTTGTAGCACAATGACGGACGACGTGATTTGCGCACGTTCTCACATGGTCGTCTCAGTTGCTTTGCGTCAGCTAGTCGGAATAAAAGAAATACGTAAACCTGCATGCATTTTTATTTACAAAACTTTATCTGCCCAGCGGAAACTTGCTGTGTGAGAAGTAAGTCTTTTTATATTGGTAAAGTGTTATCTTGGTACCATTTTTTAAAAATGTTTAAATGTATTTAGTTAATGATTGAATTTTCGTGATTTTTTTTTAAACGTTCAAATTTTGAGGTTATAGGGGAAATTTTACCCCATTATCAGCATTTCATGACTAGGTTAGCTAGCGGTTTAGATCCATTAAATATTTAGGAAAGCTAATTTATTTTTTGCAGTTTAGTTTTTAAATTTTTTGCCCAACGAGAATGTAAGTTTTTCTTTAAAATAAAAATAACAAGTGCTGATAACCATTTTTGTCTCATTTGGGACCTTTTTGTTCCCATGTATTTTCAAATAAAGTAAGCTTCTAAATAAAACCGTTCTAATAAATATTTGTAATTTTTTTTGTACCCACATATTTCGTAAACCACTGCCATACCACTGACAGAGTAACACTGCTCCACTCCGATTGTAACATGAAGAAACCGTTGTGTTTTTCGTGTGGCAACATTACTGCTAACTTTGGGTTTAAAAAAACTGAATGACCAATTTTTGAGAAAAACATGCTACATATATATTCTATGGTCTAAAATCTATGCGTAAACATTGAAAAAAAATTATTTGCTTGTTTTTTAGGCGTTCTTCAATTTTTTCTAGAACAACTGCAAAAAGCGATGTAAAGTAACCCCGTTACGGTTACGGTAAGATATTTAAAATAAAAATTTTAATCTGGACCTGGACATTTTTTCCCGAATAAAAAAATGCTTTAAATGGGCCATTATGCAAAAATAATAAAATTTAAAAAAATTTTGTTTGGTACATACTTGTGCTTACAGAACTGAAATATCCTGTAAAAAGCAAGATATAAAGACTTGTTGAGTTTACGATCTTTTCAAAAAGCCCCCATACAATAAAAACTACAAACTATGGCGAAAACCTAATGACCATTTTTAAGACCTCAAAAACGGAGCACTAAGGTAAAATTCGCATATCACTATCTTTATTAATACCCGAGTTTTCCATTTATACCCATCAAAAATAGGACCTGTACCCTGTAGACCATTATTAATTTTTTATTAATATTGTATTTAAGGTCTTAGACCATGCATAATTTTTTATATAAAAAGATCATAAAAAAATAATTTTTCAAAATATGCTAGAAGTAGACACACTATATTTTTAAATGAACCACCTATAAGAAATCGAGAAAGGCAAGCGCGCCAGCATGATGACGAAGTGAACAAGTCGCTAGAACTTTCCAGACAAACTGACCTGGAATTCTAGCAGGTTTCATTTTCTCCAAATGATTATCAATATCTTCTTCTGATTTTGAATGAACACTTTGCTCTGAAGACTGTTCTTCTGCCTCGTCCTCTGTAGAACTTACTAATGGTTTAGGCTAAAATTGAAATACAATAATTACGCAAATTCATAATAACGCATTTTTAACCATATCTCAAAAACATTTTTTTGGACAAAACCAATATTCTTCCTAGCTCTTGGCGGGCTAGGAAGGTAAACATTATACAGGACGGCACCTTTAAATGGAACGCTGCCGCGAGCGGGTTAATATTTTTGAAACGGACTTTCTGACACGAAATTTTTAAAAGGGTTCTATATAGGTACAATTTTTATCGAGATGCAGTTACGTCATTTTCTGGCATGTTTGTTTATTATATTCACTACATTTACATATTTATGTGTCATTGTACATTACATTGCTTACAGTCACTGCATTTCCAACAATATTCTACTATACTCACATACAACTTTTTTTTTAGATCGGATAACGCCATTACACCTCGTTCGAAAGCTTATGAAGAAAGAAAAATATTTTTTTTGCTAAAAAGGCAAAAATGATTTTTAATTTATCACTTGTGGTACTTTTCATTTCTTTCGAAAGAAAATGAATACTTTTTTCGACATACGTCAATCAAAATGTAAAAAACTGACGATATTTTTGCTTTTTTTTTCCAAAAAACCAAAATTCAAACATATTTTTTGTTATAATTATATACTGTTGTTATACTGTTGTTTTCATTTTTTCTTTTTTCAAAATCATCTAAGAATAGATGCCGCATAATCAAAAAAATTGTGTTTTAAGTTTTCTGCGCCAAAGGCTTTGTTTTACGTAAACATACTATTGGTACAATAGTTTATTTAGTGGGAACTATACAGGGTGTCCCAGACAAAAGTAACTACATGGGGATTTTGGTAATGGTAAGAGATAATTTACAATCTGTCTGAATTTTACCATCCAGGTTTATAAAGGGGTAGTAGTAAAGGGAGTCGAATTTGAAAGAATACTTACAGATTTTCTCCTTACAGAAGCAATGCCACTGTCCCTGGGTTTCAGCCGTACTGAGTCATTTTTCGTGCCTACAAAAAACGTTTTAAAAAATAATAAAACAAAAATTTTAGTCCAAAATGTAAAGTGAATTTAGTATATTTAGTAAATCAGTCATTTCACAGATTTTGAAACCAAACAGCAAAAACTCACTTTTATTAAGATGTCTTACTTAATAAAGACTAAAATTTTTAAATGCAGACATAACTTTTATATATTAAACAATACGGACTTATTGCAACAAAGCCACACAGTGATAACGCCAGGCAGTATTTTCAAAAGATCAGCTGCGAACTTTCAATATAAGACCATTTTACTATACGAAAGTACTACCATTTTACTATAAGAAAGTAAAGGTAAATAAACCCCTAATCTTTAAATACCTCAATAGCGATCTCCGGATTTAACCTTACTGTGCTCTTTTTCCGAGCTCCTCAAAATGGTGCAGATTTTTGCAATAACCTGTATTTTTTATCATACGTGGGCTTTTTAAAAAAATCGTAAACTTAAAAAGGCTTTATATTTTGCTTATTTAGCAAGATATTTTCCAATCAATTTATCTTGAGGCAAAAAATGCCGCTCTCAATTTTTTGATAGGAGTAGTTTTTGACCTACCGTAAAGTGGGGTTACTTTACACATCGCCGGGTAACTTTACGTCAGCGACGAAGTGTTTGCTTTTAAAATATTTGTCAAACACAAAGCGCCTTCGCCACAATATCTGGCGCGATTTGTGGCTCAATGACGGACGCACGTTCTCACATGATCGGCTCAGTTGCTTTGCGTCAGCTAGTTGGAATAAAAGAAATACGTAAACCTGTATGCATCGTTGTTTACAAAATTTTATCTGCCTAGCGGAAACTTGCTGTCTGAGAAGTAAGTCTTTTTATATTGGTAAAGTGTTATCTTGGTACCATTTTTTAAAAATGTTTAAATGTATTTAGTTAATGATTGAATTTTCGTGATTTTTTTTTTAAACATTTTGAGGTTATATGGGCAATTTTACCCCATTATCAGCATTCTATGACTAGGTTAGCTAGCGGCTTAGATCCACTTAATATTTAGGTTCCTAAATTTTTTGCCCAACGAGAATGTAAGTTTTTCTTATATATATTTATCGGATTCAAAACGTGCTACGTCTTCCGATACCTAATCTCCACTCGTTTCTGTTTGCCCATAATTCATCATCTAGGCCTCTTTTTCTTATTTCACTGTCTATTCCTTTTCTCCAGCTTCTCCTTGGCGTCCTCGTTTTCTTCGGCCAGTTTTCCATCACCACACCAGTTGTTTTGTTCTTATATCATCCACTAAAGTACGTTCACCCACTGTCATAATTTCTCTTATTTTTTGATTTCCCTGCTGCTCTTTTCCAATAGGCCATCTCCGTAGCGGAAAGAATTTTTTCTGTTCTATCCTTGATTGGCCATACTTCTGAGCCGTATGTAATAATACTTTTTAGAATGGTGTTATATATAAGCTTTTTGTTATATTTTGATATACTTCGGTCCCAAATTATTCCATTTAATAAAGTTATTGCTTTTCTTCCTTGTACGTTTCGATCTTTTATAGCTTTGTCTAGTATTCTGTCAGCTGTAATTTTTAGACCTAAGTATTTATACTCATCACAGGACTGAATTCGCTGCCCGGTATTTAAGAATAGATCCTGTTTCATTCCACCGATACACATATCCTCTGTCTTATTGAGATTAACCTCTAGTCCCCACTTATTGTACTCTTCTATTAGTTTTAGTGTCATATATTCGAGGTTGTCATAATCCTGAGCCACTACTATCTGATCATCGGCGAAACATAAAGTATACAAGGTGGTTTGGCCCAACGGAATTCCCATGTTTTGGCATTTTCTCTTCCATACTTAAAGGACTTGTTCCAAGTATATCTTAAAGAGCGTCGGCGAGATACAGCAACCTTGTTTAAGACCTTTATTTACTTGAAAGCCTTTGGTTAGTTTTGCTTTTATTTTAACTTTTGCCTTACTATTGCGGTATAACTCTTTGATGGCCTTAATTAGTTGTACGCTTATGTTTGTGTTTTCCGACGCTTTCCAAAGTAGATTTAGTGGTATACTATCATATGCCTTCTGCAAATCGACGTAAAGCAGATGCAGCTATTGTCCGTATGCCATTTTCTTTTCAATAACTTGGGTTATTCAAAAGAGATGATCAGAAGTCGATCTACCCGCCCTGAAACCGGCTTGTTCTTCTGCCTCCATGTCTTTATATTCGCTTTCCACTTTATTTCTTATTATTTTATCGTAAATTCTGCTTAGCGTACTAGTCACAGATATACCTCTATAATTGTCACATATTTCTTTTCGTCCTTTTTTGTGTATTGTGGATATATATGACGTTTTCCACTCAGTTAACAGTTCCATTTAAATATTTTTGGAAAACAGTTCTTCAGTGCCATATTTAATAAGTTCAGCTGGGATATTTCCGGGTCCGCCAAATTTACCGCTTTTTAAGGTTGTGCACACGTTTTTGACCTCAGAGATTGTGAGGGGTACTGGAGATCCCATCGTTCTAATTATATTGTCTCTTTCTTCTTCCTTGAATTCTGCTCTATCTTCAGATAAAAGTTTTTTAAAATGTTCATCCCATTCTTTGTCTGGTATTGATGAAATGATATCTCTGCATGTTTCTTTTTTAATCGATCTTATAGTGAATAATGAACGAAAAACTTAATACAAGTTCAGGTGAAACGCCAGATGAGGAATACGAATGTATTACATTAAGCATCCATTAAGCTGCAAAAGAAGCACTAGGATTAGTGGAAGAAACGTCTAAAAGAAGAAAACCATACTGGTGGGATGCTGAGATTGAAAGAGAAATAGAGGAAAAATGGAAATTATATCACACTTACTTATCCCAAAAGACAAATAGAAGCAGAGAAGAATACAAAATCGCGCAAAAAAGGTGAGAAGAATGATCAGTGAAAAGAAAAATCTTTCGTGGACGCAAAAGTGCCAGAAAATAGAATCTTACTTAGGAGGTAGGAGAAGTGCCGAAAGCTGGAAAACTAAGTTTTTCTTTTAAATACAAATACCAAGTGCTGGTAACCATTTTCGTCTCTTTTGGGACCTTTTTGATCCCATGTATTTTAAAATAAAGTAAGTTTCTAAATAAAACCGTTCTAATAAATATTTGTAATTTTATTTTTGTACCCCAGATATTTCTTAAACCACTGCCATACCACTGACGGAGTAACACTGCTCCACTCCGATTGTAACATGAAGAAACCGTTGTTTTTTTCGTGTGGATTAATGTTACCCCCCCTTTACTGCAAACTTTAGGTTTAAAAAAAAACTGAATTACCAATTTTAGAGAAAAACATGCTACATATATATTCTATAGTCTAAAATCTATGAGGAAACATTGAAAAAAAAATTGTTTGCTTGTTTTTCAATTTTTTCTAGAACAACAGCAAAAAGCGATGTAAAGTAACCCCGGTTTACGGTAAGATATTTAAAATAAACATTTAAATCTGGACCTGGACATTCTTTCTCCTATAAAAAAATGCTTTAAATGTGCCATTATGTAAAGATAATAAAATTTAAAAAAAATTTCTTTGGTACATACTGTGTTTACAGAACTGAAATATCCTGTAAAATAAGCAAGATATAAAGACTTGTTGAATTTACGATCTTTTCAAAAAGCACCCACACAATAAAAACTACAAAGTATGGCGAAAATCTATTGAACATTTTTAAGACCTCAAAAACGGAGCACTCAGGTAAAATTCGCATATCACTATCTTTATTAATACCCGAGTTTTCCATTTATACCCATCGAAAATAGGACCTGTACCCTGTAGACCATCATTAAATTGTTATTAATATTATATTTAAGCTCTTAGACCATGCATAATTTTTTATATAAAAAGATCATAAAAATAAAAATAATTTTTCATAATATGCTGAAAGTAGACACACTATATTTTTAAATGAACCACCTATAAGAAATCGAGAAAGGCAAGCGCGCCAACATGATGACGAAGTGAACAAGTCGCTAAAACTTTCCAGGTTGAAACAAACTGACCTGGAATTCTGGCAGGTTTCATTTTCTCCAAATGATTAACGATATCTTCTTCTGATTCTAAATGAACACTTTGCTCCAACTGTTCTTCTGCCTCGTCCTCTGAAGAACTTACTAATGGTTTAGGCTAAAATTGAAATACAATAATTACACAAATTCATAATAACGCATTTTTAACCATATCTCAAAAACATTTTTTTGGACAAAACCAATATTCTTCCTTGCTCTTGACGGGCTAGGAAGGTAACCAATAAACAGGACGGCAACTTTAAATGGAACGCTGCCGCTAGCGGGTTAATATTTTTGAAACGGGCTTTCTGACACGAAATTTTTAAAAGGGTTCTATATAAGTAGAATTTTTATGGATATGCAGTTACGTCATTTTCTGGCATGTTTGTTTATTATATTCACTGACATTTACATATTTATGTGTCATTGTTCATTACATTGCTTACAGTCAATTCATTTCCAACAAAATTCTACTATACTCACATACAACTTATTTTTTAGATCAGATAACGCCATTACACCTCGTTCGAAAGCGTATGAAGAAAGAAAAAAATGTTTTTTTGGTAAAAAGTCAAAAATGATTTTTAATGTTTCATTGTGGTAATTTGCATTTCTTTCTAAAGAAAATGAATACTTTTTTCAACATACGTCAATTAAAATGTCAAAAACTGACGATATTTTTGCTTTTTTTTCCAAAAAACCAAAATTTAAACATTTGTTATAATTATATACTGTTATTTTTATTTTTTCTTTAGATCAATAAATGTGTGTGTTGTGTGTTGTATTTGACGCAAATTTGTTCGTGTTCGTCAAAATATTTATAGATGTGGACTGTGCGCCGCACAAAAAAACACGCAAATTTGTGCGCCAGATACAACGCACGCTATCCACCGGTCTGTCGGTTTTTCTGCCAACATCAAAGAGATTTGCGCCGAAAGACCGTCAAGTCGTTGTTTTAATGTGGACTTGAATTTTTTTAAAAAGTATGTTTTGAAATATTTGTGTCACATAGTGTGTATACTTATTGTTTGGGTGCCATCATGTCCTCCCAACTTATTGTTAAAAAAAAGTGTGCAGTTAAAATAATACTGAATTACCCACGACTTAATAATAATAAGAGAGTAATCATACAAAAATTATTGCTAAATGCAAACACAACCACATCAGTAAACTAACTACGCACGAAAATGGATCGCAGTAAATACACCAACACAGCGCACATATTTGCGCCACAAATTAACAATTATAAAAATATTTGCGACGCAAATATTTTTGTCGAATTCAGCACACAAATTTATTGGTCTGGACGCGGCATAAGAATAGATGCCGCATAATCAAAAAAATAGTGTTTTAAGTTTTCTGCGTCAAAGGCTTTCTTTTACGTAAACATACTACTGGCACAATAGTTTATTTAGTGGGAACTATACAGAGTGTCCCAGATAAAAGTAACTACATGGGGATTTTGGTAACGGTAAGAGATACAATTTATATTTATATTATATTTATATTATATTTATATTATATTTATATTATATTTATATTATATTTATATTATATTTATATTATATTTATATTATATTTATAATATATTCGAAGCCGAATCAGGCTGTATCGAAATCAAAAATATCTACAGGGGTTTTCAAAATATCGAATAAAGACTAAAAGCTGTGTTGTTTAATAACTGAAATATCTCCGCTATCTTGTAAACAAATTCTATAAAATAAAACACAATTACGGCATTTGTTTCATAGCCAAATAAGTAAAAAACGGTTTTTTTAAAATTAAATTCACATTTTCCATTACCCAAAGATAGGCTTGTTATACTCGGATGAAAAGCTTTTTTTTATAATCCAATATGGCGGCCATAAGAAATAACCAAGTTGTCTATGATTACAAAAAAACTAGAAGGCCTAGAAAGAGTTCGTTAACGTCATTTCATTGGACGTAGTTGCTAATACACAAATACCAACATTTATTAAATTTGTTTCCAAGATGGCGTATATATTTCAATCTAAAGAAATTAGTTTTTGCTCGATATTTTAAAAACCGAAATTGTCTTATACCGTTTCGAAATTTCCAAGTAGTTACTTTTATATAGTTACAATTCAACAGCTCATTTACCTAAATTCAAAATTTATTCAAGGCATTTATTCCCAAGAGGCCAGTGCGTAGTAAAACAAGATAAAACGCTGTTGCTAATTCTCTCGGTTCTCAGTTTAGTTTTATTTTCATTATTAAAACTATTTATACTCACAGATTTTTTTCTTACGGGGGCTATGTCACTATCCCTGGGTTTCAGCCGCTCTGTAAGATTTTGAGATTCTATATAAAAAAAATGAAAATAAATTCTAAATAAAAAATTAGTACTTCTATGTCGGTTTAGAACGGTTGTCTACGTTGTGCGACGCCTATTCTCTACCTCCTTCGATCCTGACAATCATCTTCTGTTAGGATTTTTAAATCATTGATCTTTGGATTGACTGTTGCCATTCCTGTTTGGGATGCCCTCTTTTTCTGCGCCCTATTGGTTGCCATTCTAGGACCTACTTTGGTAATCTTTTGTTGTTCATCCGTTGTACAAGGCCATACCATATCAGTTGTCTTTTAGTGATGTCATCTGTCATGCTTCCCTCCTTCCCGTCTTCTATTTTTCTGTTATGCGACAAGTCTTTATTAGATACAACAGCGTGCTTTTCACCATTGTTTAACATATGTTAAATTTTACATTCTTCTTTATCTCTCTGCTCCATAAAATACTGTTAAAACATAACCTTTTTTGCTTTTACTATTCTTTTTTACAGTTCTTTGCAGTCTATTCATCTCTTATCAATGTGACACCCAAGTATACATACTCATTGCTTTTTTGTCCATTGTACTTTACGTTTTCAGTTTTTGGAGCGAGCTACTGCAATATATACTTTAAAAAGAGTTGGAGAGATACAACATGCCTGTCTGTCCAATTTTAATTTTAGATTTTCAGCTCACACTACTACTATACTATAGTAGTGTGAGCTATGGTGATCCTAATTTTTCGAGAAAAAAAAAAGTTGCTCCGATTTTAAAAAATTTTATATATCTTTACGTTTCAGATGATTTTGAAACTTTTTTGTTGCGCCGTCTGTCTGTATGTCTGTCTGTCTGTCTGTATATCTGTAACGACCAACGCGCATAACTCAAAAACCGCTTGCTCGATTTTAATGAAATTTGGTACCTACGCTGGGTTTTGCGTCGAGATGGTCCCATTTAAAAATGAACAAAATCCACCAAACACAAGCCAAATAAAAGGGTGGGGGAAGATTTCAAAAATTGGAGTTTATGTAAAAATATGGCGTGTGTGATATCAAACGAAAGATAATTGAGTCTGGAGTTGAACAAAATACATTTCAGTTTATTTAAAAAAAAGGTTGGGGGTAAATTTCAAAAATTAGAGTTTAAGTGCAAATATGGCATGTGTGATATCCAACGAAAGGTAATTGAGACTGGAGTTAAACAAAATACATTTTAGTTTCAAAAAAGGGTGGGGGTAAATTTCAAAAATTAGAGTTTAATTCAAAACATGGCTTGTGTGGTATCAAACGAAAGGTAATTGAGTCTGGAATTGAATAAAATATATTTCAGTTTTTAGTAATATTAGCTCACAAGTTCACTATAACTATAGTACCTAGTGTGAGCTTAAGTGCTCATAAATTGGCAGAGTATTTTTATAGTTTTTATGTATGTATAATTGATATTAGTTTGCTTTAACACTGTCCACAATTTTTCTACTGGAACGGTATCATATGCTTTTTGTTGGTCCACAAAGGTAACATGAGTCTCTATATTTCTAGCACTCTTTTTCTCACTTACTTGTTTAGGATAAAAAAAAAACATTATCACTAAGATCTGTCTGAACGAAACCCACTTTGCTCCTCTTCTCCTTATTCATGAAAATCATTCTCTATTAGATCTCTAAGAATCCTACCACACAATCTACTTAGAGTACTGGTAACTGAAATTCCTCTGTAATTGTTGCAATCCAGCTTGTTTCCTTTTTTATGTATTGAGAATATGAATGCAGTTTTCCAGGTACTAGATGTTCGTTTATGCACTGATTGATACAAGGTGTCCCAATTAAAAGGGAACAGAGGTGTTTTTGAATATTATTCGTGCGAATTTGGAGAAACGCTCGAACACGTCGATTTTGTTTGCGAGGGGGGCCCTTTTTGACTATCTTGAAATTTTTGTAGCACGCACCATCTTCGAGGGCTATACTTTACCCCTATATTTTAAATAAGGAAATTGGGTCTAGTGATAGCTTGTTTTGAAATTTTCTTGAATATCTTTACAACCATGTAAAAATTTTGAAAATCCATAGATTAGTTTTTAAGATATCTACTTTCAAATTTTACATGGAATGATAAAAATTTCGAAAATCCATAAATTAGTTTTTAAGATATTTACTTTAAAATTTTACATGTAATGATAAAATAAAAATTATTAATTTTAAATATAAATGTAGAGTGGAAAGGCTAATTGATCTAAGTGCCAAAAAGCGTTTTTGTGGGAAACAAAAAAAACTGTACAATACATGCACGCGGACTTACGGATGACGTGATTTTAAACATGTTTTAGCCCCGTATTGGCCTTGACACATACATCATTTTGGGTGGAAAATCTAAAATTTGTATATTTTGGCACTTAGATCATTTAGCCCGGCCACTCTACAAATATAAAATTTTGATTAAATTTTTATTTTATCAGTCCAAGTTAAATTTGAAAGTTTGAAGGCAATTGTTGGATTTTGGATAAATTTAATAAAATTATTCCTTATCTAGGGACAAATGATAGAATTTTACCTGTTATGTTTTTTGCCGATTCAATTAATATTAAATTTTTTCGCTTTATTATAATATACTTCTAGGTATGTGAACCTTTGGGTGCCTTTATTGGCCGCAGTTTTCGCGCATAGTCGCGTGTGCTTCTCCCACTCTGAAACTATGGAGAGAAAATCAAGAGCGAGGGAACTGGTAGTAAGGTAGGCCAATATTTTACTAGCTTGAAGGTTCACCGCGGAAATTATTTTTCCTATTTTCGAACCGGTCTATTTTGTTTCATCCGCGATCCCATAAAAGGATCCAAAAGCCAATTGGGTTTTTTCATGGTTCTTCCAGCCGGATATGAACAGCAATTAAATTTTATTTAAATATTTTCAAAAATATATTTTTGTTTTTTGCATTTGCATTTTAAAAATAAATCGATCGGCAAAAAAGATGTTTGTTTCTTGATTGATGAAGTGACCGTGCACGGCCGATCGCGAAATAAATTAGATAAGGAATTATTTTCTTACAGTTTTTTTCTTGCCTTGGAATTTTATTTTTAAAATTTTAATACGCTCGCTTAATTTTTTTGTTGCGTTTTTTTTGCGTTGTTGGTATTTGGTGGAAAAGGACCCACTTTAATTAAATTTTGCTTTCACAATAATATACAGGGTTCATTTTAAAAATGTCGGACAGCTCGAAAATAAATAAACGAAAAGTCTTAAAAAGGATCACAGAGATGTATGATTTGTCCTTGTTAGCCTCGTCAGATCCGTAAAAAATTAATGATTTTAAAACTCGTTATTCTCTTCTAGAAAGTTGCTATTTGGTGTTTAATAAGTTTCATTTAGATATTATTTCGGACAAAAAGATGACGGATTCTGCTTTAGATCAACAAGATGAAATTCATATTGAGGTTGACGAACAATTTTTTTCTGTAAAATGCACTTATAATGAGTTATGCATAAGGCATGACGTCACTTTGTCGGTTCCACCATCACCAACAGGACACCATAGTACCCCGCACGTTAATTTTAATATGCCTAGATTGGATGTACCGTGTTTTTCAGGTCATTTAAAAAGCTGGCCCACATTTTTTGATTTATATAAAAGTTTTTCAAACGCCCAAAAGTTTCAGTTGCTTCTTATTTTGGTTTCTGAGGAGCCTCTCGGCTTGTTAAAAAATATCCCGATAACTGATGATAATTACCTCATTGCGTACGATACTTTGGTGCAGAGGTACGATAATCGTAGGTTATTGGCCACAACCTATTTTCATAAAATATTGAATTTACCAAAAATTTCAAGCCCTCAGAACCACGCTTTGCGTAATTTAGTAGATAGATTCTGCGAGAACGTGGAAGCTTTAAAATTATTGAATTTTCCTACTGCAGAGGGGACTGTGTGTTACTTTTAAAAATCGATTCAGATACCTCGCAGAGGTTTGAAATGGAGCATGCCAAATTTGATATGCCCAATTACACGCAATTAAAAGTATTTTTAAATAATCGTTTTAAGGTATTAGAAACTTTGATCTATACCCAAGATGATAAATCAAAAAGTGGTGGCTCAGTTCAGCCTTCGATTAAATCTTCTCCTAGCTCACGCTTAAATAGTAGAGGAAGTTATAATCGAGGCCCTGCTTGCAATACAATGTTAATACACCGAATTCTAATAATGGCAACTCACAAAATTGTGGGATCTGCCAATCCAGGCATTCGATCTATAATTGTACTGTTTTTCTTAGTAAATCTCCTCATGAATGATACTTGCTTGTCAAACGCCATCGTCTATGTGTAAATTGTTTAAGTTCACATAAACTATAAAAATGCAATTCTAATAACTTTTGCTCTGTTTGCAATAATCCGAATAGCCGCCATCATAGTCTTTTACATTTTGAATCCCCGCAAACTCAACCTTCTCAACAACCCGCTTTGAGAAATGATCCCGCGCTCTGTGATACTGCCTCAATAAACTTTACCGATTCTAATGGTTCATTTTCGCTTCTGGCAACCGCAAAAGTTAATTTCATGGACGTTCATGGTAACTTTCACACTCTCAGAGTCTTAGGTGACAGTGCTAGTCAAGGCAATTTTTTATCTGAGAGATGGTTTAAAAAATTGGGTCTAAGTCGTTCTCAATTAAATGTGCCTATTAATGGCCTAAGTGATTTGACATCTGTGACCTCAAAAGGTATAACTTCCTGTACAGTCTGTCCTGTACGTAACAAGGACTTATCTTTTACTATTGAGTGCATTGTACTCCCTCAAATCTCTCTTTATCTGATGACACTTTTCATATTCCTGGGCCCATTGACGCCTTAATTGGGGTGGATCTTTTCTCAATAATCTTATTGCCCGAAAAGGTTTGTGGTGAGACATTTGAACCAATCGCTTTCAATACTTTGTTTGGATGGATTGTAATGGGTAGAATTAATCTTGTAGGACATAGTTATTTTGTAACTTTTACCGAGGATAGTCCAGATTTGAATAAAACCTTACAGCGATTTTGGGAGATTGAGGAGATACCTCGCCCTAAATCTATGCTACCGCTAACCGAAACTCATTCCCGCACTTTAAATGGGTGTTTTCTTGTGAAACTACCTTTTCTCAAAGGGGAACTTCTGACTGTCGCTCCATAGCATTAAAGAGATATCATAGCTTAGAGCGACGTTTGCTCAAAGATCCGCCTTTATTTGAGGCCTATTCCAAGTTCATACAAGAATATTTGGATCTTAAACGCATGGAATCTCTGTTCCTCCCTCACCATGGGGTGACTAATTTAAATAGTACTACAACTAAACTTAGGGCTGTTTTCGACGCGTCATGTCGGCCACAAAATCATTAAATGATACCTTGGAAGTCGGCCCTAGGCTGCAAAATGAAATATCTAGTATATTGTTGAGTTTTCGAAGATTTCCGGTAGTTTTTACCGCTGATATAAAAATGATGTATAGGCAAATTCTTGTGCATGAAGACCATCAAGATTATCAACGTATACTATGGAGATTCTCTCCTAGAGAGCTTGTTCAAGACTATAGGCTTAAAACTGTAACTTATGGGGTTAATTCAGCTCCTTTTCTGGCTTTAAGGTGCCTCTTGCAACTGGCTATAGAAGGAAAGGCGAGATTTCCTAGAGCAGCCAATATTCTCGAGTTTATTGCATGAGGGAGGTTTTCTCTTGAGAAAATGGTCTAGTAATATTGCTGATTTTTTTAGCGACTATTCTCCAACAACCTCTGGCTTTAGATAGTAAATGTGACCCCTACTTGAAAGTTCTTGGACTGCGATGGTCTCCTGAAAAGGACATATTTTCATATGATATACAGCTTGTCAATTCATCATGTACTAAGAGAACTATACTTTCCGAGATTTCTAGGATATTTGACCCATTAGGTCTTCTATGCCCTATAAATCTTTTAGTTAAACAACTAATGCAGTGCTTATGGGCTAGAGACCTAGATTGGGACGCTGAAGCCCGTTGACATAGCTCAAAAGTGGACAGATTATAAAAATGACTTATCAAGTTTATCTTCCTTAGAAATACCTCGATATTGTTTTTTCTCTGAATATATTTGTTTAGAGTTTCACACTTTAAGGGACGCCTCAGAATTAGGTTATGAAAGTTGCGTATACTCTCGCCTAGTTTCTGCAAATGGTTCTATATATACCTATTTGCTCTATGCAAAAAGTAAAGTCGCTCCCCTAACGAAATTGAGTCTTCCTAGACTAGAGTTAGCTGCTCTAATGGCATCTAAATTGCTTAAGTTTGTTTTGGATACCTATAGCATTCCAAATGTTTATAAAAGTTATGCCTGGTCGGATTCGACAATTGCCCTTGGTTGGATAAAGTCGCCTTCTTATCGATGGCATACTTTTGTTTCAAATCGGGTCAGTCAGATCCAAGATAATGTAGCACCTGATTGCTGGTATCACATCACATCAGAAGACAACCCTGCCGATCTAGCCAGTCGACCCATACTTCCTTCTCAATTAGTCGATTAAGCGTTATGGTGGGCGGGGCCACCTTGGCTATCTCTGCCCATGGAACAGTGGCCAAAAATTGAGTATTTTTTGGTAAATGAGCCTTTGCCTGAAGAAAGATCTCTAGTTTTCATGGTATCTACGGGTTATGATCCAATTATCTGGATTCTAGAAAGATTTTCTTGCCTGCAGAAAATCTTACGTCTTTTAACGTACTGGCGACGTTTTGTTAATTTTAAATTTAAAGTCGACTCTGTTCTTAAAAGAGAGCCTTTTACGGACCTGGAGCTATCTCAAATTTTGTTCTGTGTTGTAGAAAAGGTGCAGTATGAAGTATTTCATCAAGACATTGCTAATATTCGAGCTAAAATGCTCCAAGCCTTTGAGAAAATTAAATCCTTTTATTGCTAGTGATGGGATTCTCAGGGTGGGCGGTCGGTTAGTTTATTCTCAATTAGAGTTTGAACAAAAACACCCTGCATTGTTACCATGACAACATATACTCACTGATCTTATAATTGAAGATTTTCATAAGAGATATTTACATTGTGGAGAGCAAGCTTTGCAGTACTTTATAGTACAACAATTTTGGATATTGAGTCCAAAACGAGCCATTCGTCGCATAGTCCAAAGTTGTTTTCGCTGTTTTAGGGTGAGTCCTAAGCCTATAGAACCAAAAATGGGTAATTTACATAGCTAGCGCATTACGCAATGCAAACATTTCCAATGTGTGTCTGTAGATTTTGGTGGACCATTCCGAAGTAGTATGTCCCGCTATAAAGGGTGTCGTACTCAGAAGGCATATTTATCTCTAATTGTTTGCTGTAGCACTAAGAGTGTACATTTAGAGTTAGTTTCGGATTTATCTGCCTCCGCATTTCTTGCTTCATTGCGTCGTTTTATAAGCCGAAGAGGAGCTCTCGAATACATAGTGATAATGCCACTAACTACGTTGCTTCGGCTAAATATTTAGCTGATTGCTTCCGCGCCTCATTTTGGAGGGCTTCATGAGGCACGCATTAAAAGCGTGAAATCGTATTTAGTAAAAATAATAGGAGAACAGATCCTTACTCAGGTTGAGGCAGTTCTCAACTCCCGACCATTATGCTCTTTGAGTAGTGATCCAAACGAGTTATCCTGTTTGACTCCTGGGGGTCGATTTCATGCACAATTGACCGGTCAATCTCTGACTTTGAACAAGAGATTCAGCAAAGGCCAATCTCCAAAGTATCTAGTAAGCTAGGAAAAATTTTAATCTATTATTATAGGTACATTATTAAATTTTTTGCAACATTTTGTCTATTTTTACATACCTTTGTGCTTTTTGATTGAGAATATGTCCCCAAAAGGTCCCTTTTCCAGCAAATATCCGAGTTTTTCCTGTTTTTGCGACATTGAGTTTCATTGTTTCTCTTTAAACTGTCAAATGAATCCACACGTTAGATTAATCAGAGACAGGGGGGTTTAAGATTTTTTTGTTAAATTTGCACTTAGTATATATAGGAGTATTATAATGTTATTAATAAATTAATTCCACTCTTTGCAAACTTTCAAATTTCACTATTTTGAATAATTGTAGTTAGGTTAGGAAGTTGTTTAAGTTGAACTACTATATTGTACGCAAACCGGAAAATGCAAGTTTATTGGAACATAACTTGTGTGGGGCCGTCCATAAATTACCTACGAAACACGTCAAATGTTGTTGGAGGGGTACAAGAAAATTTTAGGAAAAATGTTGGGTTACGGGTTAGGGTAGCTGGTTTTTTATTATATATATATATATATATATATATATATATATATATATATATATATATATATATATATATATATATATATATATATATATATATATATATATATATATATATATGTTATACTTTAAAGTTTACTTTTAACTTTTTAAAAAACTTTATTTTGATTAAATACAATATAGGACTTAAACGTTATAATTGAACGTGTACTTAAGAACGATTCTAAAGAGAATGACTAAACATTACAATGATTTTAGTTTATATAAAGAAAAGGTGCTGATTAAGCAATGGAATAATTCCTTAATATTCTAGATTTAAACTTCTTAGAACTAAAGTGCAATTCGGCAGGAATGCACGTGGTGTTTATTCCATGAGAGACGCAAGTCAGCAGAATGGTCTTCTTATCTTGAAAGGTTCTGAGAAATGAAGTGCTGATTCGGCTTGAATGCACGTGTTGTTTATTTCATGGGAAACGCAAGTCAGCAGAATAAGCTTCTTATCTGGAAGGTTCTCGGGTTTCATAGAAGGTTCTGGTTTCTTCTAAGTGTAGGCAGGATATTTTCATATAAGAGCTCCCCTCTTTTTGAAAAAGTTGGCGTTATACGGCAACTTTTATTAAGATGATTGATTGATTATTAATTTTGCATTGGGTTCGATTTCTTCTTCGATTTGATCTTCGATGTGTATGCTAGGTCTTTTTCTTGGTAAGATATTCGATAAATTCCTAATTCTTTGTAGATTAGGTTTTGGAAATGGTGGAAAGTCATTACCATTATCATTATCGTTATTGGTATTATTACCATTTCTTGTTCTTCGGTGTCTTCGACATTTGTTAATAATGTAAAGAATTACTAGTAGTACTATCAATGTTATTGTAATGATAGTAAACCAATCAATGTGTTTTTGAATGAATGGTTGATTGATCATTTTATCTAATTGTTCTGAATATTGGTTAAGATTATGTTGTGCAATATTCAGATCTTCGACGTTTATTTTGCTTAACTTTAGTGGTTTTAGGCCTTGAATTTTGGGGATTTCAGGCATATCTTTACAACAAGTATATGGAATATTGATTATTGGTGAATTTATTTCTTCGAAGATACTTTTTTGAAGTATGGTTTTAGAATGAATTCTTGTACTTCCAATAAAAGCATTGCATGTTGATTTGAAACGAATTATACTATTGGTTTCAATTAATTTCGTAATGATTTCTTGATTCTTGCATTTAATATTGATAGGTACTGGTTCTGATGTAGTAACTAGCCATTGATTTTCTTCTAGTAGTTGAACATTGTAGCCTTGTGCATAGAAAATGGTTGTTTGACATGTTTTCGGCAGCTGAGTTTGTTGCTTCAATAATTGAGCTTCACAAATTAATAGCATCACTGTCGATGGGATACGGAAGTACTTTGGAACAGAGCTTCGTTCTTCTTTCGATGATCTTGCAGTGGTCCACGTTGTGGAAGGTGACGAAAAACATTGAATCATCGTCACGTGCAATAAATTTATTGATTGTTGATATAGTATGGTGAAGACCTGTTCGATTATCTAATATTGGTATTGGGTAAAGTCTGTATAAAGTATAAGTCGAAGGGTCTATAAGAGGTATTTTAAGAACAAATACTATTTTCGATTCAGTTTGAAAAGCACTAAGTTCAATTAAATTAATGTATTGGGCTACCGTTGAGATTGATATTGGTAAAGGCAAATTATTTTTTTGTAATGAATGAGAAATCTTTTTCAATGAATCTACCAAATCCGATGGTTTTATTATTGAACCATGCAATATTTTTAAACGTGCAAAAGTTACTGCGTTTAACGCGTCATTTAATGAATCTTGAATAAAAGTGTAACTTTTCCATAAGCGATTCGCATAAATCTAATGCTTTTATTTGTGCTTCTGTATAGGCAGCGTTATCAGAAATCGAAGTAACTAAATATTGAATTCATTTAATATCATGATTAAACGTTTCTTCATCAATTTGTAATTTTTGTAAAGTCGTATTAAAACTTTTAATAACAGAGGTTGTTGTTTTTGCAATAATCTTTCAATATTTTTCTCATCAGTCGATACTTTATTAATACAATCATTAAAGTATTCTCCGTCTGATGCATCTAAATTTCCTGTAATAGATTTCCAAATAGTTCCGACGCCATTAAATATTCCACGTTTTTGCCTATATGATTTTTCTTTTGTATCCGAGATAAGTTCTTCGTATTTAATATTAACGTAATTAGAAATTTGTTTTAAAAGGCTAACATGCGTTTTAATTTGCGATTTGAAATTTGCAATTTGATTATTATTGATTGAAAAGTGATCCATAAAGGTATCTAAAATTTTGTCGTTATCTTTAATTGTTTTCTTAAAGGGTAAAAGATCTTTGTGTCCATTCATTATTAGAAATTCTGATAAGGGATTCTTCATGATAAAATAGTCCTAGTGTATTATTTATTGGTAATATTGAATATTGACTGGAAACGATTAAGATTATTCCCATTAATCTAAAATAAAATATTTTTTATTTTATTCAAAGCACGGTTTTAACCTATCAAAATTAACTTTGGTTAATTGATTTGTTTGTGGATTTTTAAGTGTTGCAGAATTACGATGTATTTCTAAAATTTCAAAAGGACCATTAAATAAATTTTCTGACTTTAATTTGATTTGTGATTCTTTAAGCCAAACTTTGTCTCCTATATTAAATTCAGGGAGATTCTTTCGTACGTGTTCGTCAAATCGTTCTTTCGATTTTTGTTTCAGTTCTATTTCTAGCTAATTTGTAAAAATAGTCCATTTTATTATTTAAATCGCGTACATATTTAGATATCAATTGTTCTTGGTTATAAAGTTTTTCGGGGGGTCTACTTGATGTATGTCCGAAAACGAGTTCATAAGGGGTAAATCCGTGTGTTTTGTTTTTTGTATTATTATAGCAAATTACTGCGTATGGAAGAACGCTAAAACAATGATCTTCAGGGTTTTCTTGTTTATTGATTCTAATCATTTCACAAAGGGTTGCGTGAAATCGTTCTAGTGAACCGTTTGACTGTGGATGTGCTACGCTAGAAAATGTTAACTTAACATCGTATAGGGTACATAAATCTTTTAAAAGGGTATTATCAAATTCTTTGCCATAATCGCAATGTATTCGTAAAGGTACACCGAAATGTTGGAAAAATAGTAAAATAGTACTAACTACTGTACTGGCTTTTTATCACTCATTGCGTAAGCTTGTGTAAATTTTGTTAATTCATCCCGTACTGTTAACGCATAATTTCTAGTGGGGTATTCGAAAATATCGATATTGATTCGTTCAAAAGGGGTACGTGGTGTTTCTGTTAGAACGAAGGGTCTGCTTAGATTTTTACGAACAATTTTTACTTTTTGACAAGTTTCACATTTTTTAATGAAATCTTCTACGTGTTTTGTTAAACCACGCCAATTATATTTTTCTCTAATGCGTCTAACTGTTTCATTTATTCCACGGTGTAGGTTGCTTTTTCCTAAATGATAATTTTCTAAAATTATTGGGATTTCATCTTCGTCGGGGGTTGTTATTATATTTTGGCAAATTTTTAATTTTATGTCTTTATCAGAAAAGATCTAAGATAGCATCTCTAAAGTTGGTAAATCTAGATTGTTTTCGATGCAGTATGTTTTGTTAATTTCAAATTCATTTTGGTCTTTAAAAAGGCAATAAAATAAGTGTTGTGAACAATCATCATTATCGAATGGTAGGGCTATAATAAAATATTTACGTTCTTTAACTGTTTTGCTAGAAACAATATTAATTTTTAATTCTTCAAGGTGGAATCCTTCTTCGAAAATATCGTCAATGATTTTGAAATGTAAATCTTCCATTTTATTTTATCGGAAAAAGGTTACTATTAATTTATTTGATTTATCTAATAATTGATCATTCGAGGTTTCGATTTTAGAATAATCAATTAGGGATCGCGTCTTGTAAAGTTCAACAAATCTGTTAAATTCATCTGTTATTTTTTGATCATCTTCTTCGTTAAAAACTGGTTCTGGATCGTCATTTTCGTTATTTGCAAAAATTTTGATGTTTGATTTAAAGTCTATACAGTCTTTGAAATGATTGATTTTTATCCGCGATAAAGCGTCTGCATTTTTATTGATTTTACAGGGTTTATGAATTATTTTAAAACTATATTCTTCTAATTTTAATCGCCAACGTGCTAAATCTGCTACCGGGGTCTTTAATTGAAAGTAGCCAGGTTAGAGGTCTGTGATCGGTGACTATTGTGAATTTTCTACCAAAAAGGTAAGGTCGGAAGTGTTTTACGGACCATACTATTGCTAATAGTTCTCGTTCAATAGTGGAGTATTTAGTTTCTGCACTACAAAGGGTTCTCGATGCAAAAGCTATCGGAAGGTCTTTACCAATTGGACCTTGTGAAAGTACGGCTCCTATCGCAAATGCGCTCGCGTCTGTAGTTAAAATGAAGGGTTCTTCAAAATTTGGATAGATTAGTATTGGATCAGAAATTAATGCATTTTTGAGTGTTTCAAAAGCTTCTTGACATTCTTTAGAGAAAATAAATTTTGTATCTTTTTGAAGAAGTTTTGTTAAGGGTTTTGAGATTTTCGCGAAGTTCGGTATGAATCTTCGATAATATCCGGCAAGTCCGAGAAATGATTTTACGTCACGAGGATTTTTTAATTCTGGAAAGTTTTGTATACATTTTACTTTATCAGGGTTTGGTTTTACTCCATTTTCGGTAATTAAATGTTCGAGGTACTTTTCGTAAAAACTCGCATTTGTCAGGTTGAATTTTTAAATTTGATTTTCGTAATCTTTGGAAAACTTCGGAAAGACGTGAAATGTGTTCATGAATAGTGGGTGAATAAACAATAATGTCGTCCATATAAACTAAACAACGTTCATTTAGAATGCCTAATAAAATGTTATCCATCACACGTTGAAATGTGGAGGGTGCATTTTTTAAACCAAATGGCATACGAACAAATTCGTAGTGTCCATTTTCGACAGAAAAGGCTGTTTTTTGAATATCTTTTTGATCAATTTCAATTTGGTGAAAACCGGATGCTAAATCAAGTGTTGTAAAATATTGACATTTACCTAACTGATCTAATAAATCTGAAATATTTGGAAGTGGATATTTATCGTCAACTGTTACTTCATTCAGTCTCCTATAATCGATTACTACTCTCCATTTTTGTTTGTTAGAGGCGTCAAGTTTTTTTGGGACTACCCAAACAGGTGATGACCACGGGGAAATTGATGGTCGGATTATTTTTTGATCGAGCATTTTATTAATTTGTATTTTTACTTCCTCTTTGTGTATTTGAGGGTACCGATATGATTTAGTAAAAATTGGATGAGCATTGTTGGTTTCAATTGTATGTTTGATTTCATTAGTGAAAGTTAATTGATCTCCTTCGATATAGAAAATGTCAGAAAATTCAAAACAAAGATTTGAAATTAATTCTTTTTCTTCATAATTTAGATGTTCTAGTCTTAATTGGTTTTTAATAAGGTCGATTCTATCAATGAATTGGTCTTCATTGGTATTGAAATTCAAAATATCGTGAACATTTGGTATGGGTTCAAAAGACAAGTTGTTAAAATTTATTGTTTTAGGAATAGCATTGGGATTTATTACTGATGTATAAAATTTACCATTTTCGTTAATGTGGACTAGGGCGTTTGGTAATCTTACTTTTTCTATTTCTTGACCAATTAAAATTGCATCTATGTTTTTTAAATTACATTTTAATTTAAAAACTTGTTCGGTTCGCGGTTCTAGATATATTTGATTTTGAAAATTATTTTGATTTATATTTATTCGCGGTTTTGGTATTGGTGGGGTTTTTTGATTTTGAATTAATCTTGGTTTAGGTATTGGTGGTATAGTTTGATTTATTTGATTTTGATTATTTTCGAGATTTTGTTCAAAAGTTTTTTCTGTTACTTGAACTAAAGGTATTGTTATAAAATTGGTGCATAGCTGTTTCGAATTTAAGTCAATTACGCACTTGTAATGTTCAAGAAAATCGAGTCCTAATATTCCGTCAAATTCTAGGTCTAAATTACAAATATAGACTTTTAGTGGATTGTCTTTAGCGAAAGGGATTAAAACTGATTGGGTGATTGGAATTTTTTCATCGGTTATTCCTTGTACTATTACATTTTCTGCAAATCGATTATTATAATTTTCGACTGTTTTTTCTTTAAATACTGAAATTCCTGCGCCGGTGTCAATTAAAAGTTTAAATTTATTTGTTGCGTCGTTAATATAAAAGAGATTTTTCGAGTTTAAGTTATGTAGATTGGTATTTACACGAATGTTTGTTCTACTGTTTGATCGATTGACATGTGTTGGATTTTCGTCGTAGTTTGTTCTAATTGGGATTCCGTTTCTTAAATCAATTGGGGTGGATGGTTTTGATTGGAAGTAATTTGAAAATTTTGGGTCTCTGGTGGCAAAATTTGATTTTGATTTTCAAAATTTTGATATACTCCGGGTTGATTAAAATTATATTGACTTATGTCATTTAAATATTGTTCATCAAGATTATTTGAAAATTCTTGTGAATAAGGATATTCGTAAGATGGTTGATAGATTTCATTTTCGTAATAAAACTGATTTTCATACTGAAAATTTTCAAAATTTGGATCATAAGGATCATAGTTGTTAAAATTTTCAAAATTTGGATCATAAAGATCGTAGTTGTCAAAATTATTAAAATATTCATCAGAAGAGTTCACTACATGTGCTCTATGTTGTGGGGAATTGTAATTTGGATTTCTTTGAATTACTGATGGTCTAAAATTATTTTGTTGGTTTTGTGGTACAAAATTTCTTGAGGTGCTTGGTTGATTTTGGGCAAAATTGGGTATTTGAAAATTTTGGTTAGATTGTTGATTTTGATTTTGGGCAAAATTGGGTCTTTGAAAATTTTGGTTAAATTGTTGATTTTGATTTGTGTAGACCGGGGGTCTCTGTACAAAAGTGACTTCCGTGATGACCTAAACGATTACATTTAAAACATTTTTGTGGTTGAGAAGGAATTCTTCGCGATTGAAAATTATTTTGTCTATTTTGTGTGGGATTATTTGAAACATTGGGTCGGTTTGGAGTTTTTTGTGTTTCAAAATATGAAAGTTGTAGTTCGCGTCTTATTCTTACTTGTGCTTCAAGTAAATCTTTTGGATTGCTAGCACGGACAATATGACCTATGCGCGATTCTAATCCTGTTAAAAGCGTATTTAAAGCCATAGAATCTATCATTTGGATTTGTGCATCTTTTTGAAGCATATTTAAATTTGATTTTTGAATACAAGCGTGCATTTTTGAATTCATGACTTGTAATCTATTGAAAAACATTAAAGGTGATTCGTTTGTTTGTTGTTTGAGTCTTTGTAGATCTTGAATTAATGAAGAAAGGTCTCGCGTAACCGAACCATAATATGTTGTTAATAATTGCTTAATTTGAATCCAAGAAAGAGGATTTCGAGAGTTTACTAATTGTGCCGCTTTTCCTTTTAATTTATTTTTAATGTGTATGACCAATAAATCGCGTTGATCTCCGACGGCCATGTTATAAGCACAATCGCAAGCATTGATAAAAGTTCCTAAAAATATTTGATCTCCATCGTATTCAGGGATTATTGAGAAAATTTCCGATAAACGATAAGGTTCAACCTCAACTATAGGTTGGTTTGCTGGTTGATTATTACGAGGTTCAGTCATTTTGAATAGTTTTTGATTTCTCGTATTTTAAAACTTAAATTAAAACTTTTTTTTTTAGGTTTTGTTTCTTAAAACTAAATTTTATTTTTGACTTCTTTTAAATTGAAACATTTTCTTAAAAATTCAAAATTGTAAAAGTCACGTTAGAAAATCGAACAGATTTTTCAAAATATCAACTTATTTGAAAAAAAAATAAAACGTGATGATTCAATTGTCTTACTCACAAAAGCTTTAGCAGGACCATTTCTCCACGTGTTCGGCTACCAGGGGCTTCACTGGGTGTTCCTTCCGTATCCGTTGGTTGCGAGGACGCTTGGTTCGTTGCTGTCTAGCTTCTTTGTTGCTTGTGTAACTTCTTAGTTGCTATGTAACTTCTTTGTTGCTGTGTAACTTCTTGGTTGCTGTAGATTCTTGATAGCTTAAAGAGCTGGAGCTTCACCACTCGCGAATTAGAATACTCGTGTTTTCGCGTGTGTTAAACTATCCGTACGACTGCGCCAAATGTTATACTTTAAAGTTTACTTTTAACTTTTTAAAAAACTTTATTTTGATTAAATACAATCTAGGACTTAAACGTTATAATTGAACGTGTACTTAAGAACGATTCTAAAGAGAATGACTTAACATTACAATGATTTTAGTTTATATAAAGAAAAGGTGCTGATTAAGCAATGGAATAATTCCTTAATATTCTAGATTTAAACTTCTTAGAACTAAAGTGCAATTCGGCAGGAATGCACGTGGTGTTTATTCCATGAGAGACGCAAGTCAGCAGAATGGTCTTCTGATCTTGAAAGGTTTTGAGAAATAAAGTGCTGATTCGGCTTGAATGCACGTGTTGTTTATTTCATGGGAAACGCAAGTCAGCAGAATAAGCTTCTTATCTGGAAGGTTCTCGGGTTTCATAGAAGGTTCTGGTTTCTTCTAAGTGTAGGCAGGATATTTTCATATAACATATATAATGCTGGGGGTGGCCTTGAATGCATAAATGGAGTATTCTGGGTGGCAAAAGTCCCATGCACAGAGGTCACCTTGGGGCCCGTTGTACCCCACTATCCACCGTGTTAGCCCTGAAAACCCCGGCGTGTTGGTCTTAATATGCACTCTAATGCTTTTTAAGAGGTTCCATTTTTTTCATAATAAAGGTGTTCTCAGAATACTGTTTCAGTAAAATAAATATGTTTCGAAGAGTACTGCATCCGTAGTATGCTTGTATAGGACTATACGTATAAAAGTAAAGTTTCCTAAGGCCTTATTCGGGACGGAAAGAGTTACCTTAAAAGTAGAATATTTTTTTTAAATTAGATATAGGTACATACATAATAGTCTCTGGTACGGTAAATATAATATATTTTTCTAGATTTGTTAAAATGAATTTTTTTAAAAATATTTACATACATTTTAAAAAAATAGATAATACGTTTATCATCTTAATTTTGCGCAAGTGTGCGCAGGGTAGCGCGCCTTCACAGACCAATCAGAGCCACGACCTATAACGAAATTGCTATATTCCGTATAGGCAAAAGCAATCAGGTTAGGTCAGTATAAGGGTGACCAGATTTTTTTCCCAAAAAGGGTAGGTCTATTTATATTATTCTATTATGTTAAAAAAATCATAATAACTAAAAAACATAGAAGTTTATTAGGGACATTTTGGATCGCGTATTTTACACTTTGTTACCGTTATTGTTAATACTGAGTCTGCGCATTAGCAGCTTCTCCTCCTTTTTTGTTATGTACGGTAACGGCGCCCGGTACTTACGGTGGTCGGCCTTTAATGTTACCGCTATTTTTTAAGATTAGTTTTGTATTGTTTTGTTTAATGCAGTCGAATTGTTGAATTGAATACTATAATTCGGTAGTTTGGTTAAAAGCCATAAATCTAATAAAAATAAATTAACAAATATAAATAAACAAAAAGTTGAAGGTGTGTGAAACTACTAAATTAACGTTTGTGTTGTGTTATCTTAAGTGTTTCAAAATCTATCTTTTTTGCCCTGAATGTTACCGGTATTCTTAGTAACAATAATGGTAACAGCTGTCAAATTTTCTGTTATTTTACCTGACCCAAAATGTCCCTATTATATTTACAATGAAGGTAACGTCTGAACATATAAAGTAGCCCAGTCAAATTTCAAATAAATTTTGGTCAAAAGCTGAAGTTATAGCATTTGTCAAGTTTAAAGAGTGGAGGGAAACTGTGAATTTAAAAAATGATTCGTTATAATCAAAAAATATTTTATTTGTTTTTTACAAAAAATGATGGGTTAAGCAGATACAGTGTGGCTAAATCATCTTCGCAAGTATAAATTGTCAATTTTTTAAAGAAATATGGAGTTAGTTACAAAAAAAAATTTAATAAATTTTTGTACCTTCATATCGATTACGCCTCTTATTAAGCACAGAAAATTAAAAAAAGTTATGTCCAAATATTCGTGATTTAAAATCACCGATGTAAAATCACAGACTACAGGTACTGTAGATTACCTAAGTATAATTTTGCGCCTGTTTATTGCGTGTGGGTAACAGATCGATGTGTTTATAGAGGTAGGTAACTATATTTATAAAATAAAAATAACTTGTGCTCTTTGAGTAGTGATCCAAACGATTTATCTTGTTTGACTCCTGGGCACTTTCTCACTTTAGCCCCACTTTCTACTGTCCCTGATCATGATCTTAGTTCTATTCAAATTAATAGACTTGATAGGTGGCAGTTATTAACCCAATTACATCAAACCTTTTGGAATCGATGGCATAAAGAATATCTTAATTCTCTGCAGCAAAGGGGTAAATGGGATAGAGATACCTCTCTTATAAAACCCGGTACTCTCGTTGTATTGAAGGAAGATAATGTTCCTCCTCTCCAGTGGAGACTTGGGAAAATAGATTCGGTGTGTCCTGGGCGTGATGGTGTAACCCGTGTGGTTAATGTCAAAACCAAGACTGGTATGTTTAAGCGTCCGGTGGTTAAAGTCTGTCCTTTGCCATCAAATTAGTTTAATTCTTAAATTACGCGTTAATAATATTTGTTTTATTTTACTTTTTATTTTTGAAATACCGCTTTGCCGTATTTGGTGGCCGATATGTTGGATTTTGGATAAATTTAATAAAATTATTCCTTATCTAGGGATAAATGATAGAATTTTACCTTTTATGTTTTTTGCAGATTCGGTAATTAGTTACATTTAAAATTAATAAAAATTACATTTTTTCGCTTTATTATAATATATACTTCTATGTATGTAAACCTTTGGGTGCCTTTATTGGCCGCAGTTTTCGCGCATAGTCGCGTGTGCTTCTTCCACTCTGAAACTATGGAGAGAAGATCAAGAGCGAGGGATCTGCCCTGGGTTCTTTCTATTTCGATTTACGACTTCAGCACATAAGGTACGCCAATATTTTACTAGCTTGAAGGTTCACCGCGGAAATTATTTTTCCTGTTTTCGAACCGGTCTATTTTGTTTCACCCGCGATCCCATAAAAGGATCCAAAAGCTAATTGGGTTTTTTCAGCAATTATCTCAAAAACTAATAGAGATTTTTGAAATTTTTACACGGTTGTAAAGACACTCAAGAGGCCTTCAAAACAAGGTATCACTAGACCCACTTTCCCTATTCAAAATATAGGGGTAAAGTATACCCCACGAGCAAGGAAACTTTTGTGGGGTTTTTGTTTGTTTCTGTGCGGAGGTCTTGAGTTTGTGTTTTTAGCATGATTTAAATATTTGTTACGTTCATCTATTGTATACCTTTCGTACATTAATAAACTATTATTATTATTATTATTAAGATGGTGCGTGCTACAAAAATTTCAAGATAGAAACAAAATCGACGTGTCCAAGCGTTTTTCCGAATTCGCACGAAAAATACCCAAAAACACGTCTGTTACCTTTTAGTTGGGACACCCTGTATAATATGTGAGATTTTCTATTAGTTTCTCTGATCCATATTTGAGCACTTCAGCGTATATTCCCACAGGTCAGCTAGCTTTTCCGGATTTAAGCTTTTTAATACTATTTTATACCATTTCTTTTTCGATGATTACTACCTGTCAATGTACTTTATATCTCTCCTCGGAGAGGCTGACAGATATTCGAGTCTCGTTTCCGGCAGCAATCCCTTGTAACACTACAAGTCTGTCCATTGTTCTAGTTTGATGATCTGAATATTTAGTTTTTCTTTTGTTGGGGTTTTTAATATAAAAAATACTTATTATCTATGTAAACAAAATGTCTCTTTTTAAAGAAACATTTTACACAGTACATTTGATTTTTTAATTATTTCTTCATCAAGTGGTGGGTTCGGTTCGGTTCGGTTCTGCCCTATCTGGTATGATTATTCGCTACCTTTTTATCTCCATATACTTAATGTCATCTTCGACATCGTCTATCCGTCGCTGTCGTGGCGTTCCTGTTACTCTCTTTCATGCAGGTCTCCAGTTCATTATATTAATTGGTGTTCTTGTCTCATCCATTCTCTGTCACAACCAAGCCCATCTTCTACTTTTGACGAATCTCACGATGTTTGCGCCAACTATTAGTTGTTATAGTTCATACGCTCCACAGGTAAAATGTTGCAAGAATATTTTTTGTGGATTATTATTCTCCAGGATACCCCGATTCCATAACCACCTTTGGTTTATCTAAGTTGGCTCACTTTTGTAGGAAAAAAAATTAAAACTGTTTTTCGTAAAATTCATTTAAAAAAATTATATCTTGAAAGCATCTAAAGGTATATAACTCGAAATTGGGATAAAATTGAGGGATCATTAGCTGTATCTTACAGCAGAATATAAAAACCATCCGTAGCCGTGTTATGAATATATGGGCAAAAAACTGCTAAAAATTAATACATTTGAAAACAAGCCAATACAACAAAACGAATAGCTAAGAAGAAAATTTGGGTTGACAGTTGTATCAAGTAACAAATTTACTACAAAAAATGTCCTATATACTTTTTTCAGACGTTCACAAATATGAAAGTAAATTTGGTTTAAAGTTGATCAAAAATAAAAATGGATTGTCTCTGAAATTAATACGACAACTCTTTTTAAATGGCATTTTTGTAAAACACACAGAAAACATTTCTTTGAAGACTATCTTTGGTGTTATTAATCAGGACAGTCCCGTTGCACACACACACCACACCATCTTAAAAAATGAGAATCCAAAGAACCCCAACTTAAAAAATAAAAGTTCAAAACCTCCACGAGAGTCCAAAAAAATTGAAAATCACCTTAGTATTCAACAGAAAAGTCAAGACTCAATGACACGTTAACTGCAGGTACGATTGAGAACTACACATTCAAACGAAAATATCGCGTCTTGTAATTGCAAAATGATAGAAAACGAGCAAAAATCATAGCTTCTCTTATTTTTTTTCATGACAATAAGAAACAATTGTTATTGTTTTTTTTTCAACATTCTACTTCAAACCTAGATAGATATCTTTCAACCTGATGATTTTACGATAAAATGTATTTGACATATTTTTTGGCTACTTCTCCAGGGAATTTAATGGTATGGCTGACAAGCCACGTTACCAAGCGGTTTTTATTAAATAATTTTTTTTCTGAAAAATATTACGAATCATTTTTCTTTTAAATATTTTAGTTGTTCTTCATTCGCTTTTGTAAGTGTTTAAGATTCGCACCTACAGGTCTGATTATTGTAGTGTAGATTTTCTGTTTGAGAGATCTTGTTAGAATCCTAGACTTACGAAGTTTTGATGAGCGTATGCTTTTGTTTCCGCTGACTATTCTCTGGTTTATTTGTCTGTAATAGAGTTTCCTTTATTTATGTTTGCTTCGAAGTATGTAAACTCTTCCACTTACTCGAAGCCATAAACAAGTACCTGAAAATTATGAGCATATTCTCTGTTTTTTAGAAGTTAATGAATTTATTTTTTGACTTATTCATTTTCTGTCGTCGTTTTTTGGCTCCTGTATCAAGAATTGTTAGTTTCGGTCAAAGATCTCTCTTCTCTATTATGAACACCAATATCATCCGCGTAGCCAGCTATCTGCGTCGATTTGGTGCTGGCTTTTTTATTCATTATTTAAGATCGGTTCATTCAACAGCAAATCAGTATTGTTTATTCTATGTAATTTTACACCTAATTTGGGATTGCTGACTCTTCTTTTGAGTTTTATCGAGGGATTTAAAATTGTTATTCTTGAAAGTTGACAACGTTATATTTCCCTTACTGCGTCTTATTCTAAAAGATGTAAATTTTTGTCCCTGTTTATTGAACCTTTCTGGACCATATTTTAAAAATAGTAAACAATTCAAATTTGGTTTTTGTTTATCATCATCAATTAATTTTTGTACCTGTATGTCTGGTTTTAGGATGATGAATGAAATAGAATCAATGAAATAGACAGCATATATACAGAGAATCACAGATAAAAGTAACTTGGTACATGGGAATTTCGGAAACGGTAAGAGATACAATTTTGGTCAAATAAGAAAAAAGTTGCGCTATTCCAAGCGCAATCGGATGCTCCAATCAAATAATTATGTTTTTCGAAAAATTGAAATATCTTCGCCGTCTTGTAAACAAAGTTTATAAAATTTGGTAGTTTTGTGTTAGGGGGTACGGCTAATCTAATAACGTTAACAAATTATTTCAAGGCCTTCTAGTTCTTTTGTAACCATAGCAAACTTTGTCATTTCTTAATTTCTTATGGCCGCCATATTGGATTTATCCGTCATTAAATAGAGTACAAAAAGAGTTTTTCATTCATGTATAACAAGCCTATCATTGTATCATGAAAAATGTGAATTTATTAAAAAATAGTTTTTCGCAGTTGGGTGTGAAACATGTCCCAATTTTGTTTGTTGTCAATTATTTCATTTATCTGTTACGACCTCTATTTTTTTAACTTTACTTTTTTAAAACTTTTTGCACAAAAAAATAATTTAATTTCTTAACATTTCTCTTTTGTTTATTATAATAAAGTTAACAACTGAAACATTATTTATGATTACACTGAAAACAAAAAACCGATATGAAACATTGAAATAAATTAAATTAAATGTTTATATTTTGATTAAATTTATAATATTTAAAAACCACATCAAATGGGGTTAATAGAGCTCAAACCCAGCACAGGTACTAATCGTACCAAGTATGTACATATCTTAAACTCCTCCTGCGTTCTTGGCACAAAATGAAACACTCATAAGTCCAGTTTTTCCCAATTCGGAAACCTTTCAATGGTAAATTTTATTGGCAGTTTAAGTAAATAAATATCAAAATTAATTGAGATACTTTAAAACCCTCAACATATAAATCAAACATTTCGTCGGTCTTCTCACGTAAGGGCCTACTCAGTTTTGATGATTTTTCAGGAGAATGATTTTAAATATTTTGCGTTGATTCATATATTAATTATTTTGAGATACGACCATTAAAATTTTTGAGGAATAACCATAGTATAAAATATTGAGATACGTCCATTCGTGATATGATGCTTAAGCTGTCCATTTGCGGTCCTAACTAAATTTTTAAATTTTGTGAGATACGCCCTTACGTGGGGAAACCGACGATTTGATAGATAGTTACGTAGGTATGACAACGAATAAAAATACTCTGCCAATATATGGGCCCCTAAGCTCACACTAGGTACTATAGTTATAGTTTACGTGTGAGCTAATATAACTAAAAACTGAAATATATTTTATTCAACTCCAGACTAAATTACCTTTTGTTTGATACCACACATGCCATGTTTTGACGTAAACTCAAATTTTTAAAATCTACCCCCACCCTTAAAAAAAACAAAAATTAAAATGTATTTTGTTTAACTCCAGACTCAATTACCTTTCGTTTGATATCACACACGCCATATTTTAACATAAACTCTAATTTTTGAAATCTACCCCCACCCTTTTATTTGGTTTGTGTTCGGTGGATTTTGTTCATTTTTAAATGGGACTATCTCGACCCAAGACCCAGCCTAGGTACCAAATTTCATTAAAATAGGCAAAGCGGTTTTTGAGTTATGCGCGTTGGTCGTTACAGACAGACATACAGACAGACATACAGACAGACAGACAGACAGACAGACAGACAGACAGACAGACAGACAGACAGACAGACAGACAGACAGACAGACAGACAGACAGACAGACAGACAGACAGACAGACAGACAGACAGACAGACAGACAGACAGACAGACAGACAGACAGACAGACAGACAGACAGACAGGCAGACAGGCAGACAGACAGACAGACAGACAGACAGACAGACAGACAGACAGACAGACAGACAGACAGACAGACAGACAGACAGACAGACAGACAGACAGACAGACAGACAGACAGACAGACAGACAGACAGACAGACAGACAGACAGACAGACAGACAGACAGACAGACAGACAGACGGCGCAACAAAAAAGTTTCAAAATCATCTGAAACGCAAAGATTTATAAAAAATTTTGAAATCGGAGCAACTTTTTTTTCTCGAAAAAATTAGGATCACCATAGCTCACACTACTATAGTATAGTATATGTGTGAGCTAATACGGTATTTAGTTCACAACCAACTACTACCGTTTTTTAGTAAATACATATTTTCAGTCATTCAAGATAGGCATGGTTAAAAAGCTCTTTTTATTATACAGGGTGTCCCAGAACTAATGATACATAGTTGAACGGAAGATTAACTGAGTCAAAATATTACGATTTAGCCATACTTACCTTAGTCCAAAACTTCGTACTAACCGAGATACAGGGTGTTAAACTTTATTTTTTCAATTCGATTTTCTTTAATAACTTTATTAATAATTAATATTTATAATAATAACCAGCGTGTAAGTTTTTTTAAAATTGGCAAGATGACTCCGTTGAAAAATTTGATGTACAATGTACAGGGTGTTCCTTAGACCACTACAATTGCATAAAAATCAGTTTATTATTGTTGTGCCTCGGTGTATACCAGTTTTTATGTAAAATAATTTAAAATTTTTGCATTTAAAGTTTTTATTGCATGTGAGTGATATGCCTAATTTATGTATGATACTTTCTTCAATTCTTTCTACTAATTAATAATTTTTCACAAAAAATTCGGTTTGGTGATTTTTGGGCATTGACAACTTAATTTTGGTAAAAAAAAATATTATACAGGGTGTTCTCTGGGTCGGTACCGTTACATTAAAATAGGTCTAACTTTTTTATTCCTCGGTGTCTACCAGATTCTATTAAAAACATTAATTTTTTAATTTTATTTAAGTAAAAAAGTTATAGCGTTTAGATGTCGCTTAGAGCAACGGTTTTCAAGATATTTACATTAGAAATTTTTATTGTATGCGTAAAAGATTTTTGATTAAATTCTTACCTACGTCATACATATTAGCTATGCATAATCAATACTTTTTTATAGCATTCTAATATTAAGTTAAAAAATATACAGGGTAATTCTTGAATTATCATTGTTCGTTATTGCAACTGTGTAGGGCTTTGTTTTTAATGAGGAACAAAAACCTCTTCGTATTAGTTTATTTTTAAATGGTAAGTAGGTATACTTTATTAATGCAAGTATTTTTTTATTGTTTTAAAAGAAAATTTTAATTATCAAAAAAATTAATATTTTATTCATTCTTAAAAAAATATAAAATTTCTTAAGCATGCCTGTCAGCAACTAAGTTAAAATTTTAAAATTGACAAATAGTAAATTAGACTTAAATCTGTTTATCATTGTAGGCTAGATAAATACCCGAGAAAAATTATTTCAAAAAATTCAAAATGCTGGAGGCGTTCAGAAATGCAAATCCTCATTTTAAAATCAGAGAATAAGCGAATAAACATACATATTCAGGTTAACGGTGGCCATTTCGAACATTTATTGTAGATTTTTTTTTTCTATCTAAAAATTTGTTGTTGCAACAAAACGTGTATAATTTTTATAATTGGTTTTATTTTTTTTGTTAATAATAATTATTTAATAATTAAAATAATATTCTGTTTAAAAACCTGCTTAAGTATACACCGAGGCATAAAAAAATACACTGATGATTTAATACCATTGCATTCCAGTCCAAAGAACACCCTGTACATTGTACATCAAATTTTTTAATAGAATCGTCTTGCAAATTTCAGAAAAACCTACATGCTGGTTAGTTTTTGCAAAAATATTAATTAGTAGAATGAATTGAAGAAAGTATCATACATAAATTAGGCATATCACTCACATGCAATAAAAACTTTAAATGCAAAAATTTCAAAAACCGTTGCTCTGAGCGACTTTAAAACAGTATAACTTTTTTACATAAAAAATATGGGAAAACCATTATTTTCACATAAAAACTGGTATACACCGAGGCACAAAAAAAAGGCACTGATTTTAATGCAATGCTAGTGGTCCAGGGAACACCCTGTACACTGTACATCAAAAGTTTCAACGGAATCGTCTTGCCAATTTCAAAAAAACTTACACGCCGGTTATTTTTTGCAAAAATATGAATTAGTCAAAAAGTTATTAAAGAAAATCGAATTGAAAAAATAAAGTTTAACACCCTGTATCTCGGTTAGTACGAACTTTTGGACTAAGGTAAGTATGGCTAAATCGTAATATTTTGACCCAGGGAATCTACAGTCTTAAGAAATAACAAAGTTAGTCATGATATCAAAAAAACTAGAATGTCTAGAAAAAATTTGATGACGTCATTCGATTCGCCGTAGTCACTAATACAAAACTACTAAATATTATTAAATTTGCAAACATGATAGCGATATTTAAATTCTTCCGAAATACACAATTTTTAGATAATAGTTTCGTTCCATCACCGCGTCCGATAGTCATAAAACTGTACGAAAAATCCTTTTTGCGTTCCAGGTCGACGTTGTACTGTTATCGGACAGTCAGTTTTTCGTTTCATCAAGCAACTTAAACTGGTTTCGGACTCCTCTGAAATATAAGGATTGAAGGCAGGTGCATTAGAAGGCGCGGAAAAATTGTATGTAAAACACACACATTTCTAGTTTACCTGAGATAAAAATATACCATAAAATTACATTAAATTTACATTTGTCTGCGAAAATTCAAAAAATAAAACAAAATTAAAATTATAATTTTTGTCAAAATAAATTGAGTTTCACAACCAATTTTAACACATGACAAAATGCCGGGTAAGCCACGTAAATATACAAATATTTTTTAAATTTCCAAAAAAATTGTGCAACATCTGCAGCATCTATAAACAATAAGTTAAAATAAAGAAAGAAAAATAAGAAAAAGTTTTCTGCTTCGGCCGGGCATCGGTTCAGTGGTAGAATGTTTGCCTAGATAGCAAGAGATCCCGGGTTCGATCCCCGGCCGAAGCAGAAAACTTTTTTCTTATTTTTATTTCTTTAATTTCACTTGTTGTTAATAGTTTTAGGTCCTTGCATTATTTTGCAATTTGGTATTGGATAATTATGTAGGCAAATCGCCCATTTGCGATCAGAAATTTTAACACACGAAAAGGTGATCTCATGCTTTCAGACGTTGATTCTTTACGTCTAATTTGAGTTATCATACCTTTGACAGTGGGAAAGAAGAACTTAGAGAGATCAGTTGGATGACTTGGTCGAGTTAATACCCTGAGGGTTTCTCGTTCTTGTATTGAGACACCGCAGCCAGCATAGATGGAAGTTTTTCGAAAATTTATTTTGTTTGCCTAGATAGCAAGAGATCCCGGGTTCGATCCCCGGCCGAAGCAGAAAACTTTTTTCTTATTTTTCTTTCTTTAATTTCACTTGTTATTTATAGTTTTAGGTCCTTGCATTATTTTGCAATTTGGTATTTGATTATCTGCAGCATCTGTTGATTTTTTTGCAAGAGCCTCTTAATTTTTATTACTTTATTACTGCTTAGAAAAAGAAAAACTAGTTTAGCAGGTGATTGGATAGGAATAGAAACATAAGGGTTTACCCTGATCGCAGCAAATCCCGGTGACCTGTGAACTAAAAGTTAAAAGAGGGATAACACCGGATGTAAAATTTTACACCAGATTTGGCAGAAGAGCAAACGACTTCGCTTTAAGGCATCGACATTAAGGTCATTAACTATACCGGGTGGTCCAAAAAAAACCGGACAATTTTTTTTTATTATCACTTATAAACTATATAGTTGATTTTAATTGGACAAACTGCACTTGACAGAGAATTAATCAGAGTTTTGACTAACCATATTTTTTTGTCCGCCATCTCAAAATCCAAGATGGCGGACGAAATCAAAATGTACCCTTCAAAGATGCTCGTTTATTCTAGTGTTGCGAACATATTTTAATTAGTTTTATAAATTAGTGAAAAAGCTGCGTTCTTGCCACCTACAACAAGGTACGAGTCAGCAAAATTGGTTTAAGGATTCTTAAAAAAAATATTTTTGTTTCAACCATGGTTTTGGATATAATAGGATTTTAATGAAATAAAAATATCCTGATGAGAATTGATTGCTTTTTAAAGATCGTGATCAAACTTTATCGCCATCATAAAATTTAAGATGGCCGACAGAATCATACTTGATTCTTAAAAATGGCGTGTTTATTTTTATTTTCCGAAAATGTTTTAGCTTTTTTTTAATTTATAGAAAATCACTACTTTTCCCTTACACAACGACGTACACGGTGTGGTGGTTTCAACAAATCGATTTTTGTTTCTACTATTATTTTAGAGATTCTACGATTGCATTGCCAATCCTATCTGCATTAATTTCCTTATAAATTCGTTATTACTAAACCGATTTTAGTGAAATAAAAAAAATCGTGGTAAAAATTGATTGCTCTTTAAAGATTGTGATCAAAATTTTCCGCCATCGTAGAATTTAAGGTGTCGGACAGAATACTACTTTTCTCCCGGATAAGGACGTACAAATTAATAAAATCGGTGTAGTGGTTCTCACAAAATCTGATTTTGTTTTAACTATTGTTTTACAAATTATACGATTGCATTCATTATTACTGAACCGATTTTAGTGAAGTAAAAAACATCATAGTGCAAACTTTAAAGATCAATCAGTTTGCACCATGATGTTTTTTATTTCACTAAAATCGGCTAAGTAGCAATGAATTTATAAAGAACTGAATACAGACAGGATTGGCAATGCAATAGTATAATTTGTAAAACAATGGTTAACACAAAATCAGATTTTGTGAGAACCCCTTAACCGATTTTATTACTTTGTACCTTGCTAAGCGGGTAGTGCTTTTCTTTGGAATAAAAAAAAACTAAAACATGTTCAGAAAATAAGAATAAACAGGCCATTTTCAAGAATCAAGTATGATTCTGTCCGTCATCCTAAATTTTAAGATTTCGATACATTAAGATCATGATCTTTAAAAAATAATCAATTTACACCAGAATGTTTTTTATTTCATCAAAATCGGTTTAGTAGTAATGAATTTATGAGGAAATAAGTGCAGACATGATTGGCAAGGCAATCGTATAATATAATATATATAAAAATATTTTTTTAGAACCACTGAACCGATTTTTCTGATTTGTACCCTGTTGTGCGTGGCGAGAATTCAGCTTTTTTATTCATTAAAAACAAATAACCAAAACGTATTCGCAACACCAGAATAAACAAGCACCTTTGAAGGGTACAATTTAATTTCGTCCGCCCTCTTGGATTTTTATATGGCGGACAAAAAAAATATTAAGTCAAAACTTTGATTAATTTTCTGCCAAGTACACTTTGTCCCATTCAAATCGATTGTATAGTTCAAAAGTTATAATGAAAAAAAAATTGTCCGGTTTTTTTGGCCCACCCGTATATATATTACAAAATACAAATAAATAAATATATAAATTTCACATAAAACTTGTGATATTAGAAAAAAATTATATTTTTTTACAAGTTTCGCCCAAAAATATGTGCTAATGCAAGTTCGTTTTAATTTTTGGTATATTTAGTTTATTAGGCAGTCTGTAATGGTTTATAGTTTGTGAATATAAATTAAATTTATGCAATTTTATCTGCATTTTAAAGAACTAAAATTAAAAATATATTATGATAATCCTATGTAATTGTGTAATCCTTTCTATGTGCGACTTTAATTTCGTGCTTTCGAATTCATACGTTGCCTACGATTGATCTTTACGCGAGACAACAAACCTACCTTTTTTTAGTCACGTGACTTTGAATTAAACTCTCTCGCATACGATCACACGCCTGAAGGAAATCGATCACAACAGCATTCGGTTATTGGACAGTTATTTGGTCGTTCCATCTAACCAAAACCATTTTAAAACAGTCCTCGTACTGCATTGCGCGCGCTTTGGGATTCTTCGGACGGTTTTATGACTGTCGAACGGCCTGATGGAACAGACCCTGTATCTCTTGCCGTTTCCGAAATCCCCATGTAGTTATTTTTATCTGGCACCATGTATTTTTTTCTATTTTATCTGGCAAATGTACATTTCTTCATTCAAAGAGTCTTAATATGGAATATTTATTATACGGCCTGAATTAAAGTCATTGTTAAAGGTAAGAGAGAACTTCAATACCTAACAAAGATAGCATCTTATAAATTTTTTTTTGAGCTCGCCTTTAAGCGTAGCGTCCGTTATCCTTACCGAAAACACAGTGTACGTACACTGTGCCGAAAGTAGCCGAAATCGGGTTTCCTTTGCACCTAGGAGCGGAATAGGATGGCGCTTCATATTCAATGGAATCTGGCAAAAGCGGGATTAAAACTGTAGATTTAAAAATCCACTTTTGCACACTCTGTAAATGTTACTTACCAATTAAGGCAGTGCTGCCGTCAATTTCTTGACTGTCGTAAAATTTTTCGTTATCATCATCTAAAAAATTAAAACCCGATTATATTTATTCCTTATCTTCACATTATTGACATGGAATTGCAGGAAAAGCGGAGTGTAAGGTGCGTTTACAATATCAAGTCCTGTAGGACTACACGAAGGAGCACTTCCAACTTGGAAACTAGATAGTGCAAGAAATCTAGATATTTTTCTATAGAGCTCTGCGAAAAAATTCGCAGTTGGCAAATAATGTGGAGTTATAAAAGAGTGTTCTCACGCTATCTTTAAACCGATGAGATCACACTCGCCCCCCCCCCCCTGGAAAAACGACGCCATCTTAATTTAAGGCATTTTATTGCATTTTTTTCAATATCCGAACTATTTTCTAACATAGATAAAAATTTGATACGTCCTTTTGAAGGCAATTGAGTTGTTAGAAAGTCATTGGTTTAAAAAAGTCATATAAAAAATTGTTTTAACAAAAATTGCAGAGTAATATTTTTTGTATAATTTTCTACAACGAATAAATTTCGCTTTAATACCGCTGGAATATAACATTTACAAATTATGACTTAAATAAGTAGTGATAAAATTACTAAGAATTTACGTCTACACATAATCCATAGATTTTTTAAAAGTAGAATCTTTTGCACAAAGTTTACGTTATTATAACGGGCTTTATTTTTTTTTCCTATTTTTTAGCCTATGAGCTAGGAATAATATTGCTGTATCAGACCTAACAGAAATAAAAAGTGTTTACATGTTATTAGTTAGTGTGTCTTAATCTCTTATTGTCCTCTATATGCGTTATTTGATGGTTATATGACCATATTTGGAGCTTGGAACACTTTTCCGGAATCCTGGCGACAGTTGGATATTTCTCGTAATTTCTTCTTTAATATTTGCGGTCCCACTTTTGCGTCTTTAGTTTGCGTCGATACTGTTATGGACCAAAAGGCAAGCTTTAAAGTTGTTGGTATCGATGTAACCCTTAGCATATTACAAAATACCTACCTATGTTAATTTAAAATTTTTCGATCTTTATTGTTTTTGTGATTTTCCTTTTTAAATGACGAGCTTGGCGCTAAACAACCATTAACTGTATTATGTTGATCTGGCTCACAAGTAATTTTTGAAATAAACCAAAAAAATGAAGGTTTGGCAGACCATCTCACCATTTTTGATAATTTTCGGTACATTTATTCTAACCATAAAAAGAATGAGAAAACTCAAATTTAAAATTTTTCTGATGAGCAGTTTTTTTTAATTAAATTTTTGAAATCAAAAATACTGACTGCCATTTTGGCTCAAACATGTACTAACAAAGATTCACTTATCTCGAGAACTACTTACACCAGAATAGTGATGTTACGCCCAAACATTAAAAAGGTTCATCAAGCAAAAAAACCACTGCAACGCGTTCTGGAGGGTGCCGAACGACCAAATACCGAAATGACATAATTTTTCGCTTTGTGTCTTGTTGACCACCACGCATCGTGGACAATGCTCACGACCACGACGTGTTCTGGATGATTTAGAGAGCTCATAAACCGATCTTTCTTGTCTAGAATTTTCAGTGTGTTTCCGACTTCCTTTGATAAAAACGATAATACAAGAAAGAAGTGTTTAATAAAAAACTTAAAAATATCGTTATTAGCAGGAATGATCAGAGTGATTATGGTACGGACGAACGGCATGAAGAGATCGTCCGAGGAATGAAAGAAGCGAACCGCTGGAAAGATAGCAAAATGAACTTGTCGTCCAAACAATATAGAAGCCTAAAGATGATGATATAACAATCGGGGAATATGAAAAGTTAGTTGGAAAGCCCAAAGGAACACAGGATGGAAATTTCTGGAGGATCTTTTTGGCATTATTGAAGCTGCTCATATGGCAACTGGACGCAAACGAACAAGAGGTATGTTACTTAGAAGTTATTTCTATAAAATATTGGTGTAATTATTTACTTTACTATATGTTTTTTCTCTGCTATTTTGAAATTTTTTTATAATATTTACATGTTACCCTAATGAGCAATACAGAGTTAGAAAAAAAATGCAACTCTTAAATATCACAAGAACCGCTTAAGCTGCGTTAACAAAATTTGGTACCTGGGGGTTTTTAAGCATGCAGAATTAAACAGTAATTTTGTTATTTTAAATAGAATACCCAATTTAATGTATTGCAATAAATTGGGCGTGCCACATTTATCCCATTTTCATTAAAAAGAACTGCAAAACTCTTAAACATCTTCAAGACTGTCAAAAAGTCACGTTACTTTTGTTGACGAGGTGGCCCATTCTTCCGCTGCGCGCACTTTACTAGAGTTTTTTGTTTGTTTCTAGTTATGGAGGCTGAAACAACAAAAAATACTGCAATGTTACGAGAGCAGCTATACAGATTTATTTATGTCTCTGGGAAACGTAAAGGAAAGAAGAAGAGCAAGATGAAGTTTTCCGAAAATTTATATATAGTCTTCAGTGGCTTAATGTAGAGAGCGTTTGCGTACAGAGCAAAAACTGTTTTCTTATTTTTCTGTCTTTAATTTCACTTATTGTTTATAGTTTTAGGTCCTTGCATTAGTTGTAATTTGGTATTTGAGAAGAAGGGGTTAGTTGTTGCATCAATCCTATCAAATCACACGAATTCGAGATGTCAAGTAGATTTGATCGATATGCAGACCGAACCCGACCGAGACTATCGTTTCATATTGAACTATCAAGACCAATCGACAAAATTTACAATTTTAAAACCACTCAAAACGAAAACAGCTGTAGACGTCGCATATAAAGTAGTTGAAATTTTTTGCATGTTTAGTGCTTCCTTCATTTTGCAAAGTGACAACGGAACAGAATTTTCTAATAATATAATCTGTGGCCAACCCTTATACTTATGCATGGTAAGCCCCGCAACTCACAGGGCCAAGGATCGGTAGAACAATCCAATCAGGACATCAGATGCTTGACATAGATACCAAACAATGGTCAGACGGTGTACGGTTTATTCAGAGCAAAAAAAATCTTGCCTTGCACGAAGGGATTAGAAAAATGACGTAGAAAGAGAATGACCGCTACATGTACTTGACAGTTGGGATGGTAAATGGGTTGATACCAACCACGGTGGATAGAATAGACCGGTGTTCGGATCTTATATATATATATATGTCGAATTTTTCACGTCACGGGTGGTCCAGCTGATTTGTGTAAACAAAAGTTAGATGTGATATGAAGAACGGAACTACTAATACTTTTTGAATTTTTTGAAAATTAAGGCATTTTTCCCACTGTTTTCTAGTACATCCTTATAAAATATAGTTTTCTTGACTTATTACCGTTATTTTTTTAGACCGCTTTGTTTTTTATTACACAAAACTTAAAGTACAAGTCAAACTGAATGTCATCATTTAGTATCAAAGGTGAACCGAGGACTTGGGAAGTAAACAAAGATGTAGGTCAGCGGATTATTTTTGAAGCTGAAACGAACACATTATTTTCTTCCAATTTTAATTAATTGTGCAAAGAGAAATGAAGCGGGCTAAAAAAATAAAGACTGGTATATCTGAAAAAAAAATATTTTATAAGAATATACTAAAAAATAGTGAGATGTTAACAGAAGAATACCAAAAGTGGGGATTAACAGTGAACGTGGACAAGACACAGTACTTATGTATTGGAAACAAATCCAGTGAGTTAGTACTAGAAAATGGACAAACAATATCTCCATGCAATGAGTATGTATACTTGGGTGTCACATTTGATAAGACAGGAACAGACTGTAAAGAATTGGAAAAAAGAATAGTAAAAGCAAAAAAAGTTATTGGATGTCTTAACAGTATTTTATGGAGCAGAGAGATAAAAAAGAATGTAAAATTTAACATATATGAAACAATGGTGAAAAGCACGCTGTTGTATGGAATAGAGACTTGTCGCGTAACAGAAAAATACAAAACAAAAATGGAAAGTGTCGAAATGGATGCAATAAGAAGATCAATGAGAATATCTAGAATAGATCACATAAGAAATGAGATCATAAAAGAAAGAATGGGAATCGAGGGAAGCATAACGGATGACATCACTAAAAGGCAACTGATATGGTACGGTCATGTACAACGGATGAACGACGAAAGATTACCAAAGCAGGTCCTAGAATGGCAACCAATAGGGCAAATGGCAACAGTCAATCCAAAGATCAATGAGTCAAAAAAATCTGACAGAAGATGACTGTCAGGATCGAAGGAGGTGGAGAATAGGCGTCGGACAACGTAGAAAAACGTTCTAAACCGACATAGTAGTAAGTAGAGTAGTAAGGGGGCTTCTGGCGCATTTTAACATGTAACTCTACATAAGAAAAAAGCTGGTAAGTTTTTGGATGTATCACAGAATATTGCTTAACAGACAGTAATTTTTATGTGACTTGTGCTACTTAATATAACCTTTTAAAGGTTCTGAATTGACAACTTACCTGTTTATTTTTTACTTGACAATTCGTATAATTATTGAGCTGTACTGCTACTCACTATCCTACGCTTGCGGAATTTAAACCCAAACAGTCGGCTACTTGATAAGCGGTTATAATACTTTAACAAATGCCAATTTAGTCATACCAGGCCCGCCATACAGATTTTGGTTTTTTTTGTACAAATTATTTTGTTTTTACCTTGTTTCATTTTAGTTTTTAGTACTATATACTTCTGCTATATTAGCCAGTTAAAGATTAGAATTTTGATTTACTTTCTAATTTTTAGTACTGGGTACTTGGGACAGGTTAATAGTAATTACACCAGATTATGTTTTATTTGTCTATTATAAAAAAGTATTACATAGGAATACAGTTATTCATAATTCAATACGGTATAGATTGAGACTCACAAATTCTATTTAACATTATAGTAGGTATATTATAATAACATTATAGGTACTACTTATAAGTATTATTAAAAAAGTTTATATAATTATTTTTACAATAAATTATATTAGGTCTTACCCTATACATATGCTAACTTAAATTACATACTTAGAGTTTGCTAAAAATATTTAAACAAACACTGTATAAACAAATACCACATTATTAAGATTACATTAAAACTAAGTTTTCACTTAATACTATAGTGCCCCCACGGCAACGTTTCATAAGACTCTTTTGAAATAGACCGTTTGTCATCCAGGGGACTTAGTCTGATTTTTATCTGTTTTACAGAGTAGAGTCTATGTTTTTCGGATCTTATAAGATTTTGCGTAACCATCGTTTCTTGATAGTTATTTAGGCAGTCGACATAGTCATCGAATGATATTTCTGATTTTACAACATTTTGCTTTACGCCTTTAGCTTTCTTAGTCACTTTTGCAGCTTCACTTTTTATACCAGCTACTTTTGTAGCGTACATTTTAGCTCTGAGGCCAATAAAATGTGTCATTATTTGTCCATTGTTTTCATCTTTCATCATCCCTAAAACCTTTTTATTTACTCTAGCAATGTTATATTGGTTATCTTCAGCATAGTCAGATGTATCAAAGGTGTGACAGCAGTCGCGCCGTATGGACTCGTAAATGTCATGATTTTGGACGTTATAAACTAAACTATTAGTATCTGTATATGCCACAGTACAATCCTTACCAAAAGCCGGTACCATGTAGTTATAGTGAAAATCATATATAGTTGTTTTGGCAATGTCCAAAATACACATTCCCACATATATCGGTTTATTGAAATATACTTCTGTTTTTTCAAGTTCAACGGCAACCAAATTTTCATTAAATATGGTTATACTTTTAAACTCTGGTCGAGAGATTAGAGCTTCGGCTCCGAATCGTCCGTCCCAGTTCTTAATTAATTTTATGTTACTGTGATTTCTAATATTTTCCATTGTTTTACCAAACACGGCATTATTCATTAATTTAAAAAGGTTTTTCTCAAACTCATTTTTAGCATCCTGCCTTAATTGAGTATTTAAGTCAATATAGGGTTTCAGCCATGCGGACTGCTTAAAGCATAAAATTTTATGAATTCTTTTAAGTTTTATACCAAGTTTTAATGCTTGCTTTAAATTTCTATAATGAATTACATAGCCACTTTTATTATACAGTGTAGCCATAAGTTTTTTATTTTTAGTGTCTTTAGTGCCAGGTGGGCACTGATGCTCACGACATAGAGGCAAGTCAGAGAAATAGTCGTGTAGTTCCACAGGAATGCACAAGTCGACTTCTAGAATATATCCATTATTCGAGTCATCTTCAATTTTATTAACATCAAAATTGAGCATTTCATTACTTTCTAACCAATAAAAATTTCCATAAGGCAGAAACTGACTCATGCTAAACCCATACTGATTGTTTATATCAAAATACATTAGAAAAGATGTTTCTTTAGTTAAGTCGTAGTTTTGCATATATTTATTATTTGCCTCCACATATCATTTAGAACATTGACTAAACCCTCCTCTAATACCGCGTTCTATAAATGTGACCATATTGTAGTCTGTCAAGAGTTCTAATTTTTGTTGCGTGCGGTACAGCATGCAATCCCATGTATAACTGGGAAGGGTAAAATAGTTCGCAGGGTCCAAACCATACGTTTTATGACAACTTTCCCTAAATTGCTGGAATACCTGCATTAAGAGGATTATGTCAACTTTCATGTAGAGTTCCATATAATCTTGTATGGTTTTACAACCAAAGGTTTTCCACACGTTCTGTGCATATTTAACTAACGAAATTTCTTTATTTTCTAGAGAATTGAAGAAATGGAGTTTTTTCGGTAAAGATGTTTCTCTTAGTTTTTCCCAACTATTCATGTAGTCATAACAAAATATACCCTTTTGATAAATAAGTTTGTATTGTTCGTCAGACAAATTAGGAAATTCATTTCTAATCAGCGGATAGTCCTCAAGATTTGAAGCCAGCTTATCCAAGCTACTGGCCATAAAGCGGAACGAGTCAATAAATCTAAACTCAATTAAATTTTCATTAATTTTTTTCGTAAATGCAATATACTTTTCTTTGTTCACGGGTAACAGGCTTAATGATCCATCTAAATTGGCGATGTGCTCAATAATTAAATGTCCATCATAAGAGCCAAGGTTGTGAAATACCACAGGGACAGTATGGCTATCCTGAAAATTCAGATTACAGCTTTTATGCGCTGGTCCACGATACTCTGAAGTTAGGTGACAGTGGTCGCGTATTTTCTTTTCACCGCTTAAAAACATCTGTTCACAAATATGACATTTTGCAGCTTTATTATAGTCAAGTTTTTGTCTTTTACTTAAAGGTTCTATGGGCAAGTCACAGAGAAATACAGTTTCCAAGTTTTCAGCGAACTCCAGTAATTGTTTGCTAAACCATTCCATACAGTATTCCCCGTGTATGATTGATAAAATGATAGGAAATCATCATAAGCACATTTTACGAAGTACCCCACTGAACAAGGCACATGTCGTTGATAATTTTGAGTTTTTTTTCCGCTGTTTTCGTCAACAGGAATTAGCAGGCACTCAATGTCTCCATAAACAATGAACGGCGTAAATTGTTTATTTTTAAAGTTTTTAAACTCAACAATTTTTCTTTATTCACTTGGTAGTTTGGGCACTACAATGCTACCAATAATTTTGCAGTCTTTAATATGCTGATTAAGTCCAGCCTTAGAATAGAAGTAATGTAGGCATCTATCACATACCCACTTTGAGACTTTCTTTTTACTTAATTGCCTACTTACTAACCTCGAAAGATTTTTTATCCATACAAAGTGGTAAGTTGGTGGGATCAGGTCAGATATGTCTTCATTCTTCAAATAATAATTATTTTGTAGCATCAACAAGCTAACATGTTTTTCAAGATTTTCGCTCGTAATGTACGCAGGTAATACTTTAAAACTGCTTTCATTGACTTTTTGGAGACGATGCACGTTTATGGAAACATTATTTTGCTTTTCGAAGCGGACAACCTGGTTTAAGTTCATCGGAAACTTAATACCTTTTAGGTTTAAAACATCTTCAGGATGTGGATATGATGAAGTTCTATTTGAGCTTTGTTCAACAGGAAACAATGCTGATACGACCGCCCAGCCAAAGCACAATTTATCAATATTTTGTACATTCACACAAGCTTTTTTATCTAAAATAATCTTAGGTAGTTACAAATGACGCCCTGCTCGCTGTGCGTTATATTTATTAAAATTGATCATAAGATTATTTATTTTTATTAGGGAGCAACCAGAATGGTTCTGCTCAAATTCTTCTATTTTTGTCAAAAGTAGATTCTTAACGTTCGTGTCAAACCAGTTCTTTAAATTGGTTTGATTATCAATCACGGCATTAGGAGTATTAAGCTGAAGCTATCCATCAGAAATTGATGGGCATCGGTGTTTTTTAAATTTGTAATTACACCACTTCTTACCCTACTGTCAAAGGCTGACTTCACATCTTCCCATCTAACCCGTTGTTTTGCGGTGTTCTTGTTGATGACATTACCACCTCCCTGCTTTATGTTTGTCTTCAAGTGATGCTTAAAGCCTTTCACTTCTCCAAGACAGGCAGTTAGATGGGCTTTTTCATAAACCGTCCGGGACTTTTTTAGGGCAATGCTTATTCTTCGACTAGCGTTGGCACAGTCCTTCAAGATTTTTGATATTTTTGTCGCTTGATTAACACTTTCTAATTGGCATTTTATTTCATGGATTAACTTACTTGCAAAACTCATCTTCAGATCGATTTGATGTAATAACACTACAGAGATTTCGGATTTTTCCAACTAGCAATTTAGTTAACAAATGCAAGTTTTTAAATGCTTATGTTAATTAACAATTAACAGATTTTTGAATAAACACTATACTTTTTTTAAAATTCACTAACCGCAAACTAGCAGAGGAAGAATTGTTCTTTAACTCGCACGTTTAGCTACAGACTGACAGAAAAATGACTTGCAGGAGCTTTTGTAAATGGGATGCCCCTTTTTTTAGGCACAGTGTTGCCAATGTTTTTACATGGTTTATAAAAGCTATTTTGTTAGAACCCGGTCAAAGTGTTTACAGGACATTTTAATAAATAATTAAATAATTTCCCGCTTTCAGTATTTTTAATACGGATTATTAGAACCAGTGTCTATAGAAGTAAACTGAATTATTTTTAAAGAAATTGAAACTCTTCAGTCACCTTTTTTAATATAATATAAATGTTGAGCAGCTATTTATTACAACCTTAAATTTGATTACATTAATTTTATCAAAATTAAATTAAATATTCTTACAAATTAGTTTTTTTTTTGTTTTGTAATGTTCTATTAATGCCAGCTGAAGAATTATTTTATAACTAGCTCTGTGGTGAAAAGAATCCTAAATAAGGAAGCATGGGGTAGCCAAAGAGGAAAGAAAGGGAAAGAAAGACGGAAAAAAGGTAGAAATAAGCTTGATTTAATAAATTAACCAAATAACTAACAGACAGAGAACTAGAAGTTAAACAAATTAAAAACTGAAATCAAAATGAGATAAGCATACTATAAAAAGAAATGCTTTAAAGCGCTCTAGTTATAGATGTTTATTATCGTAAAACTAAGTATTCAAAATAAAATCAGACCTTATGCCGAGTTTGCCAACCATGTTCTTCCTTAACCCGAATAGCGAACAGACACGTGAAGACAAGCAATTTTACCTTTTTTTTCAGGTTTTAACAAGTTAAGAAAGGCAGATGTTTTCCTTGGCGGCTTTACCTATTTTATGTAATCTTTAACATAAAGTTTTTAGAGTTTTGATCACAAGTTATTATAAAAAGAATTACTAAGATTAAATATTAAATATCTACGTATTACATTTTTATAGATTGCATGTACTTATATTTATTATTTGTTGAGTTTTTGTACAGGTATAACAGAAAACTATCACAAAGCTTATTTATTTAAATTATCTCATGTTATAACCCTTGCGGGTGTTTACAGCGCCCTGTAGGACTGTACATATTTTCTTCGAATCGCAGACTTCTAACTACTTATATTCTATATTTTCTGGTTCTAATCAGTCAGAAAAATTGTAACCCTATGTGCTTGTGAGCTTAAAGAAATCAAGTTATGCGTACATTTTCTACTAGTATTTATCCCAAGTAGGCATCAGGTAAGTGCGCGACTAACGTAATGGGTCATTTTTATACCTAGGTTAACCCAATTCTTACAGGACAGACAGCATGTGCCGCCATTTCACCTTTGTGTACACACAAGTTCCCACTTTTCATTAAAATAACTTTAATTCACATTTTTATTTTTCTTCAATATTACATATTATGTACTCGTTTTAGTCAAAGTCAATATTTAATTTTAATAATGTTTTACCATTGCTTCTTCTTATGTTTCTTTTTTAGCGATTACAAATAGTACTAATTGTTCATAGTATTGTAAGTTTTATATTAATCCATCCATACGTGCCCATGTCAAATTCAGATAAGCCGAATCTTGGGGAATCACCAGAAGCTAATATTAATATTTAGTATTAAGATTTCAAAAACAAAATACAAATTTGTATTTTGTTTTAGAGATTTAGTGATAAAAGCAAGTATTTTATAAATTAAATAGACTCAGAACCGGTCTCTATTTTTCTCTCTGTTCATAATTTTTGCATGTAGTATCATTTTTCGAATATGCTCCGCAACGCTTCTTATACACACACTCTATTAAGTTGATTATTTAGATACCACCTGTGCGCGAATAGGCACAAAAAGACAGATATCTGACACCTTTTTATTACATCAGCTTAGTTCATTACCAGTTTAAAACTTATGTACTAAAAACGCTATTTATCACTTACTACTTGCCTTAGAAGCCGTAGGTGTTTCCCTTAAAACTAACCTGACCTTACAGGTCGCTTCGATCTAATTTTTTAACAATACATATTTATATGTAGGTGTTCAAGTTTTTTCTTAAACTAGGCGTCAGAATGCGTACGCTCTTGGGCACTGCGGGAATAATGATCCACATTTGGATCCAAGACAATTTTTTACCTTGACGCACAGCCTCCCCTAATTAAAAATAAGTTAATGGGGTTGTACTCTATAAGCAATAACATTGATCATTTTTTATCAATATTTCAAGTTTTTAGCCTAGAACACATATTTTTAAGCACTTAACGGAGTTTAAACCATAAACTAGTTTTGCTATTTAGTACACTTATAGAAGTTACGGTTTAAATATGTATTTTTTAAGACATTTTTCACAGAATAGATTTGTTGTCAAGCCCTTTAGACAGGGTAATAAGCACACTCACCAAAGATATAGGTCATAGGTTGAAGGACATAGGACATTAAAGAAATGTCAGTGGACATAAGCCAAATGCCAGTGGACATACGCCGAATGTCATAGGGCATAGTTCGAGTGTCATAGGCCATTTAAAACGCGTGCAATTCTCTGCACGAGGGGAGCCTTAGCTAGCCCAAATAATAGCTAATTGGTAACACGACATTGCTGATTTGACGCATATATTCGCTGATCGAAGGGGAGCTTTAGATAGCTAGCGAGAGAGGTATACGGAAGTAAAGGTATTTAAATCCAGAATTATTCGTTTTTTTATTTAAAGAGAAACAATTAAAATATTTGTACATATCAAGTTTTTAACATTTAGAATATACGAGTAAATCATTTTTTAATTTTCGACCATTTTAACTCGATCTTTTAGTTTTTAGTAAACATCTTATATTTTCTTCTTTTCCTTGCGTGCGTTAATAGGACGTGTATTAACGAATAAATTTAGCTTTTCAATGGGATTACGTATTACAGGTCAAAATTTCAGGTAACACACATTTTTATTTCACTTTATCTAAAAGTTTCTTAACATTTAGAATATACGTGTAAACCCTGTATAATTGTTCTAGGTATTTTTTTTCTTGCATTAATAGGATACCTATTAATGAATAAATTTAGATTTTCAAGGGGAAAAACACACACTTTTATTTTAATTCACTTAATCTAAAAGGTTTTATAAAGAAAATAATTTCAGAATGCTATAACACTAAATTCAAATTTTTATTAACTCCTTATTAAATTTTAGAGAAACCAGTTCTAGAGTAGTTGATCCTTACTATGTTGGGCTGTGTATTAAATGCAATTTGTAGGTCTATATGATACTTTAAAATCTTAATTCCCGATAGTTCAGGTCCATACCTAACTATATTTAATTTTCCACGGACAAATATGCATTGTGAACGTCTGTATGTACGTAATATTTTCTAGATAACAACACAAAGTATCAAACTTTGTGATTGCACCTTAAAAGTTATTGGACTTCTAACGGTTTATAATTTCTTCCAGCCGTTCATCCTTTTGTGTGAATGACAAACGCTGCTGTATGCTTGGGATCTGCTGGGGGCTGCTTTTTAGAACCGCTTAACAACTATACAAATGTTTAATTATTTTAAAAATTTAATCTATTTTAAGGGATTACAAAGGAGATTTGTAGGGACAATTTACAGATTTGCTTAGATTTTAAACATTTTTGGACCAAAGTTTTCGCTTCATTCGTCGAGTCGATTTTGCAAAAACAATCTTTTAAGAAACCGAACCGAACCGAACCGACTTTACAAAATTGCCTGTTTTAAAGCCAAACAAGACGGTCTCTAAACAAAAAAAAAATTGCAAAGGAAATTACTTTTACAGGGAGTACAAATGCATTGCCAGAGCAAGACAAAAATCACCTAGACTGCGGGAGAGAAGAAGACCAAACGCCAAAACTGTATGCATTACTTTATTAAGAAGATAGGAAAGGCCACAGTATTGGCATAACAGAAATGGTCACAGTATTGACCAGACAGAAAGGGTTTACGAATGCCAGGCATTAATATTAAACCCTGTTTTACCAATATAAGCTTTTTTTGAATATTTAAGGTTGAAAGTATTAAATATTTAAAAATTACAAAGTGAATACGCAGTACTTTTCCAGGAGAGTACCAACGCATTGCCAGAGCAAGACAAAAATCACCTAGACTGCGGAAGAGAAGAAGACAAGAACGCCAAAATTGTATGTATTACTTTATTAAGAAGATAGAAAAGGCCACAGTATTGGCATAACAGAAATGGTCACTGTATTGACCAGACAGAAAGGGTTCACGAATGCCAGGCATTAATATAAAACATTGTTTTATTATTATAAGCTTTTTCGATTATTTAAGGATAAAATTATTAAATAATTAAAAATTGCAAAGTGAATACGCAGTACTTTTTCAGGAAAGTACCAACGCATTGCCAGAGCAATGCAATAAATGCTAAAATCATCTAAACTGCGGGAGAGAAGAGACAACAACACTAAAATTGTATGATTTAGTTCGTTAAGAAGATAGGAAATGCCACAGTATTGACATAATAAAAATGGCCACAGTATTGGCCAGACAGGAAGGGCTTACGAATGCCCGGTATTAATTTAAAAAAGCCCGTTTTACCACTACCACTAAACAATTTTGGTACCTAATATTTTACTATTACATGTTCAAAGTTCTTTTACCCCACTTTATCATCAAAAAAGTTTTAAACACAATATGAAGAATTTCCTAAATATTTAACTAATAAATTGAATTTAAATAACAAAATTTATTAGGATTATCTAATAAACTTTCCAGTGACAGCTATTTTGAATTAAATTAACCTTAAAATTAGACTATCAATAAAAAAAAATTATTCATGTAGACACAAATATATAGGTTTAGGTGCTAAATGGAATCAGCACGTTACATTAAAATATTTTATATACTTTAATGCTACAAATATTAGGTGTACATTAATTTGGTCAAATTTAAAATCTAATATTTTATGTCATTCCATCTTAAAGAAGCACGATCTAAATTATTTTTAACACTACGAATTGTTTTGTTTCAAATATCATTGTCAACACATAGAGAAACGGAATAGGAAAATTAGAGATTAAGCGGTAAGCCGGAGGCCTGACACAAAGGCCTATGAGGCGGCCTATTTGCTTAATCTTAAGGCAATCCTTCAGTATAAAATGCATACAAAATTGAAGTCAACACAGCATAAATGCTGTGAATATACTAAAAACCAAGCAGCTAACAGCTATTTTAATACATGTTTAACGTATTTATTTCCTAATAGTTCAAAAAACCAGTGCCTGGTTAAAACAATGTGTATATTAAAGTGCTTGTAACTTTTTACTTAATCACATACTGCAGACACATGAGTTCATTTATATTTAATATTGAGCTTAAGTTGAGATTAGCACGATTATTTTTACGTGTATTACTGAAAAATAAACTACATTTCAAATATTAACAAACCTTTTAAAACAACAACAACTTTAGCTCGATTTTTACTTATAATAAACAATCCAAAAAGAGTCATCAATTAAAAATTATGATTTAGGGATAGAGTTGATTAAGGATTTAATATATTTCATGCTAATTATTTTGCTTATTTTTTAGTAACATACACATTTATTTATACTTCTAAAACGTAACCATATTTTCTATAAATTTACTTTAAGTCACATTATTTTTAAAGCAAGTGCTTTTCTGTGTATGTCTTCGCATCTGTATGCACCGAGTCGAGTTATGCCCGAGTTATACCGTTACTAAGCAGCTCTGTTGAGTTCGCCAGCCTACCGCAACTAAGACGGTGCTAACTAAAGGGATAAGAAAGAAAGAGATAAAAGCAAAGTGAGTTCACCCTAGTAGAGTGAGTGCATTTCTGGGAGCCCCCACCCAATCGCGTTTTTGAAAAACAGAGCGAACCGTGCCGTTATTTCAATCAAAAACTGACCGAATGAACCGAACCGTGCGGCCGTTCAAAATTTCCGGTCAAAAGAATATACCGAACCGCGCCGCACTTCAAAATTTCCGGCCAAAAAATAGGCCGAACCGCGCTGCAGTTCAAAATATATGGCCAAAAAATAGGCCGAACCGCGATGCGGTCTAAAATTTTCGCTAGAAAAAAGTGCACTAACCAAACTGCTGTTCCAAATTTCCGCTAGCCGAAGTGGACTAACTAAATAATTTGTCATTTTTCGTTAGTCCTTGTCAGTTGCGCGTTTTAAAATAAACTGTGCATTTGATTCAAAGCGTCGCGTTGGACCGGTACCATCCCGAATGCACTCACTCTACTAGGGTGAACTCACTTTGCTTTTATCTCTTTCTTTCTTATCCCTTTAGTTAGCACCGTCTTAGTTGCGGTAGGCTGGCGAACTCAACAGAGCTGCTTGCTAACGGTATAACTCGGGCATAACTCGACTCGGTGCATACAGATGCGAAGACATACACAGAAAAGCACTTGCTTTAAAAATAATGTGACTTAAAGTAAATTTATAGAAATAATGGTTACGTTTTAAAAGTATAAATAAATGTGTATGTTACTAAAAAATAAGCAACTGTTTAAATAATTAGCATGAAATATATTAAATCCTTAATCAACTCCATCCCTAAATCATAATTTTTAATTGATGACTCTTTTTGGATTGTTTATTATAAGTAAAAATCGAGCTAAAGTTGTTGTTGTTTTAAAAGGTTTGTTAATATTTGAAATGTAGCGTATTTTTCAGTAATACACGTAAAAATAATCGTGCTAATCTCAACTTAAGCTCAATATTAAATATAAATGAACTCATGTGTCTGCAGTATGTGATTAAGTAATAAGTTACAAGCACTTTAATATACACATGGTTTTAACCAGGCACTGGTTTTTTTTTAAAGAAACTTTTTTACTTAGTTGGTTTTTTGAACTATTATAAAATACGTTAAACATGTATTAAAATAGCTGTTAGCTGCTTGGTTTTTAGTATATTCACAGCATTTATGCTGTGTTGACTTCAATTTTGTATGCTGAAGGATTGCCTTAAGATTAAGCAAATAGGCCGCCTCATAGGCCTTTGTGTCAGGCCTCCGGCTTACCGCTTAATCTCTAATTTTCCTATTCCGTGTCTCTATGTGTTGACAATGATATTTGAAACAAAACTATTCGTTGTGTTAAAAATAATTTAGGTCCTGCTTCTTTAAGATGGAATGACATAAAATATTAGATTTTAAATTTGACCAAATTAATGTACACCTAATATTTGTAGCATTAAATTATATAAAATATTTTAATGTAATGTGCTGATTCCATTTAGCACCTAAACCTATATATTTGTGTCTACATGAATATTTTTTTTTATTGATAGTCCAATTTTAAGGTTAATTTAATTCAAAATAGCTGTCACTGGAAAGTTTATTAGATAATCCTAATAAATTTTGTTATTTAAATTCAATTTATTAGTTAAATATTTAGGAAATTCTTCATATTGTGTTTAAAACTTTTTTGATGATAAAGTGGGGTAAAAGAACTTTGAACATTTAATAGTAAAATATTAGGTACCAAAATTGTTTAGTGGTAGTGGTAAAACGGGCTTTTTTTAATTAATACCGGGCATTCGTAAGCCCTTCCTGTCTGGCCAATACTGTGGCCATTTTTATTATGTCAATACTGTGGCATTTCCTATCTTCTTAACGAACTAAATCATACAATTTTAGTGTTGTTGTCTCTTCTCTCCCGCAGTTTAGATGATTTTAGCATTTATTGCATTGCTCTGGCAATGCGTTGGTACTTTCCTGAAAAAGTACTGCGTATTCACTTTGCAATTTTTAATTATTTAATAATTTCATCCTTAAATAATCGAAAAAGCTTATAATAATAAAACAATGTTTTATATTAATGCCTGGCATTCGTGAACCCTTTCTGTCTGGTCAATACAGTGACCATTTCTGTTATGCCAATACTGTGGTCTTTTCTATCTTCTTAATAAAGTAATACATACAATTTTGGCGTTCTTGTCTTCTTCTCTTCCGCAGTCTAGGTGATTTTTGTCTTGCTCTGGCAATGCGTTGGTACTCTCCTGGAAAAGTACTGCGTATTCACTTTGTAATTCTTAAATATTTAATACTTTCAACCTTAAATATTCAAAAAAAGCTTATATTGGTAAAACAGGGTTTTATATTAATGCCTGGCATTCGTAAACCCTTTCTGTCTGGTCAATACTGTGACCATTTCTGTTATGCCAATACTGTGGCCTTTCCTATCTTCTTAATAAAGTAATGCATACAGTTTTGGCATTTTGTCTTCTTCTCTCCCGCAGTCTAGGTGATTTTTGTCTTGCTCTGGCAATGCATTTGTACTCCCTGTAAAAGTAATTTCCTTTGCAATTTTTTTTTGTTTAGAGACCGTCTTGTTTGGCTTTAAAACAGGCAATTTGGTAAAGTCCATCCTGCTTCTTAAAAGATTGTTTTTGCAAAATCGACTCGACGAATGAAGCGAAAACTTTGGTCCAAAAATGTTTAGAATCTAAGCAAATCTGTAAATTATCCCTACTAATCTCCTTTGTAATCCCTTAAAATAGATTAAATTTTTAAAATAATTAAACATTTGTATAGTTGTTAAGCGGTTCTAAACAGCAGCCCCCGGCAGATCCCAAGCATACTGCAGCGTTTGTCATTCACACAAAAGGATGAACGGTTGGAAGAAATTATAAACCGTTAGAAATCCGATAACTTTTAAGGTGCAATCACAAAGTTTAATACTTTGTGTTGTTATCTAGAAAATATTACGTACATACAGACGTTCACAATGCATATTTGTCCGTGGAAAATTAAATATAGTTAGGTATGGACCTGAACTATCGGGAATTAAGATTTTAAAGTATCATATAGACCTACAAATTGCATTTAATACACAGCCCAACATAGTAAGGATCAACTACTCTAGAACTGCTTTCTCTAAAATTTAATAAGGAGTTAATAAAAATTTGAATTTAGTGTTATAGCATTCTGAAATTATTTTCTTTATAAAACCTTTTAGATTAAGTGAATTAAAATAAAAGTGTGTTTTTCCCCTTGAAAATCTAAATTTATTCATTAATAGGTATCCTAATAATGCAAGAAAAAAATAAAATACCTAGAACAATTATACAGGGTTTACACGTATATTCTAAATGTTAAGAAACTTTTAGATAAAGTGAAATAAAAATGTGTGTTACCTGAAATTTTGACCTGTAACACGTAATCCCCTTGAAAAGCTAAATTTATTCGTTAATACACGTCCTATTAACGCACGCAAGGAAAAGAAGAAAATATAAGATGTTTACTAAAAACTAAAAGATCGAGTTAAAATGGTCGAAAATTAAAAAATGATTTACTCGTATATTCTAAATGTTAAAAACTTGATATGTACAATTTTTTTAATTGTTTCTCTTTAAATAAAAAAACGAATAATTCTGGATTTAAATACCTTTACTTCCGTATACCTCTCTCGCTAGCTATCTAAAGCTCCCCTTCGATCAGCGAGTATATACGTCAAATCAGCAATGTCGTGTTACCAATTAGCTATTATTTGGGCTAGCTAAGGCTCCCCCCATGCAGAGAATTGCACGCGTTTTAAATGGCCTATGACACTCGAACTATGCCCTATGACATTCGGCGTATGTCCACTGGCATTTGGCTTATGTCCACTGGCATTTCTTTAATGTCCTATGTCCTTCAACCTATGACCTATATCTTTGGTGAGTGTGCTTATTACCCTGTCTAAAGGGCTTGACAACGTTTGATTAGCTCAAAACGTCTCCCAGCTAATCTATTCTGTGAAAAATGTCTTTAAAAAATGCATATTTAAACCGTAACTTCTATAAGTGTACTAAATAGCAAAACTAGTTTATGGTTTAAACTCCGTTAAGTGCTTAAAAATATGTGTTCTAGGCTAAAAACTTGAAATATTGATAAAAAATGATCAATGTTATTGCTTATAGAGTACAACCCCATTAACTTATTTTTAATTAGGGGAGGCTGTGCGTCAAGGTAAAAAATTGTCTTGGATCCAAATGTGGATCATTATTCCCGCAGTACCCAAGTGCGTACGCATTCTGACGCCTAGTTTAAGAAAAAACTTAAACACCTACATATAAATATGTATTGTTAAAAAATTGGATCGAAACGACCTGTAAGGTCAGGTTAGTTTTAAGGGAAACACCTACGGCTTCTAAGGCAAGTAGTAAGTGATAAATAGCGTTTTTAGTACATAAGTTTTAAACTGGTAATGAACTAAGCTGATGTAATAAAAAGGTGTCAGATATCTGTCTTTTTGTGCCTATTCGCGCACAGGTGGTATCTAAATAATCAACTTAATAGAGTGTGTGTATAAGAAGCGTTGCGGAGCATATTCGAAAAATGATACTACATGCAAAAATTATGAACAGAGAGAAAAATAGAGACCGGTTCTGAGTCTATTTAATTTATAAAATACTTGCTTTTATCACTAAATCTCTAAAACAAAATACAAATTTGTATTTTGTTTTTGAAATCTTAATACTAAATATTAATATTAGCTTCTGGTGATTCCCCAAGATTCGGCTTATCTGAATTTGACATGGGCACGTATGGATGGATTAATATAAAACTTACAATACTATGAACAATTAGTACTATTTGTAATCGCTATAAAAGAAACATAAGAAGAAGCAATGGTAAAACATTATTAAAATTAAATATTGACTTTGACTAAAACGAGTACATAATATGTAATATTGAAGAAAAATAAAAATGTGAATTAAATGTAGTTATTTTAATGAAAAGTGGGAACTTGTGTGTACACAAAGGTGAAATGGCGGCACATGCTGTCTGTCCTGTAAGAATTGGGTAAACCTAGGTATAAAAATGACCCATTACGTTAGTCGCGCACTTACCTGATGCCTACTTGGGATAAATACTAGTAGAAAATGTACGCATAACTTGATTTCTTTAAGCTCACAAGCACATAGGGTTACAATTTTTCTGTGTGATTAGAACCAGAAAATATAGAATATAAGTAGTTAGAAGTCTGCGATTCGAAGAAAATATGTACAGTCCTACAGGGCGCTGTAAACACCCGCAAGGGTTATAACATGAGATAATTTAAATAAATAAGCTTTGTGATAGTTTTCTGTTATACCTGTACAAAAACTCAACAAATAATAAATATAAGTACATGCAATCTATAAAAATGTAATACGTAGATATTTAATATTTAATCTTAGTAATTCTTTTTATAGTAACTTGTGATCAAAACTTTAAAAACTTTATGTTAAAGATTACATAAAGTAGGTAAAGCCGCCAAGAAAAAAAGCTGCCTTTCTTAACTTGTTAAAACCTGAAAAAAAAGGGTAAAATTGCTTGTCTTCACGTGTCTGTTCGCTATTCGGGTTAAGGAAGAACATCATGCATAAGGTCTGATTTTATTTTGAATACTTAGTTTTACGATAATAAACATCTATAACTAGAGCGCTTTAAAGCATTTCTTTTTATAGTATGCTTATCTCATTTTGATTTCAGTTTTTAATTCGTTTAACTTCTAGTTCTCTGTCTGTTAGTTATTTGGTTAATTTATTAAATCAAGCTTATTTCTACCTTTTTTCCGTCTTTCTTTCCCTTTCTTTCCTCTTTGGCTACCCCATGCTTCCTTATTTAGGATTCTTTTCACCACAGAGCTAGTTATAAAATAATGCTTCAGCTGGCATTAATAGAACATTACAAAACAAAAAAAAAACTAATTTGTAAGAATATTTAATTTAATTTTGATAAAATTAATGTAATCAAATTTAAGGTTGTAATAAATAGCTGCTCAACATTTATATTATATTAAAAAAGGTGACTGAAGAGTTTCAATTTCTTTAAAAAGAATTCAGTTTACTTCTATAGACACTGGTTCTAATAATCCGTATTGAAAATACTGAAGGCGGGAAATTATTTAATTATTTATTAAAATATCCTGTAAACACTTTGACCGGGTTCTAACAAAATAGCTTTTATAAACCATGTAAAAACATTGGCAACACTGTGCCTAAAAAAAGGGGCATCCCATTTACAAAAGCTCCTGCAAGTCATTTTTCTGTCAGTCTATAGCTAAACGTGCGAGTTAAAGAACAATTCTTCCTCTGCTAGTTTGCGGTTAGTGAATTTTAAAAAAAATGTAGTGTTTATTCAAAAATCTGTTAATTGTTAATTAACATAAGCATTTAAAAACTTGCATTTGTTAACTAAATTGCTAGTTGGAAAAATCCGAAATGTCTGTAGTGTTGAGTGATGAGTTTTGCAAGTAAGTTAGTCCATGAAATAAAATGCCAATTAGAAAGTGTTAATCAAGCGACAAAAATATCAAAAATCTTGAAGGACTGTGCCAACGCTAGTCGAAGAATAAGCATTGCCCTAAAAAAGTCCCGGACGGTTTATGAAAAAGCCCATCTAACTGCCTGTCTTGGAGAAGTGAAAGGCTTTAAGCATCACTTGAAGACAAACATAAAGCAGGGAGGTAATGTCATCAACAAAACACCGCAAAACAACGGGTTAGATGGGAAGATGTGAAGTCAGCCTTTGACAGTAGGGTAAGAAGTGGTGTAATTACAAATTTAAAAAACACCGATGCCCATCAATTTCTGATGGATAGCTTCAGCTTATTTAAACGTAGAATTAAAAACGTTTTAAAAAAACAAGAAACGGTGAAAGTAAACACAATTTTAAGTGGAGATTTTCAAATTCCAAAGCAAAAGCAAATAATTAATGAAACAAAACATTTTAGTACTCCTAATGCCGTGATTGATAATCAAACCAATTTAAAGAACTGGTTTGACACGAACGTTAAGAATCTACTTTTGACAAAAATAGAAGAATTTGAGCAGAACCAATCTGGTTGGTCCCTAATAAAAATAAATAATCTTATGATCAATTTTAATAAATATAACGCACAGCGAGCAGGGCGTCATTTGGAACTACCTAAGATTATTTTAGATAAAAAAGCTTGTGTGAATGTACAAAATATTGATAAATTGTGCTTTGGCTGGGCGGTCGTATCAGCATTGTTTCCTGTTGAACAAAGCTCAAATAGAACTTCATCATATCCACATCCTGAAGATGTTTTAAACCTAAAAGGTATTAAGTTTCCGATGAACTCAAACCAGGTTGTCCGGTTCGAAAAGCAAAATAATGTATCCATAAACGTGTATCGTCTCCAAAAAGTCAATGAAAGCAGTTTTAAAGTATTACCTGCGTACATTACGAGCGAAAATCTTGAAAAACATGTTAGCTTGTTGATGCTACAAAATAATTATTATTTGAAGAATGAAGACATATCTGACCTGATCCCACCAACTTACCACTTTGTATGGATAAAAAATCTTTCGAGGTTAGTAAGTAGGCAATTAAGTAAAAAGAAAGTCTCAAAGTGGGTATGTGATAGATGCCTACATTACTTCTATTCTAAGGCTGGACTTAATCAGCATATTAAAGACTGCAAAATTATTGGTAGCATTGTAGTGCCCAAACTACCAAGTGAAGAAAGAAAAATTGTTGAGTTTAAAAACTTTAAAAATAAACAATTTACGCCGTTCATTGTTTATGGAGACATTGAGTGCCTGCTAATTACTGTTGACGAAAACAGCGGAAAAAAAACTCAAAATTATCAACGACATGTGCCTTGTTCAGTGGGGTACTACGTAAAATGTGCCTTTGATGATTCCCTATCATTTTATCGATCATACACGGGGTCTGACTGTATGGAATGGTTTAGCAAACAATTACTGGAGTTCGCTGAAAACTTGGAAATTGTATTTCTCTGTGACTTGCCCATAGAACCTTTAAGTAAAAGACAAAAACTTGACTATAATAAAGCTGCAAAATGTCATATTTGTGAACAGATGTTTTTAAGCGGTGAAAAGAAAATACCCGACCACTGTCACCTAACTTCAGAGTATCGTGGACCAGCGCATAAAAGCTGTAATCTGAATTTTCAGGATAGCCATAGCCCTGTGGTATTTCACAACCTTAGCTCTTATGATGGACATTTAATTATTGAGCACATCGCCAATTTAGATGGATCAATAAGCCTGTTACCCGTGAACAAAGAAAAGTATATTGCATTTACGAAAAAAATTAATGAAAATTTAATTGAGTTTAGATTTATTGACTCGTTCCGCTTTATGGCCAGTAGCTTGGATAAGCTGGCTTCAAATCTTGAGGACTATCCGCTGATTAGAAATGAATTTCCTAATTTGTCTGACGAACAATACAAACTTATTTATCAAAAGGGTATATTTTGTTATGACTACATGAATAGTTGGGAAAAACTAAGAGAAACATCTTTACCGAAAAAACTCCATTTCTTCAATTCTCTAGAAAATAAAGAAATTTCGTTAGTTGATTATAAATATGCACAGAACGTGTGGAAAACCTTTGGTTGTAAAACCATACAAGATTATATGGAACTCTACATGAAAGTTGACATACTCCTCTTAATGCAGGTATTCCAGCAATTTAGGGAAAGTTGTCATAAAACGTATGGTTTGGACCCTGCGAACTATTTTACCCTTCCCAGTTATATATGGGATTGCATGCTGTACCGCACGCAACAAAAATTAGAACTCTTGACAGACTACAATATGGTCACATTTATAGAACGCCGTATTAGAGGAGGGTTAAGTCAATGTTCTAAAAGATATATGGAGCCAAATAATAAATATATGCCAAACTACGACTTAACTAAAGAAACATCTTTTCTAATGTATTTTGATATAAACAATCAGTATGGGTTTAGCATGAGTCAGTTTCTGCCTTATGGAAATTTTTATTGGTTAGAAAGTAATGAAATGCTCAATTTTGATGTTAATAAAATTGAAGATGACTCGAATAATGGATATATTCTAGAAGTCGACTTGTGCATTCCTGTGGAACTACACGACTATTTCTCTGACTTGCCTCTATGTCCTGAGCATCAGTGCCCACCTGACACTAAAGACACTAAAAATAAAAAACTTATGGCTACACTGTATAATAAAAGTGGCTATGTAATTCATTATAGAAATTTAAAGCAAGCATTAAAACTTGGTATAAAACTTGAAAGAATTCATAAAATTTTATGCTTTAAGCAGTCCGCATGGCTGAAACCCTATATTGACTTAAATACTCAATTAACAAACACAACTTTTTTTGGGTATTACGCCACTAGTAAGGAAAAATTACTTTAAAAAATTATAAAAAACCACTGCGTTTCTCCTAGAAAAATAAAAATCACTAATTTGTCAGTGGCTTTCTATAAAAATAAATAGTTGCCTAGTAAAACCTAAACCACTTATCTTTTAATTGAATTTGAATATGCTACGTTTCGATTGTCAATCTACAATCGTTTTCAAGCTTTTTATTTATATTTTGTCTCAAAATCTTAAATGTTTCTTGTTCAAATATATTTTTTATTAGCATATTCAAATTCAATTAAAAGATAAGTGGTTTAGGTTTTACTAGGCAACTATTTATTTTTATAGAAAGCCACTGACAAATTAGTGATTTTTATTTTTCTAGGAGAAACGCAGTGGTTTTTTATAATTTTTTAAAGTAATTTTTCCTTACTAGTGGCGTAATACCCAGAAAAAGTTGTGTTTGTAAAATGAATCCGCCACAAACATATAGATTTTATTTACTCAATTAAGGCAGGATGCTAAAAATGAGTTTGAGAAAAACCTTTTTAAATTAATGAATAACGCCGTGTTTGGTAAAACAATGGAAAATATTAGAAATCACAGTAACATAAAATTAATTAAGAACTGGGACGGACGATTCGGAGCCGAAGCTCTAATCTCTCGACCAGAGTTTAAAAGTATAACCATATTTAATGAAAATTTGGTTGCCGTTGAACTTGAAAAAACAGAAGTATATTTCAATAAACCGATATATGTGGGAATGTGTATTTTGGACATTGCCAAAACAACTATATATGCTTTTCACTATAACTACATGGTACCGGCTTTTGGTAAGGATTGTACTGTGGCATATACAGATACTAATAGTTTAGTTTATAACGTCCAAAATCATGACATTTACGAGTCCATACGGCGCGACTGCTGTCACACCTTTGATACATCTGACTATGCTGAAGAACCAATATAACATTCCTAGAGTAAATAAAAACAATGGACAAATAATGACACATTTTATTGGCCTCAGAGCTAAAATGTACGCTACAAAAGTAGCTGGTATAAAAAGTGAAGCTGCAAAAGTGACTAAGAAAGCTAAAGGCGTAAAGCAAAATGTTGTAAAATCAGAAATATCATTCGATGACTATGTCGACTGCCTAAATAACTATCAAGAAACAATGGTTACGCAAAATCTTATAAGATCCGAAAAACATAGACTCTACTCTGTAAAACAGATAAAAATCAGACTAAGTCCCCTGGATGACAAACGGTCTATTTCAAAAGAGTCTTATGAAACGTTGCCGTGGGGGCACTATAGTATTAAGTGAAAACTTAGTTTTAATGTAATCTTAATAATGTGGTATTTGTTTATATAGTGTTTGTTTAAATATTTTAAGCAAACTCTAAATATGTAATTTAAGTTAGCATATGTATAGGGTAAGACCTAATATAATTTATTGTAAAAATAATTATATAAACTTTTTTAATAATACTTATAAGTAGTACCTATAATGTTATTATAATATGCCTACTATAATGTTAAATAGAATTTGTGAGTCTCCATCTATACCGTATTGAATTATGAATAACTGTATTCCTATGTAATACTTTTTTATAATAGACAAATAAAACATAATCTGGTGTAATTACTATTAACCTGTCCCAAGTACCCAGTACTAAAAATTAGAAAGTAAAACAAAATTCTAATCTTTAACTGGCTAATATAGCAGAAGTATATAGTACTAAAAACTAAAATGAAACAAGGTAAAAACAAAATAATTTGTACAAAAAAAACCAAAATCTGTATGGCGGGCCTGATATGACTAAATTGGCATTTGCTAAAGTATTATAACCGCTTATCAAGTAGCCGACTGTTTGGGTTTAAATTCCGCAAGCGTAGGATAGTGAGTAGCAGTACAGCTCAATAATTATACGAATTGTCAAGTAAAAAATAAACAGGTAAGTTGTCAATTCAGAACCTTTAAAAGGTTATATTAAGTAGCACAAGATGTGTCACATAAAAATTACTGTCTGTTAAGCAATATTCTGTGATACATCCAAAAACTTACCAGCTTTTTTTCTTATGTAGAGTTACATGTTAAAATGCGCCAGAAGCCCCCTTACTACTCTACTGTAGTAGTACTAAAAAATAGTAGGAAAATTTTTGTTTACAAAAATCAGCTGCACCACCAGTGTCGTGAAAATTCGACATATATTTATAAAATCGGAACACCGGTCTATCGAGGGTGGGTACCAACCTTTAGAAATTCCCCAAAAACTTTGAGGCCAAAAAATAAAAAAAGCTATGAAGGAAACATGGGACTGTTTAAAACTTATGTAAAAAAGATAGTCAGATGGAGGTTAATAAATCATTCATACAAAAATGTTCCCCTAACTGAATAACAAAATGGCAAACCTGGGAGGTGTTATCGTGTTGGCTGTTTCTTAGCACTTTTGAAGCTAACTTTAGTAACTAGTATCCACTGTTCATTTTTCGGTTGAACTGGGTAACACACTTTTGATTGGTTCACTTTTTTTTATAGGGACTGTGTACTGATTGTGAGATAGCTTTTAGGAGTAACATTGACAATATTAAATTATATTTTATCGAATATTAAAATCTGGAACTCTTTATAATGAAAATTAAAATTTAAAGTTATTAAAATGTCGAATATCTAAAATATGGACAATTAAAATGTCAGAAATCAAAATCTTGAACAATAAAAATATTAAAAATGCTATTATTCAAAATTGAAATATCGAATAATTAAAATATTTAAAATCAAAATATCAAAGTTATAAAATATTGAAAATCGAAATATCGAAACTACCACAACTACCCAACCAACCTAAATAAATAACATAACCAACCAACCTAACCAGCCAACTTAACCAAATCAACCAACCCTAGCAATCAATGTAACCAATGCACCTAATCTAACCAATTTTGAATATTTCAGCTCTTGATTTTGCGATATTTTATAGCTTCGAGATTTTGATTATATCAGATTTTTATTATTCAAGATTTTAATTTTCGATAAAATGTATTTTGATATTTTAAATGTTACCATCGAACATATTCAGTTCGATGATGTTACCCAGTTTTGAGAAATGTGTACACTGAAGAGTATAATACTTACTGACCATCAAATGATATACTCCTTAGGGGGGGATGCGGGTGTAGCCTTGCATTACACTTTTTTTAATTTTTTTTTTCCGGAAACTGTGTTACGAATTGGAATAATCTAGTGGCGAAACAGCTATTTTTGCCTTAAGTGGGAAATTAATGGTTTAAGATTTTTTTTTACAGATTTTGTTAGTCAGGGTGCTCTATATTGTTGATCCGAGTGATGCCACTCTGGCACCCTTAAACATTTTAAAAAATCCAAGATAGCGGCCATTTTAAAGTGGAAAAATTAAAGAAAAAAATATCTAAATCAAGCATGGGTTCGGTTCGGTGTACATTAGTTCAGTCGGTCTTTGGTCACCAGAGTTGAAATTCGACATTATTTTTTCTGGGGGCTAGCCCAACGGAGGGAGAATGATTTAATGAAAAAAATCGACCTGTTAACAGAGGCAAGCGATACAACGATTTTAGGGTATTTGGGTCCGCTGAATCCAGTTAAAGCCAAAAGGAGTAATTAAAAGAAACAGGGGCTTTGCTTAACCCTATTACAAAGCTTACCAGTGACTTTTGCCCATCAGCCACCATTTTGAAATATTCAAGATGGCGACCGTGGGCAAAAATTAGTAAGGTTCTTGGGTACGCTGATTAAAATATTATGTTAAAAAAGATTCGGGGGTAATCTGGTTTATGGTATAAGATGTTTATTGTACCAAAGAAGAAATTACAACAAATCTTATATTAGGCCTATCCACTAAATACTTTACTTAAATATTGGATCCAAATTAAATCTAGATTGTTATATAAATAATTACAACACAAACAGAAAAGAAAAAAATACAGAAAAAAGGTTAGGTTTTTCTTTTTTTTTTCTTTTTAGGAACATTTAATTTAATTTCAGGTACTGTTATTTAATAAATATTTTTTGAGTAAGACTTTAAATTGTTTTATTGAAGATTCCTTAATATTAATAGGCAAACCATTATACAGAGACACACCCTCAAACAATAAAGATCTATTTCCTTTTAAAGAAGAAACAAAAGGCACATCAATATTTTTGTTATGAGTGATATGATCATGCACCTCAGCCTTTGTTTTGAATTCTATAGCTGAATATTTTTCCTTTCGAATTACTCCATGTATATATGTACAAATTTGATTGTTATAAATTTGATTTATTGATTGGATTTTATATTGACTATATAATTCCCTTGAGGGGTGACGGAAAGGTAGCAAATAGCCTCGTTTTGAAGAATTCGTAAGGGCTTTAGATGCCTATTTGCCTAAATATATAGGTCTGATAAGATGTCTTGGTATTATATAGTTGAGCCTCAACACGCCAACAGCACCTGCTATTTGTTTACGGATATTTTTAATATGATTTTCAAAATTTAATTTGTTATCTATCAAAAACTGTTTATATGGAGATTTAACGAACAAACTTTATCAAATATTTTTAGGGAGTTTGACAGCTCTGCTCAACCCTATTATAAAACTAACCAATGACTTTTTGGCATCAGCCATCATTTTGAAATATTTAAATATTCAAGATGGTGGCCGTGAAAAAAATAGAAAAAAAAGCATATGCATGCAACATCAATTATAGGGTTTTTTGATTCGCTAAATCCAAATCTGTTGTTAAAAGTAGATTTTGGGATATTCCGGAGGCGTGGGGGTATTTTTGAGTTAAACCGTATGCGAAAATACTTTATTAATGTTTTTTCTTACAGATTTTGACAGCTCTGCTCAACCACATTATAAAAGTAGCTAATAACTTTTGGGATTATCCATCATATTGAAATATACAAAATGACGACCGTGGGAAAAAAATTTAAAAAGAAGCATATGCAGATTACTCAAAAATATTTTTTTAACAACATATTTGGAATTAGCGAACCCAAAAACTGTGTATGCTTTCCTTTTGTTTTTTTGACAGACATCTTGAATATTTCAAAATGGTGGCTGATGACCAAAAGTCTTTGGTTAGTTTTATAATACGGTACGGGTAGGCCTCGTCAGATGTCTATCAGGGGAATTGAATCGACCCCTGCCCTCCGTAGATTCCAGGTACTCTCTGACCCGGAGAGTTAGCACCTGTGTAGGGTCCCTTTCCCAGGGTTACGGGAGAAGACCACATCGATATGAAAGGCGGAGAGAATGGACCTCGGTACGGTGATCATAGCGTAGGTGGCAACCCTTTCTTTTAGGGATAGTATAAAAGACTACAGCTGTTGCCTTACAGTATGGCGTTGGCTCGTCAAAGGCTAGAGGAGTAAAACCTTGATTAAAAATCCTGGCCCTCCAAGTAGGGGGTTGAGGCATTAGACTGGTTCTCTAATACTTGTAAAACAAAGCAGTTACCAAAAAGCCTAAACAAAGTCTCGGAGCAATAGATGGAAACTCTCGAAGACGAAAAAAGCAGAGACAGAGGACTATGAATATAGCTAGATGGAACGTACAGGGATTGAATCAAAAGTTGGACATTATTGCAACCGAAGTGCAGAATTGCAAAATCGATATTATTGCACTCACTGAGACAAAAAAAAAAGGAACAGGTACGAATAGTGTCGGTAATTTTGTCCATATATTCACTGGAGTCCCAAAAGAAAGAAGAGCAGCCAGAGGGGTATCCTTGTTAATAAAGAAAAATCTAAAGAATAAAATTACAGACTACGATTGCATTAGTGAAAACATACTTCGAGTGAACATGAAGATGCTTGGACATAATATAAGCATATTAGCAGTCTACGCACCATCAGATGACGAAAGAGTAGCTAGCAAATGTTCTTTGATCAACTTGATGAGACTATCACAAAAATCGGTAATACCAGAGAAATAATTATGCTTGGCGATTTTAATAGCCGAACTGGTAGGCAAACCCAGAGCAAAGTGATAGGATCATTTGGAGAGGAAGTAACAAATGATAATGGCTTAAGACTGATGCAATTGTGTGAAACCCACAACCTAAAAATAAATAATGGTTTTTTTAAACATAAGGATATTCATCGATATACCTGAATTCAGCCAACAAGAAATCTTAAATCAATCATTGATTATGCTATAGGTGGACAACACTCGCAATTAAAGTGGTATGATGTGCGAGCACTTCGTGGTGTTACCTGTGGATCTGACCACCATCTGGTAAAAGCAAAGATATTATTCCCTTTAAGAAAAACAAATAAGGACGAAAGTATTAGAGAAAATGAAAACCTAGAAAGCATCGAAGACAATCAAAAATACAACTTTAGAAGTCTAGAAATCGAAAGTACTCAGATTGTATCAGAACCGATTAGATGAAAAATTAATAAACAAAAATCACTCATTTGAAGAGATATATACAAACATAATAAAAAGCTTGAAGGAAGCAAGAAACGAAGCTGTTGGGTACCAAGATAATAGAAATAACAGGAAGATGTGGTGGACGGACAAAATACAGGAAATGGTCAAAGAGAAAAAACGTACATACTTGAAATGGCTCAGTACTAAGGAGCAAAGAGACCTAGAAATCTAAAGGGAAACCAGAAGACAGCTAAGAAATTTGATACGCACAGAAAAAAATGAAATGTTCGAGCGCAAGTGCAACGACATAAATACACACGTAGGAGGTAGGCAGAGTTCTGAAGTATGGAAATTCATTTCTACAGTAAAAAACCCAACAAAAGAAAAAGTAAACATCCAAACAATGGACAGAACACTACAAGGGACTGCTGCAGGAGACGAGACCCGAATATCTGGCAGCCTCGCCGATAAGAGACATAGAAGTACATGGAGAGGAAGTAATCATCGAAAAAGAAATGATAAAGAATAATATTAAAAAGCTTAAATCCGGAAAAGCTAGCGGACCTGGGGGAATATATGCTGAAATGCTCAAATATGGATCAGAGAAACTAGTCGAAAATCTCACATATATTATTAACCAATGCATAAACGGACATCCAGTACCTAATGATTGGAAACTTGCATTCATATCCTCAATACATAAAAAGGGAAACAAGCTGGATTGCAACAATTACAGAGGAATTTCAGTAACCAGTACTCTAAGTAGATTGTACGGTAGGATTCTTAGAGATCTAATAGAGAATGATTTTCATGAATGAACAAGAAGAAGAGCAAAGTGGGTTTCGCGCAGGCAGATCTTGTAGTGATAATGTTTTTTGTCTTAAACAAGTAATTGAGAAAAGAAGCGCCAGAAATATAGAGACTCATGTTACCTTTGTAGACCTACAAACAGCATATGATACCGTTCCAGTAGAAAAATTATGGACAGTGTTAGAGCAAACTAATATCAATCATACATACATAAAAGCGATAAAAGAACTATAAAAAGGGTCAAAATCTAAAATTAAAATTGGAAATCGACTTTCAAAAGAACTACTGGTAACAAAAGGCTTAAGACAGGGATGTTGTATCTCTCCAACTCTTTTTAAAATATATATCGCAGTAGCTCTAAAAAACTGGAAACGTAAAGTGCACGGCATGGGAATACAACTTAACGACCGATTTACCATATACACACTACAGTTTGCTGACGACCAAGTAATTGTGGCTAATGATAAAGAAGACATGGAGTATATGATGAGAAAGTTAACAGAAGGATACCAAAAGTGGGGATTAACAGTGAACGTGGACAAGACACAGTACTTATGTATTGGAAACGAATCCAGTGAGTTAGTACTAGAAAATGGACAAACAATATCTCCATGCAATGAGTATGTATACTTGGGTGTCACATTTGATAAGACAGGTACAGACTGTAAAGAATTGGAAAAAAGAATAGTAAAAGCAAAAAAGTTATTGGATGTCTTAACAGTATTTTATGGAGCAGAGAGATAAAAAAGAATGTAAAATTTAACATATATGAAACAATGGTCAAAAGCACGCTGTTGTATGGAATAGAGACTTGTCGCGTGACAGAAAAGTACAAAACAAAAATGGAAAGTGTCGAAATGGATGCAATAAGAAGATCAATGAGAATATCTAGAATAGATCACATAAGAAATGAGATCATAAAAGAAAGAATGGGAATCGAGGGAAGCATAACGGATGACATCACTAGAAGGCAACTGATATGGTACGGCCATGTACAACGGATGAACGACGAAAGATTACCAAAGCAGGTCCTAGAATGGCAACCAATTGGGCGCAGAAAAAGAGGGCGTCCTAAACTAGAATGGCAACAGTCAATCCAACGATCAATGAGTCAAAAAAATCTGACTGAGGATGATTGTCAGGATCGAAGGTGGAGAATAGGCGTCGGACAACGTAGAAAAACGTTCTAAACCGACATAGTAGTAATAGAGCGGTCAAAATCTGTAAAAAATCTTTGGTAAAATTTGCTCGTTAAGTCTCCACCCCAGTTTTACTGTTTACCCCATAAATACTCCACACTCCTTCAGATTACCCCAAAATATTTTTTTAATAACAAATTTGGATTCAGCGAACCCAAAAACCCTATAACTGATGTATCGCATGTGTCTGCTTCCTTTTTGTTTTTTTGTTCACGGTCGCCATTTTGAATATTTCAAAATGGTGGCTGATGCACAAAAGTACTTAGTAAATTTTATGATAGGGTAAAGCAAAGCTGCCAAAATCTGCAAAAAAACCTTGATTAAAGTTTGTTAGTTAAGTCTCCTCATAAACATAAACAGTTCTATCCTAATATAATTATCCCCCCCTCCCGGCTTCTTTAAATTACCCCAAATTTTTTTAACTGCCGGTTTGGATTCAGCAGACCCTCTTCTTTATATTAAAGCTGATAACGGGGCCGGTGCACTATCCGGACACACGATTTTTTGGAAAAAATAAAAATTACCTTAAAGTAGACCTTCTAAATAACGTTTTTCCAAAAAAAAATTTGCGGATTATCCAGTATTTTTTGAGAAAATAAATAAATAAAATCTTAAAAAACACGTACAAAACAGCTGAATGAACCTCACTTTTCATTCAATTTTGACTTCTTCTTTTTTTTTCAACTCCATCAAAACAAAATTTGCCAATATCTGTGGCTTATATTTTGCAATGTTGCCACGTTTCCGCAAAAATAATCAAAATAAGGAAACAAATATTATTAAATTTGATCACACCTAAAAAGATAAAATTAACCAAACCTAGTACAATGAAGCTTGTTGGCAATAAAGTGATATTCTATTCCAAGTAGCCCCAACCCAGCTCTACCTAAACCAACCCAAACCAAACTGAACTAAACCTAGTACAACCTAAGTAACCCCAACCCAGCTCTACCTAAACCAACCCAAACCGAACCCAACCCAACCGAACGGAACCGACCCGAACCGAACCCGAACGAAAACAACCCGAACCGAACGGAACTAACCCGAACCGAACGGAACTAACCCGAACCGAACAGAACCAACCGGTACCAAACCGAATTGAACCGATCCCAACCAAACCGAACCCGAACGGAACCGAGCCCAACCAAACCGAACGGAACCGAACCCACATCCGAACCGAACGGACCAACCTGAACCGAAACCGAACCGAACGGAACCAACCCGAACCGAACCCGAACTGAACCAAACCGAACCGAACCCGAACGGAACCGAGCCCAACCGAACCGAACCGAACCAAACCGAACCCGCAATCAAACCGAACGGAACCAACCTGAACCGAACCGAGAGAACCAACCCGAACCGAACCGATTCCAACCAAACGGGAACCGAACCAAACCAAAACAAAGCAACCCATCCCAACTGAACCCAAACCAAACCTAAATCAAGGCTTCCCAGCTCTACCAAAACCAACCCAAACCCAACCTTTCTACAAATATAATGAAACTTATCCTGATCCAAGCCTTCCCTTTTAATTTATTGGTTAAAAAAATATGAATGCCAGAAAGCAGGGAGAATTAAATCAAAATATTTTATTTTATGCCTGTGATGTGGCAACCTCGCATTTCCAGTCAGTCACGGAATATAAGAATAAAACCCCAGCAAATGGCCCAAAGACTCTTCTGTGCCCAAAGTCCATAGTATCTATGCCCAATATCCCTGTGTATGTGATTTTGTGTGCATTTTAGATAAAAATTGAAAAGTATGTTTTTTATTAAAAAAACTGTTTTTTTTTTTAATTTTCCGTATCTAAATCAGTTTCAAGATCCCTAAATTACTATTTTTAAAAAGAATCGTCATCAAAAAATGTCTCGTTTTAGTGTCCGGATAGTGCACCGAAACCGCTGATAACTATTACTATATATAAGTATATCCCAGTAGCAGTCCAAGAGTGAAGGCTAGGGGGCCATGCCCCCCTTTTTCCACAGAATTTCAAATAATATAGGCACATTCTGGTGTATTACACACCGGAAAAAAATTTGATTTTTTCTAACCACATGTTTTAAACATCTAAACTGCCCTAATTTTTGAAAATCTGGGACCAGTCCTGTATGTCCCCTGATAAAAATCCTGACTGACAGAGAGAGATTTAATAAAATTTAATTAAAAAAATACAAAACTTGTGTAACCTAATGCCTGATTTACCTATCAACTAATTTACTGATTTACCCAACAACATAAAGCACAATGGATACATTTGGTGCTTAGTGCATCTTGAACCATACTAAGCAGGAAGCAAAAAGACAGTCATTATGCAAGAATTAGGTTTGTCAATTATGCAATATGTACACTAATAGCCCTTAATGCACTAAGCACAACAGGGATTCTGCATAACCCAGCCTCAAAAATAACTCAACTTACCGGTGCACGGCACGGCAAATCGTTGCGACTGTAAGCAACCCACAACAAAACTTGTATTTGCTTTTAAAAAAATAACGCACTATTTAACAAATTAAACAAACTCGACCCGGTAGAACTTCGCAAAAATAATCTGGGAATTTTTGTGTTTGTTATCATTTCTGTCAATCTGTGTGCGGCTAGTAAAAAACCAAGTAAGAAATTTTACTTATTTACATGCTGATTCAGGGCTATCAAAATGGACGGGCCACGATCCTCCACTTTGTTGACGTCACATCCGGGGCTGATTTTTTTTTGATGGTCACATTACGACACAGCTGATTGTCTTTGAAATATTGAAGTTGAAATGACGGTTCATGGATATTTGATTTTTTTTAAATAAAGCCGTTTTTGAGATTGTTTTTACTTTATTCTGGCAGAACAATTTTTTTTTAATGTATAATAAGCCCTAATTTTTTATAGCCGCTTCATAAGCTCACACAAAAATTAAGTTTAAAGCAGAAGCGAATGTGACAATCACATATGACAAAGTCAAATACATGTCAAATATAACAGTTGGCATGTGGTACATGGCGGGTAATTTGAATTCAAAATAAGGAATGCTAAATCTTGAAGATTTTAACCTTTTAATCATGTTGCTTCCTTACAAACCTTTGGTGGAATATCGGGATTGTGTCTGAGAATATTTCACTGAAATTTTGCGGAAATCTGTAGTGCCATTTTGAAAATATCATAAAAAAACGTCTGACCTCCCATAAGACCCAATGTAAAATTCAGCCCCGGGAGAACAGCTGATTTTTTCAGGGTCGTGGCCTCTATTTTTGTGTTGGCCTTGGCTGATTTTAAACCAATCTCAAAAGTTTAGAACTTGAATTTTTTATATAAAATAGCAAATATTACAAAATATTATACTATGGCAAACATGGAAGTAATAAATAATATGGAAAACATATAATTTGCGGGTTATACAGGCAATACTTAAAATTTTTAAAAGAAGTTGATTTTATCTAGGCCAACATAAAAATAGAGGCCACGACCCTGAAAAAATCAGCTGTTCTCTGGGGGCTGACTTTTACATTGGGTCTTATGGGAGGTCAGACGTTTTTTTTAGGATATTTTCAAAATGGCACTACAGATTTCCGCGAAATTTCAGTTAAATATTCTCAGACACCATCCCCATATTCTAGCAAACTTATGTAAGGATGTAAGATGATTAAAAGCTTAAAATCTTCAAAATTTAGCATTTCTTATTTTGAATTCAAATTACCCGCCATGTACTGCATGCCAACTGTTATATTTGACATGTATTTGACTTTGTCATCTGTGTTTGTCACATTCGCTTCTGCTTTAAATTTAATTTTTGTGTGAGCTAATGAAACGGCTCTGAAAAATTAAGGATTACTATACATTTAAACATAATTGTTCTGCAAGAATATAGTAAAAACAATCTCAAAACCGGTTTTATATAAAAAAAATTAATATTCATGAACCGTCATTCCAACTTCAATATTTTAAAGACAATCAGCTGTGTCGTGATGTGACCATCAAAAAAAAATCAGCCCCGGATGTGACGTCAACCAAGTGGAGGATCGTGGCCCGTCCGTTTTGATAGCCCCGGGGTACGTTCAGATAGCACGTCGGATGTAGTCGGGCGCGCTCAATTCCGTTCAGATTACATACTGGGTGAAAGTTACTCTCGTTGAGGGGGGGTGACAAACGCTCGACTTGCGCAGTAGGTATATAAACCAACCCACCAATTTTTTTATTTTTTGTTTTATATTTTCGAAAACATATTACATAAAAGTGGAATTTTCCATAAATAAATAATCAAATTTTACTTTTTCTTGAAGACAAAAAACACGTTTGACTTTTGACAGGTGAGTTCTAAGTTTCTTTAGAAGGGTTAAGTCCCATTTATAAACTCGAGACCATTCAACATGGTTACCTCTGACAAGAAACCCACATAAAAACATCACAAAAGATCCTATTTTCAAAAGATTGTAGAAGCCAAATTTGTTATGGTTGGGTTTCCCACATAGCACAAAAATCACATCAACGTTAAATTAACGTGAACAAAAATAACAACGTTTTTTTTTACTTGAAAACAACCTCATACTATGTAATATTTATTTTGTTAAATCTACATGCTTAAAGATAACTTAAAGACAAGGAGAAATCAAGCTATAAAAATGTACTTTTTGCTGAAGTTTCTGGTGCTGTGTATATAACGTGTTTTTTACCCTTGTTATTTTCATGTACCAAATTCACACTTGAAAAGTCCTCCACAAACCTCCTAAAACGCCACTAGATTAAGACTTCTCAAACCTACAAACTTTCTGCGTCTTTTTTGGTCACGTTTTTTTTAATAACATTTTTTTAACATAAAATAGACGCAAAAGGAAGTTATAAAAGTTCCCTAGTTAAAGACTACAACACTTCAAGACAATTTTAAAGATGGCGCTCAAGGCAAGACAAAATATATAATAATATTTTTTAAAAGCTAAACAAGATTTTTTAACAGTAAACACATTCACAGAATATTAATGTGTCTTTATTAGGTTAATAACAGATGCGTCGTGTTCGTCAAGGATCAGGGATCAGTTCTTTAACAGGTTTTTGGAGTTTAGAGGCCAAAGCACTGCCTGATAGATTTCGTCAAAGTGAAAAATGCCGACAATAGGTGGCGCTGCTGCTAGTAAAATCTCAAAAATATTCTGTATAAAAGCCATGCAAATCGTGTTTTAAAATTCGTGTGGAAAAGACGTGAAACAGTTTTTAGCAACGTTATTTTTTATAACGTTAATGAATGACCTATTAAGCTTGTTTTCATATATGAAATAAACGTTTTTTTTTCTAGCAGCTTGTAAAATCAAAAATTTTTTTCTCACGGGTTTTTAACGTGTTAAACACGTGATTGTGCTATGTGGGTTGTTTCATATCCCGTATAGAAAACATTAAATTTAGTTACCTATTAGCTCGCACTACTACTATACTATAGTAGTGTGAGCTATATGGTGATCCTAATATTTTCGAGAAAAAAAAATTGCTCTGATTTAAAAAAAATTTATATATCTTTGCGATTTTGAAACTTTTTTGTCGCGCCGTGTGTCTGTCTGTCTGTCTGTAACGACCCGATTTGAATGAAATGTGGTACCTAGGCGGGTTTTCGGTCAAGATGGTCCAATTTAAAAATGAACAAAATCCTTCGAAAGCAAGTCAAATAAAAGGGTGGGAGTAGATTTCAAAAATTAGAGTTTAAGTAAAAATATGGCGTGTGTGATATCAAACAAAAGGTAATTAAGTCTGGAGTTAAACAAACTACATTTTAGTTTTTTGAAAAAAAAAATGGTGGGTGTAGATTTCAAAAATTAGAGTTTAAGTCAAAACATGGCCTGTGAGGTATCAAACGAAAGGTAATATATTTCAGTTTTTAGTTATATTAGCTCACACGCTCACTATAACTATAGTACCTAGTGTGAGCTTAGGTGCCCATAGATTGACAGAGTATTTTTCGTTGTGGGATTTTTGCTAGGGTATGCATGATGGTTTACCCATAGTAACATAGCACAATGGATAAAGTTAATGCCTTGTTTTAAAGCTCCATTTTACCATAATCAGCTGGCAGAAAAAAAAAACGAAAATACCAAAATTAACCCTAAAATTCCATATTTTGTTATGTTGCTGTGTAAATCGACCCTCAAAACTGTATTGGTTACAGGTTTCACATCGCTCCATGCAATGAAGACAATTGCCTTAGGAATGTTTTTAGAGTATCAAGCAGCAGTTTTTTAAGCTGAATCCTCTTGCAGCGGCACTCCTTTTAGGAAAACACTCTTTCAGATGCAAATGGATCCTTTACAGAATTTTATTTTGACTGTTTAGTTTCTACTTAGGAGAATGTAGAAAATGGATTTTTATTTGGACAAATTGTTATAGGAATATAATTAATATTATACCTAGATATTACTTTGTGCTTTCAAATTAAAATAAAAGACATTTAAACGATGTATATTTGTATCCTTTATTTAATAGTAGATAATGTAGCCATATAAAGAGGTTTGATATAATGTAATTGAAGATCTCTCAACGCCACAGCAAACACTTTGAGAATTTGTCTTCTTTCGCATTCTCACTGTCATACGCTATTATATTATATTGCACTTGTATGTACATATAACTATTAATTTTCAAATTTATTTATTTCCTTTGAAAGTGTTGAGCAGAGGAACTAATAAAACTCTGTCAGCCACCAAAAGTCGGGTACTCCAAAAGACTGTCTATTTCCATTTTTCAAAACAAAAAAAGACACTTATTTGTGTTTATGTTAACTCTAATAAATAAACTGTAACAAATTTTTTAATCTGATCAAATTTATCAATTTAAAAAATATATATTTTAAGGTTATGTTTATTACATCCATACCGTTCACAAAGGCAAGACGTCCGGCGATTTACCCATGACGTCATTCGATCGGCAAGACGTCTCGCCCGACGTTTCAATCTGAACGTACCCCTGATTTGATTGACGTGACTACGTTCTTTTAACATCCCAACTGTCACCTACATCTAGCGGTCATATTTGTAACATTTTCCGGAGCCAGTTTACAGTTCCGTGACAAGACCATGTTTGGTGAAAAGCAAAGAATCGGACTAACAAATGGCCATTCTAAAGTCTCTCTAGCAGATGTCCCTACTAGCGCAGGTCAGATTTGCTAGGCTGTACTCATCGACCTGACTGGTTAAACCTGACTTACGCTGACGAACAAAGCGGCCAATGGTTGGCAGAGGTATCGTTAACTCGTCAACCATGGGAATGGTCGCAATTAAGGTTCGTCAGAGGGGAAAAACTCCCCAGGTCACACGTTGTAATAGCGTACATCCCCGACGATGAGCAGGCGACTCGGCTCACTGCTCAGGATGTCGCTAAACATCGTAATTACGTAAATAATCCAGATATATCAAGCTGGTAAAGATCAAAAAGAGAATGGGCCCTAGTACGGATCCATGTGGTCATGAAACATGTTGTCTACATGAGGAGTGCCCCTTCACGCAAACGAGCTGCTCACGATCGCGCAGAGAGCTCTCAAAATATTGAAGAGCCACTCCACTGATACCATAGGCGCGAAGCTTCCGCAACAATACTTCATGATCTGCGCAATCAAATGCCTTAGACAGATCACAAAATAACGGCGCCGAAGCCTTGCGCTTGTTAATGGATTGGAAACGCTCTGAAAGAAACCGAAACATGGCGTCGGAAGTGTTTTTCCCTGCCTGAAATCCAAATTGCTCTTTAGAGATGATATTATTGTCGTTTAAAAATGAAATAAGACGAGATTTTACAAGTTTTTCAATAAGTTTTGAGAGCGTACACAATAAGGAAATAGGCCTATAATTACAAGATTTATGGTCTCCGCCCTTATATAAAGGAAAAACTTTAGCAGTTTTAAAGCAAGCTGGAAAGGAGCCTGTCATAAAGGAAAAGTTAATTACATCGGACAAACTAGCAATAGCTTTATTGGGTAGACTTTCTAGATAAACCGTCGTCAGTTGCAGCTTTCTTATTGTTCATAGAAGTGATTGTATTAAGAATCTCATAAGGGGTAGTTGGATGGAATACTTAAAATTGCTCGGGAACATTCACATTTGATAGGTAAGAAAGTGGATCTATATATGATGGTAAATCTTTAGTCAAGTTACCAGCGACTGAGCAGTAATAGTTAGTGATTTCATTTACAATAACCCATGATTCCTTTTGTTTTTGTATATCGTTTTGTATAAAAGACAGTAGGAATAATTAAAAGTGGTATGAGGGTAAGCTTTTCTTAGTTTGTTAAGAAATCTTAGACTAAAGGCGGAAGTTCGTATTCCCAATGTTAGCCATTTTTTTACAGTCTTTGCGGCTTGGCTTTAGACGGCGAACTGGAAAACCAGTATCGATATTTTTTGTCAAAACATCATGAAAAGCACTCAAAGGATCATGGTAACCAAAAACAGAATCCCAGCTAAATAACTCACAGAGCTGTTGAAATTTTTGAAATTTACAAGCGCTGTAAATGCGCCCCAGCCTAGAATTATCAGTATTGCCCATGTTACCTATAGGTATGGTAGTTAAAATAGCTCTATGATCAGAAAGATCTGGTTCAAACACGATACAAGATACTTTTTCTGTTATATTTGAGACTATCTAGTCTATTATAGTGGAAGAGGTTTCGGTAATTCGAGTGGATTCTTGAACATTATTTTATTGTGAGTGTTTTTTAATTCGTTAAGTAATTTTGTTTATATTTCAAGGAAAGGTTAGGACTAGTGCTGTTTTTTTTGTAATGAAATGTAAAATGAGACTAATGTAAAATGAGACTAATGTTTTTTTAAATTCTAGTTTTATGACGCTATTTATTCAAATTGCAATTTTATTGTATAATTTAATTGTACACTTTTTGCAAATAAAGATATTCTTAAATCTTGAATGCATATTGAGGTTATTCGAATAGGTTTGACAAGATTATGGTGGATCTGTTGTCCGTGTCATCAAAATCAATATTACGGTCACCTGCAAGTATAATAGTGTCATCTAAAGGAAATTTGGATAATAGGAATTCAAGTCGTTCTAGAAAGACGTTTAGATTGCAATTCGGAGACCTATAAATACAAATATTGAAGCATTTTAATTTCTTAAAATGAATAATGGAAAATTCAAATTGCATCTCAACAAGCAATTCATCGAAATTATCAAAACTGCAGAATGTTTCGAGAATACACTCATCTACCAAGGCAACAGTACCAACATGCAAGGAGTTCTGACTGCAGAATTTAGAAACAACCGAATAACCAGGCTTAAGCCAATGTTCAGTCAATAAAATAATGTTAGGAAAATTCCGAGGGGTGAACAGCTCTCACAATCGGTGTACACATTTCTCACAATCTGTTCACAATCCTTCACAATCTTTACACAATCCCTCCCAATCACCCACAATCTCTCACAATCCTTCACAATCTTACCACAATCCTTCACAATCCCTCACAATCTTACCACAATCCCTCACAATATTTACACAATCCCTCACAATCTTAGCAAAAGATTGTGGATTTTTACAATCTGCGTACACATTTTGGGGTTAGCTGGTCACCTCTCGGTTAGTAAGTAGCAGGATCGGTAACGGTAAATTAAGAGGGCGGCAACGGAAAGTATAGACATAATGACCTTGTTTTTTTTGTTTTTTTTGGTCGCAATAATTTTTGATGGGACGCCCCCCCCCCCGCCCCTTCAGGCACGCTACGCCGCTGCACAGTCCTCCACAATCCCTCACAATCTTGCCACAATCCCTCACAATCTTTACACAATCTTAGCAAAAGATTGTGGATTTTCACAATCGGTGTACACATTTTGGGTTAGCTGTTCAACCCTCGGAAAATTCAAATTTTCCAAAATACTAAACAAGCTATCAGCCTTGTTCCGAACAGACTGAATATTAAAAAGCAACAAGAAGATGATTTGTCAGATTTTTTTACTCTAAACAAGAATTTTGTTTAGAATTTGGCAATTCCTGTTCGAAACCACGCAATTCCGTTTCAGTAGTTTTTTAATGAATTAAAGGTGATATTTAAATTACAAATTTTATTTTCAGTTCTATGAAAGTCCTTTCTATTTTTAATTATAGTATTTGCAACCTTGTCAAGACCTTTGCGACTTAAATATTTAGTGTTTCTGGTGTAGTCGCCGCTACGTAAAATATTAAAAATTTCTACATAACCTAGCATATTAGTAAATTTCTTAAGTCTCATATAAGATATAAAAAGTTATTTATTTTCTTGATTGTATTAATTCTAGAGTTTTGGGGTCGATCTGGTTGCATATGCTTCGGGGCAGACCCTGGACCTTCCTTTTAAACACCTGTATAGGGTCCCTTTCCCAGGGTTACGGGAGAAGACCACATCGATATGAAAGGCGGAGAGAATGGACCTCGGTACGGTGATCATAGCGTAGGTGGCAATCCTTTCTGTTAGGGATAGTATAAAAGACTGCAGCTGTTGCCTTACAGTATGGCGTTGGCTCGTCAAAGGCTAGAGGAGTAAAACCTTGATTAAAAATTCTGGCCCTCCAAGTAGGGGGTTGAGGCATTAGACTGGTTCTCTAATACTTGTAAAACAAAGCAGTTACCAAAAAGCCTAAACAAAGCCTCGGAGCAATGGATGGAAATTCTCGAAGACGAAAAAAAAGCAAAGACAAAGGACTATGAATATAGCTACATGGAACGTACAGGGACTGAATCAAAAGTTGGACATTATTGCAACTGAAGTGCAGAATTGTAAGATCGATATTATTGCACTCACTGAGACAAAAAAGAAAGGAACAGGTACGAATAGTGTCGGTAATTTTGTCCATATATTCACTGGAGTCCCAAAAGAAAGAAGAGCAGCCAGAGGGGTATCCTTGTTGATAAAGAAAAATCTAAAGAATAAAATTACAGACTACGATTGCATTAGTGAAAACATACTTCGAGTGAACATGAAGATGCTTGGACAGAATATAAGCATAATAGCAGTCTACGCACCATCAGATGACGAAAGAGTAGCTACAAAACAACAAATGTTCTTTGATCAACTTGATGAGACTATCACAAAAATCGGTAATACCAGAGAAATAATTATGCTTGGCGATTTTAATAGCCGAACTGGTAGGCAAACCCAGAGCAAAGTGATAGGACCATTTGGAGAGGAAGTAACAAATGATAATGGCTTAAGACTGATGCAATTGTGTGAAACCCACAACCTAAAAATAAATAATGGTTTTTTTAAACATAAGGATATTCATCGATATACCTGGATTCAGCCAACAAGAAATCTTAAATCAATTATTGATTATGCTATAGGTGGACAACACTCGCAATTAAAGTGGTATGATGTGCGAGCACTTCGTGGTGTTACCTGTGGATCTGACCATTATCTGGTAAAAGGAAAAATATTATTCCCTTTAAGAAAAACAAATGAGGACGAAAGTATTAGAGAAAATGAAAACCTAGAATGCATCGAAGACAATCAAAAATACAACTTTAAAAGTCTAGAAATCGAAAGTACTCAAAGATTGTATCAGAACCGATTAGATGAAAAAATTAATAAACACAAATCACTCATTTGAAGTATACAAACATAATAAAAAGCTTGAAGGAAGCAAGTAACGAAGCTGTTGGGTACCAAGATAATAGAAATAACAGGAAGATATGGTGGACGGACAAAATTCAGGAAATGGTCAAAAAGAAAAAACGCACATATTTGAAATGGCTCAGTACTAAGGAGCAAAGAGACCTAGAAATCTACAGGGAACCAGAAGACAGCTAAGAAATTTGATACGCACAGAAAAAAATGAAATGTTCGAGCGCAAGTGCCACGACATAAATACACACGTAGGAGGTAGGCAGAGTTCTGAAGTATGAAAATTCATTTCTACAGTAAAAAACCCAACAAAAGAAAAAGTAAACATCCAGATAATCAAACCAGAACAATGGACAGAACACTACAAGGGACTGCTGCAGGAGACGAGACCCGAATATCTGGCAGCCTCTCCGAGAAGAGACATAGAAGTACATGGAGAGGAAGTAATCATCGAAAAAGAAATGATAAAGAATAATATTAAAAAACTTAAATCCAGAAAAGCTAGCGGACCTGGGGGAATATATGCTGAAATGCTCAAATATGGATCAGAGAAACTACTCGAAAATCTCACATATATTATTAATCAATGCATAAACGGACATCCAGTACCTAGTGATTGGAAAATTGCATTCATATCCTCAATACATAAAAAAAGAAACAAGCTGGATTGCAACAATTACAGAGGAATTTCAGTAACCAGTACTCTAAGTAGATTGTACGGTAGGATTCTTAGAGATCTAATAGAGAATGATTTTCATGAACAAGAAGAAGAAGAGCAAAGTGGGTTTCGCGCAGGCAGATCTTGAAGTGATAATGTTTTTTGTCTTAAACAAGTAATTGAGAAAAGGAGCGCCAGAAATATAGAGACTCATGTGACCTTTGTGGACCTACAAAAAGCATATGATACCGTTCCAGTAGAAAAATTATGGATAGTTTTAGAGCAAACTAATATCAATCATACATACATAAAAGCGATAAAAGAACTATACAAAGGGTCAAAATCTAAAATTAAAATTGGAAATCGACTTTCAAAAGAACTACTGGTAACAAAAGGCTTAAGACAGGGATGTTGTATCTCTCCAACTCTTTTTAAAATATATATCGCAGTAGCTCTAAAAAACTGGAAACGTAAAGTGCACGGCATGGGAATACAACTTAACGACGGATTTACCATATACACACTACAGTTTGCTGACGACCAAGTAATTGTGGCTAATGATAAAGAAGACATGGAGTATATGATGAGAAAGTTAACAGAAGAATACCAAAAGTGGGGATTAACAGTGAAAGTGGACAAGACACAGTACTTATGTATTGGAAACGAATCCAGTGAGTTAGTACTAGAAAATGGACAAACAATATTTCCATGCAATGAGTATGTATACTTGGGTGTCACATTTGATAAGACAGGAACAGACTGTAAAGAGTTGGAAAAAAGAATAGTAAAAGCAAAAAAGTTATTGGATGTCTTAACAGTATTTTATGGAGCAGAGAGATAAAAAAGAAATAAAATTTAACATATATGAAACAATGGTCAAAAGCACGCTGTTGTATGGAATAGAGACTTGTCGCGTAACAGAAAAATACAAAACAAAAATGGAAAGTGTCGAAATGGATGCAATAAGAAGATCAATGAGAATATCTAGAATAGATCACATAAGAAATGAGATCATAAAAGAAAGAATGGGAATCGAGGGAAGCATAACGGATGACATCACTAAAAGGCAACTGATATGGTACGGCCATGTACAACGGATGAACGACGAAAGATTACCAAAGCAGGTCCTAGAATGGCAACCAATAGGGCGCAGAAAAGAGGGCGTCCTAAACTAGAATGGCAACAGTCAATCCAAAGATCAATGAGTCAAAAGAATCTGACAGAGGATGATTGTCAGGATCGAAGGAGGTGGAGAATAGGCGTCGGACAACGTAGAAAAACGTTCTAAACCGACATAGTAGTAGTAGTATTAATTCTATTATTATTTAGTGAACTGATAGGGATAGAGCAAATTAACAAGTTAGTATTAAAACACTTATTTACAAGTAGTGATATTTCATCAAGTCTTGAAAAATCATTATTAATTCCTCCTAATATAGTTACAAAGTAAAATTTATTGAAGTCTTTTACGAAAGTATCTAAATTTTCTATCATATTGCTAAATTTGGCGTAAGGTTTACATATTACTTGAAGGCGGTACCCACAATCTAAGTACTTAGTAAGGTAGTCATATAAATATTTACCACAATTGGCAGTTATCACTAAAATATTTATTTCTTGATGGAAAACTTTATCGTTTATTGGTCTTTGGATAGATTGTTCTTCTAGACTACTATTTCTTTTAGGTACATTACAATGTTGAACATGTGTGGTTTTACGAGTTGTCCCTTCCCATTCCTTCATTTTTGTCTTGTATTTCGTTTATTTGAATTTCATATTTTTGTTTTCTTCTTCAATAATTCGTATTGTTGTTATCATCTCTCTGTTTATTTTATGTAAGTCTTCAATTTCTTTTTGATCACTGACTATTTTTTGTGTCATATTTTGAAGGTTGTCAGAATATTTCTTAATTATTGCTTACGATGCAATTATTTTACTTTCTAGCTCTTCTATTTGCCTTGTTTTCCATCACTGTTTTGATATTCTCTTTTTAGGCATTCTTCTAGGTTTTGTTTTTTTTAGATAGTTCAACTATTTTTTGATTATTTTCTTCTTGCTGTTTTTCAGTTGAAACGCTACTATTTTTTATTTTCCTAGTTAGGATTTTTCTTTAACTTTTTGCAATTTTAATTTTTCTTGTTTGTCTAAGAGTTGTTCTTTGGTGGATTTTAGATCCTGCTCCAAATATATTATTTTTTTCTTAAATTCTTGGAATTTCTTTTCAGTTTGTTCCTCTGAAGCAAATACGTCGCCTTCAAAGTCCAAAGTTCTTGTTCTCATCTTTGTTATAATTTCATCTTTACCTTTTATGATCTGGTTGAAATCATCAATTTGTCTCATATGTTCTACCTTAAATTCTTCATTATCACTTTCAAAGAATCTTACAATTTCCTGAAGTCTTTTATTTCCTTGGAATACTTTTTGCAAATTTTTATTGCTACGATATTTCTAAGGCTTATCTTGCAATTTTCACAATAAAAAATAATTTCCTTTATACTAAAGCTAAGGTATGTGCCTCGGATGTGCTAATAGCAGCACATTTTTTACAATACACTAATTTGCAACAATCGCAAGTTGACCCGAAAAGTTCATTCTTATTTGGCCTATCCTTAAATACACAAATGTCATTACATTTTAAGCATATTTTCCAATTTTATTATTTTCCCTCTGATGACAATTTTAAGATTTAGCATCTAAAATATATTCCCGCCACTGTATTTGTGGTAATTTTTGATAGAAGGTCTATGTATATTTTAAGTCCAAGGTTGGAATGTACTTAAAATATGTTTGAGAAACAAAAAATAATAATAAACAATTGTTGTTGGTTTATCACCTGTGAGTCCACTTCACTATCATGACAAAAAATGTTTTACTTAATTCATTAACTATCATTTAACTAGCTTCTTAAGATAATTTTAAAACACCAATTTAGAAGTACATTTTCTGCTCTTTCTTTTCACACTAAACTTAGTATTTAACTTTTGCATCACCAATAGATATTTGTTATTAAACAGCACAAACTATAAACGTGCGTATACGATTTGGGATAATTTTTTGGGGATATGAAAAAAGTCATAACACCATTCACCCGTAAAAGAAAGCTAGACTTCCTGACTCCTCCGGAGATTAACGGTGAAATAATTTTATTTGCGTCAGAGGGTAAATACCTAGGCAAATTCTCAGGTGCAAAAGAAGTTGCGGAAAAACCTGGGGCACTAGCCCCAAACACATGTACTGGCTGTATATAAAAGTCATTAGACCAATGATTGCGTACGGCGCAATAGTCTGGTTTGAGAAGGAACATCAAAGAACCTCAAGGGTCTTGCCATATGTGGTGCAATAAGCTCTAGCCCATCTACTGCTCTTGAATGCTTACTAAACCTACCTCCGCCTCACATTTTCTTAGAGGCGGAGGCACAAAGAGCAACTTATCGAATAACGACCAACCACCAGGCTGGCAGGGCAAACAAAGTGATATCAATGGCCCTAATTAGGGAACAGGAGTTGGATGCAACTTTAGGAATAATATCCGACGTCATGCCCAACACGGTGTACAGCAGAAAGCTATAGTATATATACTCCCAGAGAGGGAGGACTGGTTAAAGAACAGGACCAATTTTTCAAACAACGATAGCTTCCGGTATGCCGACGGATCCAAAATACCATCAGGCGTTGGATCTGGAGTTGTTGGTATCCAAGAAAAAGTTGAGATTAAACATAGTCTCTGCCAATTGGCTAGTATATTTTAGGCCGAACTCGTAGCCATTGAACTGTGTGCCCGGTGGATTACTAACCACGACTGGACCAACAGGACAATAAAAATCTTCTCCGACAGTCAAGTAGCCATAAAAGTGCTTGATTCCGTGAGGAGCTGCTGGAAAACTATCCCGTGGAAAACTACCTCCTGCTGAGATCGGTCAAAATGTCGTAGTTAAATTTCCAGATGTCAACAGAGGGCGGGTTGTGCCTAGAAGTGTTCTAGTTGTAGTTCTAAGCGTTAAAGATTCCAGCTTATATAAGTTGGGAACCAAAGAGAGCGCGCTGGAAAGACTTTAGTCTGTAGTCGTAATGAATTCAACTTCGCTGATTCAAATTTTATGAACGCATCCAATGTACCAAGTTGCTCATTAAATTTGAGAAAAGCTTCAGCTCTTTCGTCTGGATCAAGACAAGGATTTGTCATGTGCCATTGTTATTGTAATGCAAAAAAGTGCAACTACAGGGCCAATGAGGTGTTGTGCAATTCTAAATGGCACAATAATAGAGCCTGCAAAAACAAGTAAATAGCTTTATCTACCTGCGATTCAGTTACCTATTATTGTAAATAAAGTTTCATGTAAAAATAAGCCTACAATAAAGATTTTGAATTTTCAGTTATTTCTGTAAAGAACACCGCACCCGTTGAAACAGGCATTATGGGAAATTTTTGGCTCGGTGGAATTGGCTATAATTTTAGTATGTTATAGTAGGATATGTAACTAAAAACAATGTAAGTAAAGTTAAGTTTTTCTATCATAACAAAAACATTTCATGTAAAAAAAAGACAAGTACGCAAAAATAGTATTCCGTAAAAAAAATTGAGATAAAAGTAAAGCCAAGTTCTCCAATACAAATTTCAAAATGAAAGGTTCTTATTAGTTTGAAAATGTTTTTTTAAACTTTGCTATTACAGCCATATAAATAATATTCCAATACCCACGGTAACTGCCCGATTCATGATGCAAACATGACGGCCTTGGGGTCCTCAAGCAAAAAAGACCTGATTGGTTGCTTTCAAAGACATATGCAGATTATTTCCATATAGTACGTATTATGCAATACCTACGGTACCTTACGATGCAGAATGCAAACATATTTGAAATAGCAATATCAATGGGTATAAGTCTATCCTTTTTGCGGTCCGTTTAATTACAAAATTAAACAGATTTTCTTTTTTTACCAATTTTCATAAATCTTCATTTTTAATTAAATTTATTATTTAAACATAGGTGATCTTGAGAAATTAGGTTTCAATAACATAAACTAACCTTCTCAAGTTTACCTATTTAAATTATATAAATTATTTAGTTTATAAAACAACACATTATATGGAATTTTATATTTTATAATTTATCACGAACCATAACAATTTTTGAATATAAAAAGAGAGGATTTATCTCAATAAAGCAAATTCAACATTTGATAGTTGTTCTCACTATACCTACTTAGTTTACTGTACCATAAGCCTTCTTGGTCATTGCAGGGAGTGAGGCTGCTCCCTGGCAGTAAACTGTTACTTTAATCCCGCTGCTTAACCAAGCCGAGTTAAGCAAGTTTAATTGTCAAGCCTAGCTTGCACATTGATCCTTCGAACCGGATCAAGCACATTGGTCCTTCGAACCACCGCCGACGCCCGTAAGAAGAACACCACTACAGCCCAACCGTCCACCTGCCCGTACGACTATCCGTACACTTGTCCTGTCCGAAGCCACTACGTAAAGAGAGCTTCAACCAGAGCGACCTTCCACGAGAAAGTCCGTCCACCTGCCCGTACGACTGTCCGTACACTTGTCCTGTCCGAAGCCACTACGAAAGAGAGCCTCAACCAGAGCGACCTTCCACGAGAAAGTCCATCCATTCTACAAGCGTCGAAAAACCGTCCACCTGCCCGTACGACTATCCGTACACTTGTCCTGTCCGAATCCACTACGTAAAGAGAGCCTCAACCAGAGCGACCTTCCACGAGAAAGTCCATCCATTCTACAAGCGTCGAAAAACCGTCTACCTGCCCGTACGACTATCCGTACACTTGTCCTGTCCGAAGCCACTACTCAAGAGAGCTTCAACTAGAGCGACCTTCCACGAGAAAGTCCATCCATTCTACAAGCGTCGAAAAACCGTCCACCTGCCCGTACGACTATCCGTACACTTGTCCTATCCGAAGCCACTACGTAAAGAGAGCCTCAACCAGAGCGACCTTCCACGAGAAAGACCGTCCACCATACAAGCGTCAAAAAACCGTCCACCTGCCCGTACGACTATCCGTACACTTGTCCTGTCTGAAGCCAGTCACACAGTGTGGACAAAAATAGGGTTTTTGGACAATAATCAATATCTTTGTTGTTTTTCAAAAAAGATAATTTTTTTATAGGGTATGTGATAAAGTGTAGTCTAAAGGTTAAAATAAGTAAAACTTTTAAAAATATATATATATATATATATGTCATTTTATTTAAAATATTAAAAAAATAAATTAAAGTGCATTCAGTTTAACCTACAGTTACGTTAAAAATAAAAATCAATTTACTTTTGTGTCAAAAATTAAACTAAAATTATTTTTTTTATTCGGATTCATGGGCGTAGTTAGGAAGGCTTGGAGGGGCTAAGTCCCTTCCAGAAAAATTAAATTAGCAACCCCAAAATACACATTGCACCCTCAGTTTCTTGGTTCTTAAAGATGATTCTAAGAAAGCCGTTTTAGGCCGTCCACGACTCGGTCCGGGTACGGCCTCTGTTTCCGAATCTGTATTTTTTGATTTTTCTGAATCCGTTTTATAACAAAATTTCTCAGATATAATATCTTTATTTAACCATTCGAAATAACGGTTTTGAAAATAAATTTTGTTTTGTCCCGATAGCTTCTATTTAAAACTGAAACTTTTGCAAAAATTTAATGACGCCTTATTTAGAATTTGGTTATTTTTGTCAGAATATTCTTCTAAACCCAACAAGGGTTGAATTTTTTTGAAAATATTTAACACCTTCAGATTTACGTGAGAGGCCACGGGATAAAAACTGATACTTTATCCCTAAAAAGTGATACTTTATCCCTAAAATTTGTGATAAAAAGCGCACTTTTGATCTCCAAAGTGCGAAAACGATTTTTTTTTAAATATTCGCCCACACAAACACCAGAATAATATTTGGCATATATATTTTAAGAGTGATAGCAGTATTTTTATAATTTTATTGACTACCTCAAATTATTGTTTTTGTGCGTTCCCATTGACAAAAAACGGCCAATACGATATGCGATTCTAAAATATTTAATTTTCCATTTTCCTCACAGTAGTATAAGGTGACTTAGTACCATAAATATTTTGGGAATTTTTAAAAAATTTATTATCACCTATAACCACTCGCCATCACCGAATAATAAGCCTCATATCTTCTCCAGATTTAGTGCCATTTTTGACACCTTGTTGCCGCCATTTTTGACGTTGATGAGAGCTGTCACAATTTTATATGTGTCCAAATGGCGGCAAGACTGGTTTTAAGGGTAAACCTAAACAGGAGATGATGTGAGGCCTCTCAACCGGGGCGGTAACCAATGTGTTATAAATTATTAGGATTGAAATATATTATTTAAAAAAATACAGCACCCTTAGTAGCAGCCAGTAGCAAAAAATATTTATGCTACCTTTTTGCTAATTCATTGGACTAATATTTAGGATATATGCCAGACCTTGCAAATCTTTGCAATTTTTTATAACCTTAATAAAATTTAAAAAATATTTTTTTTTGTAAGCATAACAATTTAATTAAATTATTTTAAAAGCGAGACGTCAATTTGACAAAATTTTATTTAAACAAATAGCGTAAATATATATCACTGTAATACTTAAAGAAATTTTTTTTTATATTTAAATGCAGAACCAGTAAAATTAATTTTCTGATAGGTATTTTATACGATTTTTTTGTACTTGTTTTAAAATAACGACTTTAACTATTTATTTTGTTCACTTTCGCAAGTGTGACTAAAAAATAGGTTATGATTACAGATAAACTGGACATTTATCTATACTTTTGCAACATTAAAACTTTTAAAATGTATCCTCAGTTTTTCGAATATTGCCCACAGGAGTCCGCACTGTGAGTCAGTCCGAACAGTCCAACTATAGACTAATTACCAGTCCACCACAGTCCGGCGACACAGTCCACTGACAAAAAGTCAAACCGTTAATCAGTCCGCCTACAGAAAATCCAACTGTCCGTCATGTCTACAGAAGCCTAAATGTCCATATAAGAAATAAAGCCAGAAAAAAAATCATTAAGAAGAAACCAGTGCAAGAGCCAACCAACCATAATGCTTGGAAATAACGTAGAAAGAATATTGCTAGAAAGACAGCTAAGAAGATACAAAATGGGCTCACACCTTCTAGATTGCCTTCTAGACATACATATAATGGAGTATGCGTCAGCCCAAGAACTAAAAAAGCTTCTACTGCATGCGGAAGATCTACTTGAATTTTCACAAGCGATTAAAGTCAATTGGGAGCCAATAATCATAAACATAATTTACCAGAAATGGGATGTCGAGACGCACACTTTACACCATGAATGGGTAAACTACGAACTAGGCAGATTGCCCACATTGAAAGAAGTTCTTCAGTACTTAATTGAAAGAATTGAAGAGTTGAACAAGAGCCCATCAACTGATTTTAAGTACAATGAAATTTTTCACATTCCAAACGTCATTATGGATCATTTAGATGATATCCGAGACATCCCAAGTATGGATGAAGAAACAGTTAAAGAATTACAACAGCTTTATGAGATGAGCCGTCAGTGCCTTAGAGACATTCAAACCTCTGGGCAAAATACAAAAACTTGGGACCTACCATTGATGAAATTATTGTCAAAGAAATTGACGTCTGAAGTAGAAAAGTCATACCATAGATGGTTTCAAGCGTTTGAAAACAAAATCCCCACACTAGAAGACTTTTTTCAGTATTTAAGAAAAGAAATATATACACTCAAAAAGAAAGAAGTAAGCAAAGAAACAAAGAAAAACCTTAGTAAGAGACACGAAAATTCAGCATGTCAAATTAAATAGCAAAGTAAAAAAAGTCCTCAATTTAAAGCCAAAAAGAAAATTGGTTCATTTCAGAATAAAAAGCAAGTCCAAGAATAACCAAAAGTCAAGAAGACGTACTAAAAAGAGGAAATGTTTTAAACAAGTAGCAGGAATAGTTATTAAAAAGACAACTCAAAAGAAAAAACATTCCAAATCAAAAGTTACTGAGAAGGCGGAAGGACAATGGCAAATAAGTCATAAACATTTTGCCATTGTAAATATGCAACAAAACATTTTTAAATTCTTGCCTCCCAATTTACAATTTCTTTATGGCACCTACAATACTAAGGGGATAACAACAATAACAAAAATAGATCATAACGTACGATGACCGCAAAAACCAAAACACAATCGATGCGATGCCTAGATTCACTGTCAGCAGTTTTAAGAAACTGACTCACGTTATAAATGAAGCAGAAGTACCTATTTCGATACCTACCTACTATATCATCAGCATTATTCAACCTGAGGTCCCTACAGTCACCCATTCTGGAAAGACGGGAAAATGTTTAATTACAAAATTAAACAGATTTTCTTTTTTTACCAATTTTCATAAATCTTCATTTTTAATTAAATTTATTATTTAGACATAGGTGATCTTGAGAAATTAGGTTTCAATAACATAAACTAACCTTCTCAAGTTTACCTATTTAAATTATATAAATTATTTAGTTTATAAAACAACACATTATATGGAATGTTATATTTTATAATTTATCACGAACCATAACAATTTTTGAATATAAAAAGAGAGGATTTATCTCAATAAAGCAGATTCAACATTTGATAGTTGTTCTCACTATACCTACTTAGTTTACTGTACCATAAGCCTTCTTGGTCATTGCAGGGAGTGAGGCTGCTCCCTGGCAGTAAACTGTTACTTTAATCCCGCTGCTTAACCAAGCCGAGTTAAGCAAGTGTAATTGTCAAGCACAGCTTGCACACGGTCCTTATGATAAAATGCCCTGATTGGTTATACTTTTACGCATGAATGTTATTTTATTCTTGTATTCGTTACGTCAAATCATCGGCGTACAGTTGACAAAAACTATATCCATGTAAATTTGGTATCTGTGCATTTTTCGTATCTTTATTTCTGAATATTTGCATCAAACGCCAACCATTGTGTAAATAGGTAACAGAGAGTATTGGAATATTACGTATATGATTACAGCCAAACTTTTTTATGATCAATTTAGCACTGTGCCTAAGAGTCATTTGCAGCCGCAATAGCCAAGTTTAGAAAAACATTTTCAAACTAATAAGAACCTTTCATTTTAAAATTTGTATTGGAGAACTTGGCTTTACTTTTATCTCAATTCTTTTTACGGAATACTATTTTCGCGTACTTGGCTTTTTTTTACATGAAATGCTTTTGTTATGATCTCACTTTTAAAGGAATTGAATAATATTTAATTTTTAAAGTTGTAAAATATGCAAAATACTGTTCAAAACTTTTGCCATGCCTTATTTAAAATTTTGAGGTTTTTTAACTTTTCTTCATGGCTTTATCATAGTTCCTATCAGCCTTCCAAAGCTCAACTCTCTAACGTTTCTGGAAGTGGACAATGCTTCTTTTTTCATAACTTTACATGTATAGGGGAGGAAAGTAAATTAAAATTTTGGTGTTTTTTTAATTTTTTCCTATAGTTTTATTTTAGTTTCTATCAGTCTTCCAAAGCTCAGCTCTCTAGCGTTTCTCGAAGTGGGCAATGTTAATTTTGCATAACTTTACATTTATAGGGGAGGAAAGTAAATGAAAATCTTGGGATTTTTCTCATGGTTTTATCATAGGTCCTATTAGCCTTTCAAAGCTCAGCTCTCTAGCGTTTCTGGAAGTGGGCAATGTTACTTTTATATAAATTTACATTTATATGGGAGGGAAGTAAATTAAAATTTTGGTGTTTTTAAATTTTTTCCTACAGTTTTATCATAGTGCCTTTCAGTCTTAAAACGCTCAGCTCTCTAGCGTTTCTGGAAGTGGGCAGTGTTAATTTTACAAAAGTTTACATTTATAGGGAAGGGAAGTAAATTAGAATTTTGGGGTGTTCTATAGTTTTAGCATAGTTATTATCGGCTTTCCAAAGCTCACCTCTCTAGCGGTTCTGGAAGTGGGCAATGTTACTTTTACATTACGTTACATTTACAGGGAGGGAAGTAAATTATAATTTTGAGGTTTTAAAAATTTTTTCTATAGTTTTATCATAGTTCCTATCAGTTTGCCAAAGTTCAGCTCTCTAGCATGTCTTTTACATAACTTTACATGTATAGGGGAGGGGAGTAAATTAGAATTTTGGGCTTTTTTAATTTTTTCCAGGGGTTTGGTCATAATTTCTATCAGTCTGCCAAATTTCAGCTTTGTGGCATGTCTGGAAGTACAGTAGAATTTTGATGATCTATACATGAGTGAGTGAGTGGCAATTTCGACGTTTTTTGAAATTTCGTAACTACTTTACTACTTTATGGAATTCCATGAAACTTATGGAGGGGTTGTTAACTCCATGAAGATCTACGACTGTGCAAAGTTTGAGATTCGTAGCTCATTCCGAAGTAGAGTTTTAGATAGGTCAAATATCGGCTGAAATGTTTCAAGAAAAAATGGTACGGCGCACGAACTTGGCGAGGCACTACCGTGCCCTCAAATGTACAGTTTTTGAGATATAAACGGTCAAAGTTCGTTAAGTGGTCGTTTTTAATTCTAACATCTTGACCGAAAAAAATTAATTGACCATAAAAATGACTTAGTAAATGTCTAAGGACAAAGTCACTTATGATGTCATTCTTGTCAATTTATTAAATAATATACGGGGGTTAGAAAAAAAACATATTTTTTATATCTGCACTATTACCAAATTTTATAACTAGCACTTTTTATTTTGGCACAGATTAATAAGTTTATATAATATTTAAAGAAAAAAAATAGTTTTTTGATTGCCCCCATTTTTATAGATATTATTTTTTTTATTGCAGGTATTTTTTCTTACTAAATAAAATTGACTTTAGCTGTTTTAAGCTATTTTCCGTATGACAAAAATCAATTTGGTAAAAATTTTATAATAAAATACAGCTCAAAGAATATTTTTATTATATAATATAAAAGAATACTATAGCTTTTGGTTGAGTCAAAGGGTCTTTTCAAAAAAAAATATAATTTTTTTTGCTCTTAAATAATTTTTAAGTTATTTTTGGAAAACGGCTCGGTCAATTTTAATTAAACTTTAGCTGCTTATTTTTGTAACTTAGCATCACACTAGAAAAACAAATGGTTTTTTTTCTATGTCTAGTTTTGAAGATATTAATTTTTGTAGCTCTAACTATTCTTATATTTAGAAAAGTAAAATATATACAGGGCGCACAGTGCGGACTCCTGTGGGCAATATTCGAGAAACTGAGGTTACATTTTAAAAGTTTTAATATTGCAAAAGTATAGATAAATGTCCAGTTTATCCGTAATCATAACCTATTTTTTAGTCACACTATATGAACACTTGCAAAAGTGAACAAAATAAATAGTTAAAGTCGTTATTTTAAAACAGGTACAAAAAAATCGTATAAAATACCTATCAGAAAATTAACTTTACTGGTTCTGCATTTAAATATAAAAAAGTATTACAGTGATATATATTTACGCTATTTGTTTAAATAAAATTTTGTCAAATTGACGTCTCGCTTTTAAAATAATTTAATTAAAACTGTTATGCTTACAAAAAAAATATTTTTTAAATTTTATTAAGGTTATAAAAAATTCTGGCATATATCCTAAATATTAGGCCTATGAATTAGCAAAAAGGTAGCATAAATATTTTTTGCTACTGGCTGCTACTAAGGGTGCTGTATTGTTTTAAATAACATATTTCAATCCTAATAATTTATAACACATTGGTTACCACCCCGGTTGAGAGGCCTCACATCATCTCCTGTTTAGGTATACCCTTAAAACCAGTCTTGCCAACATTTGGACAAATATAAAATTGTGACAGCTCTCATCAACGTCAAAAATGGCGGCAGCAAGGTGTCAAAAATGGCACTAAATCTGACGAGTCGTTAAATACCGAGATGAATTCCATCAAAGGAGCATGCGCCAAAATTAACGTCAAAATGTCTAATTTAAATTATTGGCGCGAATACCGTCATTGGCACGAGATCGAAGAGCTGAACGTATAATAAAAAATTCAAGGTATAAAATAATGGTCAATTCTAATTTTTAGGTATGATTTTATGTAGGTTTTATGGTTTTTTATAACCGGAGCACTCAGCAACTTTATCATTGAAAATAAATTGAGATTTTTTTGGTTAATTATGACAACTTTAAAAGCCAACATAATTTTTTTCTATCCGTCACCATGTACACGGTGTCCCAAATTCGATGTTTTTGGGGGGTTTCGGGTATTTCTAGAGGGGCTAAAAAAAACTGATCCCCCTTTGTGACACTCAAATTTCAAAAGAAGCTTAAAGGTGAAAATCGTATTTTGATATAGCAAGCCGTTTGTAAACGACGGGGTGTTTTTAAAAAGTCTGCATTTTGGGAAGGGGTCTATAACTTGTTTATTTATTAATATTTTTTATTTCTATGAAAAAGACACTTTTTTAAGAGGAAATCAACTGTTAAATTAAATTTTATTTGTCACGTTTAGTTTTTGAGATATCACATAAAATTAATTTTTTTCCCTTTATTTCTTTATATTTTTGTATTTTTTTTATTTTTACCACATATTTTAGTTTGCTTAATGGGTCGGTTCGGTTCGGTTTAATATTATAAAATTATAAAAATAATAAAGAGGTGATTAAAAAATAAAAATAAAGAAAACAATAAAAAAATACTCTGCCAATATATGGGCCCCTAAGCTCACACTAGGTACTATAGTTATAGTGTACGTGTGAGCTAATATAACTAAAAACTGAAATATATTTTATTTAACTCCAGACTAAATTACCTTTTGTTTGATACCACACAAGCCATGTTTTGACTTAAACTCAAATTTTTGAAATCTACCCCCACCTTTAAAAAAAAAACAAAAAACTAAAATGTATTTTGTTAAACTCCGGACTCAATTACCTTTCGTTTGATATCACACACGCCATATTTTCACTTAAACTCTAATTTTTAAAATATACCCACACCCTTTTTTTAAAATAAATTAAAATGTATTTTGTTTAACTGCAGACTCAATTACCTTTCGTTTGATATCACCCACGCCATATTTTCAGATAAACTCTAATTTTTGAAATCTACCCCCACCCTTTTATTTGGTTTCTGTTCGGTGGATTTTGTTCATTTTTAAATGGGACCATCTTGACCCAAGACCCAGCCTAGGTACCAAATTTCATTAAAATCGGCCAAGCGGTTTTTGAGTTATGCGCGTTGGTCGTTAGACATACAGACAGACATACAGACAGACAGACAGACAGACAGACAGACAGACAGACAGACAGACAGACAGACAGACGGCGCAACAAAAAAGTTTCAAAATCATCTGAAACGCAAAGATATATAAAAAATTTTGAAATCGGAGCAACTTTTTTTTTCTCGAAAAAATTAGGATTACCATAGCTCACACTACTATAGTATAGTATATGTGTGAGCTAATAAAATATTGAGTGTGATACATCATTTTAAAGGAAATTTTAAGCTGATTTTAAAAATCGAATAAAAAAGAGTTATTCTGTAAGAAAAATAACAACTTTATGCAATATCTTAAAAACCAAAAGAGATAAATAAAAACCGTTTACATCTGTCAATTCTTCAAGAAAAGATCTATAAGAAAGCTATTTACACAAAAACAAAATTTTCATAAACAAAAAAGTTATAGACCCCCTCCCAAAATGCAGACAAAAACACTCCGTAGCTTAAAAACGGCTTGCTATATCTAAATGTGGTTTTCACCTTTAGGCTTCTCTTGAAATTTGCGCGTCGCAAAGGAGTGTTAGTTTTTTTCTATCTCCCCTAGAAATACCCGACACCACAAAAAAACAACGAATTTGGGACACCCTGTACAGGGTGTGACAATAAAGTCGATTTTTAGCTCACACATATACTATACTATAGTAGTGTAAGCTATGGTGATCCTAATTTTTTCGAGAAAAAAAAAGTTGCTCCGATTTCAAAATTTTTTATATATCTTTGCGTTTCAGATGATTTTGAAACTTTTTTGTTGCGCCGTCTGTCTGTCTGTATGTCTGTCTGTCTGTCTGTATGTCTGTAACGACCAACGCGCATAACTCAAAAACCGCTTGGCCGATTTTAATGAAATTTGGTACCTAGGCTGGGTCTTGGGTCGAGATGGTCCCATTTAAAAATGAACAAAATCCACCGAACAGAAACCAAATAAAAGGGTGGGGGTAGATTTTAAAAATTAGAGTTTATGTGAAAATATGGCGTGTGTGATATCAAACGAAAGGTAATTGAGTCTGCAGTTAAACAAAATACATTTTAATTTATTTTAAAAAAAGGGTGGGGTATATTTCAAAAAGTTGAGTTTAAGTCAAAACATGGCTTGTGTGGTATCAAACAAAAGGTAATTTAGTCTGGAGTTAAATAAAATATATTTCAGTTTTTAGTTATATTAGCTCACACGTACACTATAACTATAGTACCTAGTGTGAGCTTAGGGGCCCATATATTGGCAGAGTATTTTGAGAGGGAACACCCTGTATATTTTTGCATTTTAAGATTTGTCTTTTATTTCTGATTTCAAAAATATACAATATCTATGTGCTGCGATTAATATTTTTTGAGGCATATGCAGTATTTCTTCTATATGATCTTATGCCTTTCACGTTTATTTTGTTTTGCCATGGGTGTATTGACTCTCAACTCCAATGTTTCTTCAAGTATTTCTTGATTGTGTTTCTGCATAGGAATACCTTTGTTTTTGTATGCCATGTTTACTTTGACAGTGTTTATTCAAATTAAATTGGGCACTAAATAATTTGTCACACAACTTGCACGTCACCGGAATTTTCACAGCACAAAAACGACGAATTTTCATCAAAAAGAACTGGAAATTATTAAAGTTTTGCTGTATAAAACCATACTGAAATATCTCTCAGTTGATTGGTTGGCAGAAGTGACAGATCAACGCTTGCGCACGTCTTGGAATTCATCTCGGTATTTAACGACTCGTTAAATCTGGAGATGATATGAGGCTTATTATTCGGTGATGGCGAGAGGTTATAGGTGATAATAAATTTTAAAAAAATTCCCAAAATATTTATGGTACTAAGTCACCTTATACTACTGTGAGCAAAATGGACAATTAAATATTTTAGAATCGCATTATCGTATTGGCCGTTTTTTGTATCCGCGTGAAACTAGCAGCCAGTTGCCCGCAGCCAAAGTGTGAAGTTAGCAGCCAGTTGCCCGCAGCCAAAGTGTGAAGTTAGCAGCCAGTTTCCCGCAGCCAAAGTGTGAATTTAGCAGCCAAAGGCAGCAGCCAAATATAAAGCTAGCAGTCAATTCTTCAAGCTGCCTAAGGGCTATTTACTCTAATTATTGTTCTGTACGGCTTCATTGTGTTTTAATGAATGAATCTTTAAAAAACATACTTTGTTGAAAAAGTTACGTTAAACTTTGGCAGTACAATGGGGCCATCATAAGAAATCAAAAGTCCAAGCCGCATCTCGTAGCATGCTGCTCAATATGGAGAAATGGATAATAGTATGAAAATAAAAAAATAATAAAACATCACACCTAGCGACAGAGTTACGCGATCAAACTTTGTCGGTACATTGAAGCCGTCATAAGAAATCAGCTGTCCAAGCCGCATCTCCTTGTGCGCCGTTTAACATGGAGAAATGGATAATAGTATGGAAATTAGAAAAAAATTCAAAAATCACACTTAGCGACAGAGTTACGCGATCAAACTTTGTTGGTACATTGAAGCCATCATAAGAAATCAGCTGTCCAAGCCGCATCTCCTTGCGCGCCGTTTAACATGGAAAAATGGATAATAGTATGGAAATTAGAAAAAAATTCAAAAATCACACTTAGCGACAGAGTTACGCGATCAAACTTTGTCGGTGCATTGAAGCCGTCATAAGAAATCAGCTGTCCAAGCCGCATCTCCTTGCGCGCCGTTTAACATGGAGAAATGGATAATAGTATGGAAATTAGAAAAAAATTCAAAAATCACACTTAGCGACAGAGTTACGCAATAAAACTTTGTCGGTGCATTAAAGCCATCATAAGAAATCAGCTGTCCAAGCCGCATCTCCTTGCGCGCCGTTTAACATGGAGAAATGGATAATAGTATGGAAATTAGAAAAAAATTCAAAAATCACACTTAGCGACAGAGTTACGCGATCAAACTTTGTTGGTACATTGAAGCCATCATAAGAAATCAGCTGTCCAAGCCCCATCTCCTTGCGCGCCGTTTAACATGGAGAAATGGATAATAGTATGGAAATTAGAAAAAAATTCAAAAATCACACTTAGCGACAGAGTTACGCGATCAAGCTTTATCGGTACAACGGGGCAATCATAAGAAATCAGCTGTCCAAGCCGCATCTCCTTGCGCGCCGTTTAACATGGAGAAATGGATAATAGTATGGAAATTAGAAAAAAATTCAAAAGTCACACTTAGCGACAGAGTTACGCGATCAAGCTTTATCGGTACAACGGGGCAATCATAAGAAATCAGCTGTCCAAGCCGCATCTCCTTGCGCGCCGTTTAACATGGAGAAATGGATAATAGTATGGAAATTAGAAAAAAATTCAAAAATCACACTTAGCGACAGAGTTACGCGATCAAACTTTGTTGGCACATTGAAGCCATCATAAGAAATCAGCTGTCCAAGCCCCATCTCCTTGCGCGCCGTTTAACATGGAGAAATGGATAATAGTATGGAAATTAGAAAAAAATTCAAAAATCACACTTAGCGACAGAGTTACGCAATCAAACTTTGTCGGTACATTGAAGCCATCATAAGAAATCAGCTGACCAAGTCGCATCTCCTTGCGCGCCGTTTATCATGGAGAAATGGATAATTGTATGGAAATTAGAAAAAAATTCAAAAATTACACTTAGCGACAGAGTTACGCGATCAAACTTTATCGGTACAACGGAGCAATCATAAGAAATCAGCTGTCCAAGCCGCATCTCCTTGCGCGCCGTTTAACATGGAAAAATGGATAATAGTATGGAAATTAGAAAAAAAATCAAAAATCACACTTAGCGACAGAGTTACGCAATCAAACTTTGTCGGTGCATTGAAGCCATCATAAGAAATCAGCTGTCCAAGCCGCATCTCCTTGCGCGCCGTTTAACATGGAGAAATGGATAATAGTATGGAAATTAGAAAAAAATTCAAAAATCACACTTAGCGACAGAGTTACGCGATCAAACTTTGTCGGTACATTGAAGCCATCATAAGAAATCAGCTGTCCAAGCTGCATCTCCTTGCGCGCCGTTTAACATGGAAAAATGGATAATAGTATGGAAATTAGAAAAAAATTCAAAAGTCACACTTAGCGACAGAGTTACGCGATCAAACTTTGTCGGTACATTGAAGCCATCACAAGAAATCAGCTGTCCAAGCCCCATCTCCTTGCGCGCCGTTTAACATGGAGAAATGGATAATAGTATGGAAATTAGAAAAAAATTCAAAAATCACACTTAGCGACAGAGTTACGCGATCAAGCTTTATCGGTACAACGGGACAATCATAAGAAATCAGCTGTCCAAGCCGCATCTCCTTGCGCGCCGTTTAACATGGAGAAATGGATAATAGTATGGAAATTTGAAAAAAATTCAAAAATCACACTTAGCGACAGAGTTACGCGATCAAACTGCGTTGGTACATTGAAGCCATCATAATAAATCAGCTGTCCAAGCCGCATCTCCTTGCGCGCCGTTTAGCATAGAGAAATGGATAATAGTATAAAAATTAGAAAAAAATTCAAAAATCCCACTTAGCGACAGAGTTACGCGATCAAACTTTGTCTGTACATTGAAGCCATCATAAGAAATCAGCTGTCCAAGCCGCATCTCCTTGCGCGCCGTTTAACATGGAGAAATGGATAATAGTATGGAAATTAGAAAAAAATTCAAAAATCACACTTAGCGACAGAGTTACGCAATCAAACTTTGTCGGTACATTGAAGCCATCATAAGAAATCAGCTGACCAAGTCGCATCTCCTTGCGCGCCGTTTATCATGGAGAAATGGATAATTGTATGGAAATTAGAAAAAAATTCAAAAATCACACTTAGCGACAGAGTTACGCGATCAAACTTTATCGGTACAACGGGGCAATCATAATAAATCAGCTGTCCAAGCCGCATCTCCTTGCGCGCCGTTTAACATGGAGAAATGGATAATAGTATGGAAATTAGAAAAAAATTCAAAAGTCACACTTAGCGACAGAGTTACGCGATCAAACTTTGTCGGTACATTGAAGCCATCATAAGAAATCAGCTGTCCAAGCCGCATCTCCTTGCGCGCCCTTTAACATGGAGAAATGGATAATAGTATGGAAATTAGAAAAAAATTCAAAAGTCACACTTAGCGACAGAGTTACGCGATCAAACTTTATCGGTACAACGGGGCAATCATAAGAAATCAGCTGTCTAAGCCGCATCTCCTTGCGCGCCGTTTAACATGGAGAAATGGATAATAGTATGGAAATTAGAAAAAAATTCAAAAGTCACACTTAGCGACAGAGTTACGCGATCAAACTTTGTCGGTACATTGAAGCCATCATAAGAAATCAGCTGTCCAAGCCGCATCTCCTTGCGCGCCGTTTAGCATGGAGAAATGGATAATAGTATGGAAATTAGAAAAAAATTCAAAAGTCACACTTAGCGACAGAGTTACGCGATCAAACTTTATCGGTACAACGGGACAATCATAAGAAATCAGCTGTCCAAGCCGCATCTCCTTGCGCGCCGTTTAACATGGAGAAATGGATAATAGTATGGAAATTAGAAAAAAATTCAAAAGTCACACTTAGCGACAGAGTTACGCGATCAAACTTTGTCGGTACATTGAAGCCATCATAAGAAATCAGCTGTCCAAGCCGCATCTCCTTGCGCGCCCTTTAACATGGAGAAATGGATAATAGTATGGAAATTAGAAAAAAATTCAAAAATCACACTTAGCGACAGAGTTACGCGATCAAACTTTATCGGTAAACGGCGCGCAAGGAGATGCGGCTTGGACAGCTGATTTATTATGATGGCTTCAATGTACCAACGAAGTTTGGTCGCGTAACTCTGTCGCTAAGTGTGATTTTTGAATTTTTTTCTATTTCCATACTATTATCCATTTCTCCATGTTAGACGGCGCGCAAGGAGATGTGGCTTGGACAGCTGATTTCTTATAATGGCTTCATTGTACCAACAAAGTTTGATCGCGTAACTCTGTCGCTAAGTGTGATTTTTGAATTTTTTTCTAATTTCCATACTATTATCCATTTCTCCATGTTAAACGGCGCGCAAGGAGATGCGGCTTGGACAGCTGATTTCTTATGATGGCTTCAATGTACCGACAAAATTTGATCGCGTAACTCTGTCGCTAAGTGGGATTTTTGAATTTTTTTCTAATTTTTATACTATTATCCATTTCTCCATGCTAAACGGCGCGCAAGGAGATGCGGCTTGGACAGCTGATTTATTATGATGGCTTCAATGTACCAACGAAGTTTGGTCGCGTAACTCTGTCGCTAAGTGTGATTTTTGAATTTTTTTCTATTTCCATACTATTATCCATTTCTCCATGTTAGACGGCGCGCAAGGAGATGCGGCTTGGATAGCTGATTTCTTATGATGGCTTCAATGTACCAACAAAGTTTGATCGCGTAACTCTGTCGCTAAGTGTGATTTTTGAATTTTTTTCTAATTTCCATACTATTATCCATTTCTCCATGTTAAACGGCGCGCAAGGAGATGCGGCTTGGACAGCTGATTTCTGATGATTGCCCCGTTGTACCGATAAAGTTTGATCGCGTAACTCTGTCGCTAAGTGTGACTTTTGAATTTTTTTCTAATTTCCATACTATTATCCATTTCTCCATGTTAAACGGCGCGCAAGGAGATGCGGCTTGGATAGCTGATTTCTTATGATGGCTTCAATGTACCAACAAAATTTGATCGCGTAACTCTGTCGCTAAGTGGGATTTTTGAATTTTTTTCTAATTTTTATACTATTATCCATTTCTCCATGCTAAACGGCGCGCAAGGAGATGCGGCTTGGACAGCTGATTTCTTATAATGGCTTCATTGTACCAACAAAGTTTGATCGCGTAACTCTGTCGCTAAGTGTGATTTTTGAATTTTTTTCTAATTTCCATACTATTATCCATTTCTCCATGTTAAACGGCGCGCAAGGAGATGCGGCTTGGACAGCTGATTTCTTATGATGGCTTCAATGTACCGACAAAATTTGATCGCGTAACTCTGTCGCTAAGTGGGATTTTTGAATTTTTTTCTAATTTTTATACTATTATCCATTTCTCCATGCTAAACGGCGCGCAAGGAGATGCGGCTTGGACAGCTGATTTATTATGATGGCTTCAATGTACCAACGAAGTTTGGTCGCGTAACTCTGTCGCTAAGTGTGATTTTTGAATTTTTTTCTATTTCCATACTATTATCCATTTCTCCATGTTAGACGGCGCGCAAGGAGATGCGGCTTGGATAGCTGATTTCTTATGATGGCTTCAATGTACCAACAAAGTTTGATCGCGTAACTCTGTCGCTAAGTGTGATTTTTGAATTTTTTTCTAATTTCCATACTATTATCCATTTCTCCATGTTAAACGGCGCGCAAGGAGATGCGGCTTGGACAGCTGATTTCTGATGATTGCCCCGTTGTACCGATAAAGTTTGATCGCGTAACTCTGTCGCTAAGTGTGACTTTTGAATTTTTTTCTAATTTCCATACTATTATCCATTTCTCCATGTTAAACGGCGCGCAAGGAGATGCGGCTTGGATAGCTGATTTCTTATGATGGCTTCAATGTACCAACAAAATTTGATCGCGTAACTCTGTCGCTAAGTGGGATTTTTGAATTTTTTTCTAATTTTTATACTATTATCCATTTCTCCATGCTAAACGGCGCGCAAGGAGATGCGGCTTGGACAGCTGATTTATTATGATGGCTTCAATGTACCAACGAAGTTTGGTCGCGTAACTCTGTCGCTAAGTGTGATTTTTGAATTTTTTTCTATTTCCATACTATTATCCATTTCTCCATGTTAGACGGCGCGCAAGGAGATGTGGCTTGGACAGCTGATTTCTTATAATGGCTTCATTGTACCAACAAAGTTTGATCGCGTAACTCTGTCGCTAAGTGTGATTTTTGAATTTTTTTCTAATTTCCATACTATTATCCATTTCTCCATGTTAAACGGCGCGCAAGGAGATGCGGCTTGGACAGCTGATTTCTTATGATTGCCCCGTTGTACCGATAAAGTTTGATCGCGTAACTCTGTCGCTAAGTGTGACTTTTGAATTTTTTTCTAATTTCCATACTATTATCCATTTCTCCATGTTAAACGGCGCGCAAGGAGATGCGGCTTGGACAGCTGATTTATTATGATGGCTTCAATGTACCAACGAAGTTTGGTCGCGTAACTCTGTCGCTAAGTGTGATTTTTGAATTTTTTTCTATTTCCATACTATTATCCATTTCTCCATGTTAGACGGCGCGCAAGGAGATGCGGCTTGGATAGCTGATTTCTTATGATGGCTTCAATGTACCAACAAAGTTTGATCGCGTAACTCTGTCGCTAAGTGTGATTTTTGAATTTTTTTCTAATTTCCATACTATTATCCATTTCTCCATGTTAAACGGCGCGCAAGGAGATGCGGCTTGGACAGCTGATTTCTGATGATTGCCCCGTTGTACCGATAAAGTTTGATCGCGTAACTCTGTCGCTAAGTGTGACTTTTGAATTTTTTTCTAATTTCCATACTATTATCCATTTCTCCATGTTAAACGGCGCGCAAGGAGATGCGGCTTGGATAGCTGATTTCTTATGATGGCTTCAATGTACCAACAAAATTTGATCGCGTAACTCTGTCGCTAAGTGGGATTTTTGAATTTTTTTCTAATTTTTATACTATTATCCATTTCTCCATGCTAAACGGCGCGCAAGGAGATGCGGCTTGGACAGCTGATTTCTTATAATGGCTTCATTGTACCAACAAAGTTTGATCGCGTAACTCTGTCGCTAAGTGTGATTTTTGAATTTTTTTCTAATTTCCATACTATTATCCATTTCTCCATGTTAAACGGCGCGCAAGGAGATGCGGCTTGGACAGCTGATTTCTTATGATGGCTTCAATGTACCGACAAAAATTTGATCGCGTAACTCTGTCGCTAAGTGGGAATTTTTGAATTTTTTTCTAATTTTTATACTATTATCCATTTCTCCATGCTAAACGGCGCGCAAGGAGATGCGGCTTGGACAGCTGATTTATTATGATGGCTTCAATGTACCAACGAAGTTTGGTCGCGTAACTCTGTCGCTAAGTGTGATTTTTGAATTTTTTTCTATTTCCATACTATTATCCATTTCTCCATGTTAGACGGCGCGCAAGGAGATGTGGCTTGGACAGCTGATTTCTTATAATGGCTTCATTGTACCAACAAAGTTTGATCGCGTAACTCTGTCGCTAAGTGTGACTTTTGAATTTTTTTCTAATTTCCATACTATTATCCATTTCTCCATGTTAAACGGCGCGCAAGGAGATGCGGCTTGGATAGCTGATTTCTTATGATGGCTTCAATGTACCAACAAAATTTGATCGCGTAACTCTGTCGCTAAGTGGGATTTTTGAATTTTTTTCTAATTTTTATACTATTATCCATTTCTCCATGCTAAACGGCGCGCAAGGAGATGCGGCTTGGACAGCTGATTTATTATGATGGCTTCAATGTACCAACGAAGTTTGGTCGCGTAACTCTGTCGCTAAGTGTGATTTTTGAATTTTTTTCTATTTCCATACTATTATCCATTTCTCCATGTTAGACGGCGCGCAAGGAGATGTGGCTTGGACAGCTGATTTCTTATAATGGCTTCATTGTACCAACAAAGTTTGATCGCGTAACTCTGTCGCTAAGTGTGATTTTTGAATTTTTTTCTAATTTCCATACTATTATCCATTTCTCCATGTTAAACGGCGCGCAAGGAGATGCGGCTTGGACAGCTGATTTCTTATGATTGCCCCGTTGTACCGATAAAGTTTGATCGCGTAACTCTGTCGCTAAGTGTGACTTTTGAATTTTTTTCTAATTTCCATACTATTATCCATTTCTCCATGTTAAACGGCGCGCAAGGAGATGCGGCTTGGACAGCTGATTGCTTATGATGGCTTCAATGTACCGACAAAGTTTGATCGCGTAACTCTGTCGCTAAGTGGGATTTTTGAATTTTTTTCTAATTTTTATACTATTATCCATTTCTCCATGCTAAACGGCGCGCAAGGAGATGCGGCTTGGACAGCTGATTTATTATGATGGCTTCAATGTACCAACGAAGTTTGATAGCGTAACTCTGTCGCTAAGTGTGATTTTTTAATTTTTTTCTAATTTCCATACTATTATCCATTTCTCCATGTTAGACGGCGCGCAAGGAGATGCGGCTTGGATAGCTGATTTCTTATGATGGCTTCAATGTACCAACAAAGTTTGATCGCGTAACTCTGTCGCTAAGTGTGGGTTTTGATTTTTTTTCTAATTTCCATACTGTTATCCATTTCTCCATGTTAGACGGCGCGCAAGGAGATGCGGCTTGGACAGCTGATTTCTTATAATAGCTTCATTGTACCAACAAAGTTTGATCGCGTAACTCTGTCGCTAAGTGTGATTTTTGAATTTTCTTCTAATTTTTATACTATTATCCATTTCTCCATGTTAAACGGCGCGCAAGGAGATGCGGCTTGGACAGCTGATTTCTTATGATTGCCCCGTTGTACTGATAAAGTTTGATCGCGTAACTCTGTCGCTAAGTGTGACTTTTGAATTTTTTTCTAATTTCCATACTATTATCCATTTCTCCATGTTAAACGGCGCGCAAGGAGATGCGGCTTGGACAGCTGATTTCTTATGATGGCTTCAATGTACCGACAAAATTTGATCGCGTAACTCTGTCGCTAAGTGGGATTTTTGAATTTTTTTCTAATATCCATACTATTATCCATTTCTCCATGTTAAACGGCGCGCAAGGAGATGCGGCTTGGACAGCTGATTTCTTATGATGGCTTCAATGTACCGACAAAATTTGATCGCGTAACTCTGTCGCTAAGTGGGATTTTTGAATTTTTTTCTAATTTCCATACTATTATCCATTTCTCCATGTTAAACGGCGCGCAAGGAGATGCGGCTTGGATAGCTGATTTCTTATGATGGCTTCAATGTACCGACAAAATTTGATCGCGTAACTCTGTCGCTAAGTGGGATTTTTGAATTTTTTTCTAATTTCCATACTATTATCCATTTCTCCATGTTAAACGGCGCGCAAGGAGATGCGGCTTGGACAGCTGATTTATTATGATGGCTTCAATGTACCAACGAAGTTTGGTCGCGTAACTCTGTCGCTAAGTGTGATTTTTGAATTTTTTTCTATTTCCATACTATTATCCATTTCTCCATGTTAGACGGCGCGCAAGGAGATGTGGCTTGGACAGCTGATTTCTTATAATGGCTTCATTGTACCAACAAAGTTTGATCGCGTAACTCTGTCGCTAAGTGTGATTTTTGAATTTTTTTCTAATTTCCATACTATTATCCATTTCTCCATGTTAAACGGCGCGCAAGGAGATGCGGCTTGGACAGCTGATTTCTTATGATTGCCCCGTTGTACCGATAAAGTTTGATCGCGTAACTCTGTCGCTAAGTGTGACTTTTGAATTTTTTTCTAATTTCCATACTATTATCCATTTCTCCATGTTTAACGGCGCGCAAGGAGATGCGGCTTGGACAGCTGATTGCTTATGATGGCTTCAATGTACCGACAAAGTTTGATCGCGTAACTCTGTCGCTAAGTGGGATTTTTGAATTTTTTTCTAATTTTTATACTATTATCCATTTCTCCATGCTAAACGGCGCACAAGGAGATGCGGCTTGGACAGCTGATTTATTATGATGGCTTCAATGTACCAACGAAGTTTGATCGCGTAACTCTGTCGCTAAGTGTGATTTTTTAATTTTTTTCTAATTTCCATACTATTATCCATTTCTCCATGTGTGACGGCGCGCAAGGAGATGCGGCTTGGATAGCTGATTTCTTATGATGGCTTCAATGTACCAACAAAGTTTGATCGCGTAACTCTGTCGCTAAGTGTGGGTTTTGATTTTTTTTCTAATTTCCATACTGTTATCCATTTCTCCATGTTAGACGGCGCGCAAGGAGATGCGGCTTGGACAGCTGATTTCTTATAATAGCTTCATTGTACCAACAAAGTTTGATCGCGTAACTCTGTCGCTAAGTGTGATTTTTGAATTTTCTTCTAATTTTTATACTATTATCCATTTCTCCATGTTAAACGGCGCGCAAGGAGATGCGGCTTGGACAGCTGATTTCTTATGATTGCCCCGTTGTACTGATAAAGTTTGATCGCGTAACTCTGTCGCTAAGTGTGACTTTTGAATTTTTTTCTAATTTCCATACTATTATCCATTTCTCCATGTTAAACGGCGCGCAAGGAGATGCGGCTTGGACAGCTGATTTCTTATGATGGCTTCAATGTACCGACAAAATTTGATCGCGTAACTCTGTCGCTAAGTGGGATTTTTGAATTTTTTTCTAATATCCATACTATTATCCATTTCTCCATGTTAAACGGCGCGCAAGGAGATGCGGCTTGGACAGCTGATTTCTTATGATGGCTTCAATGTACCGACAAAATTTGATCGCGTAACTCTGTCGCTAAGTGGGATTTTTGAATTTTTTTCTAATTTCCATACTATTATCCATTTCTCCATGTTAAACGGCGCGCAAGGAGATGCGGCTTGGATAGCTGATTTCTTATGATGGCTTCAATGTACCGACAAAATTTGATCGCGTAACTCTGTCGCTAAGTGGGATTTTTGAATTTTTTTCTAATTTCCATACTATTATCCATTTCTCCATGTTAAACGGCGCGCAAGGAGATGCGGCTTGGACAGCTGATTTCTTATGATTGCCCCGTTGTACCGATAAAGTTTGATCGCGTAACTCTGTCGCTAAGTGTGATTTTTGAATTTTTTTCTATTTCCATACTATTATCCATTTCTCCATGTTAGACGGCGCGCAAGGAGATGCGGCTTGGATAGCTGATTTCTTATGATGGCTTCAATGTACCAACAAAATTTGATCGCGTAACTCTGTCGCTAAGTGGGATTTTTGAATTTTTTTCTAATTTTTATACTATTATCCATTTCTCCATGCTAAACGGCGCGCAAGGAGATGCGGCTTGGACAGCTGATTTATTATGATGGCTTCAATGTACCAACGAAGTTTGGTCGCGTAACTCTGTCGCTAAGTGTGATTTTTGAATTTTTTTCTATTTCCATACTATTATCCATTTCTCCATGTTAGACGGCGCGCAAGGAGATGTGGCTTGGACAGCTGATTTCTTATAATGGCTTCATTGTACCAACAAAGTTTGATCGCGTAACTCTGTCGCTAAGTGTGATTTTTGAATTTTTTTCTAATTTCCATACTATTATCCATTTCTCCATGTTAAACGGCGCGCAAGGAGATGCGGCTTGGACAGCTGATTTCTTATGATTGCCCCGTTGTACCGATAAAGTTTGATCGCGTAACTCTGTCGCTAAGTGTGACTTTTGAATTTTTTTCTAATTTCCATACTATTATCCATTTCTCCATGTTAAACGGCGCGCAAGGAGATGCGGCTTGGACAGCTGATTTCTTATGATTGCCCCGTTGTACCGATAAAGTTTGATCGCGTAACTCTGTCGCTAAGTGTGACTTTTGAATTTTTTTCTAATTTCCATACTATTATCCATTTCTCCATGTTAAACGGCGCGCAAGGAGATGCGGCTTGGACAGCTGATTTCTTATGATGGCTTCAATGTACCGACAAAGTTTGATCGCGTAACTCTGTCGCTAAGTGGGATTTTTGAATTTTTTTCTAATTTTTATACTATTATCCATTTCTCCATGCTAAACGGCGCGCAAGGAGATGCGGCTTGGACAGCTGATTTCTTATGATGGCTTTAATGTACCGACAAAGTTTGATCGCGTAACTCTGTCGCTAAGTGTGACTTTTGAATTTTCTTCTAATTTCCATACTATTATCCATTTCTCCATGTTAAACGGCGCGCAAGGAGATGGGGCTTGGACAGCTGATTTATTATGATGGCTTCAATGTACCAACGAAGTTTGATCGCGTAACTCTGTCGCTAAGTGTGATTTTTGAGATTTTTTCTAATTTCCATACTATTATCCATTTCTCCATGTTAAACGGCGCGCAAGGAGATGCGCATGCATTAAGAAGCGGCTTGGACTTTTGATTTCTTATGACGGCCCCATTGTACCGACAAAGATTGATTGCGTAACTTTTTCGATAAAGTATGTTTTTTAAAGATTTTCATTAAAACACAATGAAGGCTTACAGAATAATTAGAGTAAATTGCTCTTAGGCAGCGTGAAGAATTGACTGCTAGCATTATAGTATAGCTGCCAATTTTATAATTTGGCTGCGGGAAACTGGCTGCTAACTTCACAATTTGGCTGCGGGAAACTGGCTGCTAACTTCACACTTTGGCTGCGGGCAACTGGCTGCTAGTTTCACACCCCTGTTTTTTGTTAATGGGAACGCACAAAAACAATAATTTGAGGTAGTCAATAAAATTATAAAAATACTGTTATCAGTCTTAAAATATATATGCCAAAAATTGTTCTGGTGTTTGTGTGGGTGTCACATGACTAACCATATAAAACTGTTATGCTTATTCATTAGCCGTTATTCATAACCAACCAAGTATATTGTATCTGCAAAAATGTCAACTGTCAGAACTGACAGATAACCGAACCATTTTTAATAAACGCAGTTGTTACCTGGTCACGCCAGTAAAATGTCGCCTCATTTCTAATCACCTCAAGATTTATAAAAAAATCCAAAAGTAAAGTAAAATTACATGGCGCAGTCAAAATAAAAGAACCAAATTGAAGCTCAAGATGCCGACTACCCGCTAAGCTGAAAGCACGACAAGAAAATTCTATGGTTTTTTGGATGATAGCAGATAAAGAAATTTGAAAGCATGGACCGAGGCATTACGCCCATGAGCTTTACCAATGGCAACCTAGCTCAATCGTGGAAGTTTTGGAAGCAAAAGTTCATCACATATCTAAAAGCGACAGAAATTATTAAGAAAGAAGACTCTACGAAATGTGCGCAAATGTTAACCTTGATGGGAGACGAAGGTATTAGAATTTTTAACACATTTTCGTTTAATGATGATGATCAAGAAACTTTTGACAATCTTTTAAAAAAATTTGATGACCACTTTAATCCAAAAACCAATTTGACTTACGAAAGATATAAATTTTTATCATGTCGTCAAAAAGAAGGCCAATCAATAGAACAATTCATTATTGAACTTAAAAATCTGTCATTATCTTGTGAACTGGAGACTTTGAGAGAATCATTAATTAAAGATTTACTTGTATGCGGAATTAAATGTGACAAATTACGCAAACAGCTATTTGACAAAGACTGCAAGACCCTGAACGAAGCAGTAAATTTTTGCATGAACTCTGAGTCAACTAAAGAACATAATCGGCAAATTACCAATGGCTTTGGTGATGCACATGGAGATGTCGATGCTGTTAACAAGAAGTTCCGTCCACCACAATCCAGGGCGAGGCATTTTTCCAACCAGAGGAGATCATATCCATCTACCAGCCACAACACGAGAAGTTCGCAGCAGAGTCAGCCATGCAGAAACTGTCAACGAGTACATGGTTATCGAGAATGTCCAGCATACCAAGCTAAGTGCAAAAAATGTTCAGGTTTAAACCATTTTTCTCATTGTTGTTTAAAATTTCCTAGTAATGCTAATCAAAAATTTAATTTTCAGACGAAACAAAGTGACAACTTCCGCAAAAATAATTTTAAAAAAAGAGTTCACGGTATTGAACAAGAACAAACTTCTACATCAAGTGATGATGACGATTGTAAGAATTTTTTATTTTTAGATATGATCGAGACAGATATTTCAATCAATACCATGCCGGGACAATCAGGGGCAATTGGGACTGTCTCCGAGGATTCCTGGGTGACGAACCTTGAGGTCAATGATAGGGCAAACATCTCATTCAAACTGGACACTGGAGCTATGGCCAACGTAATTCCTGTAAGTGTACTAGGGAAAATTAATGTAGATATTTCAAAATTACAAAAAACTAATGTTAAATTAAGTTCTTATACGAAACATAGCTTACCAATTTTGGGCCAGTGTTATCTGGAATGTAGATCAAATAATAAACGTTGCAATCTTTTATTTTATGTAGTAGATTTTGAAAGTATTCCAATATTAGGTCTAAAAGGCTGTTTGGAAATGCAACTTATTAAAAAAATACAGTCAATAGACAATAGTTTTCAAAATAATTCAAATATTAATGAAATTTTAAATAAATATAAGCATATTTTTAAAGGTGTAGGGTGTTTAGAGAAAGATTATCATATCGAACTTAAAGAAAATGCTGTACCGCTGGTTTGCCCCGCAAGAAAAATTCCTTTGGCTTTAACTGATAAATTAAAATTTGCTTTAAATCAGTTAGAAAAAGATAAAATCATTAAAAAAGTCACTGGGAGTACTGATTGGGTAAATCCAATAGTAATTGTTAAAAAACCCAACGGTAACTTAAGAATTTGTCTTGACCCATCCCGAATTAATGAATTTTTGAAAAAACCGTCATTTCATTTGCCAACTTGGGATGAAATTGCATCAAAATTACATGGTTCTAAATATTTCAGCACGTTAGATGCAACTCAGGGATTTTTGCAAATAAAATTGGACGATGAAAGCTCTAAACTTTGCACTTTTGCAACGCCTTTTGGCAGATATTCTTTTTGTAGATTACCCTATGGTCTTTCATGCTCATCTGAAGTCTATCAAGAACGCATGCAACAAATTTTTGGAGATATAGAGGGTTGTGCAATATTTATAGATGACATAATTTGTTTCAGTAATTCCATTTCTGGCCATAACGCTATCTTAAAAAAAATATTAAAAAGAGCTGCACAATACAATATACGTTTCAATAAAGAAAAATGCAAAATTTTATGTAAAAAAATAACTTATCTAGGCCATGAAATTAGTGAAAAAGGCATTGAAGTGGACAAATCGAAAATTCAGGCAATATTAGACATGCCTAGTCCAAAAAACGTCAAAGATCTCCAACGATTTTTAGGAATGGTAACGTATATTGCCAGATTTGTAAACAATTTGTCAGAAAAAACTGCAATTTTACGTTCTTTACTCAAAAAAGATATAATCTTTCAGTGGTCAAATGAACACGAAAAAGCATTCCAAAATTTAAAATCACTTTTAATAAAAACACCATGTTTGCAATTTTTTGACACTAACCAAGCTACGACTATTTCTGTTGATGCCTCTCAGAATGGCATGGCCGCTGTTCTGATGCAAAATAATAGACCATGTGCTCATGCATCGAGGGCATTAACAGAAACACAGTCTCGCTACTCTCAAATCGAAAAAGAATTATTAGCCTGTTGGTTTGGTGCAACACGTTTTTATCAGTACGTTTTTGGTAGAAAATTCATTATTGAAACGGATCATAAACCATTAATCTCAATTATTAAAAAACCTTTACATCTCACTCCACCGAGACTGCAAAGAATGCTCATGCAGTTAAAAAAATATAATTTTGAACTTGTTTTTAAGCCAGGCAAAAAACTAATCGTAGCAGATGCCTTAAGCAGAGCATTCAGTGCAAAAAACTTTAATGAAAATTTAGACTTTGATATCGAATCAGAAATTTGTGCTGTAGAACTTTCTCTAAATATCACAGACCAGAAAAAACAAGAAATTCAAAAATTAACTCGTGAAGATTCGGAACTTTCTGAATTGAGAAACCTTTTAGAGAATGGTTGGCCCAAAAGCATCAAAAACTGCCCAGAAAATGTCAAATTTTATTTTAAATTTAAAGAGGAAATTTCATGTATTGATCAACTTATTTTTAAGGGCCAAAAATTAATTGTTCCTCAAGCCCTACGTAAAGAAATTTTGCAAAAACTTCATTATAGTCATTTAGGTTATAAAAAATGTTTAGATATGGCTAATTTGTCATTTTTCTGGCCAGGGATGCGAAAACAAATAGAAGACATGATAACCTCCTGTAATGCATGTCGTACCTATCAGAGATCTCAGGGTTCCGAGACCATGAAGCCTCATGACATACCAAAAGTTCCATGGCAAAAAGTAGCTGCCGATATTTTTCAATTTCAATCTGAATGTTATCTTTTAATCGTTGATTATTACTCAAAGTTTGTCGAAGTTGTTAATTTGAATCAGAATTTAACCTCTCAAAATTTAATCAATAAATTTAAATCTGTTTTTTCACGTTTTGGCATACCCAAAATTTTAATGAGCGATAATTCTAGTAATTTTTGTAGTTTAGAATTAAAAAATTTTTCAAAAAATTGGGAATTTCAACATATTACATCATCTCCTTTGTATCCTCAGTCAAATGGACAAGTTGAAAGGTCGGTGCAGTCTGTAAAAAATCTTCTAAAAAAATGCTTTTTCAATCAACAAGATCCATACTTAGCTTTATTAAACTTTAGAAATACACCTTTGGATGGTGAGAACTCTCCAGCAAATGCTCTCATGCACAGAAACTTAAGATCAATAATTCCAGAAATAAATAGTAAATTCTCTAAAAATTTTAAAAAAGAAAAGTTTAATTCACATATAACAAAAAACCAGCAAAATCAAAAAAGACACTATGACAAAAATAAAATTACTTTGCCTCCTTTAAAAAACAATTGTCTAGTAAAAATTCAAATAAAGCCTCAAACACCATGGCAAACTGGCAAAATTTTAAGAAAAGTAAGTTTCAGATCATATTTAGTACAGCTGGAAAATGGTAAAATCTTTAGACGAAATCGAAAATTCATTAGAGAGTTCAAAACATCCAAGGATTATTCATTTAAGTATTTTCAAAATTCTGGAAAACCGGAAAATTTCTCTGACTTGTTATCAGAAAATAAACTTCAAAACACTCAAAGATTTTTAAAAATAGTCGAAAATTCAGATAACAACAGGTCCATGTCTGAAAATACAAATGTAACAAACTTCCAAAGTAATTCTGTAGGTAGTAATGTAGGTGACAACTCAGGTGACAACTTTATTGACAATGTTCCTAGCTGTAGTGACAATGATAGCCTTGTCAGCTGTAATTTTAGTTTTTCTTGTAGCTCTAGTCTTGTAAATTCTTCTTCTGACAAAGAAAAAACTTCTTACTTTGTTAATAATTCTTATGACAACTTTCAATATGAAAACTTTGTAAATAAAAAACTTCTAGAAAGTGCTAACATGACAAATCAAAATTTTGGTGAAAATTCATCTTCAAATTCAGAAATACCAACTACTTTTTATGAAACTCAAAAACTTCAAAAAGACTCCAAAAAAGGGGAGGAAAGCACTAGTCATACAACTAGATTTGGACGAAAAATAAAAACTCCATTCAAACTCAATGATTATGTCATAAATAGTAGTCCAGAAACTGCAAAAGAATAAACTTTTAGTTTTTTCAATTTGCACTGTTTTTCACTTTACATAAAGTGAAAACTTCACTCCTTTTAAATTTTGGATTTCACTTTACATAATGTGAATATCATTATTGTCATAATTTGTCAAAATTAAACTAAACTTTATTTTTAAACTTAATATTTCATTCTAATATCTTAGAAAGCCTTTCTGAAGTTTTACACAAAACTAGCTCAAAAAACTAAATTTAAAAACAAACAAAAAACCACTACAGCCTAAGTGTTTGTTTGGTTGTACAATGCATGTATGTCTGTTGTATTCTACTTTTAAATGTTGTAACAAAAATGTGATTTACAAATGTGATAAGTTAAGATTAGGTAACAACTACAAATAACATTTTAAAACTGCTGATTTTATCTTATATAAAACTTTTATTCTTACAAATAAGTGCAACAAAACTTTCCAATTTTTACTAATAATTGTAATAACATTTTAAATTTTAATCCTTAACTTATAAAAGGTATTTATTTAGACATAAATAAGACACAGGTTTTCTTAGCTATAAGGTATTAATAAAACACAAGTTTTCTTAGCTATAAGGTTTTTATTGTAAAACAAAACTTACTAACTAGTAGCATAAGCATATTTTAAAAATATTGTACTTTAAACTTTTCATTATAAAAAGGGGGATGTCACATGACTAACCATATAAAACTGTTATGCTTATTCATTAGCCGTTATTCATAACCAACCAAGTATATTGTATCTGCAAAAATGTCAACTGTCAGAACTGACAGATAACCGAACCATTTTTAATAAACGCAGTTGTTACCTGGTCACGCCAGTAAAATGTCGCCTCATTTCTAATCACCTCAAGATTTATAAAAAAATCCAAAAGTAAAGTAAAATTACAGTGGGCGAATATTTAAAAAAAAAATTGTTTTTTTGCACTTTGAAGATCAAAAGTGCGCTTTTTATTACAAATTTTAGGGATAAAGTATCACCTTTTATCCCGTGGATAAAAAGTGACGTTCAAAGATAAAACGTAAAAATGGGAAGTCTGTTTTTCTTGCAAAATAATTTAAATAAAAACGGGGCCCAAAAATGAGTAAAGTATCTTTTGAGCACTCGGCGAACTGTAGCTTCATACAATTTTTTTTTCTCGGGATAAAAGTGCCACTTAAGTCACTAAGAAGATAATATACTATTTTATCACTTTTTTTACTTTTAGAACGCATAAGCATAAAACATTCAGACTTATTAAATGAGTGGCCTCTCACAAAAATCTGAAGGTGTTAAATATTTTCAAAAAAATTCAACCCTTGTTGGGTTTAGAAGAATGTTCTGACAAAAATAGCCAAATTCTAAATAAGGCATCATTAAATTTGTTGCAAAAGTCTCAGTCTCAAATGGAAGCTCGGGACAAAACAAAAAAACCGTTATTTCGAATGGTTAAATAAAGATATTATATCTGAGAAATTTTGTTATAAAACGGATTCAGAAAAATCAAAAAATACAGATTCGGAAACAGAGGCCGTACCCGGACCGAGTCGTGGACGGCCTAAAACGGCTTTCTTACAATCATCTTTAAGAATAAAAAAACTGAGGGTGCAATGTGTGTGTGTGTATCGTAAAAATAATTATTTTGGGGTTGCTCATTTAATTTTTCTGGAAGGGACTAAGCCCCCCCAAGCCTTCCTAACTACGCCCATGAATCGAATAAAAAAAAATAGTTTTAGTTTAATTTCTAACACAAAAGTAAATTGATTTTTATTTTTAATGTAACTGTAGGTTAAACTGAATGTACTCTAAATAATTTTTTTAATATTTTAAATAAAATGACATATATATATTTTAAAAAGTTTTACTTATTTTAACCTTTAGACTGCACTTCATCACATACCCTATAAAAAAATTAACTTTTTTGAAAAACAACAAAGATTATGATTATTGTCCAAAAACCCTATTTTTGTTCTCACTGTGGGGTGTCTCAAAAAATACGTTTATTTAATGCATGAGTTTTATTAGTACTAATGCAGTACTTATTTTTTTTACTACACTAGAAAAAGTCAATAGTATGTTATTTTTTGTTAAGCACCAGCTATGGGTGTCATTCTCGGTAATTATCGAGGCACTCATAGACTAGGGTATCCTAGGATACTACTGTACATGCAAAAGTGGAGCAAGGACAGTAGGATGCTGCTCTCATGTTTCCAGAGTACTATGTCACCTAGGATACACTCTTCATTAGGGGCATATAAGGTATCCCAGGCAAAGTTTGCTTCAAAATATAATGGATGCCGCAAATAGACCACATAATATTAATCAATAAACATATAAATAGAAATTATGAAGGTTATAGTATATGTATAAGATAATTATAATATAAGTTAATTTGTTTAGTTATTTTCTAATTTAATAGTTTTCAGTTTATAGTTTAAAAGAGAAGTTACTTGTTCCATTATTAATACACCCTGTATATATTTTATTTTTTTACTGTTTTGGCTCTTATTTGTTTAGAGTTTCGGTACATACAGCAAGAATTGGACGTTAAATACCTTTTTTTTGTCGCCGTTCTGTAAATATAAGAATAGTTAGAGCTACAAAAATTAATATCTTCAAAACTAGACATAGAAAAAAACTTTTTTTTCCTAGTCTGACGCTAAGTTACAAAAATAAGCAGGTAAAGTTTAATGTAAATTCACCGAGGGGGTTTCAAAAATAAATTAAAAATTATATAAAGCAAAAAAAATTAAAAAAAAAAAATTGAAAAGACCCTTTGACTTAACCAAAAGCTATAGTATTTTTTTTATATAATAAAAATATTCTTTGAGCTGTATTTTATTACAAAATATTTAACAAATTGATTTTTGTCATACGAAAAGTACCTTAAAACAGCTAAAATCAATTTTATTTAGTAAGAAAAAATACCTGCAATAAAAAAATTATTATCTATAAAACAAAAATAATTTTCTTCTTTAAATGTTATATAAGACTATTAATCTGTGCCAAAACAAAAAGTGCTACTTATAAAATTTGGTAATAGTGCAGATATAAAAAAATGTTTTTTTGACTATCCCTCATATATTATTTATTAAATTGACAAAAATGACATCATAAGTGACTTTGTTCTTAGACATTTATAAGTCATTTTTATGGCCAATTAGTTTTTTTCGGTCAAGATGTAAGAGTTATTATTATTAAAACATACACAAAAACGACCATTTAATGAACTTTGACCACTTATATCTCAAAAATTGTACATAGAAAAACTCAACTTTACTTTTTTAGTTACATATCCTACTATATCATACAAAAATTATAGCCAATTCCACTGAGCCAAAAATTTCCCATAAGGCCTGTGTAAACAGATGCAGTGTTCTTTACTTAAGATATTAAAAGATTGGTCAGTTTATGAGCTTTCTAAATCATCCAGAACGCGTCGTGGTCATTTGAGCATTGTCCAGGACGCGTCGTGGTTGACAAGAACGGACACAGAGAGAAAAATTATGTCATTTCATTATTTGGTCGTTTGGCACCGTCCACAACGCTTTGCAATCTTTTTTCGCACAATGAGCGTTTTCGAGGTTTGAGAGTAACATATATAAGGTACAGTAAATGGCCTGGATAATATGCTCATGTTTAATCTAAATGCTACAAACTCTAACTCTACTATTAAATTGAAAGTTTCCTTATTGTTTCTGGAAGCTCCTTATAAATTTTTGGATCAACAAACATTCTTTGAGTGTGGGACAAATTTACCCTTGGAACTCAGTGTGGGACAAATATACCCTTGGGACAAAACATTTTTTAGAATTTTATTTGTAAAAATGATATTTTCATTGTACTTAAGGTCAGTTCACCCTCACAAATTACATTAGGTTAACTTAAATTAACTTACCCAAAGCCAAGTTAGACAAACTTAAGAAAACTTTTTTCCAAAAAGTGTTTTTCTACTTGGGAAGAATCCTGGAGGCAAAAAATATGATCTCTAGAGAAAATACAAGTGATAAACTTCAAAAAAACTATAAAAATCAAGAAAATGTCTCCTTAAGTTAGCCTAATTTGGCTTAGGGTAAGTTAATTTAATCTAATATAATTTATGAGGCTAAACTGACCTTTATAATGTGCAGAGGGGTGAACAGCTCTCACAATCGGTGTACACATTTCTCACAATCCCTCCCAATCACTCACCAGAAATTTATTTAAGTCCTGTAGGATGGTGTACAAATTTGGTTCAGTTGATCACCCCTCAGGGTTTACATGAATAAGCATAAGCAGTTTTAGCAACAATTTATAACTTTTTCCGATAAATAGAAAAAAAAATGCTGTAAAATGACCAGTAATTGACATGCAAATTCCAATTATTGACACCCAAATTCCAATAAATAACATTCAGTTATTGACACACAAATTCCAATTATTGACACCCAGTTAAGTATAGACACTTTAAGAAATACCAAATTAATTAATTAAAGAATAACCTTACAATACTGCTTTAAGATTACATATTTATTATGAAACAGGCACATAGAAACAGATACATAGGTAACTTATGTTATGCCATCTCACTGCCGCCTGACGAAATGCCAGAGTCGCCCGGAGTATATAGCTGTGAAATTATTTAACAAGTTACCAACAGAAGTTAAAACCTTACCATTTAATCATTTCAAGAACGAAATTAAGAAACTTCTTTTAAGCAATGCACTCTATAGTGTTCAAGAGTTCCTAAAATAAATGTAAGTTTTATGCTTTATTCAAATACTGCAAATATGTTGTCTTTATTGTCCTATTTACATTTTCTTTTAAACATTGTTTGTCTTTTTAAACTCTGTGAAGTCTTTTAAACTTGCCTGTAGATTTTAATTTTAATTGCATTAAACATAGCTAGCTAAGATAGTAAATAGTGTAATACTATATAGATATAAAAATAATAACATTTCATTTCAGAAACTTTAGATAATAAGATAATGACTTAAATGTAATACTTTTTTGACTTGTGTAAATACTTTACTGTATGCTAACATCAATAAACTACTTTACTTTACTTTACTTAATACCTCCAGTGATTGACACTTCATGACAAACACTGGAATGAGTGAACAGCCGATGTCTAGTAATTGACACCCTATGTCAAACACTGGAATGAGTTATCACAAAGAAAAACATTAAGGTGCCAACAGTGCCAGGTTATGTTGAATATTAATCTTGAATTCAGAACTAGAATATGATGTATGGTAATTATTGACACAAATGTCAATAACTGGAAAATATTATTTTATCAGGGCCAGTGATTGAAAGGTGAGCTGAAAGCTTTGAAATGATTCAAGGGAATGTTTTAGGTTATTTACAAGGTTTCTATAGTTTGTTTTTTTATTTTGGCAGTTATGTACATATTTACATTATGTTAAATGGGAAAATGTCTATGAAAAACCGCCATAATAAAAAAAACAAACAATACTTTAATGTGCAGTACAAAAATAATTCCCCTAACTAAAACACTAGAAATACAATAAAAAATAATTATACTACTTACATTTGCTGTTTCTAATTAAAACACAGTAACAAAAGACATGTTTATGTCACCATGTCAAAAACTGCCATGTTGTTTAGGAATGAGTGAATAAATTTGCAGCCACTCTTAGGCATTGGTGCCAAATGGATTTGGTAACATATTTACATGGGAATTTCAAAAAAAGAATTGCTTAAAGAATTAGACACTAGCTGTTGTTTAATTACTTGTAGGGTTTCAAAGGCTGGTCCCTTTATCTTACTGCATTTATTTCAATTTTAAGGGGATTATTTTTTTATTAACAAATTGTATATGGTTTTTAAAATTTAAATGTTCATAAAAAATTATTCCAAGATATAGGGTGTCCGAAGACCACAAGCACGCGGCTGAAATTTTGAATTTACAGCCATTAATCATGTTTTTCACAGAAAATCTCAATATAACCTCAAAATTTTATTTGTTTTTTTTCTTTTTCGCTTTTGTTCTTTCGTGTCTGTGTTTCGTGCACAGATTAGGTTAAATAAGATTGTTTTGTGTAGAAAATGACTTTTGAAAAGGGGCCTTTTTATTGAAATTGAATTTTTTTTTCAGTGGGTTCGGTTTCGGTTAGTAGTATGAACAGCCGATTTTGTTTAATGGATCGTTCATACTCGTCTTTTGTCTAGTCTTTTGTCTTGGTTTAGTCATATGTCTTGTCATAAGAAAGTTCAAAACAACTGTTTCTTATGGGAGTGTTCATACAATGCTTTTGCTTTTGTTTTTGATTAGTCTTTGTCTTAAGAGTTGCCAACTTTCAATCCTTAGGACAACAACTAAGACGAGTGACAGACATCAGCTGATATTTGTTTTTTTTACAGGGCGTCTGAAGAGCGCAAGCGCTCGGTCGAAATTTTGAATTTACCGCTATTAATCATGTTTTTAACAGAAAATCTCAACATAACCTCAAAATTTTATTTGTTTTTATTTTCTTTTTCACTTTTGTTCTTTCGTGTCTGTGTTTCGTGCACAGATTCGGTTAAATCAGATTGTTTTGTGTAGAAAATGACTTTTGAAGAGGGCCTTTTTATTGAAATTGAATTTTTCTTTCAGTGGGTTATGACTAAGACTAATCAAAAACAAAAGACGAGTATGAACAGCCGATTTTGTTTAAGACAGCTAAGACTAATCAAAGGACAAAGACTAATCAAAAACAAAAGACTAAGACGAGTATGAACAATACTTAAGACAGCTAAGACTAATCAAAGGACAAAGACTAATCAAAAACAAAAGACTAATGGATCGTTCATACTCGTCTTTTGTCTAGTCTTTTGTCTTGGTTTAGTCATATGTCTTGTCATAAGAAAGTTAAAACCACTGTTTCTTATGGGAGTGTTCATACAATGCTTTTGCTTTTGTTTTTGATTAGTCTTTGTCTTAAGAGTTGCCAACTTTCAATCCTTAGGACAATGACTAAGACGCGTGACAGACATCAGCTGATATTTGTTGTTTTTTTTTACAGGGCGCCCGAAGAGCGCAAGCGCGCGGCCGAAATTTTGAATTTACCGCCATTAATCAGGTTTTTAACAGAAAATCTCAACATAACCTCAAAATTTTATTTGTTTTTTGTTTCTTTTTCACTTTTGTTCTTTCGTGTCTGTGTTTCGTGCACAGATTAGGTTAAATAAGATTGTTTTGTGTAGAAAATTACTTTTGAAGAGGGCCTTTTTATTGAAATTGAATTTTTTTTTCAGTGGGTTATGACTAAGACTAATCAAAAACAAAAGACGAGTATGAACAGCCGATTTTGTTTAAGACAGCTAAGACTAATCAAAGGACAAAGACTAATCAAAAACAAAAGACTAAGACGAGTATGAACAATACTTAAGACGAGTATGAACAATACTTAAGACGAGTATGAACAATACTTTACTTTCTTATGACAAGACATAAGACTAAACCAAGACAAAAGACGGGTATGAACGATCCATAACACTATACTTTGATTGATTGTTGTTGATAAAGGAAAAATTAAATATTTCCTGTAGGAACCTAGAATTCACCTTCAACACTTAATATTACCTGTAAGACTAGAGTTGCTCATTTTGAGTTCCAAAATTAAATTAATACTTTCTGAACTAATTTAACAGCAAATTTTCCAAAATTTGGAACACAAGTTTGGAAAAAACCTGAGGAAACGTTATTTTAAAAAATGACATAAATCAGATGTTTATGCCGCATATTCTTGTGGGGCCGTTCGGAAATGATTTGTAAATTATGTTCCGGATTCCAGGGTACGTGCACCTCTTGTAGCACGAGCGATTTAAACAGTACAGAATATTAGATAGTTTAAGTTGTGCTACGTATTTTTACGTAAAACTGCACGTTAAGCGCTCTACGTTTTGTTCCAAATTTGAGTTTAAGTTGAATGTTTTTACGTTACCATAACAAGTCTACTAATAGCAGAGAATATGGAATTCGGCACTGTGTTTTTTTGATGTTACAATTTTGTTTTTTGTCTTTTCAATAGGGCTGTCTAACAAAACATATGATCAAATCCAAGATGTCTTCCATAGGACAAACAAACCGATTTCCCATAAGCCGTGATGTTAACAAAAACGTAAATTTTACAAAAACGACAAGAGCTTTAGTCTCAAAAATTAATCAGTTTTAAGAATAGATCCTTTGTGCATATGGGAAAAATGCGTTTTTCTTAAAAATATTAAACTAAAGCGAGAAAATCTGAAATAAAAGGGACCATGTTTTCTTCAAAAAAGTAGGTTATGTTTTTGTTTATTTTGTTTTTTTTTAACTTTTTTTCTAGTTTTTTCACTTATTTTGAATTATTACATGGGCGCACCAAGGGGGCTAGGGGCCCGGACCCCCCAAACCACATATTTTTTTAGATATTTTCCATATATTTCATGAATAAACAGAAAAAATAGCATAAAGTACATCATGAGACCTCTGGGGCCCCCAAAGGTTTTTGACCAATGAATCAATGAACTATCAGCCCAAGGTAGGGGAAAGTAGTTCTATTCAAAGAGCTCACTTCAAGGCTCACTTAACAGAGACGAAATTGAAATAGACTAAACTTTTCTCATTGGGCACAATAGATCCATTTGTGGTCGCAGTGCATGGAGGTCCAGTAGGGCCTGCCACCACTTTCGAATACATACATACATACTTTTCTCATCAGATTCAGGTTTTCTCTTAGGATCTTTTGTTGTACTTGACTAAACCTTTTATAGCGTTAAACTGTGAAAAATATTTCACTATGATTTTTAGGTTTAGACAAAGTCTAATTGTTTTAACCCTCCAGTAGTAACATGAAAAAGAGGCACAACTTATAGGTAGGTCAGTCCAACAGATCAATATGCACATATAAGTTCCAACCGAGGTCAAGCAAACTTCTAATAAGTACTTTACAAAATATGTTTATTTAAAAAAATATAAGTAAACATTATATATAAAAAAACTTGCAAAATTAAAATACAGTTTTTTCTTGTCATTGGCCTCAGACACCGTACATCACCATATGATTTTCCATGAACTATAATACATAGGGCTTAAGTACAGTCAAACCTAAGGTTCATCAGCTCACAACAGTAGTACTGTTCAAATTTTACAACAGTACAATATTCGCTGTTGTATTACTACTGTTACTATTACTTTTATCTTTTATTACTGTTTTTTTGTAACAATACTTGCCCAATTATGTATCTAAAAGTTTATGCAAATAAACATATCTCTTTACTCTACAATTGGGCGTAACAGCATATGACCCATTAGGAGTATTAGAACCCAAGTTTTTTTGAGAGAAATTGAAAAAAATATCTCAGAGAACTTATTTGTTTTTCTTGTGGTCATCAAAGTCAACAAAGATTACTTTTTTATCCATCTATTATTAATGATGCCATAAAAATTTTTTTTTGGTAATAAGCTCAGAACAGTACTGGAGAAATTTCACAACAGGACTTGTAGTAGGTCCAGTCAGATACTATACAAATTTTACGGTGTACAAGTTTTAGGTGTCAAAAAGCATGGAAATAAAGGAAAATTTGCACCAAAATAGTTTAAGATAAAAAGAGGTTTGAGTTAGGGGACTGTCAAACTCACCAGTTTATTCTAAACTGTTTTGAGGTCTGTAAAATAAATATTTATTAAAGAAAAAGAAACTTTGATGATACAGGACTTCACTCAACACTATACAGGACGCTACACTACCAAAAGTTTATTTAAGGTTCTGTAGGATGGTGTACAAATTTGGTTCAGCTCATTATTCACACTTTAACCTCATATTGTTTTCCTTTTCTTTCTTCTCGGGACCCTTTTTTCAACCATAATTTTTAAAATTTTTCAACCGTTTTGAAACAATAATCCATTCAGAAGAGACCCAGTCATGATCATTGCTGTATTCTAGTTTTGAAAGTTGCTTGCCTAGATTAGTAAAAAAATCATAGTGAAATATTTCTTACAGTTTAACACAATTGTATGTTACACTTCTGCAAAAGGTCCACTCAAGCACAAAAAAACATCCCAATAGAAAATGTTGCCAAAATGGCAGTTACACATTTATCCAAAACAAACCTGACAAAAAACTTTCAAATATTTCAATTTATCCTCTGTTAAGTCAGGTAATAGAGCACTTATCCACTTTCTTTTCCCTTCTTTGAGCTGATACCTAGTTCATTTAAATCAAGATGATTTTTTAAGGTCAAAATACTTGGCATTCCATCAAAACTAACATTATCAAGCTCTCCCCAACTGCCACAATTCATAACAGCACAGAAACTAATAATAATGATTCAAACTGAGTAAAAAACGGGAAAAAAAGTAAAAAAAACAGAAGTAAATAAAAACATAACCTGACTTTTGAACAAAACATGGTCCCTTTTATTTGAGATTTACTGGCTTCAATTGATTTTTTTTAAGAAAAACGCATTTTTCCCATGTGTACAAAGGTTCAATACTTAAAACAGCATCTTTGTTGTAAATTAAATCGTTTCACTTTTTTTAAAAATTACGTTTTTGTTAACATTGCGGCTTATGGGAAAACGCTTTGTTTGTCCTATGGCAATCATCTTGGATCGAAAAACAGCTGATCGTGACAGTTCGTTAGACAAGCTAATAGTAGGAATATATTTGCAAAGAATCGTTTGTACTGGAAGCGGAAATTATCGGCCTCATTTTTCGATCGGTCAATCAACCAATTCTATTCTTTGGTAACGTTAAGGTGCCCGCAGACTACCGTAAGATAACGTAAATACGTAAGCTCCTAACGTGACCTTGACGACGGTGTGACGAAGTGCGCTTGCGTAACTGTCAAATCTGATGCTTACGTAAAAATACGTAGCACAACCTAAACTATCTATTAATCGCCGTCCTAAGCGTAACACCCGTATTTGAAAAAAATCAAAAAATTCGATTGTTGGTTAAGACAAACTATAATAATATACTCTATTGTTTATACTAATGTAACAAATCGTACACCTATAAAAAGTATTTAAAAAGTCATTTAAAATTTTCTTTTGTCCATAAGCCACTACGTATTTTTAAACATTCATACGCGGTTTACTCCATTTCATTTAAAATTCAGATACGGAGGTCTTGCTTAGCAGGGCAGAATATGGGTCATATCGTTGTTTGAGGAGATCAAACAACGGTCATCTGTCATATACTCATTGATAATAGACACTTATTGGAATAAAACCTGACCTTATTTTAAAATTGACCCTATGGCTACAGATTTACATATAAAAACCAGCTGCTTTATAAAGTCAGGTTTTATTCCAATAAGTCCCCAATATTGTCACGGTTCTGGGGGCCGTAAAGGTGCTTTTTGGGTAGGGAGCGGTGTGGAACCGAACCCCAAACAACGAAGCTCCCTTAGGTTGAACCTAACTGTACCGCACTGTCGAATCGAGATAACAAGGTTAACCCGATTCGACCGTATCGTAACGATATGGGCAATGTTAGCCTTGGCGTCCGCCGGAAAAATTACTTGGCGGATGGATCAAGACCAAGGCTAAAAATCAACACAGTTTTAGAGGGCTACAACTTCTTTATTGAAAGGTCTATGGAAACTTTGAGAGGGGGTTGGTCCACCCCCTTACCCTTATTTAAGCCGATCACACACAAAAATGCATAGCGCATAGCACGGCGCATAGAAGTTCAACCTTATGGACTTTTCTTACGCAAATCCAATATGGCCGCTGCTATTCGATCGCTGATTGGCTTTGCACCACTATGTGCCATGCTATGCGCTTATGCATTTTTGTGTGTGATGCGCTTTAGTCTACACTGCTATATCCACTTTGTAGCATTGGTTCGTCTTGTCTCTGTCACAAAAGCTGTGGACGCTACACATCCGTGACACTCAAAAGTCGATCGACTTGCTACTCCAAATTTAGACTCCCCAATTGCAGACCCCCCAATTACAGACCCCCCCAAATATAGACCCCCAATTACAGACCCCCCAGTTATCGACTGCCCCAGAAAAACGTTCCTGGGTATATTTATCACTTTTCCCTAGGCCACGATAAATACGTGCGTGCCCATATTCCAAATATTCGTTGTTTGAATAGGCATCACGTATTTATCTAGACCCTAGGGTTACTCCAGTGACTTATTCCTAAGGTTTCCAATAATTATTTATTAATTTATTATTCCTTACATTCCCGCCGCCCCAGTAAAAATCGCCCTCGATTTTTGAGACTGCAAGGACTGCTGGCATTGGCTGCACCGTCCTCCTCTCAAATAAGTTTGACTGTTCAGTTAACAGACAAAAAAATAATACGTATTTACATTAAATTCCAAATATCTACACACACATGGGGCCAAATCTCTTAATCCCTACCTATCTTAAGATATTTCAGCCCTACGTGCGTACTGACTGGCTCGCAGTTTAGTTAGATATATACTTTACGACTCACCATGCATCTCATTCTGTCCCGTACCTCAATTCTATAACTAGTCCTCCCCCTGTCACCTTTTACTCATGGTACTGAGAGGAAACATCACCTCATTGCATCTCAATCTGTCCCGTGCTTCAATTTTATAACTAGTCCTCCCCCAGTCACCTTTTACTCATGGTACTGAGAGGAAACATCACCTCATTGCATCTCAATCTGTCCCGTGCTTTAATTCTATAACTAGTCCTCCCCCAGTCACATTTTACTCATGGTACTGGGAGGAAACCTCACCTCATTGCATCTCAATCTGTCCCGTTCTGGTCTTCATAACTCCATATCACTCTTGTGTCAAGTGAGACGGAGTATTGAAACTTTGTAGGTATCTAAGCTTCATCATTATTTTCCGCCCCAAGGTTTGCTCAGTGTAACCCTGGTTTAGAAAATGGCTTTTATAGTGTTGAATATTTCAGCTTCTATGACATTTTATATTCACTACAAAGGAAGTCTCTTCCCCCAGTGTAGTTTTATGAAGACTGCTGCCACTGTACTTTACTGTTTGGCCTCTTCTTTGTCATAGGAGCTGTATCTCTATCTCTCCTTCTTTCTCTGCTTCGACCTTCTATGGCCTTTTTGTTAAAATTTGTTTTTACTACAAAGGGATTCTCTTCCCCCAGTGTAGTTTTTAAAAGTACCACTTTGCTCCATCTGCTTCTTCTCCTGTCTTGACCGGATCAAGCTTCCATCTTGTCGCCTGTCGTATATATCTAACCTCCCTACATTTAAAAGTCTTCCCATTTTCCGAAACTAAAATATTCAAATTAATCTAAAAATATCCTATATCCACGTGTGGAAGTGTATTTACCCTTTTTCTTCTTAGAATTAGTTGTTTGGAGAAAGTAACTTTTAGAAAAATATACGGAAATATTTTAGCGTTGAGATTTTGTCCCAACTGACGTTGTGTCCTTTTATTCTTTTTGCCGAAATTAAAAAAATATTATTAAAAAAATAAAAATTTTAATATACTTATTTATTATTTAAATAAAATTGTTTTGGAATTTAATTGATACAGTTAGGTATGTAATCAATAAAATTCAGTTTCATTCCTTGTTTACTAAGTGAAAAATGTAAATATTTGAGATTTATTTAGGGTTTATTTTTTAAATATTTTTGTTTTTTATTTTCTTTCCACTAGTTTTCATGTTGCTTCGTTGACCTGTTATTTCCTTTTTGTTTTTTGGGACTTTCTAGGATGTCCAAGGATCATTGTAGCGATAATCACTCTCAACCAATGTAAATATTTGATATCTAAGGTGTATCACCCCGTCCAATTATTTTGGGTCAGCATGGCTTCAGTCCGCCTTTGTGTCCCTATAGTCGTTATTTGGTAAGTCTCTATTGTTTAATAAATAGTATTCCAGGGGAGTCCCTGGTCCTATTCTATAGTCAACATTTTTTGTTCTCGTATTTACTGTTGAGTGTAATTGTGCTAATGCTCAGGCCCCTTTTTGTCTGTCATGTTTTGGGCCGTTGGCCCCTTGTTCGGTTTTGACGTCTTTGTTGTTTGTCTTTATTTTTGTCCCTTTGATGGTCAACCCTGCTCTTTTTTTTTGTTTATTATTTTAATAAAAGAACACTGTCATTTCTGTGGTGTGGGTAGTTATCTGTTTGTCGGTGTGTTTCTTAAATATGGCGTCCCGTATTGAAACATGCTTACTCTCTTTTTTATTATTCCCAGACCACAAAATTTTTTCTTTTTGTTAGAGATCTAACATCTCACTCTTATTTCCTATCTCATTATTTCCTGCTTAAATGTCACCTATATAATAACTAGACACGTCTTGAACTTTTCAGGATCAGTTTTTTAACAAAAAATGTTTTGAACAACCCTGCTTAACAAATATTAATCAGATAAAAATTTCGTAAAATTTATTTTTTCTTTCTTTCTTTTTGTAACTAGGTGAGTACCCTCAACCTTTTTACTTCGAACTCTATATGCGCCTTTCTCGCATTTCCACGCCAATAACTTTGGCCTCCACGCCACTTTCAATCTTCAGTAGCTCCTTTTAATCATTTTTAAACTCAATTTCAATGCATCACTATCACTTTACTTATTCTATCCTTTGAGACATAACGCATGCGTTGCATCCATCAGACTGTATTCAGTAAAACCTTGTGCCTCTCGATAATTTTTCCCGGACTTTTATAATCTCAATCTCAATGTGTGTGTTGAGTTCACTTACAAAAAATCGTTAATTTTTAAGAGTCAAACTCGTTACAGAAGAATCACGTAGTGTCCAATTTTGGTAACGCATACCGTTTGAACCTCCCTACTACTTCAATTTATCAGCACTTGGAGTACTCCCGTTTTTGGCGAGCATCCAGAACTTACTGTTACAACCTACGTGTCTCGACCGCCTTTTGCGACGAATCACTCTCACAAAGACCCTTTGGCCTTCTTATAACACAATACTCTTCTTGAAAAACGCATTTCTCTTAACCAAGTCAAACTCATAACAAGAGATCACGGAGTTGCCATTTCGGTGCAGAAAACTCGTTTAGGCAGAACTCCTACCCGAGAAAAGATTACAGTCTCTTCTCAGTTCCTATTTCAATTATAAAGTCCTTGAGGTGTCCATTTTTTTGGTGGACACCCTCCCTCTTTACAGCTTTCTTCTTTTTCTTTTTCGCCCTATGCATCGATTTACCCATTTGGCCTTTTTTCCTCATGAAATCCACTATTTTACTATGTCCACAATAACAATATCTGTTGGGTACTTTATTGTATAATAATCAAACTTTTACATTTCATGATTAGTTTCTAATATCTTTTTTTTAAATAGTCTTAACTTATCTTTAGATGACTTTACCTAAATCTTTTTATCCAACCAAATACGCATCATTTATCACTATATTTATTGATCCTGAAAAACTGCTTCATTAGTGTACTATTAGTAGTTAAATTTTTTTTTCTATTTATTATCTCCAAAATCTATTCAATTATTATTATTCTTATCTAGCAGGTATTTCTTTCTACCACTTCATTACAGCGACAACCTTTTTCCTTTTATTTTATAAAACTCTTAGTCAATTTATTTCATCAATATTTATCTGAAATACTTGCTTACTTAATAGTTTATACATCTCTTTCCCAATTCAAGCACGGAAAAATAATAGAAATTAAAGTTCTTAAGTTTAATAACTTTTCTATCTCATTCTTTTCTCAGTCACCCTATTAGACTCATTTACATCGGTTCAGTACGGTCAGTAACCGACCCTGTCAATAATATCAGTAATTAAGAATTCTGAGAAAAAAAATTGCATTTTTTATTCATAACTGTTTTTTAAATTTATTTTAACTAAATAAACCTTTGTTGTGTAGGTCATGTATCTTTTCTTAGAATTAACGTAAACAATATGTGTGGCATCTACCTATGCCTTTGCTAACTGTATCAAATTCATAACGAGGTTAATAGGGAACTTGCCCAAAAAATCGAATCCTTTAAAAACAATTAAAATCGTAAGGTATTATCATCATAAACTTCCTAGAAAAAGAAAAATTCCAATAACAATTAAATTACCTGAGAAATAAAGGATTGAAATTTGAATAACTTGACCTGTTCTTAAAACGCGCTGCTATTGGTTGTGACGTAACGCCTTTGGATCTCGATCCATGCGACCGTTAACCGACATTGAAACAACACGTAAATAATTGATATTGTACGTATTGGAGCTTTGAACGTGGTGTTCAGTTATTTCCGGACGTAATTTTGTCTAAATCTTCTTAATTTAGTGTTTTGTGATTCTGTTAAAGACTGAAAATGGTTGATACGGGGTTTATAAAAGGACAATCAGACAATTTACCTAGAGTTGATATGTTTATGACTGCATTATACATTAAAAATTCGGAGGATTTTTCTCAAGCTGAAGTTTGTGGTGTAAAAGCTCGCAAGTAAGTATAAATACCTAAGTACTGTAAGTACTATAATATAATAATTATATATATATATATATATATATATATATATATATATATATATATATATATATATATATATATATATATATATGTTATATGAAAATATCCTGCCTACACTTAGAAGAAACCAGAACCTTCTATGAAACCCGAGAACCTTCCAGATAAGAAGCTTATTCTGCTGACTTGCGTTTCCCATGAAATAAACAACACGTGCATTCAAGCCGAATCAGCACTTTATTTCTCAGAACCTTTCAAGATAAGAAGATCATTCTGCTGACTTGCGTCTCTCATGGCATAAACAACACGTGCATTCCTGCCGAATTGCACTTTAGTTCTAAGAAGTTTAAATCTAGAATATTAAGGAATTATTCCATTGCTTAATCAGCACCTTTTCTTTATATAAACTCAAATCATTGTAATGTTAAGTCATTCTCTTTAGAATCGTTCTTAAGTACACGTTCAATTATAACGTTTAAGTCCTATATTGTATTTAATCAAAATAAAGTTTTTTAAAAAAGTTAAAAGTAAACTTTGAAGTATAACATTTGGCGCAGTCGTACGGATAGTTTAACACACGCGAAAATACGAGTATTCTAATTCGCGAGTGGTGAAGCTCTTTAAGCTATCAAGAATCTACAGCAACCAAGAAGTTACACAGCAACAAAGAAGTAACATAGCAACCAAGTAGTTACATAAGCAACCAAGAAGCTAGACAGCAACGAACCAAGCGTCCTCGCAACCAACGGATACGGAAGGAACACCTAGTGAAGCCCCTGGTAGCCGAACACGTGGAGACAAATGGTCCAGCTAAAGCTTTTGTGAGTAAGACAATTGAATCATCACGTTTTATTTTTTTTCAAATAAGTTGATATTTTGAAAAATCTGTTCGATTTTCTAACCCTCACTTTTACAATTTTGAATTTTTAAGAAAATTTTTCAATTTAAAAGAAGTCAAAAATAAAAATTTAGTTTTAAGAAACAAAACCTAAGAAAAGTTTTAATTTAAGTTTTAAAACACAAGAAAACAAAAACCAATAAAAATGACTGAACCTCGTAATAACCAACCAGCAAACGTACCAGCAAACCAACCTATAGTTGAGGTTGAACCTTATCGTTTATCGGAAATTTTCTCATGAATCCCTAAACACGATGGAGATCAAATATTTTTAGGAACTTTTATCAATGCTTGCGATTGTGCTTATAACATGGCCGTCGGAGATCAACGCGATTTATTGGTCATACACATTAAAAATAAATTAAAAGGAAAAGCCGCACAATTAGTAAACTATCGAAATCCTCTTTCTTGGATTCAAATTAAACAATTATTAACAACATATTATGGAGATACGCGAGACCTTTCTTCATTAATTCAAGATCTACAAAGACTTAAACAACAAACAAACGAATCACCTTTAATGTTTTTCAATAGATTACAAGTCATGAATTCAAAAATTCACGCTTGTATTCAAAAATCAAATTTAAATATGCTTCAAAAAGATGCACAAATCCAAATTATAGATTCTATGGCATTAAATACGCTTTTAACAGGATTAGAATCGCGCATAGGTCATATTGTCCGTGCTAGCAATCCAAAAGATTTACTTGAAGCACAAGTAAGAATAAGACGCGAACTACAACTTTCATATTTTGAAACACAAAAAACTCCAAACCGACCCAATGTTTCAAATAATCCCATACAAAATAGACAAAATAATTTTCAATCGCGAAAAACAGCTTCTCAACCACAAAAATGTTTTAAATGTAATCGTTTAGGTCATCACGCAAGTGAATGCCGTACTTCTGTACAGAGACCCCCGGTCTACACAAATCAAAATCAACAATTTAACCAAAATTTTCAAAGACCCAATTTTGCCCAAAATCAACCAAGCACCTCTAGAAATTTTGTACCCCAAAACCAACAAAATAATTTTAGACCATCAGTAATTCAAAGAAATCCAAATTACAATTCCCCACAACATAGAGCACATGTAGTGAACTATTCTGATGAATATTTTAATAATTTTGACAACTACGATCCTTATGATCCAAATTTTGAAAATTTTAATAATTTTGTCAATTACCATCCTTATGATCCAAATTTTGAAATTTTTCAGTATGAAAATCAGTTTCATTACGAAAATGAAATTTATCAACCAGCTTATGATTACCCTTATTCAAAAGAATTTTCGAATAACTTTGAAGAACAATATTTAAATGACATAAGTCAATATAATTTTAATCAACCCGGAGTATATCAAAATTTTGAAAACCAAAATCAAATTTTGCCACCAGAAACCCAAAATTTTGAAATTGCTTCCAATCAAAACCATCCACCCCAATCGATTCAAGAAATGGAATCCCAATTAGAACAAACTACTACGAAAATCCAACACATGTCAATCAATCAAATCCCAGAACAAACATTCGTGTAAATACCAATCTACATAACTTAAACTCAAAAAATCTTTTTTATATTAATGACGTAACAAATAAATTTAAACTTTTAATTGACACCGGCGCAGGAATTTCAGTATTTAAAGAAAAAACAGTCGAAAATTATAATAATCGATTTGCAGAAAATGTAATAGTATAAGGAATAACCGATGAAAAAATTCCAATCACTCAATCAGTTTTAATCCCTTTCGCTAAAGACAATCCACTAAAAGTCTATATTTGTAATTTAGACATAGAATTTGACGGAATATTAGGACTCGATTTTCTTGAACATTACAAGTGCGTAATTGATTTAAATTCAAAACAGCTATGCACCAATTTTAAAACAATACCTTTAATTCAAGTTACAGAAAAAACTTTCGAACAAAATCCCGAAATTATTCAAAATCAAATAAATCAAAACATACCACCAATACCTAAACCAAGATTAATTCAAAATCAATAAACGCCACCAATACCAAAACCGCGAATAAATATAAATCAAAATAATTTTCAAAATCAAATATCTCTAGAACCGCGAACCGAACAAGTTTTTAAATTAAAATGTAATTTAAAAAATACAGATGAAATTTTAATTGGTCAAGAAATAGAAAAAGTAAGATTACCAAACGCCCTAGTCCACATTAACGAAAATGGTGAATTTTATACATCAGTAATAAATCCCAATGCTATTCCTAAAACAATAAATTTTAACAACTTGTCTTTTGAACCCATACCAAATGTTCACGATATTTTAAATTTCAAAACCAATGAAGACCAATTCATTGATAGAATCGACCTTATTAAAAATCAATTAAGACTAGAACATCTAAATTATGAAGAAAAATAATTAATTTCAAATCTTTGTTTTGAATTTTCTGACATTTTCTATATTGAAGGAGATCAATTAACTTTTACTAATGAAAGCAAACATACAATTGAAACCATACTTCAAGAAAGTACCTTCGAAGAAATAAATTCACCAATAATCAATATTCCATATACTTGTTGTAAAGATATGCCTGAAATCCCCAAAATTCAAGGCCTAAAACCACTAAAGTTAAGTAAAATAAACGTCGAAGATCTGAATATTGCACAACATAATCTCAACCAATATTCAGAAGAATTAGATAAAATGATGAATCAACCATTCATTCAAAAACAAATTGATTGGTTTACTATCATTACAATTACATTGATAGTACTACTAGTAAGTCTTTACATTATTAACAAATGTCGAAGACACCGAAGAACAAGAAATGGTAATAATACCAATAACGATAATGATAATGACTTTCCACCATTTCCAAAACCTAATCTACAAAGAATTAGGAATTTATCGAATATCTTACCAAGAAGAAGACCAAGCATACACATCGAAGAAGAAATCGATCCCAATGCAAAATTAATAATCAATCAATCATATTAATAAAAGTTGCCGTATAACGTCAACTTCTTCAAAAAGAGGGGAGCTGTTATATGAAAATATCCTGCCTACACTTAGAAGAAACCAGAACCTTCTATAAGAAGCTTATTCTGCTGACTTGCGTTTCCCATGAAATAAACAACACGTGCATTCAAGCCGAATCAGCACTTTATTTCTCAGAACCTTTCAAGATAAGAAGACTATTCTGCTGACTTGCGTCTCTCATGGCATAAACAACACGTGCATTCCTGCCGAATTGCACTTTAGTTCTAAGAAGTTTAAATCTAGAATATTAAGGAATTATTCCATTGCTTAATCAGCACCTTTTCTTTATATAAACTCAAATCATTGTAATGTTAAGTCATTCTCTTTAGAATCGTTCTTAAGTACACGTTCAATTATAACGTTTAAGTCCTATATTGTATTTAATCAAAATAAAGTTTTTTTAAAAAGTTAAAAGTAAACTTTAAAGTATAACATATATAACCATACTAATAAGTTTTATTAAAAATAAGTATATTAATTAAGTGAACCTATTTAAAACACTGTTTTGAATGAGCTCTATAAACACTAGTGCTGATTTATTTTCATTTATACCTACCCACATAGGTACAGAGTGGTCCAAATTGGACACTTTTGATAGGAAACGCCCATTTCTAGAGGAGATAGAAAAAAACTAACCTACATGTTACGAGCTCGATTTTTGTTAAAACATTAATGCCGAAAACCGCACATCGATATCTTAAACTACTTTCAAGATATATATTCATTTTGGTGCATTTTCGACCCACCCCCGTAACTTTTTTATTTATGAATATTTTTTATTACTGTAAAAAGATTCCTAAGGTACTTTTTTAAGAGCAATTCAAATGTCAAATTAAAAAACTTTTTTTTTAATTTGATGAATAAGAATTGGTTTAATTTTTTTAAAATTATTTTAAAAAAATAAAAAAATAAGAAGTAATAAAAAAATAAAAAAATTTAATATTAAGTGTGAAACATAATTTTAAAGGAAATTTTACGCTAATTTTAAAAATCGAATAAAATAAGGATCAATCCATAAGTAAAATATAAACTTTATGTAATATCTCAAAAACTAAAAGTGAGAATAAACTTTAATTTGACAGTTGAATTGCTCTTAAAAAAGTGCCTAAAGAATGTTTTTACAGAATTAAAAATTATTCATTAATAAAAAAGTTATGAACCGAATGGCCGTTATACTCATAAGGGGCCCGGGATTTTTCTGAGGAGTGACGTCACAGCGGCTGCCGCGCATTTTGCTGTGTTTGAATATACCAGTCAGCGATTCTAACTTTAATTATTTATTGTAAAATAAGTATTGCGATTTAAGGGCTGATATTTGGTATAATGCGTTTTCATACAGAAACACACATTTTAGTAAAATAAAAAAAATGGGCAAGTTTCCTATTATAATGACAATATTTGCAAGCCTAGGGGTTTTTCGTTTGTGACCTGCCAGTTATTATGTATTTTAATGATTTTATTTAAGTAAAATTACGTGCTAAATGCAATGCGAGAAACGACTGCTATTACTAAATTTAAAATTTGTCGTCTTGTCAGTATGTCTGTATTTCAGACAACTCAAAAACTATTTGACCGATTCTAGTCAAATTAATTTTCTTCTGTACGACTTGGAGAACAACTGTCTTACGGAAACTAACATACTAGCTCTGTTAGTTTCTCCTCCCGTCCAAAGTTCAGCTATTGAAATACTAGCTCTGTTAGTTTCTCCTCCCGTCCAAAGTTCAGCTATTGCCTTCCGTAGACTATATTTCGTGGAGTTACTCCTTACATTACCTGCTGTACATGTGCCTTGCCGGCAGTTCTGGTTTGTTACCGGACGCCTGCTTTCTTCATTCAGGATGAATCTCTGCATTTTGCCTTAGCCCTTTTTTTTCGGTGGTGCCCATTCTCTAGCTTTCGCTATTTCTTTTACTTCGTCCACTTCCCTTCTGGATTCGTGTACCTAGTATTTTTTGACACCTCCTAAGGCCTTCCTTGCATTTGTCCAAACGACTTTTAAACTCGTATGGTAGAACACCACTGTGTTCTTGTTTATTGATTCATTTTTGGACTTCGCGTCCTGTTTTATTTTAAAATCTTCTGTATTTAAAATATCTTTTGCTCGCTGCGGCGACCTTTTTGTCACTGCTTCAACTCTATGTTTTGCAATAAGCGTCCCGATTTTCCCTCGGGAATTCCTTCTTTCCTCCTAAATTTCTTCTGTTCCTTGAAAACCCTCCTTTAGTGCTCCTTGTAGCTTACTACTTGCTTTGTCGGGCCGAGATCTCCCCGTTTCTCGTCCACCTTTCTTCTTAAGTCCCGTTTTTCCCTTCGATTTTCTGCAACACTCCGTTTGCTTTCTCCGCCTTATTAGCCTACTTTACGTTCTCGTCTTCAGCGTTGCTTTTCAAGTTCCTAATATCCTTCAGGACCCCTTTATACCTTCTGCCGCATTGACTCTTTTTCTTCTAAATTATTCTTACTCCCATTATTAAATCCTTAACCTCCCTTTTTCTTCGGAATTCGTGTTTCAGTCACGACGTCCTACACATCTGTTCTGCCCCATAGGCCTACTTTGTCTTCTTTAATTACTCTTCCTATCTAAGCGTTAAACTCCATTTCCCTTCGGAGTTCACGTTTACTTCATTACGTCCTGTCCCTTTTTCTTCAAATTTACTTTACTTTAATTCCCGAGTCCCTAATTTTCTTTAGAACTACTTTTGCGTTTTTTCACCTCAGCCTTTCTTCTTTTTAGTGAATTATTTTTGTCCGTTAGGTCTCAATTTCCTACCTTTTATCAACTACCTATGTGGATATTTGCTTCTTCTAAAATGTTGCCCGCCTTTTACCTATCAACAGAAAGTATTTATTTTAGCATATAAAGTTAACTTATGATTTCAGATATATCTAACCAAGATCCACACAAAACGCATACACTGCAAATAGTTTAAATATGTACCTGTAGGTTCAATTGGTTTGAAAAACACATGGATGTTTTTCCTGTTTCAGCCCTATCAGCTGTAACTTTTCAATGCCTAGAAGGGTTTTTTTTTCAGCCCAATGCTCTGTAAATACTTACTCGTTAAACAATCTTTGTAACAGCTGTAGTTTACAGTTATTTGTAACAAACAAAACTTTTTTTTCGCTCAATTCCCATAAAAAACTAATTTTTGACTTTTTTAATAACAAAAATTGTTACTCATTTTTCAGTTTATTAATCAGCTGTTAGTAGCGCTATATTCAGCCTATCTATGTATCTTTGCGGTAATTTTTTCCGCAAAATTAAGGATGCACTCTTCAACTTATCTTTAACGCTTCCTGAAAAAAAATTGTCCAACATTGTGTTAGTCCCTTGGCCTGGTGAATCTCGCCTTGGTCGCTACTGAATTTTTCTTTTTGTGTAACCCAAATTTTCCTAGCAATTATTTTTATTTTTTCGTTATTTTGGGTCACTTTTTGCCAAATCTCATTTTATGTCTTTTACTTTGTTGAAATATTTTCCTTAAGTACCACAAATTTTTAGTTTCTTGTCAATTTACGACCTACTAGAGGTTTGCCTTATTAAATTTTTTGTTAAATTTTCTCAAAGAATTTTTCTATTGTTAGTATTTTGACCTAGGTGTTTGTAATAAAAATAATCTACGGATTTTGCTTGAATTATTTTTTGCGTTTGGCTTGCTCTTTTTATTTTTTCGTGAACTACTGTTTTCACTTGGGGAATAACCAAAAGTTCAATCCAGTAGAAAAGGAAAAAAAATAACATACGAAATTAAACCGTAACAGAAAAAATATTATAAATGTTTATTATTAAGCGATTTAAGAAATTATTTGGTTTTTAGGTCTTGACCTTGTTTGCGGTGTCAACTGACCTTCTGAATATTTTTATTACCTATATTTCGTAACAATGTTTACTTCTGACAGCCGGCTAGCGACTTTTCTTTTTATTTTATGAAATTGAGCACCCAGGGTTTTTTTTATCAAAAATTAGTTTTGACACTATATATTTCATTTTCTTTATTTTCTTTAACGATATTCCTCGAAAACAGCAGTTTACAGAGTACTTCGCGTATACAAGGGGATTATAGTTATTTTGGACCGCGGCAAGAAACCACACTGTTTCCTGACTTGCTTTTTGTACCGAGTGTTTTCAATTTTTATCACCCGGTACTGCCAATAGTAAGCTACCCTAGATTATACTAACTGCCTATTGTTGTTTGTTTTTTTTTGGCTACCCACTTTTCTTTTGCCAATTTATAGTCACTGCCAATCTTTATCTTTGACAAAACAAAAAAAAAATAAACAAAAACACAATTTACTTTAAATTCCCTCGGCTTCTTCCAACTTTTGAGAAGGCGAGCCGCTCCCCCTTTTTAAACAGAAATCAGCTCAATGTAACCTCTCTCTCTATTCTGTTTTTTGCCTAAATTTTTATTTAAATTACCTACATCTTGGTCAATTAATCACTAGTTACAATCGCCCAAACAGCTCACGGTATTCTTTTTCTAATCTTTCTATGAACTCGTCGTTCGTCAATTTGGTATATACCAAACACGTGCCTGGTGTTGTTAGACTCCCTTGTTCAGTCGATTTTATAGGGATATCTTCACCAAGCGCTTGCCGACCCCACCCTTCAATTTCATTATTGACGACGAGCTTGTCTCTTGTTTTTCTGGACTTTCCTCGCTCTCGATCTATTCTTTTTACCTGGTCTCTGTCGCTTCATTCGAAGCACCTTCCCTTATATATACAGTGTGTCGACGTAAGTTGGCGGCATATGGGAAACTTTTTTATTATTAGTTTTACGAAAAAAAGTTATTCTTCATAAAAAGTTCTGCATGGTCCAAAACCTAAAATGCAACCATCAGATGTTAAATTTTTTCAGTCATATTACGAGGTTTGTCAAAAAATGTGATTTTTGCTCCATAGTAAAGTACCTTTGTTTTTGACAATATCGAAAATTGTGATAAAGAAAAGATGTTTAGAATTAAAAATAGCTTTCAAATATTCAACATTGTTTATTTACATTAAAAAAATATTTTTTTCTACATTTTCTCTGCGATTAAGTTTGCACATTAATGCATTGCATTTATTAAAGTTTTAGGTTTTGGACCATGCAGAACTTTTTATGAAGAATAACTTTTTTTCGTAAAGCTAATAATAAAAAAGTTTCCCATATGCCGCCAACTTACGTGGACACACTGTATATACACGTCAGTCTATTTCCTAACGGTTGCGGACCAACCACAGAAAACTTGTTTAAAACTCGTTTTCTGTTGCAGCATAATCTGCGTATGGAAATTTCTGAGACACCGTGTATATACACTCGGGTAGATGTCGACTGGGTGCCAGACACCACGTAATTTCGTCGAGTCAGCGAAAAAAAACCCTAGGTCAGTAAGTGTCTTGTGTTTTCAATATAAATTGATTGGCCTACTTATTTATTTTCAGCAAACATTACTTAAATAAAATTTAAATTTATTCCACAAAATTTTAAGAATTATTGGCCTACCCTTGAGCTATTTGGGTTCATGGTATATGGTTTTATTAGTCACACTAGGGTGGTTGCCCGTCCCTTTCAAAGTTCCTTTCGTTTTCGCCCTTGTTTTTGTTTCTGGTGTTTTTATTACTAAATACCAAAAAAAAACAAGGAGAAAAGTAGCTCTCTGTGTTGACTGCCTCTCTTATCTCTTTAGCGCTTCCACCATGTCATGGTTCTGGGGGCCGTAAGGGTGCTTTTTGGGTAGGGAGCGGTGTGGAACCGAACCCCAAACAACGAACAATTCCCTTGGGTTGAACCTAACTGTACCGCACTGTCGAATCGAGATAACAAGGTTAACCCTATTCGACCGTATCGATAACGATAAGGGCAATGTTAGCCTTGGCGTCCGCCGGGAAAATTACTAGGCGGATGGATCAAGACCAAGGCTAAAAATCAACAGAGTTTTAGAGGGCTACAACTTCTTTATTGAAAGGTCTATGGAAACTTTGAGAGGGGGTTGGTCCACCCACTTATCCTTATTTGGTCTACTATCCACTTTGTAGAATAGGTTCGTCTTGTCTCTGTCACAAAAGCTGTGGACGCTACACACCCGTGACACTCAAAAGTCGATCGACTTGCTACCTCAAATTTAGACTCCCCAATTGCAGACCCCCCAATTACAGACCCCCCAAATATAGATCCCCAATTACAGATTCCTACGACTGCCCCAGAAAAAATTTCCTGGGTATATTTATCACTTTTCCCTAGGCCACGATAAATACGTGCGTGCCCATATTCCAAATATTCGTTGTTTGAATAGGCATCACGTATTTATCTAGACCCTAGGGTTACTCCAGTGACTTATTCCTAAGGATACCAATAATTATTTATTATTCCTTACAATATCGTTGTTTGATGGCCAACAACGATAATATTACAAACTATTACACACTCCTAAAGTGGTGGCAATCCTAATTTGCCGTAAATTTTTATTTGATAAAATTTTCCCACAAGGTAGATTTTAAAGGTTTAAAAGTTTGCCGAAAATCTGCTATACATATTTTTAATCTTTTAGGTGGGTTGTCCATTAAGCGTATTATCCGCGCGGTTTTTCTTTTCTTGGGTTCTGATTGGTTGATTTAAAAATTTGAGTCTAATCCCACTAAGCACAAAATCGTAAAAAACGTTAAATAAATGTTGAAAAAAAAAATGTTATTTTCTAACACAAGTTTGTGTTAAAATTAAGTCAACTTTTGACATTTAAAAAACATGTAGAAAATCCTAACGAAAATTTCATGTAAAAGCATTACCAAAAATGTATTTCTTAATAACGTTAAGAAACCAGCATTAAAAAAACCATAATTTCACTAACATTAAAAATAATACCATCAATATATGGTTATTTTTATAATGTTTTTCCTAGATCTCACTTCTAACGTTAAATTTAGGATATATGAAGCTAATAAATGTTTTGTTTGTTAAACATTAAAAAAATATATACTATAGAGGGCGCTGCCATAGTCCCACTACAGAACGGGTCATTAGGCCAGTCATTTAAGACATCTCACATCGCAAACGGGACTGTATCTACGATTTTTTTATATATTGTTAGGACCCATGAGACTAAGTTATGCCCAATTTTGCAACCATCAAAAATCTGTGCTACTCCCGTGATACTCAAAAAACCTCAAAATGTTGGTGCTTATTTCAGTCCTAAGCCCAACCCGAATCTTCTAGGCGAATTCGTTATTGAAATATAGTCAATCAATTCAATCGGCAATTTTTTTGAAAAACTAAAAATTAATGAGTACGGTCACATTCCAAAGCACGTATCGGCTAAACTAATGGCTCTAGAGAAAAGTCCAACCAACATTTTAAGTTGTAGAGAATTTATTTAGCTTTAATTTGATGTAAGAATATAATAATAAAAATATACTAAAACATCGAAGTTTGGGGAGTATCTTGAAAACATATTTTATTAAATAATAGTAATTAAAAATAAACAACATAAATATAATATGTATAAACGATAAAATATAATAATACAAAAACCCTACTTTACTTGGCCCTCTTAGAAGGACCGGGCCTTATCCATTCCAGATCAGTTGGAGAGGGGGAGGAGGAGGAAGGTCCTCATATGTTAAATCGTCCAATTCCTCGGCCTCCTCATCCAGGATGATGGGAGCAACGTTGCTGCAGCTTCGCCCGTAGTAAAACATTTATTTTCCTAGTTTGTGAACGATTTCTTATCCTATTTGGAAATATCGGAATTCCCTTTCTCTTTTGGCGAATTCTTTTGGAAAAAAAGTGCAGCACTAGTGCAGTTTTCGTCTTCTTTTGGGAAAACTAGTGCAATTTTTTGTATTCTTTTGACCCACTGACAAGCCCAGTGTTGCACTCACTGCACATTTTTTGGCACGGGCTATCCGAGCTCGTGTTGCACTAGTGCAATTTTGTATTCTTTTGAAACTGCACTGGGGCAATTTTTTGACAGCACCAAAACAGTTTCAGTGGACCACTTTCTCAAAAGAATTCGCTATTTATTTTCTGAAGCTGCGTTCAGTATTTGCATCTCATGCCGTATTCCATTGGGGAAATGAGTGCAGCACTAGTGCACAACTGGCTCGGTGTTTGCATTCCATTGACATGCACTTTTTCAGTTTTCGTATTCCATAGAGGAACTTATGAATTCAGTTTTGCACTGAGTGCGGATTTTTTGACACCGGCTCTGAGGGCTCGTGCCGCACCGAAAACTTTTTCCCGCCATTAATTTTAAACGCTTATTATTGTCGTAGGACGTAAAAATGAGTGAAAATAAAGTTGTTCACGTAGCAGCGATGAAGATGAAGAAAAACAGTTCTGTGCAATAAAAACAATGAGAACGGAAACCCCAAAAATAAAAAAACTTTATTGAAAATGTGGTTTACCGATTTAACAACAAACAGGTAAGTAGATTTGTATGGATCTGGTTGACTGAGGCCCTGGGGCTAATTTTCCGACAGTTGGGGTTTTCTGGCAGCTATGATTATAAGTAAAAATAAATGTATTTTTTAGTTCAAGAAACACTTTCGGCTCGAGATGAGCACTGCAGAATTCCTCATAAATAAATTCAAGTTGCCTCAATTTTGTCCAAAAAAAGAACAGAGGGGACGAAACCCCATTTTAATAAAATGTTTTCAAACAATTTTTTGTTTGAAGGAAATGTTTTTAAATAATTTTCCTTTTCAAGAAAATGTTATTGAAGTATTAATATTACTTTCGAACAAATGGATTTTGAACAACATGTTTTTGACCAAATTCTGCAAGGCAGGAAAGTTAGGTTTAGTTGAAAGAAACTTGTGAAATATTATATATGTATACAAGGTGTTTCGAATACTTATGTTCAAATTTTGGGAGCATAAAGTACACTTCTGGTTAGGGTTTTTTGAAAAACAAGCGCGAAATATAGATAACTACTCTATCTGTTGGTATACGAGCACAAGCCTGCATTCAACAAGGAGGTGGGCATTTTTAAAATATTCTTATTAACTTTTTTTAAATAAAATCATTATTTATTTATTTGACGAATTTTATTTATCTTAGGATAATATTTATCGGCGTGTAACTTTGAAACAAATAAAAATGGATATCGTCGTTGGCCTGATAAAACTACAGGTTGTGTGACATTTTTTCAAAAATGAGATTTTTGCATAATCAATTTGCTCTATTCATAATGGATATACTATAAAAAATTATTTGCAAGAAAATGTTATATTAACGTTGCTTAAAGCAGCAAAAAAGAAGTTCTACAGCTCACACAATGGCACACCACACTAAGGTCACTATATCACGATGATATAGTGACCTTATACCACACGAGTGCGATTTTTCATTTTCCGCGTGTTCCATTGAAATTGCACTCGGTGCAAATTTTTGACAGCACCGTTTCAGTGTCAGTGCACCACCAGTGCTGCACTCATTTTCCCAATGGAATACGGCATCAGACGCGACGGATTTTTGGTCACGTGATTACAGATTAGTCGGAGCAAATTGGAATTACCGAACGATCCGGATCAAATCGATCAACCTAAATATAACCAAAAATATTATGTACATATTGCAACTTACGCCCAGCTATAATTTTGACAAAATTTTCCTGTGATGACGGAAATTTATATAATTTGTTGTCTTCAACATCAGATAATTCAATTTCAATCTTTTTACATAAATAATATTTTTGTTAACAAAACAAATACCCAACATGACGTCACAATCTCGGATCAATCTGTTTCGTCGGTCAAAATCCACGGAGCAACCAGATTTACGTCCGACTACACCCTATACCATTATTTTTAAGATAACTTTTGACAAGTTTTTTTCGTTTGCCTATGCTATTTGTTATGGTAAACAGCTGATAACTGTCAAAAAGTTATCTCAAAAATTATGGTATGGAGTTTAGTCTGACCAGAATCTCAGAAGAGTACATCTATTTATACGAGTCGTTAAATACCGAGATGAATTCCATCAAAGGAGCATGCGCCAAAATTAACGTCAAAATGTCTAATTTAAATTATTGGCGCGAATACCGTGATTGGTGCGAGATCGAAGAGCTTAACGTATAACAAAAAATTCAAGGTATAAAATAATGGTCAATTCTAATTTTTAGGTATGATTTTATCTCGGTACCGGGTGGTTTTTTATAACCGGAGCACTCAGCATCTTTATCATTGAAAATAATTGAGATTTTTTTGGTTAATTATGACAACTTTAAAAGCAAACATAATTTTTTTCTATCTGTCACCATGTACATAGTGACCCAAATTCGATGTTTTGGGGGGTTTCGGGTATTTCTAGAGGGGCTAAAAAAACTGATGCCCCTTTGCGACATTCAAATTTTAAAAGAAGCTTAAAGGTGAAAATCGCATTTTGATATAGCAAGCCGTTTTTAAACTACGGGGTGTTTTTAAAAAGTCTGCATTTTGGGAAGGGGTCTATAACTTGTTTGTTTATTAATATTTTTTATTTCTGTGAAAACATTCTTAAGACACTTTTTTAAGAGGAATTCAACTGTTAAATTAAATTTCATTTTTCACGTTTAGTTTTTGAGATATCACATAAAATTAATTTTTCTTTATGGGAGGATCACTTTATTTCTTTATATTTTTGAATTTTTTTTTATTTTTACCACATATTTTAATTTGCTTAATGGGTTTAAAATATTTTATTATTATAATATTATAAAAATAAAAAAATAATAAAGAGGTGATTCAAAAATAAAAATAAAGAAAACAATAAAAAAATAAAATATTGAGTGTGATACATCATTTTAAAGGAAATTTTAAGCTGATTTTAAAAATCGAATAAAAAAAGAGTTATTCTGTCAGAAAAATAACAACTTTAATATTTTAAAAACCAAAAGAGATACATAAAAACCGTTTACATCTGTCATTTCTTCAAGAAAAGATCTATAAGAAAGCTATTTACACAAAAACAAAATTTTCATAAACAAAAAAGTTATAGACCCCCTCCCAAAATGCAGACAAAAACACTCCGTAGCTTAAAAACGGCTTGCTATATCTAAATGTGGTTTTTACCTTTAGGCTTCTCTTGAAATTTGAGCGTCGCAAATGGGGGTCAGTTTTTTTCTATATCCCCTAGAAATACCCGACACCACAAAAAAACAACGAATTTGGGACACCCTGTACAGGGTGTGACAATGAAGTCGATTTTTTGAGAGGGAACACCCTGTATATTTTTGCATTTTAAGATTCGTCTTTTCTTTCTGATTTCAAAAATATACAATATCTACGTGCTGCGGTTAATATTTTTTGAGGTATATGCAGTATTTTTTCTATATGATCTTATGCATTTCACGTTTATTTTGTTTTGCCATGGGAGTATTGACTCTCAACTCCAATGTTTCTTCAAGTATTTCTTGATTGTGTATTTCAAATCATCACACAGATCCAAGTTTTTTGGGAAGGAGCATTTACATTCTAGGCATCTAAACATAAAAACACTTTCTGCATAGGAATACCTTTGTTTTTGTATGCCATGTTTACTTTGACAGTGTTTATTCAAATTAAATTGGGCACTAAATAATTTGTCACACAACTTGCACGTCACCGGCATTTTCACAGCACAAAAACGACGAATTTTCATCAAAAACTGGAAATTATTAAAGTTTTGCTGTATAAAACCATACTGAAATATCTCTCAGATGATTGGTTGGCAGAAGTGACAGATCAAAGCTTGCGCACGTCTTGGAATTCATCTCGGTATTTAACGACTCGTCTATTTATTTGCCCATGTTCATCATTTAAATAAAAATGTAAAACACTTTTTCCCACATAAGCAGATTTAGGCTGTTTTTTTAGTGTACTTAACACCTCGCACGCACTTTCTCTCAGTGTGAAACGTTGTCCATCCCCATCACTCGATTTTGGAAGCAGGGCGCTTTGTCGCTTCTGTGTGACTCTTCTGTGGCAGAATTACCGAACGATACAGATGTACCTCCCCTAGATCTAGATGGAATAAACGAACGATTTCGATTAAAAAGATTAATCTGACAATACCGAACGCAACTTGAGACTCAAACTAACCCGATGACCTCTACATTTGCTTTTTTCCTTCTCCATTTAAAAAATAGTAAAGGATGGCATGAAACCGATATGTTCGATAACATTAATTACAAGAATAATGTCAGATGGCGCCACTGATTTGCCCATCAACGTAAATAAAAAAAAGCTTTTTGCTGTCGTCTAAACAAGGTCAACAACATTTTATTTAGGCGAAATATCCGGAAAAGCTCTCGAAAAATTGAACAATTTCGCAGAAGTGCCGATTTTCTCGTGTGTTTGCGGAACAGGATTTGCTTTCAAGTGCCGGAAACAAAAAAAAGCACAGGGTTCTGTGGCACAGGGTAAGTAACTAAAAACGACCTCCTTGACGACGACCCTGGGAAGAATCCTTAACGATTTTTTGGAAATAATGCCTTTTGAAGGCCCCTTCTAAGCCCTTTGTTACTAAATCTTAATCCCTAGAGCTACATTTGATCTTTTTTTGCAGAAATAATTGGAAAATTCCAGTTACAAATTAATATACAAAAGGTTTTTCTTGTTCACTTCTGGTCTATTTATATTCTAGCTGTCAAAAATTTCAATTTGTTTATGACTAGGGTTAACAGATCCTGGGCGGTTTTTTTACTTTGTTTAAAAAAAACTGAAAATTGCATGTAACAAGGGAGGGTAGAATTCATTTGGGGTAGGCTAGAGGAAGCATACAAGTTTCAGTTTGGTCAGTATCTATTTATCATGGTTGGCAAATATCATGATATTTATTTAAATCACTGGGAATTACTGGGAATCATTGGCATTTTGAGGTTATAAACACATATTGTATTTTACAGCTACAATCTATTCTAGCTGTGCATAGTTTTCAGTGTTTACATTGATGGGCTTAAATCTTAAAATATTTTGTTGAAAGTAAGTACTGGAACAAATACATTAAACAAACCAAGTTAGAAGATAAAATAAAAAGAAAAATATAATTGCCAATCATTTCATGCCAAAATTCAATTTAATGTAGGTATCTGTCAGCAGACTTGTGGGAAAAGGAAACAGACAATACTTTTAATCATAAAATACTCTTGCATAAGTTAAAATGATATGGCTTATCTGGTGGGTTCTTTCGATGAATTCAAAGTTACCTAAAGAACAGAAACCAAATAGTTCTTCAGCTTGTTCAGGTGTCCCTTAAGGAGGACATTTGTCTCCACTATTATTTAACTTGTTTATCAATGATCTATACCTCTGTATAAAGTATTGCCAATTTTTATTATTTGCAGATGATTTTAAATTATACCTAGTTGTAAGATGTTATCAAGATTGTTTATTAATCCAAGATGGTTTAAGCAGATTCAATAATTCAAAAAATTCAAAATTCAAACTAAATGCTTCTGTCATATTTACAACATTATTTTATTTGGTGGGACTGCTGTGTTTATTTTTATTGTTCAGTTGGGTAATAATAGATCTCTTTGAAATGGAGCCTAGTAAGAAAACTTCTTAGTTGATATGGAAAAATGGAATTTTTTTACGTTTCAGCACGAAAGATCGCCGAAAAATTTAATATTGGAAAATCTCAAGAAAATTTCGTAGTTCCCTCTCATCTAAAGTATAGAGAGGATTGTAGAGATTTATTCAGAAATCAAAAAATTTTAATGTTTCCCTCACTATATTTTTCACTGCCTTTGCTATATGAAGTCTAATTTGAACCTATATGAAACACACATCAATACTCATAATTATAATACGCGAGGTAAAAATAATGTAAGATCAATCTATAATAGATTAAAAAGATGCCAAAACTCAACAAAGTACTGGTGTGTCAGTTTTCTGAATGTGCTTCCTCAAACAATAAGAAATTTACAACTAAAATCGTTTAAAGTCAAAGTAAAACAAATATTGCTCCAGAATGCCTTCTACTCGTTTGAATTTTTAAATCATAAATTTGAAACTTGAATGTTTAGTGTTATTTGAATGTTAAGTGTAATGTTAGGATTTTAATTTATACAAATTTTACCACTATTTTATTACTTAATATTTAGAGAGAGAAAGAAAAAAAAAACTGACTTGTGTAAACATTGTTATATGTAAAACACCAATAAATTTTTACTATTTACTATTTAAGTGTACACCTCCAATAAGCTGACAAAATCGACGGAACCGTGAGTGTCCGCTTTTATAGGAGGTTTCACTGTATTCCTTAAATTCTACAATATTAAATGGTGTTACTCAGATCAAAGATCTAGGTATTATTTTTGATCAGAAAATTGAATTTGGTTTACACATTGAATATATTTACAATAAATGCTTAAGAATGCTGGGTTATATATCACATACTTTGAAAGAGTTTGATAATATATATTGTTTTAAAATGCTATATTGCATGCATATTGACTTAATTGCAAACAAAGCAATGAAGTTACTGGGATTTCTTTTCAGAACACTAAAGATATGAATAATATATTTACTTTGAGAAATGCATATGTGGCAATTGTTAGATCAATTTTAGAGTATGGGTGTACTATTTGGTCTCCCTACTATGAAATTCATAAAAATCGACTTGAACGTGTACAAAGGAGATTTTTATGTTTCATATGTTATAAATTGCATATTCCTGTTGAGTCTATTGATTATAATCAGTTAATGACATTATTAAATATAACTACATTAGATAATCGTAGAAAATATTATGATCTTGTTATGCTTTTTAAAATTTTAAATTATGAGGTTGATTGTTCTGAATTATTATCTTTAATCCAATTTCATGTTCCTCCATGGACTACAAGAAATCACAACCTCTTTGCAACCCAGCATCATAGGACAAATTATGGGTTTAATTCTCCAATAAATAGACTCAGCAGACTTGGCAATGAATTGATTGAAAAACTAATAATGATTTTTTTAATGTGAGTCTTACTGGATTTAGGAAAAAGGTAAAAAGTCAAAATTATCATTAATATCATTAATAATTGATATTAATTATGATGTATTTCTTACTATTATTGTAGCATTGCAACAATTGTTGTAACAATTATTACTATATTTTACATATATATACCTGTTAAAAAATTAAATGATGAGTATCATCTACCTAATGTTTATCTAAATGATTTTAAATATTTGATAAAGTTACTAATCTAATTTTAAACTAGTTTTAATACTATTAGTACCTACATACTATAAGATATACATGTAAACTATGTAAATGGCATGCCATTAATAAATAAATTTAAAAAAAAATGTTCTCTAGTCTGCTCTGGTTCGGTTATATTATTATTATAATATTATGTTGGGAAAAATTCCAAGTAGATTTTTAAGGATAATTAACTATAAGCTGAAAATACCAAAAGATCAAATAAACTATGAATCTCTACAAACACTCCTAAGGATTGACACTTTGGAACAGAGGAGGTTTATTATGGACACAAGATTAATGTTTAAAATTATTTATAATAATGTTGATTGACCCAAATTATTAGAGTTAATCTTTTTTTAAGTACCACAAAGACATACTAGGAATTATGCATTATTGCACATACAATATCATAGGACAAATTATGGAATTAATTCTCCTCTGTCCGGAATGGCTAATTCCATAATTAAATTGGATATTGATATATTTAATGTAACTTTAAATCAATTTAATAGATTTGTTAAAAATAATTGCTTATGCAGGTCAAAGTCAAAGTCAAAAATTCTTTATTCATAGGAACCAGTTGATACAATACAAAGAAATGCACCACCATTAAAATGAATTGTAGTCAAAAAGAGAAATCTTACATCTTACAAATTAAAATTAAAATATTTAAAAACTTACAAACTTATTAAAATATTCCCTTCACAAAAATAAAACAAAATAAATGACAATAAATGACAACATGGCAAAATTGATTATTATTTTCTTTTTTAGAATATTACATACAGACATTAGGTATCACATTTTTATCACTTATTATATCGGGTAGCTCAGGAACTCTAGGATGTTATAGGGTTCAATTTCTAGTAGCAAGGTCAATACATTTCTTCTATAGTGTTTAAGATTATTTTCCCTTTTTATATTTACAGGAAGTTTATTGAAAAAAGTTATGCATGTATAGGTTCATTCAGGGAGCTTTTCAGTTAAAGTTAATCTGTGCTGAGGAATGTTATAATTTAATGTTCTAGTATTATGTTCATGATGAGATGTAAACTCACAAAATTTGTGTTTATATTTAAATAAAACATAAGATATTCAAAGATATAAGTCCCATACACTGTCAATATTTTTAAATTTACCCCTAAAACTTTCAATGAATCATAACTCTAACATTTGCCGAAGAGCTCTCTTTTGTGTAATGAAGATATCTTCACATCTACTAGATGCCCCCCAAAGGATAATGCCAAATCTCATCAAAGATTGAAAGTTTGCATAATAGACCACTTTTAGTATTTCTAAGTTTATGTAATTTTTTAGAACCTTTAAGGTGTAACAAATACTACTTAATTTACTATTTAATTCATCAATGTGCTTATCCCATGTTAGATTTTGGTTTATGTGTATGCCTAGAATTTTTGTTGTTGCTGGCAGAGTCACATTTGTTGCCTGGATGGTCATTAAGTCTGGTATGTCTGTCCTTTGCTGTGTCCTAAAACACACATACTGGGTTTTCTCTTTATTTAATGTAAGTTTATTTTTTATAAACCAAGTCTGGGCTTTCTCCATGGTTTCAGATGTTTTCTGAACCAGGCTGTCAAACAATTCAGAAACAACCCTCAAATTTCTATTGTCAGCAAAGTTACCAAGACTAATATCCTCACTTGTCACTCCATCGACAAGATCATTGATGCAGATAAGAAATAAAGTCGGTCCCAAGACATTTCCTTGAGGAATATGTCTTGGAAGATGTCTTTCATTTGTGTGGTGTAACTTGTTCTCCCTCTCCACAACAACAATCTGTCTCCTTTCTCACAGGTATGATTTAATCCATTCAAGCACAGTTCCTCTGACACCATACTTTTCTAGCTTTGTAAAAAGGCTATTGTGATCTAAGCTATCAAAAGTCTTAGACAAATCCAGGAACAAGCCCATTGATAAGCTCTCTATAAGGGCAGTTCTTCAGAAAACCTGTAAAATAAGCTTTAATTTTTTTTGAAAAATAAAATATTAAAAAATAAGCTTTTAATTGTATGTTAAAAAGAAAATGCTTTAATATTTTGCATAGAGTATGTTTCCCAGAAAAAAAATGTATATTTTTGGAGAAAAAGTAAAAATAAAAAAAAGTGATTCAACAAAGCTGAGGTTATGTTAACAAAGCTGATAAATTACTCAGAAAATTTATGTAGTGAACAAATTCTACATAAAAAAGTCATAAAACAAAAAAAACTACTTTTTATCAAAAAACACAACAAAAATAGAAAATTTAAAAAAAAAGTATATTAACAAAACTGAGGTTGTTAACAAAACTGATAAATCACTTAGAAAATATATATTGCATAGCTTATTGTATTTAAATTTCTCATAACTAAATTTAAAAAACTACTACTACCAAATAAACAAAAATTATAATGAACAAAAAACCTAAAACCTATTTTTAAATTTTTAATCTATTCTTAAACCACTTAAATCTTAAATAAGCAACAATATAAAAAGTTAATCTACAGATAATGGTAGATAGATGGTTTGATGCTTTTGTTGGGAACTTCTTAAAAATGTTTGTTTTCCCTCTCTCCAACGTCGATCACAAGGATACGAATGATCCCCGTCTGGAACACGTTCTGACAATCAGGAACAAGTGATCCATGCCAATCCACGACCGGTTTCGGCCTATTGGGCCATCCTCAGGTGAATGTAGGCGATAGCTCCGTGTAGAGCATAAGTTATGTAAAAGCAACAGAAACAGCTACTCTGAGGGAAAATACCCCTACCAGTATTAAATTATACTGATGGTTTGATGCTTTCGTTGGGAACTGCTTGGTTTTCACTCTCCCCAACGTCGATCACAAGGATACGAATGATCCCCGTCTGGAACACGTTCTGACAATCAGGAACAAGTGATCCATGCCAATCCACGACCGGTTTCGGCCTTTTGGGCCATCCTTAGGTGAATGTAGGCGATAGCTCCATGTAGAGCATAAGTTATGTGAAAGCAACAGAAACAGCTACTCTGAGGGAAAATACCCCTACCAGTATTAAATTATACTGATGGTTTGATGCTTTCGTTGGGAACTGCTTGGTTTTCACTCTCCCCAACGTCGATCACAAGGATACGAATGATCCCCGTCTGGAACACGTTCTGATAAGGATGATCCCCATCATACATTCTCTAGATTTTGCTGTTTTTTTATCTGCACCTTTTTTTGCGTCTTTCTTTTTTTTGCCATTTTTCTAGAAATCAAAAAATTAATGTTTATAAAAAAGTTTTTATGTCAAAAAAATGTACCTATTTTTTAAGCTTTTATAAAATACACTAAAAAGTAGAAAATAATTTGTTGGAATTCAGATATCATAATAATAAAAGCGATGACCGCCTTGTAATACAGTCGAACCTCTCTAACTCGAACCTCTATAACTTGAACCTCTCTATAACTCGAACCTTTTAAGTGGTCCTTTTTTATATGAATTTTAACTTCTTTAACTCGAAGTCCCTTGAAGTTCGAGTTATAGAGGTTCGACTGTAATTTTGACCATGATTTTTTGATAAGATATGTTATTACATTTAATTATTATTGTTTGAAAAAATGTTAATTCACTATGACTAGCAAAGAAATGCAATGGTAAGTAAACCCAACCCAACCTGACCCAAGCTACCGTTAATTGACTTTTTGTGTAAACGAAAAGGGCCAAAACGTCGTCGTTTCTGCCTAATAATTGACCCCAATAATTCGAAAATATTTTTTATTTTTTTGCTACCTAAGCTTTTTCAGTAAATTATACATTGTTGTGAAACTAGCAGCCACTTACAGCAGCCAAAATGTGAAGTTAGCAGCCACATTTGGCAGCCTAACAAAAAAGTATATTTTCAAAAATTATTTCATTGAGAAGCTGCAAAAACCTTGGAAAATAACTTTTTTTATTAAGAAATGGAGAATTTGAGAGATTTGGAAAAAAATAAAAAATCAAAAAAAAAGTCCTCTTTAAAAAGTTACGCAATGAAACTTGGTAGAGTGTTTTAGTTGCCTACAACTATTCATCTGTGGAAGCGGCTGCTCCTTGTTCCCGGTTTAACATGGTCAAATGGAAAAAAATGGGAAAACAGAAAAAAATTCAAAAGTCACCTTCAAAAACATAGTTACGCAATGAAACTTTGTAGAGTGTTTAAGTAACCTACAGCTAGTCATGTGTGTAAGCGGCTGCTACTTGTTCCCGGTTTAACATGGTGAAATGGAAAAACAGAAAAAAATTCAAAAGTCACCTTCAAAAACATAGTTACGCAATGAAACTTGGTAGGGTGTTTAAGTAACCTACAACTAGTCATGTGTATAAGCGGCTGCTACTTGTTCCCGGTTTAACATGGTCAAATGAAAAAAAAATGGAAAAACAGAAAAAAATTCAAAAGTCACCTTCAAAAACATAGTTACGCAATGAAACTTTGTAGGGTGTTTAAGTAACCTACAGCTAGTCATGTGTGTAAGCGGCTGCTACTTGTTCCCGGTTTAACATGATCAAATGGAAAAAAAATGGAAAAAGAGAAAAAAATTCAAAAGTCACCTTCAAAAACATAGTTACACAATGAAACTTGGTAAGGTGTTTAAGTAACCTACAACTAGTCACGTGTATAAGCGGCTGCTACTTGTTCCCGGTTGAACATGGTGAAATGGAAAAAAAAATGAAAAACAGAAAAAAATTCAAAAGTCACCTTCAAAAACATAGTTACGCAATGAAACTTGGTAGGGTGTTTAAGTAACCTACAACTATTCATGTGTATAAGCGGCTGGTACTTGTTCTCGGGCTAACATGGTGAAATGGAAAAACAGATAAAAATTCAAAAGTCACCTTCAAAAACATAGTTACGCAATGAAACTTGGTAGGATGTTTAAGTAACCTACAGCTAGTCATGTGTGTAAGCGGCTGCTACTTGTTCCCGGTTTAACATGGTCAAATGGAAAAAAAATGGAAAAACAGAAAAAAATTCAAAAGTCACCTTCAAAAACATAGTTACGCAATGAAACTTGGTAAGGTGTTTAAGTAACCTACAGCTAGTCATGTATCTAAGCGGCTGCTACTTGTTCGTGGTTTCACATGGTGAAATGGAAAAAAATGGACAAACAAAAAAAATCAAAAGTAACCTTCAAAAACATAGTTACGCAATGAAACTTGGTAAGGTGTTTAAATAACCTACAGCTAGTCATGTGTGTAAGCGGCTGCTACTTGTTCCCGGTTTAACATTGTCAAATGGAAAAAAAATGGAAAAACAGAAAAATATTCAAAAGTCACCTTCAAAAACATAGTTACGCAATGAAACTTGGTAGGATGTTTAAGCAACCTACAACTAGTCATGTGTATAAGCGGCTGCTACTTGTTTCCGGTTTAACATGGTCAAATGGAAAAAAATTGGAAAAACAGAAAAAAATTCAAAAGTCACCTTTAAAAACATTAAGTAACCTACAACTAGTCATGTGTATATTCGGCTGCTACTTGTTTCCGGTTTAACATGGTCAAATGGAAAAAAAAATGGAAAAACAGAAAAAAATTCAAAAGTCACTTTCAAAAACATAGTTACGCAACGAAACTTGGTAGGTTGTTTAAGTAACCTACAACTAGTCATGTGTGTAAGCGGCTGCTACTTGTTCCCGGTTTAACATGGTGAAATGGAAAAAAATGGAAAAACAGAAAAAAATTCAAAAGTGACCTTCAAAAACATAGTTACACAATGAAACTTGGTAAGGTGTTTAAGTAACCTACAACTAGTCACGTGTATAAGCGGCTGCTACTTGTTCCCGGTTTAACATGGTGAAATGGAGAAATAATTGAAAAACAGAAAAAAATTCAAAAGTCACCTTCAAAAACATAGTTACGCAATGAAACTTGGTAAGGTGTTTAAGTAACCTACAGCTAGTCATGTGTATAAGCGGCTACTACTTGTTCCCGGTTTAACATGGTCAAATGGAAAAAAAAATGGAAAAAGAGAAAAAAATTCAAAAGTCACCTTCAAAAACATAGTTACACAATGACACTTGGTAAGGTGTTTAAGTAACCTACAACTAGTCACGTGTATAAGCGGCTGCTACTTGTTCCCGGTTTAACATGGTGAAATGGAAAAAAAATGGAAAAACAGAAAAAAATTAAAAAGTCACCTTCAAAAACATAGGTACGCAATGAAACTTGGTAAGGTGTTTAAGTAACCTACAGCTAGTCATGTGTTTAAGCGGCTACTACTTGTTCCCGGTTTAACATGGTCAAATGGAAAAAAATGGAAAAACAAAAAAATTCAAAAGTCACCTTCAAAAACATAGTTACACAATGAAACTTGTTAGGATGTTTAAGTAACCTACAACTAGTCATGTGTATAAGCGGCTACTACTTTTTCCCGGTTTAACATGGTCACATGGAAAAAAAATGGAAAAACAAAAAAATTCAAAAGTCACCTTAAAAACATAGTTACGCAATGAAACTTGGTAGGATGTTTAAGTAACCTACAACTAGTCATGTGTGTAAGCGGCTGCTACTTGTTCCCGGTTTAACATGGTCAAATGGAAAAAAATGGAAAAATAGAGAAAAATTCAAGTCACCTTCAAAAACATAGTTACGCAATGAAACTTGGTAAGTTGTTTAAGTAACCTATAACTAGTCACGTGTATAAGCGGCTGCTGCTTGTTCCCGGTTTAACATGGTCAAATGGAAAAAAAATGGAAAAACAGAAAAAAATTCAACAGTCACCTTCAAAAACATAGTTACGCAATGAAACTTGGTAAGGTGTTTAAGTAACCTACAGCTAGTCATGTATCTAAGCGGCTGCTACTTGTTCCCGGTTTAACATGGTCAAATGGAACAAAAATGGAAAAACAGAAAAAAATTCAAAAGTCACCTTCAAAAACATAGTTACGCAATGAAACTTTGTAGGGTTTTTAAGTAACCTACAGCTAGTCATGTGTGTAAGCGGCTGCTACTTGTTCCCGGTTTAACATGGTCAAATGGAAAAAGAGAAAAAAACTCAAAAGTCACCTTCAAAAACATAGTTACGCAATGAAACTTGGTAGGATGTTTAAGTAACCGAAAACTAGTCATGTGTGTAAGCGGCTGCTTCTTGTTCCCGGTTTAACATGGTGAAATGGAAAAAAAATGGAAAAACAGAAAAAAATTCAAAAGTCACCTTCAAAAACATAGTTACGCAATGAAACTTGGTGGGGTGTGTAAGTAACCTATAACTAATCACGTGTATAAGCGGCTTCTACTTGTTCCCGGTTTAACATGGTGAAATGAAAAGAAAATGGAAAAACATAAAAAAAATCAAAAGTCACCTTCAAAAACATAGTTACGCAATGAAACTTGGTGGGGTGTTTAAGTAACCTATAACTAGTCACGTGTATAAGCGGCTGCTACTTGTTCCCGGTTTAACATGGTCAAATGGAAAAAAAAATGGAAACACAGAAAAAAAATTTAAAGTCATCTTCAAAAACATATTGACGCAACGAAACTTGGTAGGGTGTTTAAGTAACCTACGACTAGTCATGTGTGTAAGCGGCTGCTACTTGTTCCCGGTTTAACATGGTGAAATGGAAAAAAATGGAAAAACAGAAAAAAATCAAAAGTCACCTTCAAAAACATAGTTACGCAATGAAACTTGGTAAGGTGTTTAAGTAACCTACAACTAGTCATGTGTGTAAGCGGCTTCTACTTGTTCCCGGTTTAACATGGTCAAATGGAAAAAAAATTGAAAAAGAAACAAAAATTCAAAAGTCACCTTCAAAAACATAGTTACGCAATGAAACTTGGTAGGGTGTTTAAGTAACCTACAACTAGTAATGTGTGTAAGCGGCTGCTACTTGTTCTCGGGCTAACATGGTGAAATGGAAAAAAAATGGAAACAGAAAAAAATTCAAAAGTCACCTTCAAAAACATAGTTACGCAATGAAACTTGGTAGGATGTTTAAGTAACCTACAGCTAGTCATGTGTGTAAGCAGCTGCTACTTGTTCCCGGTTTAACATGGTCAAATGGAAAAAAAATGGAAAAACAGAAAAAAATTCAAAAATCACCTTCAAAAACATAGTTACGCAATTAAACTTGGTAGGGTGTTTAAGTAACCTACTACTAGTCATGTGTATAAGCGGCTGCTACTTGTTCCCGGTTTAACATGGAAAAAAATGGAAAAACAGAAAAAAATTCAAGTCACCTTCAAAAACATAGTTACGCAATGAAACTTGGTAGGATGTTTAAGTACCCTACAACTAGTCAAGTGTGTAAGCGGCTGCTACTTGTTCCCGGTTTAACATGCTCAAATGGAAAAAAAAATGAAAAACCGAAAAAAATTTAAAAGTCACCTTCAAAAACATAGTTACGCAATGAAACTTGGTAGGGTGTTTAAGTAACCTACAACTAGTCATGTGTCAAAGCGGCTACTTGTTTCCGATTTAACATGGTGAAATGGAACAAAAATCGAAAAACAGAAAAAATTTCAAGTCACGTTAAAAAATATATTTACGCAATTAAACTTGGTAGGGTGTTTAAGCCGAAAAGAGCAACCTTGGCTCTTATCTGCTTTAACTAGGTACATAATTTACAAGTAGTAAACTCTGTAAGCATCACCCCCCAGTTTAACACAAATAAATACACAAAAATTAAGAACAAAAAAAATATAAAAAATCACCTTTATAAATATATTTAGACATATAAAGCTTATAACTACAAATTAACTTTTAAGATCGCCTTAGATAGTTATAGTCTGGGACCTTTTTTGGAATTTATTTCTAACTCAGCAAACATCGATAGTATGAATTATTGAGCAATTCTAAGGAAAATTAGTTATATGATAGGGATGGTTTCCGGTTTAGACAGAAAACGCATCAGAAGATATAATAATAACATTTTTGTGGCTTTAAAAATATAAAATAGTATAAAAATAGTACTAGTAAAAGGTATTCTAAATTAAGATTTTTTAAGTTGTGAAACTTTATTAAATGATGGGTTGTTTTATAACGAGCTTAAAATACCATCTGTCTACTATTTGAAATCCCCAAAGCCTTGCCAGACTTATCAGATGTTCGTCAATTTGGCACATTCAATTATGTTAATGCTCCTAATACCGACATACAAATAAGATCAAGATGGCTTATTTTAGCATAGTGGTCTCGTATTTCTTTGTTTAGAGACCTTGCAGTTTATTTCAATATTCGTCATTAGACATGGTAAGTAATAAATTTAAAATTCTAGAAAGAGATATTTTTCATCGAAAATGCACTTTTTTCCCCTCGCCCTGAACCTCGTGTGTCATTGGCATGTAAATTCTAAACTACAAAATAAATTATTTGCGGTCGTTAACGAGAAAAAAATTAACTATTCTGCTTGGACCGTAGTGTCTTAATCTGGCAAGGCTTTCGTGATTTTCAATAACAGCCAGGCTAATTTTCTCAATATACATATGTTATAATCTAGCATCTTAAAAAATTTTAAAACTGGGAATTTAAATTAAAAAATCTACTAATTTTCCAATTTTCAAGACGCCGCGCCGCCAGATGCATTTATCAACTTTGTAAATCAGCCAGACTTAGTTTACTTATTTTATCATGCGTGTATTATAGCATCAATTCGAATCCACAAATTTTCAACTAGACATAGTTGCCACCACTTAATATGAGCCAGATTGCTTTTCTTATAATGTTCGTAATCTCTTCTTCTTAGTATCAAAGATTTAGAAATAAGAACACTCATGCCATCTTTTATTATTATCACCAACATACCTACCAATTCACACCGACTAAGAAAATAAGTTTCAAAAAAATTTACTGCCTCCCCGACTATTACCAAAGTAACACAGCTCTGTTTCCAAAATGCCGATACATAATCCCGATTAGGGCTGCTACCTGCCCGAACAAAACCAAGCCACTGCTGCGCAGGCTAAAAAGGTAAAAATACGACTTTTCAGGAAACTCAAATAACTGACGATAGGTTTTTTTGTCGCTTTTGCTTTTTTCTATAAATATATCTAGTTTTTAACAAGATTTACCTTTTTTTTTGGGATACTTATAAGAAAATATTGGTTCTAAGAATATTGTTACTTATTTTCTATCTAGGTACATTCAAAATTGGTAAATTTTTTCTGAAAAAAAAGTTGGGTCAATCGATATTTAGGTGTACCTTAAGTTCGATGTTCCATCTTTTTCAGTTAGGTCTTAGGGGTGCGATAATTTGTACCGTCAAAGCAATGAAACGTGTTAAAAATGTAATGAGTTTTTCCGGATTTTTTAAGCGTTTTTTTTGCAGGACTTTGGTAATTCTTTAATCGTTAAAATGTGGTAACCCTAATAAACCTGGGCCTCGAGATTTAGAAAGTGCACTTGCAAGATACAGGTAGCAAACAGTAGTTCCTCACAAATTCATTATAGAGCCGGAAATTCCAAAATAGTAATTTTAAGGGTTGTGCTTATAAAGAACCCGCTTTTAATAAAATAGAGATCTTTAGGCCGCTTTATATTCTATTGCATTTCTTACAAAATATTTAAAAAAGAAGTGTAAATACAAAACTGGTAAGGTTTTTATTTCATAACTCCTTTTCACATGTCATTCTTAACTTAAGATCTTTTCCATAACATGGGTACGGAATGGGACCACTGGGCGAGGCATACGCGGTGCTGCCAACTGAGTGCGGCCAACTCGGCGCCGCCAACTGGGCGCTGGGCCAACTCGGCGCCACCAACTGGGCGCCGGGCCAACTCGACGCCGGGCCAACTCGGCGCCGGACTATATAACTACAACTAGTCATCTGTGCTAGGGGCTGCTCTTTGTTCCCGGTTTAACATGGCAGGGGCGGATCTAGGAATCTTATTTGGGGGGGGGGTAATATTATAATACATATTGCATAGTAACCAGGAAGTGTATTTTGTGTGTCAAAACTACATATTATTATAATTTGAGATTTGAAAGAACAATGTAAACCAGGGCTAGTCAACATAACCTCACTTAAATTTTTTGTATTTGTTTTTAAAGTGTTTAAAAGCGTATAATTCAACACTTTTAAATGTTTTTTATCGTGCAATTTCGACACAATCGAGAGGGCCAGTGCAATAATATTCGTTGTGCCTGCAGGTTGGAGGGCAACCTCTTATATTGGCCGTCTAAACAGGCCTTATCTAGGCATGGGTGTCCTACCCAGGAGGACGGAAACTCAACAATTATTAATTATTGGGCTTTAAATAATCAATCTTGCAATAGGTAGCTACCAATCTGTACCTAGGTATATTTATTATTTTTACAAGAAATACCTAAAAAAAATAAAACACGAAAGTATTTACTTACTTCTGTTAGAACCCTTAATATACAGCTATGGGTAACTATAAATACAAAAGAATTAAGGTTACCTTTAAACCTTCCTATAAAACCTTTTTAAAATGCCTAAAAGTAATGGCAAAAACCAAAAGTCTAAAGTTTATATTTACCACTCTTAAAAACCTTAAGGAAACTAGGTTCTATATGGCCGCCTATCTAATCATATTTACTTTTAAACTACTGGTAACTATAAAAACAAAAGGATATAAGATAACCTTTTAGCTCTCTTATAAAACACTTTTGTGATGACCTAAAGTAATGAAAAAAACTAAATGACCAAAGTTTATATTTATTTCTTTTTAAAACTTTAGGTAAAATGGTTTTATAAGACCATCGTTATAAATCAGAAATCAATAAAACCAAAAGTATCTAAAAGGAAGTTTATTATACTCCCTTTATAAATCACTTTTTGGTTGTATAACACCCCTTTAGGTAATTGGCAATATAAATTACCTTTATGTAGCCAAATTGATCCTAAAACCCATAACAGCACCCTCTAAATAACCTAGGAACCAAATTAATAAAACCTTGAGTGGTAATAATGTTACTTGGGTTACTAAGTCACTCTAGTCACGCATCTCACAAGGATCCCAAAAAAAAATTGATAAATCGTGCTTAGAACTAGATGTATTTATAGAAAAAAGCAAAAGCTACAAAAAATCATATCGTCAGTTATTTGCGTTTCCTGAAAAGTCGAATTTTTTGAATTACGTGTCGTTTTGTAACAAAATCTTATTGTTTTAAAAGTTAACCAGAGAAATGGGTTTTAGATTTTTCAGATGCACAGGAATTTAAAAGATTTCAAGAGAAATGTTTAAAAACCGTATGACTAAATCAGGTATAAATTCTCATGATTTTGGTATATGACATTTTATAAGATTTTTTTGTTTTAGAAGAATTCTTCCATAAGGAAGAGGCCAAGGAGCCCGCAAAATCTAAAATATTTGTTTTTTTTAATGTTTTTATTAGTGTTGGCTTTTAAATTTGACATAACTGTCAAATAGAATTCGCCGCGATATGTTTTTGGAAAATAAAGTAGTTTTTATCGAAAATTTTAAAAAATACACGCAGGTAAATTTAATAACAGATTGCGGTTGATGTAATTGTATTTTTTAACTGGAATTAAAAAATAATATATATTTAGTGGTGGCAGAAAAGTAGGAGTGTTCCCACGCCACCTCCTGTATCTCAACGGGCTACAGAAATACACACCTCCATTTACATTAATTTTCCAACATACTGCCAGATCATTGTGACAATTGCCTGGTCTAAAAAGTAGATATCTTCACGAACTGAGCAATTAAAAATGCTGAAAACAATAACAGTGGCGAAAATAATAAACATCACTATGTAATTTTTTTTCCACGATATACACAGAGACGCATTCATAAAAAGAACCGGATTGGTTTTGTGCGGACAGGTGGCAGCCCTAATCGGGATTATGTATCTGCATTTTGGAAACAGAGCTGTGTAACTTTGGTAATAGTCGGGGAGGCAGTAAATTTTTTTGAAACTTATTTTCTTAGTAGGTGTGAATTAGTAGGTATGTTGGTGATAATAATCAAAAATTTTTCAGTTTGGCGATGATTTTACTAAATATTAAAAAATGGCGTGAGTCTTCTTATTTCTAAATCTTTGATACTAAGGGCCGGTTTATCAATAGAGGGTTAGCCCTGACCCGTGGGTTAAAAAAAGATGACTGACATATTTACCACATGCCAAAAAAAGAAAGCTATCAAAGATAACTTACAGGTCAGGGCTAGCCCTCTATTGACCCTAAGAAGAAGAGATTACGAACATTATAAGAAAAGAAATCTGGCTCATATTAAGTGGTGGCAACTACGTCTAGCTGAAAATTTGTGGATCCGAAAATAGTACTCTTATTTTCTTAGGCTTTATACCGAACGTACACATTGATGCTATAATTCACGCACGATGAAATAAGTAAAATAACTCTGGCTGATTTACGAAATTGACAAATGCATCGGCGTCTTGAAAATTGAAAAATTAATAGATTTTTTAAATTTAAATTCCTAGTTTTTAAATTTTTTAACATGCTAGGTTATAGCATATGTATATTGAGAAAATTAGCCTGGCTGTTATTAAAAATCACGAAAGCCTTGCCAGATTAAGACACTACGGTCCAATCAGAATAGTTAATTCTTTTCTCATTAACGGTCGCGGATAAAAAAATGCAAGAAACCAAAATGTTTTTAGATAAAACAAATAATTTATTTTGTAGTTTAGAATTTACATACCAATGACACACCAGGTTCAGGGCGAGGGAAAAAAGTGCATTTTCGATGAAAAATATCTCTTTCTAGATTTTGAAATTTATTACCATGTCTAATGACGAATATTGAAATAAACTGCAAGGTCTCTAAATGAAAAAAAAAACACTATGCATATCGAAAACAAGGCAGTCATGGAAACTTTTAGTCTTAAAATAAGCCACCTTCTTCTTATTTGTATGTCGGTAAAAGGAACATTAACATAATTGAATGTGCCAAATTGACGAACATCTGATAAGTCTGGCAAGGCTTTGGGGATTTCAAATAGTAGACAGATGGTATTTTAAGCTCGTTATAAAACAACCCATCATTTAATAAAGTTTCACAACTAAAAAAATAAGGGCACTCATTTCATCATCTTAATTTAGTATACCTTTTACTAGTACTATTTTTATACTATTTTATATTTTTAAAGCCACAAAAAAGTTATTATTATATCTTCTGATGCGTTTTCTGTCTAAACCGGAAACCATCCCTATCATATAACTAATTTTCCTTAGAATTGCTCAATAATTCATACTATCGATGTTTGCTGAGTTAGAAATAAATTCCAAAAAAGGTCCCAGACTATAATAACTATCTAAGGCGATCTTAAAAGTTAATTTGTAGTTATAAGCTTTATATGTCTAAATATATTTATAAAGGTGATTTTTTATATTTTTCTTGTTCTTAGTTTTTTGTGTATTTATACTACTTGTAAAGTATGTACCTAGTTAAAGCAGATAAGAGCCAAGGTTGCTCTTTTCGGCTTAAACACCCTACCAAGTTTAATTGCGTAAATATATTTTTTAACGTGACTTTTGAATTTTTTCTGTTTTTCCATTTCACCATGTTTAACCGGGAACAAGTAGCAGCCGCTTACACACATGACTAGTTGTAGGTTACTTAAACACCTTACAAAGTTTCATTGCGTAACTATGTTTTTGAAGGTGACTTTTGAATTTTTTTCTGTTTTTCAATTTTTTTTCCATTTCACCACGTTAAACCGGGAACAAGTAGCAGCCGCTTCCACACATGACTAGTTGTAGGTTACTTAAACACCCTACCAAGTTTCATTGCGTAACTATGTTTTTGAAGGTGACTGTTGAATTTTTTTCTGTTTTTCCATTTTTTTTCCATTTGACCATGGTAAACCGGGAACAAGTAGCAGCCGCTTACACACATGACCAGTTGTAGGTTACTTAAACACCCTACCAAGTTTCATTGCGTAACTATGTTTTTGAAGGTGACTTTTGAATTTTTTTATGTTTTTCCATTTTTTTTCCATTTCACCATGTTAAACCGGGAACAAGTAGCAGCCGCTTACACAGCCTACCAAGTTGTAGGTTACTTAAACATCCTACCAACTTTCATTGCGTAACTATGTTTTTGAAGGTGACTTTTGAATTTTTTTCTGTTTTTCAATTTTTTTTCCATTTGACCATGTTAAGCCGGGAACAAGTAGCAGCCGCTTACACACATGACTAGTTGTAGGTTACTTAAACACCCTACCAAGTTTCATTGCGTAACTATGTTTTTGAAGGTGACTTTTGAATTTTTTTATGTTTTTCCATTTTTTTTTCCATTTCATTATGTAAAACCGGGAACAAGTAGCAGCCGCTTCCACACATGACTAGTTGTAGGTTACTTAAACACCTTACCAAGTTCCATTGCGTAACTATATTTTTGAAGGTGACTTTTTAATTTTTTTCTGTTTTTCCATTTTTTTTCCATTTGATCATGTTAAACCGGGAACAAGTAGCAGCCGCTTACACACATGACTAGCTGTAGGTTACTTAAACACCCTACCAACTTTCATTGCGTAACTATGTTTTTGAATTTTTTTCTGTTTTTCCTTTTTTTTCCATTTCACCATGTTAAACCGGGAACACGTAGCAGCCGCTTATACACATGACTAGTTGTAGGTTACTTAAACACCCTACCAAGTTTCATTGCGTAACTATGTTTTTGAAGGTGACTTTTGAATTTTTTTCTGTTTTTGCATTTTTTTTCCATTTCACTATGTTAAACCGGAAACAAGTAGCAGCCGCTTACACACATGACTAGTTGTAGGTTACTTAAACACCCTACCAAGTTTCATTGCGTAACTATGTTTTTGAAGGTGACTTTTGAATTTTTTTATGTTTTTCCATTTTTTTCCATTTCATTATGTTAAACCGGGAACAAGTAGCAGCCGCTTACACACATGACTAGTTGTAGGTTACTTAAACACCCTACCAAGTTTCATTGCGTAACTATGTTTTTGAAGGTGACTTTTGAATTTTTTTATCTTTTTCCATATTTTTTCCATTTCAGCATGTTAAACCGGGAACAAGTAGCAGCCGCTTACACACATGACTAGTTGTAGGTTACTTAAACACCCTACCAAGTTTCATTGCGTAACTATGTTTTTGAAGGTGACTTTTGAATTTTTTTCTCTTTTTCCATTTTTTTTCCATTTCACCATGTTAAACCGGGAACAAGTAGCAGCCGCTTATACACGTGACTAGTTGTAGGTTCTTAAACACCCTACCAAGTTTCAGTGCGTAACTATGTTTTTGAAGGTGACTTTTGAATTTTTTTGTTTTTTCATTTTTTTCCATTTGACCATGTTAAACCGGGAAGAAGTAGCAGCCGCTTATACACATGATTAGCAGTAGGTCACTTAAACACCCTACCAAGTTTCATTGCGTAACTATGTTTTTGAAGGTGACTTTTGAATTTTTTTCTGTTTTTCCATTTTTTTTTCCATTTGACCATGTTAAACCGGGAACAAGTAGCAGTCGCTTATACACATGACTAGTTGTAGGTTACTTAAACACCCTACCAAGTTTCATTGCGTAACTATGTTTTTGAAGGTGACTTTTGAATTTTTTTCTGTTTTTCCATTTTTTTCCCATTTCACCATGTTAAACCGGGAACAAGTAGCAGCCGCTTACACACATGACTAGTTGTAGGTTACTTAAACACTCTACCAAGTTTCATTGTGTAACTATGTTTTTGAAGGTGACTTTTGAATTTTTTTCTGTTTTTCCATTTTTTTTCCATTTCACCATGTTAAACCGGGAACAAGTCGCAGCCGCTTCCACACATGACTAGTTGTAGGTTACTTAAACACCCTACCAAGTTTCATTGCGTAACTATGTTTTTGAAGGTGACTTTTGAATTTTTTTCTGTTTTTCCATTTTTTTTCCATTTGACCATGTTAAACCGGGAACAAGGAGCAGCCGCTTCCACAGATGAATAGGTGTAAACCCCCTTAAACGTGCTTTTTGATAGTTTTTTGCTAATAACTCGAAAACAGTCAACTTATTCAAAAATATTCTAGAAATCATTTTTCAAGCGGATACAATTTCATTTTCAACGTTGTACCTTACTACCCTTTAACGGCAGTGGTGCATATTTCATTAGCGTACGAAAAAAGGGGAAAATTTTTAAAATATTTTTTTTACCTATTTTTTGTGGTATTATTATTATGTGGTATTATTTGCAAACTTTTAACTTGGCAAAATAACTAAGTAACAATTATTGAGGCAGAGGAAAAGTCCTCTTTAACGATGTGTAACACGCCCCCCTTACATCAGTGGCGCACCTTTTATAGGCATTTAAATAAATGAGAGGTGTGGAAAAAACTTGTTTTTTTTTTAATTTTCTTAAATTTTACTGTCCCACATGTCTGGTTTTAAAACTTATTTTTAAAGCTGAAGAAACGATTTATATCGCTCCCCCCTCAAGGCAGCGATAGATCTGGCATAGACGCACCAAAAATGGTCAAATTTGGTATACACTTGAATCTTCATTTAAGACAACCATGTTAGAACAGTTTTAATACAGACACTGCGTTCAATGAGAGAAGCAACACACTTGGTATGAATATACAGTATACTCCCCCGAAAATATAACGACGGGGAACGACCCGCCCTCCCTTGGTGGGGGGCTATCCCTATCCTAAATTTTTTTTGACAATTTTCGGTTTATTAGAAAAAATGTGAAAAAAATATTTAAGGGGGGGACCACCCCCCGCCTAGAGTAGGCGGGTGGATCCCCTTCGTTATATTATTGGGGGGAGTATACTGTATATCCATACCAATTGTGTTGCTTCTCTCATTAAACGTAGTGTGTGTATTAATAATGTTTCAAAACGATTGTCTTAAATGAAGATTCAAGTGTATACCAAATTTGACAATTTTTGGTGCGACTATGCTAGATCTAGCGCTGCCTTGAGGGGAGAGTGATATACATCGTTGGAAAGGAAATTTCTTCTGCTTTAAAAATAAGTTTAAAAACCAGATATGTGGGACAGTAAAATTTAAGAAAATTAAAAAAACAAGTTTTTCCACACCTCTAATTTATTTAAATGCCTATAAAAGGTGCGCCACTGATGTAAGGGGGGCGTCTTATACATCGTTAGAGAGGACTTTTCATGAGCCTTGATAGTAATTACTTAGTGGTTTTTTTCCAAGTTAAAAGTTTGCAAATAATTGGGAAAATCCTGTAAGAGAGCACTTTTGAGGGGGGTGATTAACTAGAAAAAGTCAGTTTTAAGTTATTACTAACCAAATAATTTTTTACTCACTCTCATTTTTATTTACTCAGTTAAAAAAATGAATGATCAACATTTTCGTTTGATTTATGGATTTCTACAAACACATTTATTTTTATTTTAAGGCGGCTATTTAAAAAACCTTAATAAGTATTTAACTGTATACAATGGTCTTTTAAACAAAAATATTTTTTTGAAAAAAAAATTGTGTTAAGGATAAAAAATACCACAAAAAAAAAGAAAAATAACTATTTTAAAAATTTTCCCCTTTTTTCGTAAGCTAATGGAATGTACACGAGTGCCGTCAGAGGGTACTAAGGTACATGCTTGGAAAGGAAATTGTATCCGCTTCAAAAATGATCTTTAGAAGATTTTTGAAAAAGTTGATTGTTTTCGAGTTATTATTAGCAAAAAACTATCAAAAAGCACGTTTAAGGGGGGTTCGGTTCGCAGTATCGGACCCCGTAGGGCCTGTACTATTTTAGCAACTTGACTTACCTAGTTAGCCGCCGCTAGCAGATCAAAAGGCACGAAGCGCGACTTTAATAAATTAGCACGGTTAATATCTTAAGAAAAAATTATTAAAAAATTGAATTTTTCTTGATTTAATGTTTCCTGATTAAAGCTAAAATAACGAAATAAATAATAATGACTATTTCTTCGTCTTTTAACAATGGAAATCTTACCGTGCTTGCTCCTGTTTAGTAATAAAAAACTATTAATGAATTTTGAGTCACAGCGGCAAACGCTCCTAAATATGCGCGTCTTTGGTCCCTCACTGACTTCTTGTTTTCCATAAGTTCATCCTTTTTATACACTTCAAAGTCAGTTTCTGGACATAAATTACTGGCCAGATAGAGTTGTTGTTTTTTTTTCTCACTTAATATTCAAGTTAAAGAAAGAAAAATGATGAGCTTCATAATATACCACCCAATCACTCACAATCTGTCACAATCTTACCACAATCCTTCACAATCCCTCACAATCTATCACAATCTTTACACAATCCCTCCCAATCACTCACAATCCTCCACAATCTGTGGTCTCTTCCAAAGATTTTTGATCATATTACCCTCTTTCAAAGAGCTTTTTATCACACAGAACACCAATTTTATCAGACAACTTTCAAATCACAGAACACCAATTTCAAATGCCATCTGTATAGCTACTTTTAAGTAATAGACTGCTGATTGATTTAATGAATTGGGGAATACCCATAGACCTAACCTCAAAAATCTTTAGAATTTGACGAATTATAGAATTTGTTGTTTATATTGGATGTGCATTTAAAAAGGTTGTTGTTCTGTAGCTGATTATGAGGTAAGTTATACTTGGGTAATGGTAATACCTACTTATGCAGAGGCTTATGCATGATTTGGTAAAAAAGGGACAAATTTAAAGAGTGGGCACCCAACAATCCCTATCTTTACCAGTCTCATTTTTACTTGAAAAGGGATAGTTATAAGGTGGTCACCTTTTTAAGAGAAAAAAAAAGACTAATCTAAAAACATATCCTCTTTAAAAAATCAAATAAATAAATAGGCAGGTATGTAAAATGTTTAATAAGGGATTAAGATATGTCATTTTAACTCAATCAAAATAGGTGGGTATGTAAAAAGTCTGACAAGGGATTAACATGTCATTTTTGGAATTAAATTCTAGTGTTTCCAGAAAAATCATGCAACTTTCTCCATTTAGCCTTTAATGTGTGATCCTCAGTGTCTACAATATTGACGAAGAAATCTATTCAGTAAAATATAACCCATCAAACGGTACAGGGTGTTTCAAATTGGGCACTTTTAACTGGGGTACCCTTCTAGGGGAGATAGAGGAAAATCAACCTCCCCTTTACGAGCCTCAAATGTCATGACAAGATTTTTGGTGAAAACCACATTTTTATATTTATATCAACCTGTTGTGGCGCTAGGGGGGCTTTTTTTAAAGTCTACACTTTTGATTGACCCAATAATTTTTAAAGTTTCTTTTTGGTGTAAATTGCTTGTTTGTAGGTTTTTTAAAGTTGAATGCAATTGTTAAACTAACTTTTATGTCACTTTTAGGTTTTGAGTATAACACAAAAAAATATTTTTTTCTTATAAAATGAACCTTTTTTTTTGAGTTTTAAAATCAGGTTAAAATTTCCTTTAAAACAATTACACAGGATGTGTTCTTAGTACTTTTTTATAATTTTTATTATTTTTTTAATTTTAATTTTTTTATTTTAATTTTTATTAAAAACTGGGTAAAATATATATATATATGATATAAAAAGCTATTTACACTAGATAGTGTAACTACATATTTTTATGTTAAAGCTAGGATTCCCTCGGATGCCGAAACAAAGATCGAAAGACAAAAGATCGAATACAAAAGATCGAAAAACAAAAGATTGAAAAGACAAAAGATCGAAATACAAAAGGTCGAAAAGACAAAAGATCGAAAAACAAAACGTCGAAACTACAAAAGATCGAAAAACAAAAGATCGAAAATGCAAAAGATCAAAAATACAAAAGATCGAAAGACAAAAAATCGAAAGTACAGAAGATCGAAAGTAAAAAAGATCGAAAGATCAAAGATCAAAATAGCGCGTATCAAAATATCGCTATTACCTACATAGTTTAAAAAAAAACTTTCCTGATTTCTTTACTGGGATCCTAGAGGGTGTGTAACTAAACCGAACCGAACCGGTTCGACTATGGGGTCTCTTTCTAACAAATTAAAAAATGCTACAGGGTGTAAAACCAAATCGAACCAAACCGGTTCGGTTTGGCTCCGTTCGGTTACACACTCTAGGATCCCGGGAAAGAAATCAGGAAAGTTAAAAAAAATATATGATTGAAAAGAGACCCCTTTATCGAACTATATGATTTATGTTAAGTATGACAAGCCATTGGTTTATTTAATGGTTAGATAATTTTACCTTACCTGCCTCTTTTGCCTTTCCATCTTCTGTATTTTCGAACGTTTTTCGATCTTTTGTATTTTCGATCTTTTGTTTTTCGATTTCTGTATTATCAATCTTTTGTCTTTCGATCTTTTGTTTTTCGATCTTTTGTATTCGATCTTTTGTCTTTCGATCTTTGTTCCGCCACCCGATTCCCTCCACGGTCGCGTACACCGCGTCTACCACGTGTTGAAAAGAGATACGAGTAATACGAATCTCTTTCAAACCAGTGATGGACTCGCGACTTAGGCGTAAGCGACCGCGGAGGGAATCGTAGCTTTAACTGCATTATCAACTCTAAATTCTGTTTAAAATTTGAAGTTAATGTTTATACATTTGAGAAATAGGCGCGCGCCGTGTGCCTAGTCGCTAGACCACCAAAAATGGTCTCTCCACGACTACTAATGTTTATATGTGGTTCGTCCCGCCTTCCTTTTTGTAAATATGTTCTTTTTACTATAATTTACCAGATTGGTTCGAATTAGGCTATTTGGTGATTCACTAGAGCATTTTCTATTTTTTGTTTATTTAGTATTAATTAACTAATTAAGTACTTAAAATTACTGGGTTATTTGCATTTGAAACTCCCGCGGTTTTAAAGGCAAATATTACAATTTGCTATAATTAATTTACTTTACATAAAATGCATTTTGAATTACTAAGGTTCCTAGTTCCTTTAATATGGACCTTCGTAATCTCATTCCCTCCTACTTATTCCCTTTTCTCCTACGCCTATGGATTAACGACGCCACTGGGCGCCATGTGGGAGAATGAACGCAGCAGCGAATACCTGCTGCAGCATCACAGAGAACCGTTTCGCCTTCGAACGATAATACACGCGTGTTAGCGACTCTCCTACCACATGATTGTGGGGTGCAAAAAAAAATACGGTTGAACAGCACGTCCTCCCATGAGTTCCACTTCCTGTATAAAAATGGTAAGTGAAAATGCATTATTTTTACCTTACATACATTTGTTTATTGCTACACTAACCTAGAAGGTAAACTAGACCATTTCAGAATCCCTTGTACCAGCTTAGCCTATGACCTTATTCCCTTAAAATTACAGTCCACATCTGACACCGTTAAATTCCAGACAACTCTCCTATCTGGACCACCAGGGAGCCCCATTTTTGATCCTTAGCGACCCGGATTTCTGGAATCGTTTTTTTGCCTTTTTAGGTTAGTTTTTTTTTACTGGTTTCAAATGCAAGAAAAACCCTTGTTTTTCCTAAATGCCTTTTTTACTGGTTTTAAATGCAAGAAAAACCCTTGTTTTTCTTACATGCCTACTTTAGAAAACCCCTAGGTTTCTAAAATACATTTTGCGATTTTTTTTTGTGTAAAAACAAATGCAAGAAAAACCCTTGTTTTTCTTACATGCCTACTTTAGAAAACCCCTAGGTTTCTAAAATACATTTTGCGATTTTTTTGTGTAAAAATTAAATATTTTTACCAATAAATTTAGCCTTTTCATGCGAAAAACCAAACACAGATAAAATCTGTAAACTACTATGCTTTTTTTTGTTTCGAATAAATCAAGTTTTTTCGTTTCTTTTTTGTAAAAAAAAAAAACCGTATGGAATTTGGGTGTTTTTTTGTTTGTCACTGGAAATAGTTTAAAATAGTGTCTGCAAAGTGCTATTATTTTAGCCGTTGTGCCTTCACATTTGTGGATTGCTATAATTATATCCAATTTGCTCGAAAAAAATCTCCAAATTGCCATATTCATTTTTGCTTATTGCAAATTGCTATGACTATATCCGATTGCGGATGCTTTACTATATTCGTTTTTGCGTAAAAATTGCTATGAATATATCTATTTCTAATTTACTATTATAATATCTGTCTGCAAATGGCTATGATTGTATCCATTTTTTGCGTGCATAATAAATTTTGAAGGAAATTTAATTCTTAACTTGAGAATTTGTTTTCGTGTAAAGGCAGATAAATAGTTTTACCAAATTAAATGCTTTGATTTGTAGGTATTTATTTTTAAATTTAATACATAGTAGGTACCTACTTATTTGAATTCGCGAGGCGAAGATAAAAAAACTTATACACAAGTTTTTTGTTATCATTAGTTTGCATCGGGTATTTTCTTTACTTTTGTGCGCTTATAGTTTGATTATTGTAATTAAACGTAGGACATTAATATTTATACAGGGTGTCCAAAATTTGATTTTTTTTTCAGTTTACCTAATTTTTGTCAATTATTTTTTGGATTTTTTTTTAAATCATGTCTAGTTCGGATAAAATTTTAAAGGCTAAAGCCTTGCGCTATAGTGCGATTTCACAGCTAAATTTGATCATTGAATCCGCGACCCTCGCAAAAAATGACCCTGCCTATCACAGCGGCTTTAAAGTCAAATTTCGGACATTGTCAAAAATCAAAAAAGATTTTGAAAAGCACCATAATACTTTGTTGACGTTGGTAGCCTCTGATGAGGATCGCTTAGTAGTAGAAACCAAAGTGTCTATGGACTTTTGCAAACGCTGTGACGAGATTTCCACTATATTTTACGAACTTTTCGAACTACCCTTTGAAGATGGAGGGCTTTTGAGCAGTACGATAAATCCCATGGGCAGTCCCTGTGCCTCCACAAACCAGCATGGTTTACTGCCTAGGATAAAAATACCTCTTTTTCAAGGGGAATTTAAGGAGTTTCCAACCTTTTTGCAAGCCTTTAATGCTACCGTGCACAATAATAGGTCGCTGGGAAACTTTGAAAAATTCAATTTGCTTTTTTCTAATTTAAAGGGCCCTGCCCTGGATGTCATTTCTGACATTCCTATCCTTGCTGAAAATTATTTAAATGCCTACCACACCTTGGTGGATAGGTATACAAATAAACGATTACAAGCTTACCTTCACTGGAAGGCAATTGAAGGCTTCTCTCCTCTTACTAAAGAGAATGCTACGAATTTGAGGAATTTGCTTGATTGTTTTTCGAAAAACTTAAGTGCTTTAAAAGTCATGGGTTTTAAAACGGAGTTTTGGGATTATATTATGGCACAAATGCTCTTGGATAGGTTGGACCTAACCACGCGCAAGGCATTTGAGCAAAATTATTGCTCCAATGAGATCCCCTCTTATGATAAAATTCGTGCTTTTGTTTCTAGCCATTGCATTGCGTTGGAACAAATACAACAAACTCAAGATTACTTAAAAAATAAAGATTTGTCAATTTCAAGTCAGAAAAATCAAGCAAAGTTTCAAAATCGATCTGCTTTGTTTGCTAATACTCAGAGAGCCTCCAAAAATGCCTCCCAGTCTCCAAATGGCCAAAGTGGCTTAAATAATACTCCAAACCCTCAAAATTTTTGTTTTCTCTGTAAAAGTGGCGATCATATAATATACAGATGTCCTAATTTTTTGGCGAAAACTCCCCAGCAACGTTTTGAGATTGTTAAACAACATAAAGCGTGTGTCAACTGTTTGGCCTCAAAGCATAATTTACCCCAGCAATGCAAATCAGAAAAAAGATGTTTACATTGTGGCCAATTTCATCACAGTCTCTTACATTTTTTTCCTATTAATTCTACACCTAGTTCTGCGAGTAGCCCCTCTACTTCTGCAGTGCAAACCCCGAGGAGCCCCGTGGCTACCGAATTTAATAGAACCACTAACACCATTGTTACTGGTATGTCTTTAAATGATCGCGAAGTACTTCTCTGTACCGCTTTAATACAAATACAGGATGTTTTTCAAAATTGGCACACAGTGCGCGCCATCTGTGACTCTGGTGCTCAATCTTCATTTATATCTAAGTCATGTGCTGATAGTTTGGGCCTTCCTAAATTTAATATCGCCAGGACTCTACAAAGCTTAGATCGAATGACAACTTCGGCAAAATCTGGAATTAATTGCAATATATCCTCTTTGCGTGATAATAATTTTGTTTTTAATTTTGATGCGATAATACTCGATAAAATTTGTAGTGATTTACCTCATTCCTCATTTTCGATTAAAAGTTTTCCTTTTCTCGCCAACTTAGAACTAGCTGACCCAGGCTTTAATAAAAGCGATAAAATTGATTTATTGTTGGGCGGCGATGTGTACCCTTACATTTTGCTAGATGGTCGTTTGTCTACGGGACCCAACAACCCCGTCTGCATTAATACTATTTTTGGTTGGGGAATAATGGGCAATCTTTCACTTTCACCTTCAACTACAAATCAAATTAAAACATTTTTTACTACGTCAATGAACGATTCTTTTGTCAATTTAGATAAAAATCTACAACGATTTTGGCAAATAGATGACATACCTAATGTCAAGGCCATTGACCCCGAAGATGAGTTTTGCGAAAATTATTTTTTGAAAACTACCTCAAAAAATGAGGAGGGGAGATATATTGTATCTTTACCATTTAAAGTTACTGCTCCAGATTTTGGCGACACTCGATCCATTGCCGTACGTCGTTTTTTCTCCCTTGAGAAGAAATTGCTACAAAACCCTGATTTTTATGCTGCCTACAGCTCTGTTTTACAAGATTATTTAGATAATAATCATATGCAACCGGTTTCTGCACCTTTGCCGACCGAAATTTCAAATCATTTTTATATTGCACACCATGCGGTGTTTAAAAAAGATTCTACTAGCACCCCCCTGAGGGTGGTTTTTGATGCGAGCATGCACGCCCCTGGCAGAATCTCGCTCAACAACGCTGTTTATACTGGGCCCCCTTTACAAAGGGACTTACAAAAAATTTTATTACTTTATCGTTTGCATAAATTTTGCTTTTGTTGCGACATCCGTCAAATGTACAGGATGATTTTAGTTGACCCTAGTCAAACTAATTTTCAAAGAATAGTTTGGAGGTTTGATCCTAACCAGCCTATTCAAGACTTCGAAATAAATAGAGTTTTATTCGGGGTCTCTTGTAGCCCCTTTTTGGCTATCAGAACTTTGCTGCAACTTGCTAGAGAGCATGAGGACCTTCCTCTTGCCTCAAAAATCATTGAGGAGGCAGTTTTTGTCGATGATGTGATTTCGGGAAGTGATGACTTTTTTAAGGCCACTGAGATGAAAAATCAATTAATCGAGCTACTTGGCCGAGGTGGATTCGAATTGCGTAAATGGGCGAGCAATTGTCCCGAGTTACTATCCGATCTTCCTGAGTCACACATTTCGATGAAGGCTCTTTCTCTCGATTTAGATGCTGAAAATTCAACTTTGAAAATTCTCGGTTTAAATTGGAACCCTCATACTGATGAATTTTTTTATACTTTCGACTGTTCTCTCCAAACATGCACTAAAAGAACAATTTTAAGTAATTTGGCCCGCATTTACGACCCTCTGTCTTTTTTGGCGCCAATAGTTTTAATTTTAAAATTAATTGTTCAATACTGCTGGGCAGAAGACTTAAACTGGGACGACCCTGTCAGTCCGGAAATTGTTTTTAAATGGGAAAAATTTAAAAATGAATTAAAGTTTTTGCATTCTGTTAAAATTCCTCGTCAAATAATTTTGCCTAATGCTAGTCAAATCCAGCTAGTAGGATTTTGCGATAGTTCAGAACGGGCCTATTGTGCTGTCGCTTATATTCGAATTTTTTATTCTGATGGAAACATTAAAGTTTTTTTTGTTTGTAGTAAATCTAGAGTCGCACCGTTGCGTCGTAAACTAACTTTACCAAGACTAGAGCTTTTAGGAGCTGTTTTGTTGGCTAAATTAATGGATTTTTTACTAGAAACGTTCTCGGAAAAAATTAAATTTGATAAAATTCTTGCTTTTACTGATAGCACAGTGACCTTATCTTGGATTCAGGGATCTCCTCACAAATGTAAAACATTTGTTTCGAATAGAACTGCCTATATACAAGGAAGAATTAGCCCTGAGTTTTGGCATTATGTTCCTACTGAACAAAATCCTGCTGACTGCGGTACTAGGGAAATGTATCCCTCTGATTTACAAAGATTTTATTTTTGGTTAGAAGGGCCTTCTTTTCTAAACCAACCTACAAATACTTGGGATTTTATGACAGTTACTTACGATGGGAATGCAGTTTTGGAAGAACAGCGAAAAAATATTTTTAACGTTTTTACTTGCGAACAAACAGTTGAATATTATGTAAACAACTTGTTTGAAAAATACAGTTCTCTTTTTAAAATTAAGAGAATAGTTGCTTACTTTTTGCGAGGGTTACAAAAGTTTAAAAATCCCTCATACAATTTTGCTACTGATTACCTTACAAATCAGGATTACTACAAAAGCTTACTTTTTATTTCGAAATGCGTACAATCTTTTTCTTTCCAAAAAGAAATTGAATTACTAAAAGATAAGAAACAGCTTCCAAAAGCTTTTCAAAAATTATGTCCATTTTTGCATAATGAAAGCTACGATTTGCTTCGTGTTGGAGGCCGTTTATGCCATTCAAATTTATCATACGATAAAAAATTTCCAATTCTTTTGCCTTCTAGTGCAAAATTCACTGAATTACTGATTTTAGATTTGCATCGCAGCAATCTTCATTGTGGTATACAGACCACAACTTTTTTACTAATGCAAAACTTCTGGGTATTGTCTGCTAAAAAGGTAGTGAGAAAAGTTTTAAGTTCTTGCCATACTTGCTGGAAAACTAAACCTAACTCCCTTCAACCCCCTATGGGTAACCTACCGAAATTTAGAGTTTCCGAAGCAAAGGTGTTCGAAAATGTAGGTATAGATTTTTGTGGTCCGTTCACGATTACTCTTGGTCGGACCAGAGGTGCAAAAACCATGAAAGCATATGTCTGTTTATTTATCTGTTGCGCTGTTAAAGCCGTGCATTTAGAGTTAGTCTCTGATATGACATCAGAAGCCTTTCTGGCTGCTCTGCGCCGCTTCATAGCTAGAAGAGGACTATGCTCAAAGATCTCTTCAGACTGCGGGACCAACTTCGTGGCCTCTGAAAAATACTTGCGACAAATTTTTTCTGATTGCGTGAAGGGGGAAGGTATAGTTTGGTCTTTTAACCCACCTGCTGCTCCCCACATGGGAGGCATTTGGGAATCAAACATTAAATCTTTAAAGACTCATCTTCACAGGGTAGTTGGAAATCAAATACTCACCTATGAGGAATTAAATACGGTTTTAACCCAAGTTGAAGCCATAATGAACTCACGTCCTTTATGTGCCTTAAGCACCGATCCTACTGATCTGGCGGTCTTGACTCCTAATAATTTTTTAAATTTGAGGCCTCCAGGTACAATACCCGATCCAAACTACTGCGATATTGCGTTAAACAGGCTGTCCAGGTGGCAACTGTTGCAAAGAATGCACCGCGATTTTTGGATTCGCTGGCATCGCGAATATTTGCACACTTTGCAACAGCGAGCCAAATGGCACCAACCTCTTGCTTCCATTGATATTGGTACTATGGTACTGATCAAAGATGAAAATTCCACTCCATTGGATTGGCCCCTAGGCCGCATTGAAGACCTTATTAAAGGTTCTGATAATGTTCCACGGGTTGCTATTGTAAAGACTACTAAAGGTACCTACAAACGGCCTTTGGTAAAACTATGCGCCCTGCCTACAAATTAAACTCTCTGAAATGCCCCTGGGCATTCTCAGGGGGGTGGGAAATGGTTCGTCCCGCCTTCCTTTTTGTAAATATGTTCTTTTTACTATAATTTACCAGATTGGTTCGAATTAGGCTATTTGGTGATTCACTAGAGCATTTTCTATTTTTTGTTTATTTAGTATTAATTAACTAATTAAGTACTTAAAATTACTGGGTTATTTGCATTTGAAACTCCCGCGGTTTTAAAGGCAAATATTACAATTTGCTATAATTAATTTACTTTACATAAAATGCATTTTGAATTACTAAGGTTCCTAGTTCCTTTAATATGGACCTTCGTAATCTCATTCCCTCCTACTTATTCCCTTTTCTCCTACGCCTATGGATTAACGACGCCACTGGGCGCCATGTGGGAGAATGAACGCAGCAGCGAATACCTGCTGCAGCATCACAGAGAACCGTTTCGCCTTCGAACGATAATACACGCGTGTTAGCGACTCTCCTACCACATGATTGTGGGGTGCAAAAAAAAATACGGTTGAACAGCACGTCCTCCCATGAGTTCCACTTCCTGTATAAAAATGGTAAGTGAAAATGCATTATTTTTACCTTACATACATTTGTTTATTGCTACACTAACCTAGAAGGTAAACTAGACCATTTCAGAATCCCTTGTACCAGCTTAGCCTATGACCTTATTCCCTTAAAATTACAGTCCACATCTGACACCGTTAAATTCCAGACAACTCTCCTATCTGGACCACCAGGGAGCCCCAATATGTAACCATAATTTACCTACGGATAGCAGAGAATACGAAATATGGCACTGTGTGTTTTTGATGTTACACTTTTTTTGTCTTTTTAAGGGCAGTGGTAATATATTTGCAAAGAAACCATTGTCATTTTTTGTTAATATGACCTTGACAAAGTGCGCTTGCGTACTTGTCAAATCTCATGCTTTTGTAAAAATATGTAGCATAACTTAAACTATCTACTAAAAAGAAATATTGAAAAAATTCTAAAATGCAGACATTTCGAAAAGGGACTATGAGGGCTGATATATCAAAATCCAAAAAATTTGAGGCTTGCAAAGGGGGCTTGGTTTTCCTCTATCTCCCCTAGAAGTACCATTTCCCACTTAAAAGTTCCCAATTTGAAACACCCTGTACATCATCTAACAGGAATAGGCTCCAGAATAAATATGTAAGCGGGTACAGATATAATGTAGTAGTGATCATTTAGGTAGGTATATTAGTTTGAAGTACTTGCCTTTGTGTATTACAGGAATTAAACCATGTAGGTAAATAAAGCTCAAGACAAAAATGTGTTTTTATATACATAGTCCTTACTCAATCATTCGCAAACGGCCACAATCCATCACAATCCCTTATAATCTCACCAGAATCTCTTAATCATTACACAATTTATCACAATCTTACCACAGTCCTTCACAATCCCTCACAATCTTACCACAGTCCATCACAATCCCTCACAATCTTATCACAATCCCTCACAATCTTACCACAGTCCTTCACAATCCCTCACAATCTTACCACAGTCCATCACAATCCCTCACAATATTTCACAATCTTACCACAATCCCTCACAATCTTAGCAAAAGATTGTGGATTTTCACAATCGGTGTACACATTTTGGGTTAGCTGTTCACCCCTCGGCCTGTTACTTTCCAGAACTTTTCAATTAATCAATCAATTTATTTCGTTTTTGTTGTAGGATCCATCCTAATATACAATCAAAGTAGTAGTTAAAAAATAAATTATCACATAAAAGCAAACAAATTTAAATTTTGTTAAAATTAAACAATAAATACGAAAAAACAAAATGATTAAAACAAACTAATAAAAATAAATGACTAAATAGTTCAGGTCCTACAGGGTCCGATACTGCATTTAATAATAGATGGAACACACTTGGTATGGATAGACATAAGACTCTCATTAATATTTTACTAAAGGGAACCACCCCCCCCCCCAACCCTGGCAGGGGGTGGTTCCCCCCCTTAAACATGCTTTTTGACGAGTTTTTGCTAATAACTCGAAAACGGTCAACTTTTCTAAAAATATTCTAAACATCATTTTGCAAGCAGATAAAATTTCCTTTTTAACCATGTACCTTAGTACCCTCTATCTTTCATAGGCCTACGAAAAAAGGAGAAAATGTTGTTTTTTTATTTTTCTTGTTGCATTTTCTATCCTTAACACATTGTTTTTTTCAAAAAAGTATTTTTGTTCAAAAACCCATTGTATACAGTTAAATATTTAATAAGTTAATCATAACTTTTAAAAGTAACCGCCTTGAAATAAAAATAAAATGTGTGAAATCCTTTAGGACAAAAAAATTGAACATTCATTTTTGTAACCCAGTAAATAATACTCAAGTTGAGTAAAAAAATATTTTTGATTAGTATTAACTTAAAACTTAAGTTTTCGAGTTGAATTCATTTAAATTGGGGGGAGGGGGCATCCCCCCTCTCGCCCCTCTCAAAAGTGATCTTTTACAGTATTTTTCTAATTATTTGCAAACTGTTAACATGGCCAAAAACAACTAAGTAATAGTTATTGAGCTGACCAAAAGTCCTCTCTAACGATGTACAACACGCCCCCTTAAATTAAAAAAAAATAGTTTTTTCCACACCTCTCATTTATTTAAATGCCTATAAAAGGTGTGCCACTTATGTAAGGGGGGCGTGTTATACATTGTTAGAGAGGACTTTTCATCAGCCTCAATAATTGTTACTTAGTTCTTTTTTGCCAAGTTAAAAGTTTCCAAATAATTTCGAAAACACTGTAAGAGAGCAATTGTGAGAAGGGGGATGCCCCCACCCCCACTTTAAAGAAGATTAACTAGAAAAAATCAGTTTTAAGTTATACAAAAATGAATTATAGGTAAATTTAGTGGGAATAAGGACACTGTTGTTCTGGTAAATATACGTTTTAATCCATCGGTAACGTTTCGACAATGGTTTTTGTCTTCTTCAGACTAAAAAGGTTACAACTCATTAGTAAGATAATACAAAATACGGCACATTAATACATCACCAATTAAAAATTATTATTCTTTTCCCAATAAATAACATTTAAAGTGACCTTATTAACAATATATAATTTTTTTCCTAAATATTTTTTTCCCTTTTAATGTATATGTAACTGATTTTTTTATTTATTTATATAAAGAAATAATTATGGTTTATTTTTCTTCTTCTTTTTTTTTTAAATATATATAAAATTTTTTATACAAAGGTTCAAAAAATTTTGTCACTATAGTAACTGATGGGTGGCTCAATAAAATACGCACAAAGAGATCAATCAGCTATTCATATAAAAACAACAATAATAAATAAAACCTGTAACAACAATGTACACAATATAAACCTATGTTAAAATTTAAAACAAAATTAAAAAGGACTGTTGAAATATTTAAAATTCCGTACTCACCCTTCAGACTAGATCGTACATTGGAACAACAAAAAACAAGAATTCAAGCACATCAGGAAAACAAACGGCACAAAATTAAAAACGAAACCCAACATTAATCTGCTAATTATTTATATTTTCTTTTGTTTTGTTTATCAGACAGGTTATATTATCGGCGGCAAAATTAGTCCGCATTGTTGTCACTATTCTGGATTTTCATTGTTCCGAAATATTAAAACAAATTAAAATTCTTTAAGTTTAAAGCAAAAGGCAACCTTGAATAGAGTGGAATTAAGTAGTGTACGGTACTGATTTAATTTAGAGTGGGACAAGTGTATATAGTATGATACAATTAAGACAGTGGTGGAACTTATTTTCTAGTTTGGAGTTGTTGTATATTAAAATGCATTGATAACATCCATTGTTGTCAGAACACAAAACTTTTCCTGTTTAAACCTTGGTATATACAATTAATTTTTTAAAAAAGCAAAAAATATTTTTTGGTTGAACGCTAATTTTCAACTAATTTACGTATTCATGACTACTTAGAAAGACACTTCGTATTTTGTTGTCGTGGTTTAATTGGGGAAAAGCTTCATTTTTTTCCTTTTATATTATACATATACATACCTACACCCACATATACATACATACAATCACATACATACATACATATACACACATGCACATACATACACATATTATATTTATATTTTTTATTAATATTATTATTATTATTATTTTTTTTAATTTCTATTATTATTTTTTTTTTAATATTTTATATAATTTTGATCATTTTTATAATATTAATATTAATATACATATATATATATATATATATATATATATATATATATATATATATATATATATATATTTCTATAAATATTTTATATTATTTTTTAACTATAATATTCTTTTAAGTTTACTTTATTTTGTTTATTGTTAATTTCATTAATCGTCATTTGGGGGTTATTTTAAGCGAATTCTATTCTGTAGGGAGTTATAGACCGTACTCAATTTGTTAACATCGCTACGTAAATTAACTGCTCTATCTTTATTAATGTTTATATATATCATTTCCAAAATGGAGCGTTTGTAATAATTAGTTTCTTTATCCAAGATCTTTGCTTCCTCAAACTTAAACTCATGCTGTGTTGAAAAATGATGAGTGGCTAATGCTGTCTTATCTTTTTTATTTTTATTTTTTTCTTGGCAATCGTATTTATGTTGTTTGAAACGATTTTCAATATATTGTTTTGTTTGACCGATGTATATTTGATCACAGCTACAGGGTATACTATAGATCGCACTAGACTGCTTTAGAAATGGAGTTTTATCTTTAAGTTGTGTAAATAAGCTGTTTGTAGTTTTTAAGTTATAAAAAACCAATTCTAGGTAATTTTTTTGAAAGCATTGCTTTAGTTTGTGAGATAAGCCATGGACAAATGGGATCTTAAAATATTTTTTTCTTTCATTATTAATATTTTCAGAGTTCTCTGGTGGGCGCATATGCTTTTTTGTGAATCTTTGAACACACTGATTTATAAATGTTGATGGATAATTGTTTTTCTTTGCGATATTTTTTATTATTTTGTTGTTTTCATCCCAGAATTTTTGATGACTAAGATAGTGCGATCTATATAAAAGGTTGTTTATTGTGCTTATTTTATGCTGAACACTGTGGTATGAATTGTAATTTAAAGTTCTGCCAGAGCTAGTCGGTTTACGGTACCAATTGGTAATCAAACTTCCATCACTCTCTCGGATAACCTTAACATCCAAAAATGCTAGATTTTTGTCAGTTTATTTTTCAATGGTAAATTGAATTTTCGGATGAATGGAGTTAAAAATAGTGAGAATAGTCTCTATTTTGTCTTTTGGTACAGCGGAAATTGTATCATCAACATATACAAAAAGAAATGGAATAAAAAAATCGATCTTTTTGTAAACTTCTCTGATCACATGATCCATGACTATATTAGCTAATACGGGTGAGCTAGGGTTTCCCATTGCACTACCATCTAATTGTTGGTACATTTTGCCTTGGAATGAAAAATAGCTCGTGTCAAAACATAAAGAAATCATTTCAAGTATCTTCTCCACTGGCAATTCAGTGTAAGCGCTAATATGTCTTTTATGCTCTTTAATTATATCTAGTACCAATGATTTCGGAATGTTGGTGAATAAGGATACCACATCAAGAGATTTAAGTTCATAGTTATCATCTAATTTTGCCGCCGATAATATAAACTGTCTGATAAACAAAACAAAAGAAAATATAAATAATTAGCAGATTAATGTTGGGTTTCGTTTTTAATTTTGTGCCGTTTGTTTTCCTGATGTGCTTGAATTCTTGTTTTTTGTTGTTCCAATGTACGATCTAGTCTGAAGGGTGAGTACGGAATTTTAAATATTTCAACAGTCCTTTTTAATTTTGTTTTAAATTTTAACATAGGTTTATAATGTGTACATTGTTGTTACAGGTTTTATTTATTATTGTTGTTTTTATATGAATAGCTGATTGATCTCTTTGTGCGTATTTTATTGAGCCACCCATCAGTTACTATAGTGACAAAATTTTTTGAACCTTTGTATAAAAAATTTTATATATATTTAAAAAAAAAAGAAGAAAAATAAACCATAATTATTTCTTTATATAAATAAATAAAAAAATCAGTTACATATACATTAAAAGGGAAAAAATATTTAGGAAAAAAATTATATATGGTTAATAAGGTCACTTTAAATGTTATTTATTGGGAAAAGAATAATAATTTTTAATTGGTGATGTATTAATGTGCCGTATTTTGTATTATCTTACTAATGAGTTGTAACCTTTTTAGTCTGAAGAAGACAAAAACCATTGTCGAAACGTTACCGATGGATTAAAACGTATATTTACCAGAACAACAGTGTCCTTATTCCCACTAAATTTACCTATAGTTGCATTGCAAGGACGTGATAAGTTTACCAAACAAAATTGAATGTTTAACATTTTTGTTTAATTTAAGGATTTCTACAAACACATTGATTTTCATATCAAGGCAGCTATTTAAAAAAACTATGTCTAGCTTAATAAGTATTTAACTGTAGACAATGGGCTTTTAGCCAAAAATATTTTTTTGAGAAAAAAATAGTGTTAACGATAAAAAATACCACAGAAAAAATATAAAAAAATATTTAAAAAGTTTTCCCCTTTTTTCGTATGCTAATGAAATGTGCACCACTGTCGTCAGAGGGTACTAAGGTACATCGTTGAAAAGGAAATTGTATTCGCTTGAAAAATGATCTCTAGAAGATTTTTGAAAAAGTTTTGAATTATTAGCAAAAAACTATCAAAACACACATTTAAGGGGAGGGGAATCACCCCCCTGCTAGGGTTGGGGGGGGGGGGTGGTTCCCTTTCGTAAAATGTTCTGGCAAGTCTTATGTCTATCCATACCAAGTGTTATTGATTCTATCATTAAACGCAGCATATCACTTGAATCTCGGATGTAGGGCCTAAAGTAAAACTAAAATCAAAAATCAAAAAAAAATATTTATTTTTGCAAAATATGCCAAAGTTACTGGATAATAATTCTCAATTTTATCTTTTTCACCATTGTTTTTAAAAGAGGTGACTTCTGTTTTCACCCTCACCGATTTTGATAATTTTTGGTACACTTATTCTGTCTACAAAAAAACTCGAAAATCCAAAATCTTAAAACTTTTGGACCTTAGAGTAATAATAATATAAAGAGAAGAAGTCAACCGCGGCCCCGTGTAAATTTTTCCTAATCGTGGCGGTCATTCCTGAAAACTTAGAATTTACAGAATCCCCGGCGATGGCAACATAGCTGCGTCACTGGAATCATCTCGTTAAAACCAAAGTGGGCTGAATTTTCACAATATTTTCATAAACATAGTGTTTGCCCGCAGTTAGAAAAACGATAACTGCAGTGGACTGTATATATTTTAATTAATGAAAGCGCGAACAAACATAAATATATTGATATGAAATCACAAAAAGTCCATAGGTTAAATACTATAATGTAGAAATTTGTAATAGTTGGAGAAAGAATTAACACGCCATTTTCTCGAAGCGGTAGAAAAGGATCTCTCGGATTCTTGGTGCGCATGTCCAATGCGCGAAAAATGTACTCTGTCCGTCATCCAATTGTGTGGTTTTAAAAAGTAAAAACAACCGCGGGAGCTAACACATAGCACTTCTTGATTATTTTTACGTCCAACTAAGTTCTTTTTTACAAAAATAAAACTCAACACACAGTAAAAAACCACCAAAAATTCAATACATCGGGTCCGACGGCCCAGACAACACTGCATTTAATACAAACACATGTTACTGTCAGTGTCGACCTTAGAGCTTAGGAAAATCTGGGCTAACCGTTCACCACTTGAAAAAATAATCTTTTGTTTGAAACTCGTAGACAATGATTGAGTAAAAATAAAACTTTGGACTTCCATTGTCTTTATCTGAGGGCACGGCAGTGCCTCGCCAAGTTCGCGCTGCCGTACCATCTTTTCTTGAAACATTTCAGCCCATATTTGACCTATCTAAGACTCTACTTCGGAAAGAGCTACGAATCTCATACTTTGCACAGTCGTAGACCTTCATAGAGTTAACAACCCCTCCAAGTGTCATGGACTTCTATAAAGTAGTAAAGTAGTTATACTACAAGAGCCGGTGACACAGAACTCTACGTTATCCATACCAAAATAATTCACCGTCAAATAGTGTCATATTATCCTTCAAATATATGTGCCTAGTTTAGTTAATAACGAGACGTGGTCTGAAGTCGCTAATTAAGCGAATTGTATGAAAAGATTTACAGGTGCGTTAACATCTTATAGTAACAGTTTAGACTCTATTGCAAGTATGTCATATAAACCCATTTATAAAAATATGATGATGCTGCCACACCTCACTCCAGTTGGAGGACAGGCACACGCACTTAAATAAAATTTCGCCCCTGGTTAAACCTACATAATCTAAAAACATTATATTATTAATATTTTTTGTTGGCACATGTGTCATTTGCGCCCCCCTTATATATGTGTCTTATGATGCCTTGTTGCTGCCTGACTGCTGACAAGGCACACCATCTAGACTATAAAGGTTTTTAAGATCCACCTACGTAAGTTGAAAAGAGTTTTTTTATATAAAATAGCTGTCATATAGGTCCCGTAAGTTTAAAATAACTATGCTGCCCGACCTACATTTACTATAAGCTGGGCACACCTATAAAAATTTTAAAATATTTTACTTTCAAGCCACATGATGTAGTACCAAGAATCTCTTTAAAAATTGTGTATCATATGGACCTTAAAAAACTAAATTGTCTATGCTGCCAAACATCCGCCTGATCTAAGAACAGGCTCACCTCCTATAAATATATTTGAGGCTGAAACTCATCTACACGCCATAATAGCAAGATGATTTTTAATTATTGTGTGTCATATGGATCATTAAATAATAAATTGGATATGCTGCCAAACATCTGCCTTACCAAAGGACTGGCACACCTTCTATATTTATAATTGAGGCTGGACTTATCTATATCACTAAATATCAAGATAGTTTTTTATTATTGTTTGTCATATGGACCCTCAAATAATAAAATGACTATAGTGCCAAAAATTTGCCTGACAACGACTGGCACACGTCCTATAATTATACTTGAGACTCAAAGTCATCTACATCATTAAAAAGCAGGGCGGTTTTTAATTACTGTGTGTCATATGGACCGTCAAATACTAAATTGACTATGCTTCCAAACATCAGCCTGATTGAAGGACTGGCACACCTCCTATATTTATAATTGAAGCTGAACTCATCTAAATCACTAAATATCAAGAAAGTTTTTTATTATTGTTTGTCATATGGACCCTTAAATAATAACATGACTATGGTGCCAAAAATTCGCCTGACAGAACGACTGGCACACGTCCTATAAGTATCCTTGAAGCTCAAAATTATCTACATCATTAAAAAGGAAGAAGGTTTTTAATTACTTTGTGTCATATTGATCCTCAAATACTAAATTGACTATACTGCCAAACATCAGTCTGATTGAAGGACTGACACACTTCTTATAATTATATTTTAGGATAAACCTAACCTACACCACTAAGTACCAACATGGTTTTTAATTTTTATATGTCATATGGACTCTTAAATAAGAAATTCACTTTGCTGCCTAACATCTGCTTGACCAAAGGACTGGCACACCTCATACAGTAATATTTGAGGCCGAAACTCATCTACATCACTAAATACAAAGACGGGTTTTAATTATTCTGTGGCATATGGACCCCTCAAATAATAAATTGACTATGGTTCCAAACCTGGCCTGACCGAACGACTGGCACACCTCTTATACATATTTTTAAGGTTAGTGCAGGCGCTGTAGGTAGTTGAGTATACAAAATATGAGGACCGCACTTTGACAGTGGATTCTAGCTGAGAATAAGTCACAGATTAACGATCTGGGTGTTGCCAAGCCAGGTTTTGGTCCAATTTTTTTTTAATCACCCTCCTCTTATAGTCATGTTCGAATTTCTGAAAATTTAACTATGTTGATGCTCTAAAGTCACAATGACAGATACATAAATAAAAAATGTGAAAGACCTAACCTAAAAATAAAATTATATTATTTTTTTAAATTTTAGCTGAAAAAAACCCCCAAAACCTAAAATTTTTATGTTTTCTTAAAAACTAAGCATCTTAGTAAAAAATATGTTATTACCTTTATTGTAGACAATAAAATTTCCTTTTCAACGATATACAAGTCAGAGGGGTATGACCAAAGACAAACTCTCCAGCGGCGTCCGTTTATTGAGGTAATGCAAAAAAATTAAAAAAAGAAACATGCATATTACCTATTTTCCCTGATTTTCTTGAAAACCAAGCTCTCCATTAAAAATTGTATCCTAAAGTCGGTTGTAGACAATAAAATTTCCTTTTAAACGGTGTATAATAGGGCAGGATTAGTTTTGTTTATAACAATTAAGGGGCCTCCGTAAATTATCCAATTTTCTCAAAAACTAAGCTTTTTAGGAAAAAAAATATTAACACTTTATTGTAGAAAATAAAATTGTCTTTTTAATAAAGTTCAAGCTAGTGCGGCCAGACTAATACCAAACTTTCCAGTGACGTCCGTTTATTGAGAAAATTTTTAAAAAATTAAAAAGCCACCTGTTTGTCACATGTTTTACCCGATTATCTTAAAAACCAAGCCTTCTATCAAAAATCATATTCCTTAGTCGATTGTAGACAATGAAATTTTGTTTTAGCTCCTGTATCACGAAGTAAGATTAATAATCGATAAGTTTAGTGATTTTTCAAAATTGATGTAATTTACGGACGACCCTAAATTGTTGTAAATAAAAGTAATCTTACCTTGTTATACACCGTTTTAAAGAAAACTTCATTGTCTACATTTGACTATAAAACCTAATTTTTGATAGAGAGCTTAGTTTTCAAGAAAATCGGGTAAATCATGTAATAAACATGTTTCTTTTTTTTAAATTTTTTTACATCACCTCAATAAACGGACGCCGCTGAAGAGTTTGTCATTGGTCGTACCTCATTGACTAATACACCGCTGAAAAGAAAATTTTGTTGTCTATAATAAAGCTAATTACATATTTTTTTCTAAGAAGCTTAGTTTTTGAGAAAATTTTAAGAAAACCTCAAAATATCAGGTTTTGGGTGGTCAGGAGGGTTTTTGGGGGTTTTTGCAGCTAAGATTTGAGAAACTAACAAAATTTTTTATTTAGGTTGGATTTTACACATTTTTGATTAATTTCTCTGTTATTGTAGCTTCAATGTGTCAAGTTAGTTAAATTTTCAGAAATTCGAACACGGCTATAAGAGCAGGGGGGATAAAAAAAATTGGACCAAAACGTGGCTTGGCAACATCCAGATCGTTAATCTGTGACCTTTTGTTAGCTAGAATCCATTGTCAAACTGCGGTCCTTATATATTGCACTAGGTAGAAGGGTTAGCTATTTACATAATTAAATACAAAGAAGGTTTCTCATTTTTCTGTTTCATATGGCCCGACAAGCACGAAATTTCCAAATTATGCACTTACTTACGAATTTAGACTTATAATAATCGCTCTGCAGCCAATTAAGATTATAGTAGGACTTTTTTCCTTTGTGTTTTATTTTAGTTCTCTGCTTATCAACCAGTCAAATTGCACTTTGAGAGAAAAAAAATTATTAGCTAAAGCGTTGAAAATTGTAGAGCGGCGAAAAACGAAGTTAAAAAAAAAATAAATGTGTGAGCAGGTGCGTTTCGGGTTAGGTTTGTGGGGGTAAAAAGGGGCAATGAATCGTATTATTGTGATATCCGGCGAAAGTTGACGTTGGAGAAAACAGTGACATACATAAAAGTCATAGGTCATAAAAGTATCTAAACATTTTTTTAATGTCATTTTTAACATAACTTCAAAATGTTGGAGAAAAATTACAAAACCGTTTTTTTTTGTTTTTTGTTTTTGCAAAAATAATGTCAGCTTAACAAAACTTCGTAGAGTAGAGATTTTTGGGTGCTTAATGTTTACAATATTTTACAAACAAAAAAATTAAGATGTTTCTAAGATATTTGTTTTTTTCGATCAAAAAAATTTTTTTTTAATTGAAATTTCATCTTCAGAAAATCATTGTATCCAGTTCTGCTTGTACTCACTTTTTGACAATAGGATATTTGGCGACATAAAAAAAATAATTGTTGGCGACATAAGAAAAATAATTGTTGTAATTTAAAAACATGTCTGAAAAGGGAAAAAACTTTTAAAAAATTGTCACAATGTTTTATAGTTAAGTTATTGTAGTTATTTTATAAGTTTTGAAATAGTTTTTAAAAAATGGCTATTATTATGGCTAAGAAAAATAAAAAAATTACTTTTTTTTTATTTTTCTCGAACATTTTGAGGTTGTGTAAAAAATGACATCTACAAATTTTTTGAAATTTTTATGGCAAATGACTTTTCTTTATGTCACTTTTTTCTCCGACAACTTTTGCCGAGAATTGCAATAATACGATTCCCCGCCTCTTTTTACCCCCTCCAAACCTAACCCGCAACGCCCCTACTCACGCATTTATTTTTTTTAACTTCGTTTTTCGTCGCTCTACAATTTCCAATGCTTTAAGTCCTGTTAATAATTTTCTTTTTTCTTGCCTTAAAATATGGTAATTTCACTAGCCTATTAGGATTGGCTGTACCATAGGACGGAAATCTTTATGGATCCAGGATAACAATATTGCATAAATTAAATTATGTACGACAAAAATGACACCCATGACATAAAATCCACTAATGCATCCTGCCAAATATTCGCCTTATCGAAAGACTGGGACACCCCTTAGAAATATTAAGTTTTGACCCATGCGTTATATAGGGTGTCCCAACTAAAAGGTAACAGAGGTGTCTTTGGGTATTTTTCATACAAATTTGAAGAAACGCTCGAACACGTCGATTTTGTTTGCGAAGGAGATACATTTTGGCTATCTTGAAATTTTTGTAACACGCACTATCTTCGAGGGGTATACTTTACGCCTTTATTTTAAATAGAGAAAGTCAGTCTAGTGATACCTTGTTTGAAGTTCTCTTAAATATCTTTACAATCGTTTAAAAGTTTTGAAAATCCATTGATTAGTTTTCGAGATATTTGCTTTCAAATTTTCAAATTTAACATTGGATGATAAAATAAAAATTAAATCTGAAAAATATAAAATTTTAATAAAATTTTTATTTTATCAGTTCATGTTAAATTTGAAAGTTTGAAGGCAATTAGAAAATAATGGATAGATTTTTGAATTTACTCAAAATATAACGGTAAAGTATACAAGTGTTCTAACTTTTGTAGTTCGGGGCCTAAGACGGAAATTTAGGGGCTTGTCTGCATTTTCGCGTACCGTGACGAAATTTGGCACAAGGTTACATTTTAGAAGTAGTGCTCCGATGGAACCCAGTGCAGGGCCACGATACAAGGGCGTACTTAAGGTGGGACAGGAAAAATTGATAAATTAAATATAAAACTAGTTTCGCGTACAATTTTTGTTTCTTTAACTTTATAGGTATGTAGCTTATAAATTCAAAAAATCTATTAAAATTAAAGGTTTTTTTTGAGGGGGAGACGGAGCAAAACTTAGGAGGATCAATTGTAAAAATATTATTTCGTCTAAACTGGTCGTGTGAGGTATCGATTTCTAGGTAATTTAGTATTCTAAACCAAAATAAATATCAATTGAGTCAATACGTCAAACTGTTCACATATATGTCAAAAACTTAATCTGCCGGGGATTATTTAAAATACCTGACCAAGCCTAACTTAAAAAGTAAAAGTGCATACATAAAAGTACGGAGATACGGGGGCAATTTAAAAGATATTGCACTAAAACGGTAAAAATATTGTGGTTTGATTTTTAAAAGATTTTTTGTACGAATCTCAAAAGCCTCTTACGTTTTAGCATGTTTTAAGCAAGAATTGTTTTGTTCTATACGGGGGATATCCAAAAAGTCTGCAAACCTGTAATGAGTTTCTAGTGCACGGCTAATATCGATAAAATTTTAATATGTTGTTCGTCTCACCTTACTGATCAATAATTGTCATGGGTCCAATTTCATCCTATGACTAACCGGAGATACGGGGGCAATCCAAACGATATTGCACTAAAACGGTAAAAATGCTGTGGTTTGATTTTTAAAAGGTTTTTTTGTACCAATCACAAAAATATCTCTTAGTAAAAAATATAGATTTTCTATACGGAGATATCAAAAAGTAAATTAAAATACGTACGTAAAATAATCGAAAAGATTTACTATATAGAACAAAATAAATGTATTTTTACCTCTAAAACTAAATTTTGATGAAACTTTTTTTACGAGGTACACATAAAAAGTAGTGCAGTTATAAATTATAACCAAAACTTTCCTTAAACAAAATAATGGCATATGCTCGCCATAAGGAACATATTAGTTACCCATCTACCAATAATTTAGGGCAAGTCCTGGATGCAGGTCATCGAAATAATGTCGAAGATTTACCCGAAATAATTAATTGACTATTGGTACAGAAATGCGAAAGAAGAATAAAAGTCTGATCCAAATAACGACTTTGTTATTTTTGAGACATCTACTATTTAGAGTAGTAAGAAACTTTAATTGTTATTTTTAAATATTGCTTGATAGAATTTTGTTTTGAAAAAGTTGTTTGGTTACAATTTATAACTGCACTACGTTTCATGTGTACCTCGTAAAAAAGTTTCATTAAAGTTTGGTTTTAAAGGTAAGAAGACATTTATCCTAGAACCTTTTCGATTATTTACCAACGTATTTTATTTAACTTTTTGGATACCCCCATATAGAACATCTATATTTTTTGCTAAAAACATGCTTATATATGTACATAAGAGATACTTTTGTGACTAGTACAAAAAGAGCTTTTAAAAACCAAGCCACATCATTTTTACCGTTTTGGTGCAATATGGTTTGAATTGCCCCCGTGTCTCCGAAACAAGTCATAGGATGGAATTGGGTTCATTACAACTATTGATCAGTAAAGTGAGACGAACAACATATTAAAATTTTATCGATATTAGCCGTGCACTAGAAACTCATTACAGGTTTGCAGACTTTTTGGATATCCCCCGTACAGGAAAATAACAATTTTTGCTAAAAACATGCTAAAACGTAGACGCTTATGAAATTCGTATATAAAAACTTTTTTACCGTTTTAGTGCAATATCTTTGAAATTGCTCTTGTATCTCCGAAACTGGTCATAGGATGGAATTGGGCCCATAACCATTATTGGTCAGTAAGGTGAGACAAACCACATACTAAAATTTTATCATAATTAGCCGTGCACTAGAAACCCATTACAAGTGTGCAGGATCCTTTCTAGAATTTTTAATTTTTAACATAATCTGCCAATTCTTATGTACCAAAGCATACACTTTTAATAAAATTACATAATTGCATCCAATTTGAGATTGGTTGTCAGAAGTGAAAACTTAAATAGATATTTGAGAAATAAGGATATTACACATTATATAAAAAATATTTCATTAATAACTTTTTACTTAAGAAAGAAAAAGTCATGACAGCTTTTATTTACATATAATTTTTTTATGAATTGCTGGTACTGTATACTATGTGTATCTTTTAAAAATTATTTTTTTAGTATAACTCATCTACGCGTTGTTTAATTTTGTTGTTGTTCCACCAATTTAGTTAGCGGAAAAATATTAACATTTTGCCCAATGAACCTTGTAGTTTTCATAATAACAAAGTTCAAATTATTATGTTTTAATTTGAATACCCTGTATGTTTTAAAGTCTCTAACTAACAGCTACATAGGTGATTAATAGTTTAACTCTATTGTATATTTTCTAATTTTATAAGTGCTAGGAATAACGTTTTACGTATTTAAAAAAAAAATTCTTTGACAAAAGAAACACCATGTATTTTCTTAAAATTAGAAAGCTAAGTAAAACAATCTACACCATGTAAAAAACGCCTTATTCTAGCTATAACAACTAGTAAAATTATGGGGGTATCTTAAACTGCATAACCGATATAACGAAAAGTTTGAGACTACTATATTTTACATGATTTTTTTAATATCACCTTGTATCTTTCAGCATATTACAAAATTACACGTAATGGGGAACAAACTGTGTCCAGTTTCGTTGCAAAAGTCTTATTAACGCAGTAGCTACAATAAATAATGTAGAAAAACAGTAAAAATGACAGCAAAGTTGTTGTGGCCCAGTATATACGTTCAGGAAATGGTAATGATGTAGCACTTATCACAAAAATAGAGTCCGATAAATGGTTTATAAACGAGAATATAGTGATTGCAATGAGATGCCTATTTGAGATATCTAGAGTTATTAGAATTTTCAGCACTATAATAAAAAATTACGAAAATACTTTATTGTCTGGTTACTTTTTAACACTCTGTATAAAAAAATTTATTTAAAGAAATAAAAGCTGTACTAGTATTGTTGTAAAATGCTGACTTTGGGTTTTCCATAGTGATTTGTAAAGTCGTCATAAAAAACAGCCTGCATATTTAACAGTTCACACTAATTTTTATTTTCTTTTCGTAAAATATAAATAAAATCTAAGTATCTTATACTCCGTATATATTTTTTTAAAATATCCTTACGTCTAAGAAATCCACATACATTTCCATCTTTTTATATTTTCTTAATTTAGAAGTATTACATAAAACCCCCCTGTACTCCGACCCTGTATATGTCACACCCGTCCAGCAATTTTTATTTTAAAGAAAAACAATGTGCTTATGTCCGCATTAAATTTTAACACCTTATCTTGCATAACTAAGCTCCTGGATTTTTTTTCTACTCAATACCCACACCATAAATTTCTCAAAGAAAAATTAACTATTTTTTATTTTTTGAAAGAAAATAAAGCAATAAAACCTCTTTATCACTTAAAATAAAAGTGTATATGTCTTTAGTAGTAGTAGTAGTGGGGGGGGGTTGACCCGCAGGTCTGACAAGTAGGCCAGAGTAGGCCCTTTTTGCCATATGTCCTTATAATCGATGCCAAGTTTCATTGCTCGAGGTTTACATTTGAATTTTATAAAGAATTTTAATGAGATAGATGCAATTAAAAATAAAACACCCTGTATATTTGCTCTACACTGGGTTCGGGATGAGCACCACTTCGTGAAATAATACTATAGTGTTTTACTATAACCGTGTCAAGTTTCATTACGGTAAGCAAAAATGCAGACAAAAGTGGCTTAGGCTCCGGACTATTGGGTTAAACATTTTTCTCAAGAGCGAATGAAACGCAGGTTTCAGATTAGAATTTTAAAAATGACAAACAATATGAGATGTTGAGCTCTTTATTTTTGAATATATTAGGGGCTGGCCAACGGAATGGTTTTAAAACAGTACCTGAGAATAGCAAGCTTTTCTCGACCAGTACGACAAGTACGAAAAATCCTAATGCGAGCGCACACAAAGAGTAGAAAGTAGAATAGATGAAAACAATTTAAACAAAACGAAGTAAATGCAATTTAAGGCAAACATACTTTTGTCAATCCGTAAAAATGTCGAAAATATAATGGTCGAAAATTAAACGCACGATACGCAATGAAGAAGACACGCAAAATTTATCGAAACGTAATTATGTTAAAACAGGTCAAACTGTAAAAAAAGTCGAATCGAAAACTCATCGATTATATAACTCAGCTGCAAAAAACTACCGATGTTACCAAATGTAGTGTTACATCATACTCGCCTAACTTAAGAGTCTGTCAAAACATAACCGGTCAGCGCCAGTTCCACGAATTTAAGAAATTTTGCTAAATTTGACAACATCGCACCTTCATTTTCGACTTTTCTACGGTTCGATCTTTTTGCATTTCGACAAAACTACGTTTCGATGATTTTGCGTCTTTTCTTGATTGCGTATCGAGTCTTTAATTTTCGACATTTTAACGGATCGACAAAACTACTATTCGTTTAAATTATTTTCGACAACTTTACGGATCAACAACAATACATCTTCCTTGAGTTGCTTTCTGCTCTTTTATTTTTATACGGTTTGGCCTTTTTGCGATTTGACTTTTTTACGGTTCAATTATTTTTTCTTTTTCGACTGAACTCTGTTTCAATGCTTTTACGTTTTAACTATATATCTTCAATAATTTTACGGATCGTCAAATCTACGTTTCTTCTAAATTATTTTAGTTTATTTTACTTTCGATTGTTTGTTATTTTCGACTTGATTACGGTCCAAAAAATTTTTTTCGACCATTTTACGTTTCGACAAAACTTTTTTCCATGTTTTTATGGATCATCAGCACTTACACAAACTTTTAATGCAACGTGCAGTTGAAACGCAAATAGAAGTTTTCGGGCCGTTTTTATCAAATGGTGAGTTGGAACGAAGCTAAAAAATATCAGCTAAATAATGGTCCGAAAAAACAAAATTATAAAGGCTTATTTATAAGAGGCTTCACAGCGGCGCAAATCAGTAGTGTAAATCCTTTATAAAACTTTTTTTTACTTCGAAGCAATTAAGCACATTTAAACTAGAGACCCTGTATGTATGACATATTCCAAAGAATTAGAGACGCGACAAACTTATCAAAATCAAATTTATCATAACAAAAACATTTCATGTAAAAAAGACAAGTACGCGAAAATGGTATTCCGAAAAAAGAATTGAGATAAAAGTAAGTTTGGAAGTTTGACTTTCGTAGCTCATTCCGAAGTAAAGTTTACATATGTTAAATATGGGCTGAAATGTTTTAAGAAAAGATGGTATACCGCAGATTCGGCGAACTTGGCGGGGCACTGCGGTGCCCCCAGATTTTTTTCAAAATAAATCGTGCTTCTACTACGTTTTACCTCGCTTGTCAAAACACAATATAACGATTTTTTGCATGAAAATGATTCTTTGGACTATTATTAGTCGATTTGGATAAACGAGAAATTAAAATAAAAGTTTGTAACATGTAAGTTAACATTCCATTGGTGACGAAACTGCGAGCGAACTGAATGTGTTGTTGTTGATTGTGAAAATTATAATTTTCTACCACTTGATGTAACACAAAATTGATATAAAATAAGAGAATATAATATTTTACATTCTGGACTGCTATTTTTATGAAACTACAATAAGTAGAAATTAATCCTATTGGTGCTGAAACTGCGACGAAACTAAATTTATTCATGAACGTAAATATATGAAAATGAAATAAACAAAATTTTCAACTATTCTTATTCTAGTCATAAAAATAATAATTCAGCTTTTAGTTTTTAATTTAGGTAGGCAGAATGACAAAATATTAGTTGCCATAGTAACTAAATAATCAAGTCAATCAAAACTGTATATGTTTTGCTGGTGTCTCGTCGAAGAAAAAATTGGCATTGTTGTGAGTCAAAAAATAGATTTTAAATTTATTCAATTTGGTGTGGAATGTTCTTACCGAATACCACGCGAGGTTAAATTAAATCCGTAAATTTTTTCTCGCTGATGAATATTTTTAGAAAATTATTATATTTAAAAATATTCATTAGCTCGAATGTCCGGAAATAATTTAACCTCTAGTGGTATTACTAGTAAAAACAGTATAAAACGACCTAAACTTGTCATTAAAAACAGAAACGCATTTTTAAACATCGAGGTAAAGTCGGCAAAGCACCACAGTTGATTGATGAATGCATACCTGTAAAGCGCATACGCTCTACATAAGTTTTTCACCACATAAAATAATTTTGGGACAGAAACTTTTCTGAAATGTAACTGATAGTTTCACAGCACTCATTATTACCTTGAGTAATCTGTGGTGGACGAAAACGCTAGAGCTTTGTTAGTAGCTCTACGAGAACCTGCTCTGGGACTTTTACGGTCTATTCCAGCCGAACAAAAACAAAATTACAACGCTTTAGTGGCAGCTTTAGAAAGAAGGTATGGAGATGAACATTTACGAAATTTACATTGGTCAGAATTAAATATTCGTCAGCAAAGAGCAGGAGAGTCTTTACAAGAGTATGAAGCAGATATCAGGAGGCTGATGTATTTGGCTTACCCAGAAATGCCAGAAAATTACAGAGTTCTCTTCACGGTAGACCGATTTATTAACGGCTTGCGTGACACGGACTTAGCAAAGTTACAACGTCGAGAACGATTCCATAACAGCAGTGAAGTGCTGATTCGAGCCCTTGAAATAGAATCATCAAACAATATGTCCAGGCCCAAAGTAAGAGCTGTTTCAATTCAGGAGGGAGAAGAAATGAGCACTGGGGATGAGGTCAACTCAAAAACGCTAAAGCAAATGTTTCAATCACTGATAGAGAAGATTGATTCTTTAAAAGAAATCAGACGATCCCCTCCAAATGTAATGTAAGTGTTTCAGATGCGGACGTACAGGGCATATTCAACGCGATTGTCGTGTCCAAATGAGGTCTCGCTCACCATCTACTGGGACAGAGTACCGAAGAAGAGATCAGGAAAACTAAAACTAGTCAACGCAGAGGGGCGGGTGTTGGCTAATGGGAATTTAGCCCCCAAAATTTACTCTATTAAGAGCTTAAAACATACAGCTGACAGTCTTAACATCGACGGACTTATTAATGGAAGAAAAGTTAATATAACAGTAGACACTGGTGCTGCCATATCATTGCTTAAGTTCCAAATTGCAACGAGATATAAAATTCGACCAACAGAAAAGAAACTAACACTTAAGACTGTGAATGGAGAATCCGCCGACGTGTTGGGGCAGACAGACATAGACCTACAGCTGGGAAGATTGAAGATTCGCCACACTGTATTGGTTGCCGATATAGAAGACGAATTTATTTTGGGAATGGACTTGATAAGTAAACATGGATTTGCGTTTGATAATAAACTTAATACCCTAAGATTTGGGAATGAAGAGTTCATTTTGTCAAATAGTCACTTCAATATAGAACCAATAAATGTCGTGGCAGTATGTATAACAAGACTGGTCGGTAACAGTGAGACCATAATTTTTGGGAGGCTAGAAAGTAAAACATCAAGCTGCGTCGGACTCATAAGCCAACAGAAATTACCCAACACCTACCTCGTTGCAAAGTCACTAGTTAAAACCGATAAAGACATCCCGATTAGAGTCGCCAATATTTTCCCAAATAGTGTCAAAATTAATAAGGGGGAGGTGGTAGCATTATTTGAACCAGTACAGAACTTCCGAGGATAAAAGCAAGTTACCAATGGAGGTACTTCAGCAATTTGAGTCAACTTGGCAACATCTCACTCCAGAAGAATTTAGTAAAGCGAGAGAGTTTATAGAAGAACAAAGTAATATCTTCGAAACTAAGTAGTTCGGGACGCACAAACCTTATTCAACATTCCATCAACCCTGGCGATACCCAACCGATCAGACAGCCCCCAAGAAGACTACCATTGGCCAAACAAGAAGAAGTGCACAATCTCATTAATAAAATGCTCAGTGACGGGGTTATTGAAGAGTTATGAAGTCCTTGGTCATCTCCTGTGGTGTTGGTCACTAAAAAGGATGGAAGTACTAGATTTTGCGTCGACTACAGAAAACTTAACGATGTGACCAAGAAAGATAGTTACCCACTGCCAAGAATAGACGACACATTAACAACGTTGGCAGGATCATATTGGTTTTCTACTCTTGACCTGAAAAGTGGGTATTGGCAAGTAGGAATCTTTGAAAGAGATAAAGAGAAGACAGCATTCTCTGCTGGAAGTGGACTTTATCAGTTTAATGTGATGCCATTTGGTCTATGCAATGCTCCAGCTACATTTGAAAGACTAATGGAAGTCGTTCTACGCGGCCTTACTTGGAAAACCTGCCAAGTCTATTTGGATGATGTCATAGTAATGGGGAAATCATTTCAAGATCATGTAGACAATTTACGAGAAGTATTTTCAAGAATCAGAAATGCCAATCTTAAATTAAACTCAAAGAAATGTTTTCTATTCCAAGAAAAAGTTGAGTTCCTGGGTCACGTCGTTTCCCGAGAAGGCATCCATACTGACGAAAAGAAGTTACAAGGAATAAAAGAATGGCCTCAACCACGTGACAAACATGAATTGAGAAGCTTTTTGGGTCTGTGTACATAATACAGACGATTTGTAGAAGGATTTGCCAAAATAGCGTCTCCATTACATAGACTTACAGAAGATAAAGCTTCTTACAGATGGAATACTGAATGTGACCAAGCATTTAGAAGACTAAAAGCAGCATTATGTTCTAGTCCGATTCTCGCATATCCTATTCCAAAAGGTAAATTCATATTAGATAATGATGCGAGCAACGATGGCATAGGAGCAGTACTCTCCCAAGTACAAGATGGAGAAGAACGGGTCATCGAATTTTTCAGCAAAAAGCTATCCAAACCAGAGAGAAATTATTGTTACCAGAAAGGAGCTCTTAGCCATCATTAAATCCGTAGATCACTTTCACAAATATCTCTATGGACAAGAGTTTCTGATTAGAACGAATCATGCTGCGTTACAGTGGCTCATGAAAATGAAACAACCTGAGGGACAAGTCGCAAAATGGATAGAAAAGCTACAACAATACCATTATCAAATTAAGCACCGAGCGGGAAGGGTGCATAATAATGCAGATGCATTGTCCAGAAGACCTTGCCCTGAAGATTGTAAACATTGCAGGAGAATTGACCACAAAGAAGGAATAACCTACGTGCGTCAGATAAAGTTAGAACCAGATGAAGAATGGATGTCAGCTTCGATTAGAACCACACAACTTGACGACAAAGATGTAGGACCTATCTTGCGATTGAAAGAAGAGAACAAGCCACGACCATCATGGCAAGATATCGCAAACCAAGTGATGATATTCAAATCACTGTGGGCGCAATGGGATTCACTGATAGTAGAAGAAAACATACTTAAACGTGCCTGGGAAAGTGCCGATGGCCTTACTGTGATTAATCAAGTAGTAGTTCCTAGGAGCATGGTGGACCATATAATGGCCGAATGCCATGGTGGAAAATCAGGCGCGCACCTAGGCATAAATAAAACTATGGACAAAATTCGAAACCGATTTTATTGGGGCAATTACTTTCAAGATGTGAAAAACTGGTGCCGCCGATGTTCGACTTGTGCAGCCAGCCAAGGTCCCAAAACAAGATCCAGAGGTCAAATGAAACAATATAACGTAGGCCTGCCATTTGAACGCATTGCTATTGACGTGGCCGGACCATTTCCAGAAACTAAAAAGGGCAACAAATACATCCTTGTTGTCTTGGATTACTTTAGTAAATGGCCAGAAGTTTTTGCTTTGCTTAACCAAGAGGCCACTACAGTTGCAGAAGTTCTGGTAAATGATGTTTTCAGCAGATTTGGCATTCCTTTGGAACTACATTCAGATCAAGGGAGGAACTTTGAATCAAAGCTTTTCCAGAATCTCTGTGACCTTTTAGGAATACATAAAACACGAACTACTGCTTTACATCCGCAGTCAGATGGTATGGTTGAAAGATTTAATAAAACAATAGAAGAACATCTTTGCAAAGTTGTTGATGAGCACCAAACAGATTGGGACCAATATATTCCATTGTTTTTGATGGCCTACAGAACCGCCATACACAATACGACAGGAGCTACTCCATCTAGTATCCTGTTTGGTAGAGAACTGCGTTTACCATGTGATATGTTTGGTTCACCTGAAGAAGAACACTTAGAGGTTAATGATTATGTCGAACGTTTAAGGCAAAAGCTGCACGATATCCATGAGGTGGTTAGAGAGCGAATAGAAATATCCAGTGACTGCATGAAAGCGAGATATGACCTGAAAGCAAACTTTTCAGGGTTCAAGGAGAATGATCAAGTCTGGCTATACAATCCTCAACGCAAGAAAGGAAGATCACCTAAGTTGACACCACCATGGGAAGGACCTTATAAAGTTGTTAAGAGAATTAATGATGTAGTCTACCGAATACGGAGAAGCCCGAAGTGCAAGATGAAAGTTGTTCATCTAGACAGACGAAAACCTTACCTGGGAAATGTTGATCGAGACGATCAAACCTGAAGAGGAGGATAGTGTTACAAATTTAAGTTATTGAAATTTTATAGTTAGAATTTATTTAGGTTTAGTGTAGTATTAGGTTAATTTATCTTAAGGTTGTATTCTTAGTCTAGGTTTTAGTTGCGTTATCTATGACAAACTGGTGCGCGAACGGTCCGCGTTTTAGAAAAGGGTGGTATAATCCTGAATCGAACAAGGATGGAAAATTCTCGAATAGTAGGCAGACCCTATATATAGGACCGGACGTCGTGCATCGGGCAGTCAAAGATAACCAATGGTAGTGATCGCTAGATGTTAACGCGAAGTTAATAGGCCGATTAAAGTAGTGAATTATTAGCAAGTTATTAGTAAGTTTAAGTGCGTGTTTTTGTACATAATGTATCGTAATAATTGACGTATTGTTTTTGACATTTGCGAGTTTTAATTGTTGTGGAGAACCCGTAACAATATTTAATATTTTTATTCCATATCACTCTGCACCGCCTTCACAGATTTAACAGCTTCAGTAAATTTTAATTATTTTATAGTTGCCATTTATTGATGAGCATGAAGTTAGCGAAGCACCCATCGCAGATCGAATCGTGACTAGGTGGATAATTTGCCGTTAATTAGTCGTGAATTGGTTGTGGAAAAATTAATTTTGTCGCTCTTATTTTTGACGATTTTTGAGGGTGCTTCGCTAAATTCATATGAAGCTTTTATCAAAATCGAATATGGTGGAGCCGCTAATTAGTCGTGAATTAGTTGTGGAAAAATTAATTTTATTGCTTTTATTTTTAACCCTTTTTTTGGATGCTTCGCTAACTTCATATTTTGGCACCCATCGCAAATCGAACCGCTACTAGGTGGATAATTTTGTCGCTCTTATTTTTGACCGTTTTTGAGGGTGCTTCGCTAACTTCACATGAAGTTAGCGAAGCACCCTCGTAAAAGTGGCTTTTATCAAAATCGAAGATGGTGGATAATTTGCCGCTAATTAGTCGTGAATTAGTTGTGGAAAAATTAATTTTGTCGCTCTTATTTTTTACCCTTTTTTTGAGTGCTTCGCTAACTTCATATGAAGTTAGCGAAGCACCCTCGTAAAAATGGCTTTTATCAAAATCGAATATGGTGGATAATTTGCCGCTAATTAGTCGTGAATTAGTTGTGGAAAAATTAATTTTGTCGCTCTTATTTTTGACCATTTTTTTGGGTGCTTCGCTATCTTCATATTTTGGCACCCATCGCAAATCGAATCGCTACTAGATGGATAATTTGCCGTTAATTAGTCGTGAATTAGTTGTGGAAAAATTAATTTTGTCGCTCTTATTTTTGACCGTTTTTGAGGGTGCTTCGCTAACTTCGTATGAAGTTAGCGGAGCACCCTTCTTAAAATGGCTTTTATCAAAATCGAATATGGTGGATAATTTGCCGCTAATTAGTTGTGGAAAAATTAATTTTGTCGCTCTTATTTTTGACCGTTTTTGAGGGTGCTTCGCTAACTTCATATGAAGTTAGCGAAGCACCCTCAAAAACAGCACCCTCAAAAACGGTCAAAAATAAGAGCGACAAAATCATTTTTCTACAACTAATTCGCGACTAATTAACGGCAAATTATCCACCTAGTCACGATTCGATCTGCGATGGGTGCTTCGCTAACTTCATGCTCATCATTTATTGTATAGAAATAAGTTTTGATACTTCAAAGAAATATTAAATTTTATATTTAAACCAGTTTCGCGATTTAATAGGTTCGAAATCGATTCAAACTTTGGCTTGAATTACGTTGAAGTAGACACGGACGGGCGAAAAAATATCAAAACACAAAATATCGAAAACACAAAATATCGAAACTACAAAATATCGAAAACATACAAAATATCGAAACTACAAAATATCGAAACCACAAAATGTTGAAACTACATTTTATCGAATTACGAAATATCGAAAATACAAAATACCGAATCGCAAAATATCGAAAATCCAAAACATCGAAATTACAAAATATCGAAAACAAAAAGTTTCGAAAATAAAAAACTTTTTTAGAGTTCTTTTCCGGTACTCTAGATCCTGTGAAACCAAAACGAACCGAGAACCAAACTGAAACCTTTTTTTTTAAATTATTTCCCTAAAAAATAGCTTTGGTTTGGTTTAATAGGTTCGAAATCGATTCAAACTTTGGCTTGAATTACGTTGAAGTAGACACGGACGGGCGAAAAAATATCAAAACACAAAATATCGAAAACACAAAATATCGAAACTACAAAATATCGAAAACATACAAAATATCGAAACTACAAAATATCGAAACCACAAAATGTTGAAACTACATTTTATCGAATTACGAAATATCGAAAATACAAAATATCGAATCGCAAAATATCGAAATTACAAAATATCGAAAACAAAAAGTTTCTAAAATAAAAAACTTTTTTAGAGTTCTTTACCGGTACTCTAGATCCTGTGAAACCAAAACGAACCGAGAACCAAACTGAAACCTTTTTTTTAAAATTATTTCCCTAAAAAATAGCTTTGGTTTGGTTTCACACCTATTAGGATCCCGGGAAAGAAGTCAGGGAAGTTTTTGTTTTGAAAAAATATGTTAGAAAGGAACTTCATAGTCGACCTATATGATTTGTGTTAAGTTTGGCAAGGCAGGACTAGAATTTTTTTCTAAAAAAAATATTTCGAATTAATTGCCATTCAAAGATGTTTTCGAACAAATTTCCGTTTGAAGAAAATGGTTTCAAACAAATTTCCGTTTAAAGAAAATGTTTTCGAACAATTTTGCATTGGAAGAAAATGTTTCATGCTATTGCTTTCGAGCAAATGATTTTCAAAAAACGTGTTTTTAAACAAATTTCCACGATCCTTTAAATAGCAGTAGTGGTTGTTATAGGCTGGCTTTTTAATAGAACGAATCGACCAGTGAATGACCACTTAAGGAGAAAGTCATTTTAAAATGTCAAAAAAAACGTTTTCATTTTGAAAGAAAATTAAAATGGTGGTTGGAAAATGTGTTTTTTCTTTTATAATTCTCTTGTAAATAAATTAACATATCTAAGTTTGTTTAAAAGATTTAACCATTTTTAGGGCAAATTGCACAAAAATTCATTAAATGAATAGTTAATCACCAGTGAATGACCAGTAAAAAACTAGTAAATGGCCATATAATAGTATGTTATATAAGTGTGAAAACTAGATTATTATTGCACAAGCATTAAATTTACATACCGAGCCGGTGATGTGAGGTTTGTAATTACAGGGTGATTTTTTTAACTGGATCAACCAGCATAACTTCTTTATTATTGAAAATAAAGGGCTATATTAAATGGACAATTTATTTGGTTAATTATGACGTCTTTAACAAAACTGGTTGACCTGGGTGAGTTAGCCTTTGGCCCACATGAAGTATTTTTATATTCGATTTCGTATCTTCTTTCGTGTTATAAAGGGAATCAGATTTTCGTTAGACAATTAAAAGGAATACTTCCGGAATTAAAATAGAGCTTTTACATGGTTTTTTTATGAAGATTGTCGGGTTTAAAAACCGGCCCTGGAGTTTTACGATTCCAGTCCCACAAGGTTCCTTTCACGCACACCTTTGCCCCTGTGGTTTTAAAGTATTTTGTAGAGCTCCATCTTAATGTTAAAAGAAAACTAGATTCCAAGAGTGGGAAATCCATCTTTTCGGAGGCAAATTCTGCAATTGAGTACTTTTACACAGTAATTAATAATATTTTTCAAGAATGTGTCCCTATATCTATACAAAAGGGCAAAAAATATCCTGTCTGGAATAATAAAGAAATTATCTCTTTGTTAAAAGAAAAGTACCTACAAATGTTTATTAAAATATAGAAAACTCCATTCTATGTTTTGGCGAACCAAATTTAATAATCTGAGAACACTTATCAAAACCAAATTAAGGAGGCACATTCTAGGTATCTTTCTGATGTTGAAAATAGTTGTTCGATCTTAATCGAATTATTATTATTTTTATTGGTATTTTGGGGTAATTTAGTTTTTAAGGTAAATTGTGGTGCCTTTTTTGTTTTTATTTTATTTTAATTAAATTGCCCAGTTAAGAGCTTGAAATACCAGGCTCTGCCGTTCGCACGGCGAATTTCCCCCACTTGGGCTGCCTGCAAGTGAACTGCAGTGCCGCACGTGGTCGACAGACACGATCGATTGACCGATGATAAAAGGTAACTTTAAAAAACATAAAAAACTTCGTGAATTTACAGTCCATATTTTTCATTATAAAAAGTGCCTAAACGATACATCGTTTTTCTCATAATTAACGAGCCCGTTGCGGTACATAAATTTGTTCACTTCGAGCCGAATTTGATTATTTGAAAACGTTTAAACCGATTTTACGGACATTGTGTTTGTGCAAAAGACTGCTTCATTAGCTTTGGAATATTCGCATGTTCTTGGATTTATCCTGATTTGTTGTGGGAATGCTGAGAAGAATTCCGTAAGTAATTAATTGGGCAATTACTCATTAGTAAATTGAAAATTTGCAGCAAACTACAATTTACCTTTTTCATAATTTAAATTAAAATTATTGATTTGATTTTGTCGAGTCAACGTATAAAAAAACCGTCGGTCGATCGTGCTCACATTATTGACAAAAAATTTATTTTCGCGAAAAATAAAATAAAGTTTTCTTATCAATTTTATATGAGATTTTTATAAGAAATAGAAAGGATTGTTTCGAGCATTTTAAATGCGTTTTTGTTTCTTTCATTTTTCCCATATATTCGCAGAGAATTTAACTGATCAATTTATTTGATCGTCGTGAAAAACATTTTTCTTTTTTGAAAAACTAATTTGAAATATTAGGCCAGTAAAAAGGATTAGTTTATTAAAAATAGCCTTTATAAGGATTTTTTCGAGCTTGTAAAGCCATAGGTTTTTAGTTTAAGGCCAATTTGAATTGTTTTTGAAGCGTTTTTTTGTGGTATTTCTGTTTATTCAAGATGCCTACACTTTCGGTGACAAATACCGAAAAGTTAAATAGGTACACGTCGCAAAGAGCTACCTTTTCGCAAGCTGTACTAACAAAGACCGACGTATTCCTAATACATGAACTTAAGTGTAGATATGATGATGTTTTGAAAGAATTTAGTAAATTTCAAGAAGTCCACAATAATATCATCATTCTTACATCGGTTTTGGGGGATGAAGAGTTTAATAAGCAAGATGAATTTAGGGCCACGACTTCAAAGGCGTTTTATGGGTTTAAGGCTATTTATTTTGATCTTGTTGGGTCTACCTCAACGGCCGTTGTTTCGGCCCAGAGTGCTCCTAAGAGATCTGTTAGGTTAGAGCCATTAGGAGTAAAGATTTTTTCGGGTGATTATATAGAGTGGAGGACTTTTTTTGACACTTTTAACTCTGCTATACATACAGACTCAGAATTATCGGATATAAATAAATTTAGGTACTTGCTCAAATATTTGGAGGGAGAAGAGCCTTTGGTTTTGGTTCGTTCCATGCCACTTACTGGAGATAATTATGCAATCGTTTAAAATTTATTAATTAGAAAATACGAAAATTACAGGTTGATTGCCACTAACTTTTGGAATGAAATTTACTTTTTTCTCACTTTAAAATATGATACAGATCTAGGGGAGTTAAGTAAACTTTTATCTACATTCTCCGAAAATTTGGAGGCTTTAAAAAACATGCAATATCCAGTGAAGCATTGGGATTTTGTGAATTTTCAACTCCTTTTACATAAACTTCCGAGCAGTACGCGCAATATATTTAAGTTAGAGTTTGCTAGTCGTGCCACAAGTCGTGCTTCAAAAGGACAACCTTCGTATAAGGACCTTTACTCATTTTTGGAGGCTCAGCTTCGCGCCATGCAGACATCAAATGCTATTCAGGCGGCGGTTGGTAATATTTCGAAACCACCACGCCCTCCTTTCAAGAAACCATCAGGGGCTTATGTTACTGGTGCGATTGTTTGCTCTTTGTGCCGAGAATCACATTTTTTGAGTTCATATAAAAAATTTTTGGCAAGAAATCCTCACTCAAGATTTACTTTTGTTAAAAGTAAACATTTTTGTTTGATCTGTTTTGGACTGCATAGTTCAAAGGACTGCAATGTTACTCAAATATGTGGATGCGGGCACCGTCATCATTCATTATTACATATTTCAAAAAGTAATAATGCCGGTTCACAACCAGTTGTCGGAGAGGGGGATAGCGTCAAGGCCCCTTCAAGGAAAATATTTCTGTCGTCACTTCTTTCGTCTGTAGCTCAGATGTAATTTCGATCCTGCCTACTGCCATGGGTCATATTAAAAATGCTGAGGGTAACTTCGTGCCCATTCGACTATTACTGGACTCGGGTTCAGCTGCGAACTTTATTTCGGAAAGTTGTTTGAGGGGCCTTGGGTTGTCCCGCCAAAACTGTGAGAAGCAAATCTCTGGTATTGGAAACAGTGGAAACGCGGTAACAAAGGCTTTGTAAAATGTATTTAAAAACCTCAATTTTGTATTGAACCTGAGTTAACGCTGAAAGCGTTGTTCCTTCCTGAAATTTGTTGTGCATTACCTATGCGCTCAGTAAGCATTTTTGACAAGTCATATTTCGATGGCCTTGAACTTGCTGATAGGGAATTTTGGAAATCCCGTAGCATAGATATGCTTATTGGCGTGTCGGAATTCGGCACTATTATGAAATTTACTAAAATTGCTTCTTCAGGCTTGGATGGACCCACATTTATGGAAACTATATTTGGTTGGGTTGCCCTGGGAAATTCAAAAGTTTCAAAGAAAAGACAAGTTAAGGACACGTTTTTGCAGACTTATTGTAGTTCCACTTTGGAGTCTTTGGATTTTAAGTTTAAAAGGCTGTGGGAAGTCGAAAGTCTACCTGACAAAGTCGTTTTTCGCCAGAAACTGAGTTTTGTGAAAATTTGTATCAGGAAACTCATAAAAATTCATCTTCGAAGTATGTTGTTGTTTTGCCTTTGCGAATAAAAAATTTAAGTTTTGGTGATTCAAAAAATTTGGCATTGCGCAGATTGTATTCTTTGGAAAATAGGTTGTATAAAAACCCTTCTTTGTTGGAATCGTATAAAGATTTTATGAAAGAATATTTGGAGACTGGTTACATGTCCCCAGTGGGACCTGGTGACGAATCTGGTCAGTTTTATATTCCCCATCACTGCGTTGTTAAAGAGGAATCTATAAGACCAGGGTAGTTTTCGATTCTTCTATGAAATCTTCCAACGGAGTTTCGCTCAACTCTACGCTATACGCTGGACCTAAACTTCATTCAGACATTTCAGGGGTGCTGCTGAATTTTTGTTTGCAGAAATATGTGCTTATAGCAGACATTAAAAAAATGTTTTTGCAGATTCTTGTTCTTGAGGAAGATAGAAAGTTTCAACATATTTTGTGGAGATTCGATCGTGGAGATCCTATACAAGAATATCGACTAAATACTTTGGTTTTTGGAGTTAGCAGTTCGCCTTACTTGGCAAACAGGACTATTCGCCAGCTGGCAATTGATGAGAAGGAATCTTTTCCATTGGCATCAAACATGGTATTGTCGGACGTCTACGTCGACGATGTTTTGACGGGTTTTGATGACCTTGAATATGGGCTAAAAGTTAAATTTGAGCTTACAGAGATTTTAAAAAGAGGTGGCTTTGAGTTGAGAAAATGGGCAAGTAATTGCAGTGACGTTTTATCTGATACACCTCTCGAGCATCAGCAACCCATTTGGTTTGATACAGAAACTCCTTCGTGTCTTAAAGTTCTTGGTTTGCAATGGCAGGCAGCTTTTGATAGTTTTACTTATAAAATTGGCGATTTTTCAAGTAATGAGTGCACGAAAAGATCGATTTTGTCGAACTTAGCCAGGATTTTTGATCCTTTGGGCATAATTGCACCACTTACTTTGTTTGCCAAGAAACTTATCCAGGAATTGTGGAGTTTAGGTCTGGATTGGAATCATGAATCACCACCAGAAATCACTGAAAAATGGAAAAGATTTCAGTGTGAGCTGGGTTCGCTGTCTTCCTTAAAACTTTCTCGTTACATGCCTGTGCTTAATATTAATTGCGAAATGCATTGTTTTTGCGGTGCGAGTGAAAGAGGTTACAAAGCAATAATTTATTTTCGCGTTTTTGTGAATGGCGAGTACAAAATTTATTTTGTTACTGCAAAGTCAAAGGTTGCTCATCTGAAAAGAGTTACTTTACCTCGTTTAGAGCTCTGCGCAGCCGTTCTATTGTCAAATTTGGTGAATTTTGTACGGAACACATTTGGAGATAAGATTTTGATAAAGAACACGTTTGCATGGTCTGATTCAAAGGTGACTTTGGCTTGGATCAAATCTTCTGCGCATAGGTGGCAAACATTTGTCAGCAACCGAGTCAGTCATATTCAAGACATAATTTCTCCCGAAAATTGGCGTTACGTTCCTACAAATGACAATCCGGCTGATTGCGCTAGCAGAGAACTTTATCCTTTGCAAATACTTAAACATCCAACGTGGTTTGTTGGCCCTGGCTTTCTTTGAAAATCTTCGCAGCACTGGCCTGCTGATTTATCGGCAGATACCCCCTCAGAATGTTTGGAAGAGGAAAAAAGGACAAGTTCAACTTTTATTGCTATTTCGGATCCTCAGGGAGTATTTAATCGATATTCTTCTTTAGGGAAGATTTTGAGGATTATAGCATTTTGCATAAGATTTTTCTGTAATATTCAAAGAAAGCAAAGTCAAGTTCCTATGTCTCTTCGTTTGGACGCTTTGTGTGAGGAAGATTTAAATGAGGCTCTTCTGTGTCTTGTTAAGCAAGTTCAGTCAGAGGTCTTTTCTGAAGCTATTTCGAAGCTAAATGAAAATAAAGTTGTTGAAAAATCTTTGAGAAAATTAAATCCATTCGTTGATCCTCCTGGTTTTCTCAGGGTCGGCGGGCGTTTATCCCATTCGAAAACATTGCCCTACGATAAAAAATTCCCTTTGCTACTTCCTTAAAAGCATCGACTTACTGAGTTGATTATTTTTTACCTGCATGAAAAATACCTACATCCAGGTTTGCAGGCATTGCATTTTTTGATTATGCAAAAATTTTGGATTTTGTCAGCCAAGAACGCTATTCGAAGATGTTTGTCTCATTACATAAGATGTTTGCGGGTGAATCCCAAACCCATAGTGCCTTATATGAGTGATTTACCTTCTGGGCGTGTATTGAGTTGAAGCAGAAAGAGTGTATTTTAACCCCCCTTCTGCACCCAATTTTGGTGGGCTGTGGGAGGCTGGCGTGCGTAGCATGAAGCATCTTTTGGTTCGTACTGTGGGTCTGCAAGTCCTAACTTTCGAGGAAATGTCTACGGTACTCTGTAATATTGAGGCCGTATTGAACTCTAGACCCTTGCGTCCAGTGAGTAGTGACCCTAACGACATCTCAGCTTTGACTCCAGGGAATTTTTTGACTCTGGAGCCACTTACTGCTTTACCATCTATAGACTTTTCTGATATAAAAATTAACACTTTGCAACGTTGGGAATTGGTGCAAAGACTTCACAGAGATTTTTCGAAGCGTTGGCATCATGATTACCTAAATACGCTTCAGCAACGTTTAAAACTGACAAAGAAACATAATTCATTAAAAGTTGGAGATTTGGTAGTCATTAAAGATAAACTTAATTCTCCACTTCGTTGGTTACTTGCCAGAGTAACTGATGGTATTTGTCGGGTAGCTACCGTAAAAACTAAGAATGGGATTTCCCAAAGGCCTGCATCTAAGTTATGCCCTTTGCCCTACTTAGATTAGTTTTCCAATTAACTTTTACTTTAGGATTAAGTAAAACTTTTTTTCTTTTAGTTTATTTTAAAATACTTGGTTATTTTAAGTTCGGCGGTATGTTCGATCTTAATCGAATTATTATTTTTATTGGTATTTTGGGGTAATTTAGTTTTTAAGGTAAATTGTAGTGCCTTTTTTGTTTTTATTTTATTTTAATTAAATTGCCCAGTTAAGAGCTTGGAATACCAGGCTCTGCTGTTCGCACGGCGAATTTCCCCCATTTGGGCGGCCTGCAAGTGAACTGCAGTGCCGCACATGGTCGACAGACACGATCGATTGACCGATGATAAAAGGTAACTTTAAAAAATATAAAAAATTTTGTGAATTTACAGTCCATATTTTTCATTATAAAAAGTGCCTAAACGATACATCGTTTTTCTCATAATTACGAGTCCGTTGCGGTACAATAGTCTTAAATCCAATCCGAAGCTTTTCTGGTCTTTTCTGAAGTCTTTAAAGGACAGTAGTGAAATTCTGGATGAAATGGTATTTGAGGATGAAATTGTCTCGGGAACACAGAGATCAATAATTTCGCTGCGTATTTTAAATCTGTCTTTATAGATGATGTTGACAACAATGTCTTAAACCCATCTAAAACTATGATGTATTTTTGCAATCAGGATACTACACACAACCGAACCGAACTGGTATCATATATGCGATAAAAAAGATTAAGCCCAATAAAGCTATCGGTCCTGAAGGTATTCCGGTCTATATTTTGAAAGGTGTTTCAGAGTTCCTCGTTCCTCGTCTGGAAATTTTATTTAACTTAATGATAAAAACATCTGTTTTTCCTGACAAGTGAAAGCTCAGCAAAGTTATACCGATACACAAGATTGGATCCAGACAAGATATTAAAAACTACCGCCCCATAACAATTGTTTGTGCTATATCCAAGATATTTGAGGTTATTATCTTTGAGAAACTGTTTAGCGAGGTATCTAATAAAATATCACCAAGTCAGCATGGATTTCTGCCTAAGAAATCCACTTTTAGTCATTTGGCTGTGTCTCACAGTTCATACACAATGCATTTAACAGAAAATCCCAGATTGATGTAATATATACAGACTTAGAGAAGGCGTTTGAAAGAGTAAAACCAATGAGTATATGACCCATATAGAGTGGCAACCGGCGAACTTTGCATCATTGAGGGGCAGATGGTACTGAAATAAATTTGTCTAGTACGCAATATGTATATCATATAAATGCTATTAAATCATAGTACTTGTCTCTGAATATTGCGTACTAGACGAATTTATTTCAGCGCCATCTGCCCCTCAATGTTGCAAAGTTCGCCGGCTGCCACTCTATATGGGTCATATACTGATTGGTAAAACATAATGTTATAATTGAAGCTTTATCTAAAATGAATGTGTCTGGCTATCTTGTTAAACCAATTCAGTCTTATCTTACTGGTAAGAGATATCAATATGTTGAGTTAAAGGGGTGTAAATCCTAAAATGTTTTCCTTTATTTCCATGCATTTTGACATCTGAAACGGAATTTTTTATACTTGTACACCGTAAAATTTGTACAGCATCCAACAGGACTTCGGTCCTGTCGAGTCCTATTACAAGTCCTGTTGTGAAATTTTTACAGTACTGTTCTGAGCTTATTACCAAAAAATTTTTTGTTGAAACACCCAAACCTCAAAAAACTTTTTTAGCGAAAATAAAATTTGTAGACTGAGGACCACAAAACAAACTCTCAGATTTATTTTTCAATTTCTCTCAAAAAACTTGAGTCGTGTCATGTCCTGTTAAGTCCTGTCATGTACTATTGTAGAGTAGAGTACATATTAATTTGCATAAACTTTTAGATACATAATTGAGCGAATATTGTTACAAAAAAACAGTAATAAAAGTAGTAGTAAGAATAGTAATACAATAGCGAATATTGCGTCCTGTCATGTCCTGTCTGGCCGTGTTGTGAAATTTGAACAGTGCTGTTGTGAGCTGATGAGCCTTGGGTTTGACTGTACTTAAGCCCTATGTATTATAGTTCATGGAAAAACATATGGTAATGTACAGTGTGTGAGGCCAATGACAAGGAAAAACCGTAGTTTGATTTTGCAAGTTTTTTTATATAGTGTTTACTTACTTACTTATTTTGTAACGTACCTATTAGAAGTTTGATTGATTATTAAAATAATAAAATATGAAAAATTCCTGATTTAAATAGTTGCTGGAACCTCGGTTGGAACTTATATGTGCATCTGTTAGACCGACCTACTTATAAGTTGTGCCTCTTTTTCATGTCACCACTGTAGGGGTTACACGATTAAACTTCGTCTTTTCGTAGATCTTGGTTATAGAGAATGTGTTGTCGTTTTTGTAAAATTTAAGTTTTGTTAACATTACGGCTTATGGGAAATCGGTTTATTTGTCCTATGGTAGCCATCTTGAATTGGATCATATGTGTTCTTAGACAGCCCTATTTGAGGGAACAGGTGGGATACTTGATCATGTGGAAAATCTTATCTTTAAATAAAAAAATCCCATGAGGTTGGCAAGATTTTATCATTACCACTCAATTCCCAGCTGTCATTTGTAGTGACTTTCGACTTTGTTTATTTTAGGTGTTAAAAGTACGTTTCTTGCTTTTGTTTTTGCAGTTTTTTTTAGTGTTTAGTTATTTATTTTTTAAACTTATGCATAATCTATTAAAAAAACGGATATTTACGTTCATTTTTGCCATATTACTAAAGTTGTTTACAACGTAGGTTCGGTTTGCAAAGCAAGTTTTTGGTTCACATGTACGGGGAATACTTGAGCAATCAAGATGGTGGGATAATTAAGCTGATATTATTAAACTTTATCTACATAAAATTTATAACAAAAAATCCTCACCTAATAGAATTATGTTTAGACAATTGACAATCTACAAATAATATTTAAAATGAGTTAAAATTAAAAGGATGTAGGAATTCAAAAATATACATCATTTATTCTAAGTACGTATAAGACTTTATGCAATATCCAATGTTTCCCTGCTTACCGCATCTTTCAAAGTCATCCACACATGCACACCCATCCTCTTTGATTGAGTTCAAATACTAGCTAAAAGAGGGCGGTGCAAAAGTTTATATGCTAGGGTCACTGCATCCTGGAAGTCTGGCGTCTCCTGGAGATATATTTGGTTTTTACCAAGGTTCTTACTATCCTAAATCAAAAAAGTTGTTTTTGAATTAATTTTTGTCTTACAATGCCATATAACACTGAAAGAGATGAAACAATTAACATGGGCGGTGGCCCCTTGCTAAATTGGCTCGGATTATAGTATGTTATTCAGGGTGTTCCTTAATGGTATTTAAAGGGTTGATTCCGGAGCTTATTTAAAAAAAATCATACTAATATTTGTTCTAAATGTTTTAACTTTTGAGATACATATAATTCTAAATATTTTTGTGAAATTTGGTACACACTTTCTATGTATAAAATATTTTTTTATTTTACACTACTTGCTCGAATAAGAATTTCAAAACTTATTTTTATTTAAAAAGAAAAACAGTGGCATATTCTTCTTTTCTTTAAAGTTGAAAAAGCAAATCCCGTCCAGATGCCCCTGGTAGAAATTTTAAAAAAAGTTGCTTGCCAGAAAATGCCTCTAGATGCATGTAATTTTGTAGAGATATCTAAAATGGTGTTTTTCAAAACTTTATCACCTTGTAGTTTAAAAGTTAAGACGTTTGGGACATATGTTCGTGTGAATTTTTTTTCTTAAAATAAGTTCAGGCACCCTCTTAAATATTAGCATATTATTACGGTACAGTCGGGGACTTTTTAAATTGCCGCCCTTGAAAACAAAAAATATTCCTATTTGACATTCGAAAAAGTAGTTGAACCAAAACAAAAAAATTGTGAACCATACCTCCGTCTGTATAGATATATATTTAAAAATTAAAGTTTTTTGACTTCTTTAAATGATTAATTTTGATACAAAAAAAATACCGCGGCAATTTAAAAAGTCCCCGACTGTACACACTGTATAGAAGATGTGGGCAACATAGGAAACTTTTCCCCATTTAAACATTGTTTTAATTTTGCTTGGTACCTTTAGTTTTTACCAAAAATTGTCTTTGTGTCACCATTTTTTCCAAAAAGTACCTAATTTTCCTAAAATTTTGGCATGCACATTTTATTATATGTTAGTTATAGTCACGGACTTGCGTAAATGAAATACGATGCGTATTGGAATGAGTTAAAAACTGAGTTAAAGCAATAGTCAAAGCGTATCCACTTATAATCATAGCATTTGTAATTTACCAATTACCATCGTTTGGTAAATAGTAAACTCTTGACTCGGATTGACGCTATTTTAATTTAATTTTTCTTCACTACAGAACATCAAACAGGAATCTACACTTTAAAATATAAGACTTAAATAATGCGTTCCGTACATCCCAGAGGCACTGCACATGCGCACTTGGCCAAAACGCACATTACGTCAAAATATGTGAAAACAGGTCGGTGAGATCGGCACTTAAATAAAATCAATAAACATTTTAACATAAGATTATGTAACGTGTCATTTTTACGTTTAAGGCACACGTTACATATTTGTTTTATTTCTGTAAATAACCAAAACTATTCGACTCGTTTTTCTATACACACATTAAGGGTATTTTATAGAGCTGGGTTTTGAGGTTATATATTGTCCAAAAAGTTACCTTATAGAGGAGGCATTCCATCGTATTATTGTAGGGACTGTGCGGCATTATTTAGGCATTCTAATTGGAATTTGAGATTACAGGTTTCGGGAAAAATCACATAAAATCTCTTTATTTTTTTGTTTATCTTTGGAATTTTGTAGTTTTTTTTAACGTTTATGAAATAAATAAACAGCTGTTCTGCTCGGTATAAACTGCGGGCATGGCGGCGTTGCCACATCACAAATCATTTGCGATGTTTGCAGTAAGTAACAACGGGAACACACGTTCATGTATTTGGACGTTCGTTTATTTATATTTTCGAGAATATTAGGATAGTGATTTCTCTTCCGAACCTATTATTCTTCACGGATTAGCTAGTTTTTGTAGCACGAAAACATATTTAGGTCCAAGGTTTGACCAGGAGCAACTGAGGCTCCGCCCACTTTGATATTTTTACTACTTTAATCAGAGGAGAAGATAAAATAAATACAAGTCATGCAATTTTGTAAATTGAGGATAAACGAGGGATAAAAACTAGGACTAAAAGAATAAACAAAGTCGTATTTTGATATTATATAAATTATTATATAATCATAGTTAAATAAAGTTATTATCTAACCCAGTCGGATCGAAGGGTTATGCAGGGCTGGCTAGTGGTGACAAAACTTAACATCTCAGCATCGTCATGTCGACTTTAAGCAGTGGTTGGATGGCTTATGTTCACGTTCAAAGTTCAGAAACAACTGTATTAATGTAAAGATGTTGTACAAAAATGGCGTCAAAATATATGAATCTTAGAGAAAACATATATAAAGAGCAAAAGAAACTTTTGACTAAAAATATAACTAAAATGCAACTAAATTCTACACTTAGTATGGCTTTACTCGTATGGGAATTGGTTGAGTGTTTGAATATTCCTGGGTTTGATGCATGCTCTGATTTCCAGTAATTGATTTTGCAGTTAATGGTTTCAATACTAAACTTCTTAACTGGTTATTTTTCTCCTACTTGCTATGTTGGCAGTGGTCCGTTTTGACATTTGTTTCGATCTGTGCACGTGCATCGAAATCCTCGTTTATAAAAATAAAAATCCGTAGAAATAGATCCGACAACACCTCAATGCGCAGTAGACGGGTTTGGAATATTCCCTTGATTGATGCTGCCCCTACAGACTTGTACTGAAGTACTAGTGTGCTTCGTCATTGGATAGTTTAAAAATGACGGTCTTTTTGGCAGGCTTACAAACCCAACCGCTAGGGAATTTTTGTTTACGAGTGTTTTTATAAATGGGTTTGCATTTCTATTTGAATTTTACCTGGAAAATTTGGTTGGTACTGTTGCCCCACCCAATTAAGAAAAGATTTCCGTTTTGGACAAGGTGTCCTCTCTCTTTCCTAAAGAATTGGCTGGGCCGTTGGGGCCGTTTTTTGGTTCGCCATTTTTTTTCGTTTTGGCACTGCTAGTTTGCGGAATAATACCAAAGACGGTGAAGCGTGAGGACCGTTGTTGTTGGTAGTATTTTGAGTATTTGGTTAACACGGTCTCACATCCTCTGATTGAGGGACTCAAGGCGGCCTACGCCATTTCTGCTGAAAATAATTGGTAAGTTCGATTTTTTTTATTTTGGGGATTCTTTAAGATAATATTAAGTTCTGACTGCCTCCCAAATTGTAACTATTGTTCGTTGTGTAAATATAATAATTTTTCTACAAAAGACGTGTAAAACTTTTGGATCTTTTATATATTTTTTTTAAACCACGTTTTGGATAAAAACTATATATTGTTTTTTTCCTTTATCTACAGCGCTGTCCACTCCATCAACTGGACATTTGTGCTGGTGGAACAAGGTTCGAGCCAGCTGTAACCCTGGGAAAGGTATGTAGGGTTGTTTTAGTGCATCTGTTGACATCTGCTTTATTTATTGAGTCGTCATGGGGTTCTTGATTTAGGTTACTCTGGGTAGGGGATCCTCGTGCAAAACCGACGGATTCCAGGAAACTGAAATATTTAATTTTCCACAGGGTTTTACGCTCGGGCAAGTAGCTAACATCCTAAGACCATGTGCTGCCCCAGTATGATGTGCTAAGCAACCACTAGGGAGGGCGTAAGCAGGATACGGGACCCGGTGCAATGAGGAAAATGTCTGGGAACAACACCAGGTTTACAAAATATTACCTTAACAACTATTAAATAAAAACAGGACCAAGGTAGACGCAAGCCTTTAGATATAATTTTTTTTAGATAATCTTTTTATTGTTAAATATAATTTTGCAATTCTTGTAAACGCACGAACTGGGAATGACGTCATAACCAGGATTTTGCGGCATATTTAGGTAACATTTTTGCTGTGGAATTCAAAGTGCCTTGCTTTTATTTATTTTACTCTGTCCTGTAGTATTTCAGCATCATCTTATCCTCAGACTTTAAAATACATAACAAGATGAACTAAAATCTGTCTTATTTGTACAACCCATTGAACCAACTTTGCAGAGACAAAAAGAGAGATAGGGTAGCGCAACATGAGGTTATACTTTTTTAGTGTTTTTAAACATTTTTTTTTTACCACGTGGGGTAGACCTCGGACTGGGTTGCTGTCTGTCTCATTCTATCCAAATGATGACAGCAGATATTTGGTCCGGGTCTCCCCTATGAGGGAATGATCGTGGAAGTGTATTTTTTTAACAACCAGTTATGTAATTGAGTCTCCCACTACTGACTCAAATGTAGGTACACTATGAATGAACCGAACCGAACCGAACCGAACCTGTTGGAGATGTCCTTCTACCTATAAAGTGCTTCCTATTTGTGTCATTTTAATTTATTTAGGGATCTTTTAAAATTTTATTTTGTCAATAAGCTTTGATTATATAGGTCGTAAGTCAATTTATTTTTTTGGTTTTTTTTTAATTACACAAATAATCTGGAGGCTCGGAAGTAAGTAGAGTTTCATGGTTTGGCTACCATATTTGAGTTGAACTGTATTTTAATTAAGATCCTTTTTGTAAGATATTGGCATTAAAACACATGTGGCGCTTACATTTTTCTTATTTTTGAACCCCTATTCTCCACTGTATAAATGTTACCGGGCATGTCAATGTTTTACCTAGCTGGGAAATACAGTTCTGCTTCCAGATATTTGTTTGATTGCTCAGTAATTAATGGAGTGATTACAACGTTTTTTAAGTATGACAATTGGCGACAACGGTTTTCAGCGTCACAAATTGTCACCCAACGTGCTTTTACAGTGTCACACATTATACAGGGTGTCCCAACTAAAAGGTAACAGAGGTGTTTTTGGGTATTTTTCGTGCGAATTTGGAAAAATGCTCGGACACGTCGATTTTGTTTGCGAGGGGGACACTTTTTGGCTATCTTGAAATTTTTGTAGCACGCACCATCTTCGAGGGGTATACTTTACCCCTATAATTTGAATAGGGAAAGTGGGTCTAGTGATACCTTGTTTTGAAGTTCTCTTGAATATCTTTACAATCGTGTAAATCTATTAGTTTTTCAGATATTTGCTTCCAAATTTTCAAATTTTACATGGAATGATAAAAAAAAATTGAATCCGAAAAATATTAATATTAAAAGTTCATGTTAAATTTGAAAGTTTGAAGGTAATTATCTCAAGAACTAATGGATAGATTTTTGAAATTTTTACACGGTTGTAAAGACATTCAAGAGGCCTTCAAAATAAGGTATCATTAGACCCACTGTCCCTATTCAAAATATAGGGGTAAAGGATACCCCTCAAAGGGGGTGCGTGCTACAAAAATTTCAAGATAGCCAAAAAGTGTCCCCCTCGCAAACAAAATCGACGTGCCTGAGCGTTTCTCCAAATTCGCACGAAAAATACCCAAAAACATCTGTGTTACTTTTTAGTTGGGACACCCTGTATATAGGAACGTATAGGGCGAAACGGTAATAGATGGCGATGCAAAATTGCTAACTTCAGACCTATATTTTACACCCTTGTGCGTATTTGAACTCACATGTCTACTATAGGTAACTATAGTAGTGTGAGCCTGTGGCGGCTTCTACAGGGAGGGCAACGGGGTGGGGCAGTGCCCTCCCAAAACTAGACAACAAACAGTATTTTTAATTGATTTATTTAAAAAAGTTAAATCTTGTTCTTTTTATTATCTGTGGTTAACATCAAGCGATTAATTGGCTGAACTTTTTTATCTTAAATAATTACAAGCCGGCAGGGGGGGGCAAGGTTTCAATTTCACCCATTTTTCAGCGTGGTATGGGTGGATGTTCTCGAGCGAGGGCGGGAGGAATGTGTGTTTTGAAGTCGGCCATCATCATCGTGCGGAAACGTCCGTTGCCCTTCTACACGATCCCGGTTCTATCCTTAGTGAAGACGTATGAGTTTGTTTTGATTTGGGCTATGTCAGTAGTAAAAAGCATTGCCGGTCGCGTATCATTGTTTTTATTATCGTTTGTTTATAAAATGGAAATAAATACCGTCGATTACATAATTAACTGTGCAAATTTAAATACGTTGACATATGAACCTCGATTACAAATAAAATCTTTAGGGCCACATAGACCGGACCTAAAAATCCAAAAAATTAACCAAAACTTTAGTGCAAGTAATAAAAAATTATACGATGCTAAAAACTGGTTGTGCGGTTGTGAAAAACGAAATGCTTTTTTTTGCTTTATTTGTCTTATTATGAACAATCCACGAAGTGATTCTGTGTGGGTGGCAAAAGGAATGTGTGATCTTTAGCACTTTAGTGAAAAGTTAAAGACACAAAGTAACTGCTACTTATTTAAATAACCACATAGAATTTTCTATGCTAGGCAAGACTGATATTAGGTGCCAACTGAATAGTGTCTATAGGCAAAACATTACCGAACATAATGAAAATGTTGACAGAAAATAGACATATTCTTAGTAGATTAATAGACTGTTTAAAATTCTGTGGGATTTTTGAGGTTGCTCTACGGGGCCATGATGAGTCTGAAACTGGTGCTAATCCAAGCACATCTATAAACAAATAAACTAAAAACTACACCTAGTAGCTGCTTGTTTGTAAAATGCTAAAATAAAATTGTTTAGGTAAGTTTTTTATCTCCTTTTCCATGCAATATAAATTCTGAACCCCCCCGCCCCAATTTATAACGTCACCAGCCGCCACTGGTGTGAGCTATGGTGATCGTAACAAAAATAGGAAAAAAAGTTGATTCGATTTCTAACTTTTTTATATATCTTTACGTTTCAGATAATTTTGAAACTTTTTTGGCGCCATCTGTCTGTCTGTAACGACAACGCGCATAACTCAAAAAGTGCTTGTCCGATTTTAATGAAATTTATTACCTTGGAAAGTTGGGTTGTGGGTCTAGATGGTCCCATTTATAAATGAATAAAATCTACCGGACATTAGCGAAAAAAACGGTAGGGTAGAATCGTGTGATCTTAGGTGCCCATAAATTGGCAGAGGATTTTTCATCGGTATCCAAAAAACCCATGTTTGTCATTTCCGGACAGTTTGTAAAATGGTATTTTTGACGAAGGTATAAAAAGCTATTTTTATTTTAGGTTGTCTAATGGACCTTTGGGAATAATGTTTTTCCCAACATAACTTGGATATCCGGACGGTGATTCCGGACAGGAAAATGCCTTTGAAGTAACCAAAATGTCCCAGGAGACCTTCAATCTTGGACCGTCACAAGTTCCTCTAAGTGTAGGGGGCAGCGGATCCAGTGCGACTAGTATTGATCTACAGGTTGGTCAAGGCTCATTGGTTAACATTCAGGTTGATTCGCTATAAATTATTAAGACACCCATCTAAGGAAAAACGATAAATCTCCCATAGGCCAGTCATTAGAGCGAAAAAAGAATGTTGTTCACATTGGAGTCCTAAAAGAAAATTGAGGTTCGACCTTGGGGGGGGGGGGAGGCTCCCCTCACCATCTTAGATTTAGTGTGTATAAAAATGGGTTTTTTAAAATTACTTGGTTCCTGTACATTTTAGGAAAAAAAAGTTATAACAAAAGTTACTGCTAACACTTCACGGATCGTATCTCAGCAAAGGTACCAACCAGATAACGTTTATAGGCTGAATTAGTCTTTATTTTACAAGATGGCGGGGAGAGCCCCCCCCCCCCCAATGTCGAAAACTCAAAATTTGTTTAGTATTCCAACATATAAAAATCGCGAATACACCACCTTTTGCAAGCTAAAATTCTATAATGACTGGACTACCTCGAATAAACGCATCTGATTGATCTATGCAGGCCTATTCGAAAGATATTTCTTTTTTTCTCTAAAATTGTGGGAATTTTAAAAATAGTGCTTTAGGGTGCTTATTCTCCATTTTAATCAACGGTTACCACTGGTTAGTTTATAGTATCTGACTTTAGACTGACACAGAAGATATTATTTTTGAAAAATCATTTGACATAACTGCTCTTTTGATTTGCAATCGGGAAACTAGGGAGTGAAATTTCTATTGAAAACACTGTCGGTACTGTACCCACTTGGTGCATCAATTACACAAAATTAAATATGAAATCAAGTCTGAAAAAAAAAACAGAAATTTTGATCGCTCGCACTTACCCTTTTTCCAGGCTGCTCCTGCTCCCATATGAGACTTTGAACGGACACAAGATATCTTTTCCGTTATTTTTCCTCGTGTTGGTCAGCTTCGGCACAAGACCCTCCAATATAAGCACCTTCACGGTCAAAATCTGAGATGAGAGTGTGAGCGATAAGGTACTATAAAATGAATGTCTGGGCGCTGTAAATTCTGTTCTAGGGGTAAATATGGACTTCAATCCACGGTTACTATTTTGGGTCAGATTATGCCTCGGATTATGCTATCTGACTTTAAACTGACGCGGAAAAGAATTAATGTCTGGGCGCTTATTCTGTAAATCTCCCTAAATGTTGACTTCAATCCACTTTTAAAATCGACAAAAACCCAATAATTTTTTTCAGGATATGGAAAATCCCATCACATCACGATTTTCCATTACTAAATTTTTTTTGGGAACCTGTGCTTTACTTCTGGGGTCCAAATATATTTACTTGTTGTTTTTAGGGTTGCTGAATTCGAATTGGTGGCCTGTTTTACCCCATCGCGTCTGGATTTTTCATAACCTCAAAAAATAGATAAAGGATCTCTCTTTTTTAGGCTTGTCTGAAGGTTAATGGGCCAGAAACATACTCAGACTTTTTGATTTTTTTGCTGAGGTGTCATATTTTAACCTGTCTTTCCAAAGAAAAACTATTAAAACTAATACCAACCAATTTTTTACTCAAAGTCTTTTTTGCTAATATGTACAGCTGATTTTAAAAAAAACGACTCTTTAAAGTACTTTATCAAAACGTTAGTATTTTAACAATATCAAAACTGCCAATGACATGTAAATAATAACATTGTCATCAGTTATAGAATAATAAATACATAAACATTGTATTTAATCCTAAAATAGCTTTACATAAGATTGAAGAGCTAAATGCCAAAATTATTACTAAGTTGGAAAATGGTTGGTCCATTAGCCGAACAACAGTTTGTTCTATAAATAAAAGATGGATAAAAGAACAATCACTTGAAAGGAAACAAGGATGATCCAGGCCAAAATTAAGTCAAGTTCAAAAAGAACCTTTCGGGAGAGCAAAGAATGCAATAATTTTTTCACAGTTTACAGGCAGTTAAGCATCTTAAACGTATTTAGCAAAGCTAATAAAGATATTCAATTCAAAATTAAGTTTAGTTTACCAGACACAAGCACTTTATTTCTAAAAACGATCAAAAATGTATTGGAGCAATTCCACGCCAACTCATCCAATTTACAAAGAAAGTGTTGCCCTGACATTTAATTTTTTTCTTTAATCATGCTTACTAAATTAAACAGTTTATGCTTAACCACTTTTGCACAATTTTAGATTTTTAAATCCAATTATTCTGTTGTACACGCATTTGAAAAGTCTAAAAACAGGCAAAATGGGAAAAAAATTATGCTCATAGTAAACAGTACCTAAAAAAATATCAACCTATAATTTTGAAAACATGCATAAAATTAGTTTTCAAAAAAATGTGACGTTTAGCAATATCTTTTACACTGGCTTGATTAGAGCAATTTAGAGAGTATCCAAAAAACGCAGAAATTCCCGAAGTTTTCATATTTTTTTGGGGTATAAATGTAATGCTTTCTTAAATTTTTGATATAGTATTGGAAAGCTATACTCAAGGACCATATCTTCCTTGTATAAAACATATTTAAAAAATAGACGTTACCTTGGAGGTCCACGAAGAAATTAAGAATGTCTGGGAAATCCCTCAACTTCAGCATCAAAAATGACCCTGTCTATCGGGGTGCTGGTGATAATCAAGTAGGCTAAATTCTTCACTGTATCATATACTTTTAAAAACAATAATAAAAAATCTGGGTCTGTAATCCTTAAGGTCACTACACATTTTTTCAATATGTTATTTTAATATTTTTAATGATGTTAAATTGCATCACAAATTACATGCGCGGATCTACGGGAGCGAAAAAGGGGAAAATCCCCCCCCCAAATCTGAAACTTTACTTAACATACAGAATACACCTCCTGGTCACTACGAAAAATAGTTTTGTAAATTATTTATTATGATATTTCCCCGCCCCAAATAAAGTTTCCAGACCCGCCTCTGTAAATTAAGGTTTATCAGAAGGTGAGATTTATTCATATGGGCAGTGTTCTCTAAATTATGGTCTAAACTCTCTTCATAAGGTCACTACACAAATTTTTTAAAAGTTTATTTACTTTCTTAGTGGTTACCTACTGTCATATTTAAAAAATCGGAAAAGAAGTTGAGTTCTATTATTTCAGAAACCGAACAAATTTTTTTTTCTGAACTTGATGTAATTTTAGCATCTTTTGTTAAATTATCCAGAGGAGTGAAAGAATGGTGTCCAGTTGTTGTTCGTTTGAGATTTTAATGTAAAACAAATCGTTTCACAGTACCTCCAAACACATCACAAGGACTTTTACCATGCGTTAGTTTTTTTTAATGCCCAGTGGCGTATGCAGACATTTTCCAAGGGGGTTGGGAGAGGGGGCTTGAGTAAAAGCAAAGTCCTGGAAAACCATTTATTTCTTCTTTCAGAAAAATTCAATCTTAGGAGTTCTTTAATGGCTTTGGAAAGATTAGGCCCCCAACCCCTTCCCTCCTGCAGACGCCACCAGTGGCGGATCCTGAATTTCCGGGGGGGGGGGGAGGGGCCAGAGTAAAAGCAAACATCAAAAAAAAAATTTAGTGGTTTTTGATCGAAATTGAGGTGTGAAATTTAGTAGCTAAAGGAGGTTAATAGCGCCGCAAGCGAAATTTTTAAAAAAAAATTGAGTAGAATTTGTGACAAGTTTTAAATAAGTGATGCTGCTAAAAAAATAAGTTATATGTTTGGGAGGGGCGGGCGGGCCCCTCTGCCCCCCCCCCCCTGGATCCGCCACTGTACGCCACTGTTAAACCTGAACCATTTCATTTACCAAAAAAACAAACTGATTATTAAAAATTCCGACAGTGTACGAAGATGGGACTTAAACCCACAAAGTAGAATGTCATGCAAAACAGTATGTGCCTATAAATAAGATCCCCTGACGATGATTTTTATACATATTTTTTTTCCTTTTGCGACTGAATAAAAAAATGTGATTTTTTACATGCTTTAACCAAATAGCTTAAAAGTTGTTAAAATGACAGACCCAGATTTTTTATTTTACTTTTATTTAGACGATACATTGTCAAGTAAAACAAGGCACAAGCGAAGTTTTAATACACAGATAGACATGACAATTCTTTTCGTCAAAAGTTGCCAATTCTGAGGTTTTTGCGGTTTTTCCAATTTTTACAAATTTAGTTTGCTGAAACCAATAGACCTAGAAATTTTTCTTTTGCCTTGTATGATAGACAAGCCACTGAGCTTTAATGTGCGTATAGACTTTTTTTTGATGGACCATATTCCGCACCGGTGTAAATAATTAAAAATCGAGAAAATCATAAAATTTACTATTTTTTAAGACTATTTTTGCCATGTCAAAAAAGTGAGGTTAATTTTTTTTTCTGTATAGGATTATCCAACCAATATTAAAGATTTCTTCCGTCAAATTCCACAACTGATTTTCTTCTTTTTTTTACTTTTAAAGTGGCCTGTAAAATACGTGAGGCGACATTAAAAATTAAAATTTGTTAATTTGGTATTCCTAAAGACACCAATACATGTTATCAAAATTTAGATTTTTTTCGTGACATAGCAGCTACCCCCGTTGGATGATTTGGCGTGGAATTACTCATTGCTAACTGGTTTTTATCAAGTTTTATTTTATTTATTTTATAGACATCCAAAATAAAATAAAGTCCTCTTATTGGGTGTCGTGACACTACTGTAAAATGTAAATGTCAACCCGATATAATATAATATATATAGTGCTTACAATAAAAAACGAGTTTTTCAGTCGTATCAGATTTTTTTGAAATCAGCTTACAGGTGCTTTTTACAGAGCTTCATATTAGTTAAAAAAACAATACTCTCCTTGACATTTTTTTAAATAAATATAAGGATGACAGATTATAATCAATATTTTTTGAATATAACGCTTGCTCTACAGTGTACATCGGTGTATTTTTTAAATTATAAGGCTGAATTTTCGTACATAGCTTTATTTCTCCGAGACGCCCAAATTTTCCTGTAAAAAAATTCTTGAAAGTGATTTCTAACAGAGTGCGCAGGCGCAGAAATCTTTCGAGCTTCGGTCTGACTAAACCAAGCAGGCGATTTTTGGGACAATGTTGCCATTTACAACAAACACATTTTTTTATCTCGTAATTTATGAGATGAAAAATGTAACAGTAAAGACTTGGTAACCGGCAAACTTTTTTTAAAATAATATGTCTGAAACTCAATGGCAACATTGTCCCCAAAACCGCATGCTTGGTTTTGTCAGTACGAAGCTCAAAAGATTTTTGCGCCCGCGCACTCTGTTGGGAATTACAGAATTACTTTCAAGAATTTTCGCAAAGGAAAAAGTTGGGTGTGTCGGCAAAATAAAGCTATGTGCGAAAATTCAGCCTGTTGAATCACTTCAAAAATAGACCGGTGTACTGTGGACTTATATTGTATAATTGCTGTTTTATAAATTACTCAATCTCTGTTTATTAGAAAACCATAAATGGCAGACACAAAATATTTTAAAATCTTATACCCTAGATCACAACCACTTTTACTAAAACATTTGTGCTTGAATATTTGCCCAAAAATATCGAGCTTTTTCAAGTACATTTTTTTGGCTCCCCCTCTATCAAACGAGGAAAAATGGGGACTACAACATTTAAAAATATCATGGTTTTGCGGTTTACGATTTTAACATAAAGAAAGGTTGAGAAATGTATAAAACAGAAAATATTCAGTATTGTTTCGTATTTTTGCCTCACCTTGTCCAAACTTGAACAGCCTTCATGCATTCTATCAAAAAAAAATTGGTTTTTCCATAATTGATTTCTGTATAAAGCAGCAAGGTTAACCTGTGGACTTTGGGGGAAGTGGCAATAAGAAAACTTATTTGTTCAGCCCTCCTCCTCTATAACATATTAAAATTATTTAGAAAAATAGCTGGTGCTCATGCGCCAAAGGAAAACTGCGGAGTTCTATGTAGTATAGACTTAGATACCCTGTATGTATGGCATATTTAAAAAAAAGAGAGACTCGACAAACCCATCATAGGCAGATTTATTTAAGTTAAAATCAAAGTATAAAAATATTGGTGCCCTTTAAAAATGTTTCCTTTATACAGGGTCCCTATATAGACTTAGCTTTCCTCATTTTAGCATCAAGAAGAATTGGATCTTTTTCACTTGCTGAACGGCGACACCAATACCGACTTGGATTTTAAAAACCTTAAAGACCAACCCAACAACAATGTTCATTTCCCGAACAGTGAGTGTAGCGTGACCAGTAGTGCTTCTGCCAATTTTTTGCACATAATAGACACTTTGGCTGCAAACACAGATTTTGACGATGTGCAACTGCCAGACCTCTTAACGAATCCAACGACGGGCGGTTCTACGACCGTTGCGATCCATGTAGCGCCCGACATCACTTCATACGTGACAAGTATTGGACCTGACAGCGTTGTGGACGTTAGGCCGCAGATAACCTCCGTGTCAGAGCAAGACATGAGCAGCGTGACAGGCGGCATTAGCAGCGAGGAGTGCACCAGGGATGGGGAGGTCAGCTCCTTGAATCAGTCAGGTAATTAAAGAAAAGCTATCGGATGTTTCGTAAAAAAAACTATCGGATGTTTCGTAAAAAAAAGCTAACGGATGCGTGACCAGCAGTGCTTCTGCCAATTTTTTGCACATATTAGACACTGGCTGCAAGCACTGATTTTGACAATGTTACTCTTAACGAACCCAACGACGGCGGTTCTACGACCATTGCCAAACATGTAGCGCCCGACATCACTTCAAATGTCACAAGTGTTGGACCTGACAGCGTTGTGGACGTTAGTTAAACTGATGTTTAAAAAGATGTTTCTCAAAGGTAGTTTTCTTTTTGTTTTTTTTTGTAATTTAAGGTTTGAAAAATCGAATCAGAAAATAATAATAACACTAGCGGCTAAAAAGCAAAACGCGAGCACATTTTTTCAACTGCGCTTGCTTTGCTCTCCTCTTTTATTCTCAATTAAATTATTTTCCTCCCTCTACAACTCACGTAAATCAGTGTCGTGAAAGTTTGGCAAATCGGCAAATTCATTTCTCTCTCACTAATTTTTTGACACTGGCTGCAAACACTGATTTTGACAATGTGCAACTGCTAGACCTCTAGACCATGTAGCGTCCGAAATCACTTCAGACATGACAAGTATTGGACCTGACAGCGTTGTTGGCGGCAGGTAACGTGCATGTCAGAGAGTATACTATGGGGGAGGTCAGCTTCTTGAATCAGTTTGGTAATTTAAAAAAACGTTTTTGTAGAACTTTAAGGTCGAAAATTAGAAAACTCGAATCAATATTAATATCACACTGGCAGCTAAAAACCAAAACGCGGACAAATTCTTTCAACTGCGCTTGCCTCGCTCTCCTTCGCTTTTTCCATCTCTCTTCCACAAATTCAAAATTCCCCAGCACTAAGTGTAACGTTTGGTTTCTTTTTTCGTTTTGTTTTTACTTATTGGCTTTGTCCGCTTATTGTAGTCAATTTGCCACTTCAATTCGGTGGACACCAAGATAGTCTGACTCACTTGGTGCCAGGTATAATTATTAATTCTACATGAACTCATTCTCTCTCACATTCATTCTACATGAAGACGAATTTTCTTTTTGCAAGTAGGATTTAAATTTGCCTGATACTGTTTGTCGATCACAGGGGTCTTTATCGTGCTAGTGCCATCTACGCTCTTAACACGGAACCATCCTGTTAACGTGACTTCCGAACCACGGCCTTGTATTGATCATCAACTTTACCTACTTCGTTGATGCACAAACTCAGTCCAAGACAGGCGTTATCCCTACCTTCGGTGATTCTGTATTCATAGTAGGTTCGAGTTTGCACTGCCAGGCATGGAAATCGAACCCACCGCCCGTCCATCATAAAGCAAATGCGCGCCTACTGAACCATCAGGGTCAGTATTTCTTGAGTGTAACGTGACTGGCAGTGCTTCTGTCAAATTATTTGGCAGACCCTGACTTTGAAAATGTTCAACTATCAAAGATCTTTTATCAAATCCAACGACAGGCGGATTTGGTAAAAAAAACATTTCGTAGAAATGATAAACCAAAAATACCAAGCGAACGAAAAAAAATCGTATAAAACCTATTTATTTATAAAAAATCAATATATCGAAATGTAAAATGTGGAAACCGTTCAGTGTAGAAATGGTTCACTAATCTATCGGTTGATAGCGCTATTAGCGACCGTATAAAAAGAAGGGAACTACAGAATAACGTCCTAAAATTATATTCCAGTGTTTGTGATATGGCAACCGAAAAAATTTTTTTTAATAATTTAATTATTTTCGCCAATTTTCTGCTATCATCTTATTTTATATATCCTAATTTAAGTCAAAATAAGTTATAAAATGGTAAATTTAAAATGTAAAAATTACAATACTTTATAAATAATTTAACAAAATAAGCTAGTCTAACCGAAAACTTAAAATTAAAAATTAATTAAACATAAAAAATTTCGTCCAGACCTCTTTCACCAGGTAAATTTTCGAGAACCGATGCTGTGTTGCCCCTTTGAATTCGCTAAACTTATGTTTTGAGTTATAAATAAATTAGCCCTTAGCTTCAGGTCCCAAAGAACCTAAGGTTTCAATGGAAAAGGACATAAAAGGGATCCAAGAGCTTCTCATATTTCTTCATCTTCAAGGACTCTCCTAGTTTACAAACCTCTATTGCTTTTTTGGATGACAAATGAATGTTAGATTGGTAGAAAGTGTCTTTGCATATTACATCCCACAGAAAAGGCTTGTCAGACTTCCATGGAAATCTAGTAATTCCATCCGCCCGTTTTCCGTCACTCCGACAAACTCCCGATCGAAGGAAATCCCGCGGAAGTTACAGTACGTTGAAGGATGCCATTTAACGTACTGTGGCGAACTATCGTTCCTGCACTCTTGACAACTCAGGACGTGGTGGCCATAAATATCTGTTTGGCGACAAGAATTGCAGTTGTGAGTCTCGTACAGAGGAATGCCACGTTTTAGAGCAAGGGAAACATGAAAGCTCTTATCATCTAGGAAAGTACCTAAAGGAGAAGATGGAAGCATGTTGAGCCAAGCCAAAAATAAGTTAAGAATAGGATGATTAGTTAAGTTAGGCTAGGTTTTAACAAAATCCAAAAAAAACGGTCTCCCATTCCCTTCTTTATCTAAGACCACAGCTGACAGCCCTCTATGGTTAGGTCACTGAACCATTTCTCCCTTTACGGTTTTAAAGTTTTACATTTCAATAAAAAAATATAAATTCAGTTTCCTACGTGTGTAGGCTTTAAATGGCTTGAAAATTTCTAAAATTTAAATTTTCTACTTTTTGGGGTGACTCATTAGAAAATATTTCTCAACCTGAGGCTAAAAATTTAACTTAAACCAATTTTTTTAAATTGTGCGTGCCCCATCCACTCTCTTTCTCTTTAATTCTCGTGGACATTATTTTCCTCTTTTATGAAAGTTTGGCGATTAAGCAAATTCAAATCAAAAATAGTTTTTTTTCACAAAAAATCTCTTGTAAAACCACATACTACCAAAACGTTTACTCTTGGTTAGTATAGCCCTCATTTTACCCTTAAAGCCGAGGACAGGAGAGCTAATTTAGTTACGTTAGGACACATTAGTCGAACTTTGAAGATTTAGGTTAGTTTAGGTTTTTTATAAGCAAGAATTTGCTCTTTCTTACTAAGAATGATTCTCTCTAAATTATTCCCAGCGATTTCTACCGGTGGGCGGGCTCTCTTGGATTACCCTTCAACTGGATTAGTCAACTGGTTCTCGAGATAATAGGTATTTTGTAACCAGATGTCAAGGGTTTGGGCTTTAAACATTTGTGTGTCAATATATTGACTAAACTTTAAACACTTTCATATATTGGCAAAATTAAATACTACTATACGAGTAAGAGACTAGCTTTAACTAAATAAGAATATATGTTAAAGATTTTTATTTAACTTTCTAAAAATACTAATACAAAAAATAAAAAAACTTATAAAATTAACATTCCTGAAATATACCATGTCAGACCGGCCCAAAAAGCAAACTTAATCGTTTTGTCCAAGTATAAAAATCTAAAAAGTAACAAAGTATAATAATTAGTTAAAAAGCAACATAGATTTTTGCCATACTTCTTGACCCATTGCAATTCTTTCATCTAGAAGTCGGGAGTGCGAGAGATAAGGTATACAATTTAAAAGTACATGAAAAGGATAGCCAGTCAGCAACGCTTCCGCTACCTATGTTTTCATTAGATGCACGTCGTTTGCTTTCTAATATACGTTGTTTCACGCACTCGTGATTTTTCAAATAAAGAATTGAATTAAGAATGAAACTTTTATTACTTTGAAATGGATGGACCCTGCATACCACGGGCTAAATGTAGTTTATAAGGTATTGCCAGTAGGTTTATACAACAGACTATTGGAGTATTCTGAGCTAGCTATCGGAGAATACCAATGTGGTTTACTCTTCAACAGATCTACCATAGATCAAATATTTGTTATAGGGCAAAATCTAGAAAAGTCTATGAACACAACTTAAATATATAGTATTTATGTAGATTTTAAACAGGATTTTGACAGGGTAATCCCCTCAAAATACATTAAGCTTATCAACGTCAGTAGTCAGAATAAATAACCGGCAGTGGTACAAAGCACATGACCAAAATAGATCAGGCCAAAATAGCGCAGGTCAAAATAGCGCATGCACAAAATAGCACATGCCTTAAATAGCGCATCCCCAAAATAGCGCATGGCTTTCCCGGGATCCTAGAGAGTGTGAATCCGAACCGAACCAACATATTTTAAAAGAAAAAACTTACCTGACTTCTTTTCCCGGGATCCGAACCGAACCGAGTTCGATTCGGTTCGGTTCGGATTCACACCCTCTAGGATCCCGGAAAAGAAGTCAGGAAAGTTTTTTTTTAATATGTTGGTTCAGTTCGGTTTGGATTCATACCCTCTAGGATCTCATGAAAGAAGTCAGGAAAGTTTTTTTTTTTAAATATGTTGGTTTGGTTCAGATTTCCACCCTCTAGGATTCCGGGAAAGAAGTTATGCATGTGCTATTTTAGCCATGCGCTATTATGGTCATGCGCTATTTTGGTCATGCGCTGTTTTGGTCATGCGCTATTTTGGCCTGCGCTATTTCGGGCGCGCTATTCTAGCCTGGTCTATTTTGTACCACTGCCTAAATAACCACTTCTAAGAACCATTTTGTGTAACTTCAGGAGTAAGGCAAGGTGATCTTCATTACTGTTGAATCTGGTTCAAGAAGCTTTTGTTAGGATGATTGACACAAGTGGATATATTGGTTATAGTTTCGAGCAAGTGGAAAGGGTTACATACTTGGGAGCAAACATAAATAAAGAAAACTTTATTACACAGGAAACAAGCCAGATAATAATAATCGGAAACAAAGGCTTTTACGCTGATCAAAAACTGCTTAAGTCAGAGGTTCCAACAAGATCTCTCAAATAAAAAATCTACACTATAATATTAGATATGGGTGTGAATCACGGTCACTTACAAAAGCGATTGAAGAAAAACTAAAAATATTTGAAAAAAATCCTTTGTAAGATCTTTGGACCAGTACAAACAGATTGGTTATTGGCGGATACGAATGAATTATGCGCAAACATCGTGAGATTCATCAAAAGTTGGTTGGGACATGTACAGAGAATGGATCAGACAAGAACACCAAAAAAAATAATGAACTGGAGACCTATAGAAATAAAGGAAGGCCACGAAAAAGGTGGATAGACGATGTCGAAGATGACTTTAACAATATGGCAATAAGAAGGTGGCGAAGAATCGTACCAGAGGGGGCAGAATGGAGGGCTCTGGTTAATCAGGCTAATACCCACCTTGGGTTGTAATTCCACTTGAAGAATACTTATTTATAATAAAATTAAAATTTTGGTTGACAACATAAAAATAACATATGTCCCTAATGTGATGCTTTTGGTGGGGTTCCGGCTTGTCTAGCGGAGATTACGAGCCTCGGTTTTCTAGAGATGGTCAATTTTAAGCAACGGGTATTTTTTCTTAGTTGTTTTTTTTTTATAAAGAATTTAACAGTCAAATAGAATTTTATCTGTCACTCCTAGTTTTTGAAATTTTATATAAAGTTGGTATTTTTTTATGAAATCACCCTCATTTTCATTTTTGAAATCGGCGTGTTATTTCTTAAAAATGTTTACTGTTTTTAAAATTTTCGTTTTTATTTACCTCTTTATTTTAAATGAATTTTCTAATATGATAATTTATACATAAACAAATATAAAAACATATAAAGAAATAAAGTGGTAATTTATTCCATAAAATAATAATAATGTTATATCTCAAAAAGTAAAAGTTAAATTTTTTATCATATATTTCAATCTAGGAAATTATACAGGATCATATTCTTAAGAGCCCTATTCCCAGTTTTTTTAGAAAAGTTTTGAAGAAAAGTTTTTTACAGAATGGCTGCAATTTAGCATTTTTTAAATTTATTTGGAATATCTCTAATCGCGGAATTTCACTTGGCGTAGCGTATTCGTATATTATGTGCTTTATTTTTTCAAAAAGGCGATGTGTAGAGAAGCCATTCGCTGTATTTGCCTTATTTGTCCAAATACGGCGCTAACAGGAAACACGCATGTCCGTCGACTTGTCGGTTTTTAATCAGCATCAAAGAAGTCAAATAAGCCAAATATTTGCGTTTATCGTTTTTTATATCTTTTTGGTTTCCTCATTTAGCAAATCTACCATGCAGCGACTGTGTTCAACATGCATTGCTTTGATACTGAAAGCAGGGTTGCCACAGAACTATTTTTGGAGTGAGATGGTCTGTCAAAAACGAGATTTTGTCCAAACGAGTGAAATTTTTTAGTGACCTAAAAGCGCCAAGGCGTTTAATAAGAGTTTAGTTTCAGTCAGGCCATTTGCTTTTTTATATACACTGTCCCCATTTAAAACTCCCACCCGGGATTTCTCGAGAACGGCTGAAAATTTTAAAAAATGCCGAGACACGTCGATTTTGTTTGCGAAGTTGACACTTTTTGGCTATCTTGAAAGTTTTTTTACCACGCACCCCCTTCGGGGGGTATACTTTACCCCTATATTTTGAAGAGAGAAAGTGATACCTTGTTTTGAAGGTCTCTTGAATATATTTTCAACCGTGTTAAAATTTCAAAGATCTATCGTTTAGTTTTTAAGATATTTGCCTTCAATCTTTAAAATTTAACATGGATTGATAAAATACAAGGTTAATCAAAATTTGATATTTTTTGGAAATTATATTTTATTTTATCATTCCATGTTAAATTTGAAAGCAAAAATCTCAAAAAAAATCAATGGATTGGTTGTAAAGATTTCAAGAGACCTTCAAAACAATTACTAGACCCACTTTCCCTATTCAAAATATTGGGGTAAAGTATACCCCTCGAAGGCGGTGCGTGCTACAAAAATGTCAAGATTGTCATGATATTCATTATTGATTGGCCTATATTTAAATGTTCAGTTACTGGCCTATATTAGTATCACACACGTGTACCCCCACTTGTATTATAATCTGCACTCTTTTCGATATACGAAAATAAACTCAGTCAAATACCCGACCTTGGTTGTATTACTTTACTCCATAAAACATAACATGGCGCTGCGATTCGCCAGTAATAAAATTAAAAATACTAAATTTCAAAATAAAGAAGAAGTTTAGCGATCGTGAACACAAGTTTTTCGTAAATTGCAAAAACCTGCATCATAAAAATGACAACCGGAATTATACCGCCATGGACTTCAACAACTCTTCATTGGATGAAAGTTGGACATTTGTCAAGCAAGAATTTGATTTGTACATCAAAGCCACCGATTTAAGCAAAAAGGCAACCGAAACAAAATGTTCTATTTTATTGAGTTGTATTGGTGATGAAGCTTTGAAGGTCTACAATCAGTTCGAGTGGCAAGAAGAGGAAAACAAGCTAGATCTTGAAACTGTTGTGAAAAAATTCGAATTAGCTTTTAAACGAAAAAAATGTCACATATGAACGACATATATTTTTTCTAAGAAATCAAGGACAATCAGAAAATATTGATTCTTACATCAAAGTTTTACGACAGCTAGCTAGCACATGTGAATTTGAAAACTTACGTGATAGCTTGATTCGAGACAAGCTAATTTTAGGTGTTTTAGATACCCATGTGAAAAAAGACTTGCTAAAAAATAAAAACTTAACTCTTGAAAATGCGATTTCTGTGTGTAAACTCGCGGAAAGGACAAAAATTCAAATGGAATCATTGACAAATGGTGCGTCATTTATGTCACTTAATAAAGTAAGTGCTCGTGAAAAGCCATCCACGTCAAATTATGACAGGAAAAGCGATAATTTTTCTCGACAAAAATATAAAGTTTGCGAGAAAACTGTGCAAAAATACCGAGATCATAGTCATGATCGTTGCAAATCACGTTCACGTTACTACAAAAAGCGACAAGAAAAAAGACAATTTGTATGTAGAAACTGTGGAAATAAACACGGTTTAAACGAATGCCCCGCATATGTAAGAAAATGTCAAAAATGTGAAAATTTACATCATTTTGCCAAATTTTGCAGGTCTGTAAAGCAAGTTACATCTAAAAATACAAATTTGGATTATTCTTATTCGTCTTCCGAGTACGATTCTGATTCTGATAATTATCGCGTAGAATACATTGCAAAAATTAATTTAGTGCAAAAGTCCGATTGGAATGTTAATTTAAAATTTGAAAATCAGGCTAGTATAAATTTCAAACTAGATTCAGGTGCTGAAATAAATGCCCTTCCTGCTAAATTTTTAACATCAATAGATTTACACAAAAATAATCTTTTACCAAGTAATTTAAAAATATCCACCTATACAGGTTCAAAAATTGATATTTTAGGAAAATGGTCTCTCTTGTGAGATTATATAACTTCTTACGTGGTTAATAATGAATTTTCACCCGCCGTTTTGGGCAAAGACGATTGCGAGCGTCTAAATTTACTAAAATTCGTAGGCTCTGTAAAAACTGATAACAAAATAAAAAATAAATGTGAAAAATGCAAAAGTTCTTCTCAAGATACCCTAACCTTACAAAATAATTGTGACAAAACAAAAAATAAATCAGAAAATTGCAAAAATTCGTACAAAAATCAAAATATTAACTATTCAACAATTTCGGAAAAATACAAAGACGTTTTTGAAGGTTTAGGAACCCTTAAATGTCAAAAATATCAGATAAATATAGATTCTTCAGTAAGACCCGTAATAAGTCCACCCAGAAAAGTCCCGTTTGCTATACAAGACAAATTAAAATCACTTCTAAAAGATCTTGAGAAAAAACAAATAATAGCGAAAGTAAATGAACCTACAGATAGTCAATAGTTTGGTTTTAGTTCACAAACCTTCGGGTGACCTTCGCATTTGCATTGACCCCAGACGTTGAATAAAGCAATTATCCCCGAAAACTACCCCTTAACTTCAGTCGACGAAATAATGTCAAAACTGTCAAATGCAACCATTTTTTCAAAACTTGACACAAGTCAAGCTTTTTGGCAAGTACCCCTTGATACAGAAAGTTCATTTAAATGTACTTTTAATTCACCCTTTGGCCGCTATCGTTTTCTGCGCATGCCCTATGGCATAAAAACAGCCTCTGAAGTATTCCAAAAACTGATAAGGCAACATTTTGAGGATATTGAGGGCGTGAAGTCATATATTGATGATTTTCTAATATGGGGAAACAAGAAAAATGAACATGATACACGTTTAAAACAAGTTCTTGATAGATGCCGTCAAATAAACTTAAAATTAAACCTTTCTAAATGTGAATTTGGAGTAGAAAAAGTAATGTTTACTGGTCATATTTCTTCAAAAACTGGCGTAGAACCTGATGAATCAAAAATCTTAGCTCTACAAAATTTTAAAACACCCGAAAATAAAAATGATGTTGAAATATTTCTCGGCATCATAACCTACGTATCAAAATTCATTAAAAATATGTCATTTGAAACCGAAAATTTAAGAATTTTGCTTAAAAAAGACATAGCTTGGCATTGGGACACCCCCAACAGGAAACTTTTAATCGCTTAAAAAACATTTTAACTACAAAACCCATTTTAAAATTTTTTGATAATAAAAAACCAATTACATTATCAGTAGACGCGTCACAAAACGCGATTGGAGGTGTTCTATTACAAAATAATTTACCTGTCTACTATATTTCAAAAGCCTTATCGGATAATCAGAAAAATTGGGCTCAAATCCAAAAGGAAATGTTTGCTATTCCATATGCTTGTTTACGTTTTCACCAATTTATTTATGGTAAACAAATAACGGTTGAAACCGATCATAAGCCACTTGTTTCTATTGTCAAAAAACCGCTTAACTCTTGTCCTTTACGTCTACAGCGTATGCGAAGCACATGATATAAATAAAAACACCGAAGATGAATTTTTATTAAATGAAAAAATCGAATCACAAATTTTATCTATTCCATTCAGTGTCCCGATTGCTCAAAAACAAATACAAAACATAAAAAACGAAACGAACCAAGATCCCGTTTTATTAAATATAATTGACTACATAAAAAACGCTTGGCCGCTTAGCAAAAAACTAAATCAAAACTTAAAACCTTATTTTATTATAGGAGATAATTTATCTTTTTCCGATGGTCTACTATTTTTTAACGAAAAAATCATAATTCCTAAATGCCTACAACATGAAATGTTATCAAAATTGCATACAAGTCATTTAGGTAGAGAAAACACGAAATATCGAGCGCGTACCATTTTTTATTGGCCAAATATGTCACAAGATATTGATAATTTTATATCTAACTGAAAAAGAACCTCTAATCCACCACAAAATACCAAAAAGAGGATGGCAAAAATCGCCATGGATATTTTTAAATTAAATGGTTTTTTTCTATATCTGTGTTGTGGATTATTATTTAAAATTCCCAGATATTAAATGCCTAAAGAACATAACTTCTGAAAGTGTTATTTTGTATTTAAAACACCTTTTTTCATTATTAGGTACTCCCCTAGAAATAATTTCTGATAATGGAGCTCAACTATTCTCTGAATCATTTAAAAAATTTTCACAGGAGTGGGGATTTGATTGTACTTATACTAGTCCTTATTTTCCGCAAGCCAATGGACAAGTAGAGAGGCAAATAGGCACAGTAAAATCTATTTTTAAAAAATGCTTTTATGAAAAAACCGATCCCTATCTCGCCTTATTAGAATTTCATAACACGCCTCTTGACAAAAATTTATACTCTCCTGCTCAATTATTATTAAACAGAAACTTTAAAAGTATTTTGCCTGTTACAGATAAGCATTTAAAACCAAAAATAATCAGTTCTAAAGTTCATCGAAAAAATTTACAGCAAAAACAAGAAACGAGTGAATTTTATTTTAATAGAAAAACAAGAAAATTGCCGCCTTTAAAATTAAATCAGAAAGTTTTAATAAAAAATAACGGATATTTTAATCTTCCTGACAAAATAACAAAAATAAAGAAAAACCCTAGAAGTTATGAGATAAAACTGCACGGTTCCGGAAAGATTTTTACGAGAAATAGACATCATTTAAAAATTGATCCGAGACCGCCAATTGAATCTCAAAAAGCGGAAGAGAATGAGAATATTGATCTAAATTTTGGCTATAGGCATGGCGATTTGCAAACCGAACAAAAATCTGATGGTTTTTACAGAACAAAATTTGGTAGAGTGGTTAAACCTGTTGTTAGGTTTCAGATTTAAATTTTTCTAGTGTTTAATTGTTGATACGTGGTTAAACCTGTTATTAGGTTTCAGATTAAAATTTTTCTAGTGTTTAATTGTTGATACCTACCTATTTGAAATCATAGTTTTTATTGGTTCAGTGTATTGTGAAATATAAAAAACCCCTTTGATTTGAGAATTATAATTTTGCATTACTTGCTAAGGTTTATTGTAAAATTTTTAAGAATAATTTTACGTTATCTCTTGCTTAAAAAAAAGGGGATGTCATGATATTCATTATTGATTGGCCTATATTTAAATGTTCAGTTACTGGCCTATATTAGTATCACACACGTGTACCACCACTTGTATTATAATCTGCACTCTTTTCGATATACGAAAATAAACTCAGTCAAATACCCGACCTTGGTTGTATTACTTTACTCCATAAAACATAACAAAGATAGCCAAAAAGTCTCCCCCTCGCAATCGAAATCGACTTGACCGGCATTTTTTAAAATTTTCAGCATTTCTCGAGAAATCCCAGGTGGACGTTTTAAATGGGACACAGTGTATATACAGTCGGTTCCATAAATAATCCACATCCTAATCCACAAAACTGGACATCAGGTGATCAGGCAAAAGTTTTTTTAAATAAATCCGTGGTCGGTTAACGTATAGGCTGCAAGTTTTACATAAATAAAATATTGCCAACAGCAACCTTAAATACAGACTATTGAACGTAATCGAAAGAGCGACTCGAAGAGATTTCACAAAGAGGAGCGAGAGCGTAAACCAAGAAGAAAACGAGCGAGATCTCGCTAAATTGAGTGACCTGTGGTAACGCTGACTGAAAGTGAAAAGTGATTTTTGTTGACAAGTTGGACTGCACAAACGCAAACGAATATGCACACATGTTTAAGTTTTTTGCTAATTCCGTTTTTGTATGTGGATGGCATGTTTGAAATATTTACGAATACACCAAATATTTGGCCAAATATAGCGAGACCGCTAACGAATACGCTACGCCAAGGGAAGTGCCGCCATAAAGGAAATTATTTTGCAAAAAAATTAAGAGTACTGACTTAAAGATAAAATTATCCATAGAACGGCGTAAATACTTTTAACTTGAGATTATCAATTATATTATTATTTAAATTTAGAAAGTTTTTAAGAAAAGGGAAAATGAGGGATTTTTGGCTAACATCTTAAAAAGACGCGTAAAATTTAAGAGGACAACATAACTTATTACCTGAATAATACATTAGGTTTTGGAAGTTAGTGGAGAAGAAAATTTTAAAAATTCATAATTTGGGGGCCGGTTCGGTTCGGTTCGGTTGAGCTGCGGTTTTCAGATTTCGATATAGAATAAAACCCGAGAAGGAGGGTCGCTGTAACTTGTTCTAAAACCAGTTCGATAGCTTTTCCAATGACATTTTTTTCGAAATTATTTTGTTCGAAAACGAGTGTGCGAAAAGTGTCATTTTTTCGCATACTTTTCTGCACGCTTCGAAAAATTTAAGAATCGGTACCTTTTTTATAGTTATTAAGAACCGCGCGGGCTTACATTGTCAAGGGTCATTGCTTTATCCGCATGGCAACGATCTGGCAAATAAAGTGTTTAGTCATAAGTTTCGTGATACATGCATACAAAACCTATAAATTTAATAAACGTTTTTTTATAATTTTTGTTTTTTTATGTTTTCCGCGCGCTCGAAGAGATTGCTGGCCGAAGTCCACTATGCCTCGGTCGGCTAACTGTAATCGCGTGCGGAAAAGTGACCCTTTTCGTATATTCACAAATATACTATTTTCGAATGACATTTCTTTTAACATTTTTCTGAAAACATGTTATTCGATAAATTGTCGTTTGAATACAATTCAAAGATGTTTTCCAATGAAAATGCTTTCGAACCAGTAACGGCGACCTGATTACGAGGGAAGATACGGGAATCTCATATCGATTTTTTACTTACATTTTACTAGTTGCGTAAGCTTGAGATGATATTTTCATGGGTTCGTTCAACAGCAAGTGTTTTCCCATAATGACTGAAGCTCTCATTATCTCGCACAGATCCTCAATGCTACCAGGACCTCGTATAAATTGAAACACACCTTTTTCATTTTCCGGAATTTTGTTTTCTAGGGCTACAAATTTTCGGTTTTGAAAGTTCCAGTTTTGCAAGGAAAACTTATGTAGTGCATCGTTTGCAATGTATATTTTCCTCTGAAGTTTAAAAAACCTAAAAAGTTGAGACTTTTTTTTTACGGGTATGCGCACTCGCAAGGAGATCCCTATCACGCTCGACAAGCGGCAAGTGCGCGGAAATGGTGGTGTGTGTTGGTTTTGAAACGGTTCAGGTTGTAACCTGCAGGGAAAACTGTCGCAGGGAGATTATTCCACAGCGATGCTGTTCTCCAGAGATATGAATTCTGATATAATGAGGTTCTTGGTGCCTCTATTTTGACAGTAAATTGATGGTTACCGTCTGTTTGACGTGTTCGCCTAGTAGGTGCTACTCCCGTGCCAACTCTTTAGAGCATTTTCCGTGATAATACCTGTAGAAGAGAGAGAGATCGCCCACAGTTCTTCGATGTTCGAGACTATCCAAGCTACGGGTAAGTGCGGGGTCATTGATCAGCTTGATAGCTCGCTTTTGCACGCTTTTGCATAACTAAATTATACCTTTTTTATTTATTACAAAGTTTAATTTTTTTGTTTTTTCTCTGAGCCCTTGCTTGTTGGCGGCACACAGGAAGGGCAGTAGTGGGAACGAAAAACAATTAGTTGAATTGCATATTCGAGTTCATTACCTTAAGAACTAGCGCTATTGCGAAACCGGTAGCTAGGTAGCTAAATTTTGACCTTTTTATCCCTCGCGGCAATGGCTAGACAAGGTATTATTTTCGACGAAAGTTTTTTTTTCAGATAAGGCTCAAAATGTGTTATTTGGGTGTATTTTGACCTATGTTAGCAATATCGTCGTAATGTCTGTCTGTGTGTATATCTGTCCGTAACACAATAGCTCCTAAACCGCTGAACCGATTTTTAAAAAATGTTCAGGTAAAATAGTGTTCGACACTGTAACGAGCTGATTAGATTTTGGTCAAAATCTAATAGCCAAGTTTAGAAAAACATTTTCAAACTAGTAAGAACCTTTCATTTTAAAATTTGTATTGGAGAACTTTGCTTTACTTTTATCTCAATTTTTTTACGGAATATCATTTTGGCGTACCTGGCTTTTTTGCATGTAATGTTTTTGTTATGATTTCACTCCTTTTTTAAAGAATTTATTTAAGTTTTGAAGTAGTAAAATATCCGAAATATTGTTCAAAACTTTTGAAGTGCCTTATTTAAAATTTTGAGATGTTTTAATTTTTCCCATGGTTTTATCATAGTTTCTCTCAGCCTTCAAAAGCTCACCTCTCTAGCGTTTCCAGAAGTGGGCCATGTTTATTTTACATAACTTTACATTTATAGAGGAGGGAAGTAAATTAAAATTTTGGGTATTTTTCTATAGTTTCATTATAGTTCCTATCGGCCTTCCAAAGCTCAGCTCTCTAGTATTTCTGGAAGTGGACAATGTTACTTTTACATAAATTTACATGTATAGGGGAGGTAAGTAAATTAAAATGTTGGTGTTTTGTCATAGTTCCAATCAGTCTTCCAAAGCTCAGCTCTCTAGCGTTTTTAACTTTACATGTAGGGGAAAGTGGGGATGCTTCGGCATATTAGTGTTTAACTAGCAATAGCTAAGAACCTCTTTGAATTATTAAATTTCTGATCTGTTACAAATAACTGAAGGAGTATTAAAGAAACTATTTGAGTGCATTTTAGATTTTAAATGTAACGGTTAAGAAACAAGAAAACAATTACTTTTTTATGTTATATAGCTGAATCTTCCCCAGGGGTAGGGTACATTCGGCCGTTACCTGGGGAAGATTCGGCTAGTAGTTTTTGTTCGTGCAACTTTAATTTTAAATTCAAATTTTGCGCCAAATTCCCGTATTCGGAAAACCCACACAATTTCAATTTGATTGGCACAAGCAAAACGCCAGCGCCATCTACGAAAAATGAATCTGCGCAAAAAGGCGTAACCAAAAAGGATTCGTCTGTCGTATTTTATCGAGATCACCACGCAGCATGGTGATAAATTCTATTAACCAAAAAATCCAATAAAATTCTTAGAAAATCAAACTAAACCATTACACAAACAAGTGATTCTAGTGTGGATCGACTGCAACGACTGGGCCAGCGAGAGGAGCTCCTCTGGACGACGGAAACAGCTGAAAAGGTGAGTGCCAATCCTCTATATTGTCTTTGTGTGGCTCGGAGAAATTAGTATTTTTACATCGTCCTTTTAAGGATTTTTGCACCCAGATTTTATAAAACGGCCAGCGCTTACAGTCCCGCTGCTCTACCCCTCAAATCACAACATTTTCTGGTCCCACGACCCAGATAGTTTTTTAAAATTTGTTTGCTAGGAATATTAGATTTTTTCGCCTCGCCATTTTGGTTGCCGTGTCCAGTTTAAATCGGAGGTTCCGTCCCCCCTTGCGTGGCTTAACGGTTGCTCCACCCACATTTCATTGCAGCCGAAATTGGCACTTGGTACGTCGTTTGTTTTGATTCAAAAATCGAAATTTGTTTAAATAATAGTTATTTGTTTAAATAATATGTTATAGTTATTCAAACCAACAAAAGTGCTTGTGAGTTAAATGCTTTATTCTTATTTAACAGGTAAACAAACACATCTAGTAGAATTAGTATTTACCTGTAAATAATAAGAGAAACGGTAGTAGGTACAAGTTGTTTTGCGTGCATTTATTTGGGAGAAGAATCGCGACCTAGGATAACAGCTGTGATAAGTTTTTGCATTTATTCGAGAAATCGATAATAAAATATATGCTGTCGGACTCTTTTGGACTGATTAAAGTCAATAGGGGTCAAGTGTTAGTTTTATTCCTTTTAAATATTTTTTATTTTTTTAATTAACAATATGTTGTTAAAAAAGCTTGAGAATCAACGCAAAGTTTCAATATCTCGTATTACGGAAACGTATAACTTGGGAACAAAAGCTAAATCAGATAGTTCTTCCTTGCCAATTTTTAAGGCGTTTTACGAATCGTTAGATGATCACTATGAACAATTTAAAAACATTCATAATGACATCATAGGTCTCTTGAAAGACGACCGACGATGATGAATTCGAAGTACAAGACAAAATTAGGAAAGATACGGATCTATTCTACCACCAAGCTAAAGTTCTTTTTTCGAGTTTATGTTCCGATTCAGTTCATTCAAATTTTACCCCCGCAACTTCACACTATTCACGTAGCGATGATCTGGGCCCTTTAAAGGTACCTTGCTTTAATGGAAACGTAAAAAAGTGGCCAACCTTTTACGATGTTTATTCTTGTTTGGTTCACGAAAACTCTAATTATTCCGATATAAGGAAATTTCAACATTTGCTAACCTTCCTTGAGGGCGAACCACTTAATATTTTAAGTTCTATAAAATTAACGGCAAGTAATTACGCAATCGCCTGGAAGGTATTAACAGATCGCTATCAAAATAAAAGACTTTTAGCCAGTACCTACTGGAACTCAATCTACTATGCAAATTCTTTAAAGGGAAACCAGTCAGCAAAGGATCTTAGAGTCTTGGTAGATACCTTTTCCGAGAATATTGCGGCGCTCGAAAATCTTGAATTTCCAGTAACGTCGTGGTGTTTTTGTTTATTTTCAATTTTATTATCAAAAAGCGATCAAACCACAAGAACCGCTTTCGAATTAAAGTATAGTACTACCGAGATTCCAACATATCAAAATCTAATTCAGTTTCTTATTAACCAATGCCGTGCTCTTGAAACAGTACAGCTATCTCCCCAAAATACGCAAATGCAACCTTCGACTTCAAAACAGCAAAAACCAAATTATTCGAATTCTAGTATCCAAAAATATAATTCTTATTCAAATAATCAGTACAAATCAAGCCCTCCATCAAATTTTTTAGCGCATACGCACTCACAAGTAGCAAATAAACAATCCAATATTCAATTTCGACAAAACCAACAACCCTATAAGTGCAAATTATGCAATAATTCTTTTCATCCACTCTCGCAGTGTGGTGTTTTTATTTCCAAATCTCCTTCAGATCGTTTTACTTATGTAAAACAACAATCGTTATGTATCAACTGTTTACGTTCAAATCATCAAGTAATCGACTGCAGTAGTACCTACAACTGCAGGGTATGTCGACATAGGCACCATAGTCTTATTCATCTATCGCAAACGACAGATTCAATCCGTCAGAATTCAAGTCAATCCTTTGTTAATTCAAGCCAAAATTCAAATCAAAATTCGAACTTAAATCAAAGTTTTAATTCAAATCAAGTGGCCGTGCCTAGCACAGGCACAAACTTATCGTATCAGAATTCAAATTCAAGTCTTAGCCAACAGAACCCTAGTTTTGTTCAACCCAGTTCAAATTCAATTCAAATCAATTCGAATCCAAATACATCTACAAATCAATACTCTTCGTTATCCACCTTGACGCCCCGTATGACAGTGCTTCTAGCGACTATAAAATTAGAGGTACTCGATAGTCGGGGTAACTACCAACCTGTCCGAGCACTTCTGGACAGCGGTAGCCAAGCTAACCTGATAAGCGAAGCTTGTCTTAACAGGTTAGGCTTGCCAAGAAACAAAATTTCGATCCCTGTTCTGGGACTAAATCAATCTTCATCGGCCACTAACGGCATTTCTACTTGCACTATTCGAGCCCTAGGCCAACAAGAGCCTACCTTTTCTATTCAAGTCTTCGTTTTACCGAAACTCTGTTCGAATATGCCCTCAGTACAGGTAGATTCATCCAATTGGAGTCATATTTCAAATCTAAAGCTTGCAGATAATCAATTTTACAACCCTGGTCCAATTGACTTACTCTTAGGTGCACAACTTTACACAGAAATCGTCCAATCAGGACGAATTCCAGGACCTCACGGCCTACCCTCAGCTTTTGAGACAGTTTTTGGATGGGTCTTGATGGGCCAAACTCAAAACATAAATATTTCACCTCAAGTCAATTCTTACTTTACTTCCTGTGAGCAGTCTCTCGACTTTAATATTCGCAGATTTTGGGAACTAGAATCAATTAAGTCAAAAACGTTTCTCTCACCCGAAGAAAAAAGATGTGAAGAGATTTTCCAAAAAACTACCACTAGAGATATTTCGGGCCGATTTACTGTAAATTTGCCTTTTCGTCACATTGACCCTCCTGACCTAGGAGACACATATTCAGTGGCCTATCGTCAATTTTTGTCTCTCGAATCTCGCTTAATAAAAAATTCAAATTTCTATAGTATGTACTCGGATTTTATGAGAGAATATCTCAAAAACGGGCACATGTCTTTAATTCCAAGATCCGAACCTAGACCTCAGTTATGTTCTTATTTACCACATCACGGAGTCCTTCGTCTTGACAAATCAACGACTAAACTCCGGGTGGTTTTTAACCCCTCGATTAAGGGTTCGAAAGGCCTAAGCATGAACGAAACTCTTTTAATAGGACCAAAATTACAAGCCGATATTTCGGAAATTCTATTAAAATTCAGATTTTATTCTATCGTATTTTTGACTGATATAAAACAGCACTTTTTACAAATTCAAATCAATCCAATTCATCGGGACTACCAAAGGCTACTTTGGCGATTTGATCCCAATGAACCCCTGCAGGAATACAGGCTTAATACAGTGACGTTTGGTGTTAGTTCAAGTCCCTATTTAGCTATTAGAACTCTTAGAGAACTAGCCATCCTGGAGGCTAAGAATTATCCTGAAGCATCCCAGGTCCTTTTGAATAACATTTTCATGGACGATATTTGCTGTGGAGCTAACTCTCTAGAAGGTGCTTTATCACTTCAAAAAGATCTCATAGCGTTGCTTAAATTGGGAAAATTTGAATTAAGAAAATGGGCATCAAATAATCCGAAACTTCTTTCACATTTGTCGCCCGCTGATTGTCAGATCCCTGTTACCTTTGAAGACGATTCTTCAACATCGATTAAGGTGTTGGGCCTTCAGTGGCACCCTTCTACAGATACTTTTACCTATTCTTGTACCCCTTGTGAAAAACCTTGCACCAAAAGGAATATTTTATCAGCTATCGCTAAAATTTGGGATCCTATAGGTTTCTTATCGCCTGTTTCATTTTTAGCCAAAGTGATTATGCAAAAACTTTGGTTATGCAAAACTGATTGGGATGAAATACCCCCCGATCCAATCAAAACTCTTTGGAATCAATTCAATAGTCAATTAACCACTCTTTCGAATCTTTGTATACCTAGACATATTTTTTCGAATAATATTCAACGATGTCAATTGCTAGGTTTCTGCGATGCATCCGAGCTAGGATACGCTTCTTGCGTATACGTTCGCGTCGAATTACCAAATAAAATTATCAAAACTGCTCTAGTCATGGGCAAGTCAAGGGTTGCTCCCTTACACACTATTTCAATCCCACGTTTGGAACTACTTGGAGCTACTCTATTAGCTGATTTACTCGAACTAGTTATTCGCACCTATTCATCATTACTCGTAATCGATGAAATCCTTGCGTTCTCGGACTCACAGGTCACGCTTCATTGGGTCACATCTTCACCTCACAAGTGGAAGACCTTCGTGGCAAACCGCGTAAGTCGTATTCAAGAAACAATCCCCGAAGTCCCATGGTATCACATTACTTCACTCGAGAACCCTGCCGACTGCGCTAGCAGAGGGTTGTCGCCCAATAACTTAATAAATCACCCTCTTTGGTTTCACGGCCCTCCATGGATTACCTTGCCCACTACGGAGTGGCAAATTCAAAGGTTTATAAATGAACGTTCTTTGGGAGTTCCAGACGAGGTTCTCAAAGAAGAAAAACCGGAAAATTCAGTGGTGCTGACGGCAGAAATTCAAAATCAAAACTTTTTTGATAGATTAATCGATAAAATATCCAATTTAAATACCATTCAAAAAATCATTTGTCATTTTCTAAGACTTATTCACAATCGAAAAACCTCAGTTGACCCTTTATCCGGCGTTTTTTCCGCTTTTGAACTACACAAGGCTCTACTTGTTTTAGTTAAAAGGATCCAAGAAGAGTGTTTTTCGGATATCATTCAAAAAATTCAAAATACTCAGCTATTACCTAAGCCGTTTCGCAAACTCGCGCCCTTTTTGGACGAATTGGGTTTCCTTAGAGTGGGCGGACGCTTACGGCATTCTCAACTCTCCTTTGAGGCAAAACATCCCTTATTATTGCCGAAATCTCATAGATTAACCCAATTGATCATTATTCAAACTCATAACGAAAATTTACATCCCGGAATAAACACAGTCCAATACTTAATTCGTCAAAAGTTTTGGATTATGTCATCACGTCGAGCTATTCAGAGGGTTTTATTGAAATGTATTCCCTGCTTTCGCTTAAAACCAAAACCGTATACTCCGTACATGTCGGATTTACCTTCTTTTAGAACGTCACAATTAAAATGTTTTTCACACGTTTGCTTAGACTATGCAGGCCCAATCAAAACCTTTGTAGGTCAGAGACGTCGTGGAGCACAAGTTGGTAAATCATATATCGCAGTCTTTGTCGATACTTCTGTCAAAGCAATCCATATCGAGCTTGTTTCGGATTTAACCACAGAGGCGTGCATCGCTGCTTTACGACGCTTTGTCGCTAGACGTGGCACTTGTGTCCAAATCACAAGTGATAGAGGCTCAAACTTTGTTGGGGCTATTAAGGAGCTCCATAATCTTTCGAAACTAGCTTCTGAGAGCTTAAAAATCAAATGGTGTCTTAATAGTCCGGGAGCCCCCCACCTAAATGGTCTAGCAGAAGCAGGAGTCAAATCTATAAAAACACATTTGTATCGTCGGTCATCGGTGACCAGATACTAACCTTCGAAGAGCTCTATACTCTCCTCGCCCAAATAGAGGCATTACTCAATTCTCGACCCCTTTGTGAGCAAAGCTCTGACCCAAACGATCTTACGTCTTTGACTCCGGGTCATTTCCTCACAATGGAACCCCTTAATTCATCCTGATCCTGACCTTTCTACCCTTAAAGTTAATACCCTTAAGCGTTGGCAACTTATCCAACGAATTCATGCCGATTTCTGGAAGCGTTGGAAACTCGAGTACTTAAATACTTTACAACAGCGTTCTAAGTGGTCGGACCCTTCGGTTGAAATCAAGCTAGATACGCTTGTATTAATTAAGGATGAAACTAGGCCGCCATTACACTGGTTGCTGGGTAGAATAGTATCTGTACATCCTGGTCGGGATAATCACATTCGAGTTGCTACTGTTAAAACACAACACGGACTTTTCACTCGTCCCGTGGTCAAGTTGTGCCCACTACCTTTAGATGCGCACTAAACTCCCAAGCAACTTCTTTGTTTCGTGTGTCGTTATCTAGAATATATATATTTTTTTTTTCATTTTTTTTTCCTTTTGATCTATAAACCTAAAACGGATTTTAATAACCTACCCTTTAAGGTTTTGAATTAACTTATATTTTTTTTTTATATAGCCATTTGTTTATTCAATTAATCTCAATGTAAAACTTCGTTTTAAGTGGGCGGAAAATGTTCGTGCAACTTTAATTTTAAATTCAAATTTTGCGCCAAATTCCCGTATTCGGAAAACCCACACAATTTCAATTTGATTGGCACAAGCAAAACGCCAGCGCCATCTACGAAAAATGAATCTGCGCAAAAAGGCGTAACCAAAAAGGATTCGTCTGTCGTATTTTATCGAGATCACCACGCAGCATGGTGATAAATTCTATTAACCAAAAAATCCAATAAAATTCTTAGAAAATCAAACTAAACCATTACACAAACAAGTGATTCTAGTGTGGATCGACTGCAACGACTGGGCCAGCGAGAGGAGCTCCTCTGGACGACGGAAACAGCTGAAAAGGTGAGTGCCAATCCTCTATATTGTCTTTGTGTGGCTCGGAGAAATTAGTATTTTTACATCGTCCTTTTAAGGATTTTTGCACCCAGATTTTATAAAACGGCCAGCGCTTACAGTCCCGCTGCTCTACCCCTCAAATCACAACAGTTTTATTCTTAGAAATGAAGAAGAAAATGTCGAAAACTTACAAATACTAACTCAAAGTAACTTAAACTGAGGACCACTTCTATGTCAAAAAACTAAAATTTAAAAAAACGGAAGTATTTTAGTTTAACATAATTTAAACGTTAATCTACTCTACCTTAGATTCAAGGACAAAAGATTTACGTATAATATGTAAACACTCGATGTCCTGCTAGTTCCTTGTTTGGTGCAAAATGGCAAAATAGCTACTACCTACGTCTTTTTTCTCGATTACAGAAATATCTTCGATGTCAGGGAACGTGAAGTGTTGGGATCTAGATTTTCTGAGCAGAAATTTCACTTTGATTTCTCCTTCTTTTATCAATAAAACTTTTCCTGATTTTTTAGATGGGTTTGTAACAGAGAATTTTACCAGCACAAAATTTCCAACAGAAATACTGTCTTCCTTCATCTTCTCCGGATGAATCGTTTAAAAAATATCTATGCTTGACTCACTTGAGATAGAATTCTTTCATTTTTTGTCCGTTCTTGACAAATTTCGCTTAGCTGTCTTTTCGCTTTTTTTGATTGAGAGTTTTCTTTTTTGATGCTCATTTTCTAAACCTTTTCTTTCTTCATATTCGGTATCAGTATAGACTGCAGACTTACCTTTTCTGGACCTGCTTGTTTTCTTCTCTTTAAAATCTGCTTTTGGGAATGGTCGAATTTCGCTTAAAAGACTTGTTGATGTAGATGGTCTGGATAGTAGCTGAATCTCCCCCACTGGTAGTTGAGATGATTAATATGGAAAACCCAGGACAAGCTATTTTTTTTAGGTTATAACACACCAACTAAATAAATCACAATTAATTTGATTACCATTTGCTAATTACTATGAGTTTATATCACTAATTCTTAAAGAAATATAAATAATTAGATATGCATTAAAAATCTTACCGTTAATTTAATAAAATTCACTTATTAATATAAAAAAGCAACACCTTGTCCTAACTCTCAAGTACACATGTTCACTTGTAAAACAAGCGAGGATAACTAAAACAAAGTCAAAACTGGCGCTAAATTTGAAATAGAATGTTCCCAAAGGCCGAAGCATCCCCACTTTCCCCTATAGGGGGGGGGGAGTAAATTAGAATTTTGAAGTTTTTTGATTTTTTCCAAGAGTTTGGTCATAATTTCTATCAGGCTGCCAAAACATGAGTGAGTGAGTGAGTGGGAATTTCGAAGTTGTTTGAAATTTCGTTACTACTTTACTAATTTATGGAAGTCCCTGAAACTTGGAGGGGTTGTTAACTCTATAAAGATCTACGAATGTGTAAAGTTTGAGTTTCGTAGCCCATTTGGAATTTTTCAAGAAAAGATGGTACAGCAGTTACGCGAACTTAGCGAGGCACTGCCGTGACCTCAGATATATATATATATACAGGGTGTCTTAATTGCCATGGGTCACTATTGCTATCTCGTTAACTATAAGAACTACAAGGTTGTTCAAATTAGATAAAATTAGCAGTTTTTAGGGGACATTAAAAATCTGGTTTCACATAAAAAAAAAACTATTATATCCCGAGCTACGGGGGTTTTTCGAAAAATTGCTCAAATCTATTATATTAAATATGTCAAAAAGTATAGTTTTTACAAAAAAATCATTAAACGATTTTTTTTGCATTTTTGACGTTCTTCAATATGGTATTTTTTTAAGAAATAGAATAAAAAATACAGGTCCGTATCTTAAAAAAAAGTAAGTTAATAGTAATATCTCAAAAACTTGAAAAACGTCAAAAATGCAAAAAAAAATCCTTTTTTTTTTAAACTTTGTTCGTTTTTTTTTCTGTGATTACATGGAAATTTTTAATTTAAATACATCATCTAGCTAATAAGGTAAAAATATACACAGGTAAATCAGTTAATTAAAACTAAATTAAATAAAAATCTACGTCGTAGAAAATGGCAAAAAATATTAAAAAAACGAAAGTAATAGAAATATAAACAATACCTGTATATATATAAAAAAAAAACAATTAAATACTGTTACAAATTCAAGTTATTTAAATTTTATAATTGGAATTTATTTAGGTTTAGTGTAGTATTAGGTCGATTTATCTTAAGGTTGTATTCTTAGTCTAGGTTTTAGTTGCGTTGTCTGTGGCTTGCGGTCGCGGTAGTGCTGGAACTTTCCGGACGTCGAAGGCTGCCGGAAAGTTCGAGAGAGATGGACGATCCTATATATAGGGCCGGGGTCGCGCACCAGGAGTCAGTCACAGATAACGTGCTGTAGTGAAGTTGATAGACCGATTATAGTAGTGAATTATTAGCAAGTTATTACTAAGTTTAAGTGCGTGTTTTTGTACATAATTTGTCGAAATAAATTGACGTATCGTTTTCAACAATTGCGAGTTTTAATTTGTCGTTGTGAATTCGTAACAATTGGTGTCAGAAGTGGGATTAAAAGAAATAAATAGTGCAAAGACTGTCCTAACATATTACCACCGGATAGGACAATTGGACAGAAAAACAGTAAGTGATTTTTCCAGAATATTCGAAGAAGTTCGATATTGTTTTATTCAAAAACTAAAAGAGATATTTAAGAACCGACTTCGACATTAACTTTACAGTTCAAAAATTGATAATTAGAGAGATTTTCTAGAATATTCTATAACATTCTACGACGTTCTATTTAAAAACTAAAAGAGATATTTAAGAACCGACTTCGACATTAACTTTACAGTTCAAAAATTGATAATTAGAGAGATTTTTTTTCTAGAATATTCTATAACATTCTACGACGTTCTATTCAAAAACTAGAAGAGATATACAAATACCGACTTCGACATTAGATTAGTAATTTTAAAAGTAAGAATCAGAAATAATTTCTAGAACATTCCATCACTTTCTACGACGCTCTATTCGAAAACCAGAAGAAATATCCAAAAAGAGACTTCGACATTAGCTTAGTAATTTCAAAAGTAAGAACTAAAAAGAATTTCTAGAAGATTCCATAACATTCTACGACGTTCTATTCAAAAACTAGAAGAGATATACAAATACCGATTTCGACATTAGTTTAGTTATTTCAAAAGTAAGAATTAGAAAGAATTTCTAGAAGATTCCATAACATTCTACGACGTTCTATTCAAAAACTAGAAGAGATATACAAATACCGATTTCGACATTAGTTTAGTTATTTCAAAAGTAAGAATTAGAAAGAATTTCTAGAAGATTCCATAACATTCTACGACGTTCTATTCAAAAACTAGAAGAGATACACAAATACCGACTTCGACAGTAGCTTAGTTATTTTAAAAGTAAGAATTAGAAATTATTTCTAGAATATTCCATAACATTCTACGACGGTCTATTCGAGAACCAAAAGAGATAATCAAAAAGTGACTTCTACATTTGCCAAGTAGCAGAAAGAGTAGCATTTACCAGTATATTCCAGAACATTCCATTAGGTTCTATTTAAGAATTGGAAGAGATATTGAAAAACCGACTTCGACATTCGCTTTATAGCCCTAAAATAGACGTTTTAAGTGATTTATCAGGAAGTTGATGCTTACTAGACAAGGATCGGCAAAGATGGAAGATCTAACTAAAATGATGCAGGCTCTAGCAGCTCAAATGGCTCAAAACCAGGACGATATGAAACACACTATTGAACAAAACCAGAACGATATGAAACAGACATTTTGACAAACTAGATTTGAGCAAAGATTAGATGGCATTCAAGAAAACTTCGATCAAATAAAGAGCAACTCCGAACAGCTGAGAGAAGAGTTCAAGAGTGCAACCGAAGATCTTAAGGAAGAAATAACTCAAAGAATGCATAGTGTGGAACAAAAGGTACAAAATAAATTGCAGAATGTAGAAGAAAAGGTACAAAATGTTGAAGAAAAAGTGGAGACCAAACTACAGAATGTTAGGGAAGAAGTTTTTCAAACCATAGAAGAAAAATTCCAGGACATGTCAAAACAGTTTATACAGCTTCAGAAAGAACACAACAAAATAAAAGCTCAAGGATGTGTTGTAAATTCCAACCAAAACATTAAGCCTCCAAATTTTGATGGTACGTCTTCCTGGTCTACTTACAAACAACAGTTTGAAGCTGCCGCTGCTGCAAATGGTTGGGATGATGAAGAAAAAGCTAGAGCTTTGTTAGTAGCTCTACGAGAACCTGCTCTGGGACTTTTACGGTCCATTCCAGTCGAACAAAAACAGAATTATAATGCTTTAGTGGCAGCGTTAGAAAGAAGGTATGGAGACGAACACTTGCGAAATTTACATTGGTCAGAATTAAATATTCGTCAACAAAGACCAGGAGAATCATTGCAAGAGTATGAAGCAGATATCAGGAGGCTGATGTATTTAGCTTACCCAGAAATGCCAGAAAATTACAGAGATCCCTTCACGGTAGATCGCTTTATTAACGGATTACGAGACACGGACTTAAGCAAAGTTACTTCGTCGAGAACGCTTCCATAACAGCAGTGAAGTGTTGATTCGAGCCCTTGAAATTGAATCATCAAATAATATGTCCAGGCCAAAAGTAAGAGCTGTTTCAATTCAGGAGGGAGAAGAAATGAGCAATGGACATGAGGTCAACTCAAAAACGCTAAACCAAATGTTTCAATCACTGATAGAGAAGATTGAATCTTTGAAAGAAAGCAGACGATCCCCTCCAAATGTAAAGTGTTTCAGATGCGGACGTACAGGGCATATTGAACGCGATTGTCGCGTTCAAATAAGGTCTCGCTCGCCATCTAGCGGGACAGAGTACCGAAGAAGAGATCAGGAAAACTAAAACTAGTCAACGCAGAGGGGCGGGTGTTGGCTAATGGGAATAGAGCCCCCAAAATTTACTCTATTAAGAGCCTAAAACATACTGCTGACAGTCTTAACATCGACGGACTCATTAATGGGAGAAAAGGTAATATAACAGTAGACACTGGTGCTGCCATATCATTGCTTAAGTTCAAAATTGCAACGAGATATAAAATTCGACCAATAGAAAAGAAAATAACACTTAAGACTGTGACTGGAGAATCCGCCGACGTGTTGGTTCAGACAGATATAGACCTACAGCTGGGAAGATTGAAGATTCGCCACACTGTATTGGTTGCCGAAATAGAAGACGAATTTATTTTGGGAATGGACTTGATAAGTAAACATGGATTTGCGTTTGATAATAAACTTAATACCCTAAGATTTGGGAATGAAGAGTTCATTTTGTCAAATAGTCACTTCAATAAAGAACCAATAAAGGTCGTGGCAGTATGCACAACAAGACTAGTCGGTAACAGTGAGACCATAATTTTTGGGAGGCTGGAAAGTAAAACATCAAGCTGCGTCGGACTCATAAGCCAACAAAACACACCCAACACCTACCTCGTTGCAAAATCACTAGTTAAAACCGATAAAGACATCCCGATTAGAGTCGCCAATATTTTCCCAAATAGTGTCAAAATTAATAAGGGGGAGGTGGTAGCATTATTTGAACCAGTACAGAAAGTAACAAGATGTGAAGAGCCAACTTCCGAGGATACAAGCAAGTTACCAATGGAGGTACTTCAGCAATTTGAGTCAACTTGGCAACATCTCACTCCAGAAGAATATAGTAAAGCGAGAGAGTTTATAGAAGAACAAAGTAATATCTTCGAAACTAGGAGTAGTTCGGGACGCACAAACCTTATTCAACATGCTATCAACACTGGCGATGCCCAACCGATAAGACAACCCCCAAGAAGACTACCAATGGCCAAGCAAGAAGAAGTTCACAATCTCATTAATAAAATGCTCAGCAACGGTGTTATTGAAGAGTCATCAAGTCCTTGGTCATCTCCTGTGGTGTTGGTCACTAAAAAGGATGGAAGTACTAGGTTTTGTGTCGACTACAGGAAACTTAACGATGTGACCAAGAAAGATAGTTACCCACTGCCAAGAATAGACGACACATTAACAACGTTGGCAGGATCATATTGGTTTTCTACTCTTGACCTGAAAAGTGGGTATTGGCAAGTAGGAATCTTTGAAAGAGATAAAGAGAAGACTGCATTCTCTGCTGGAAGTGGACTTTATCAGTTTAATGTGATGCCATTTGGCCTGTGCAATGCCCCAGCTACATTTGAAAGACTAATGGAAGTCGTTCTACGAGGCCTTACTTGGAAAACCTGCCTAGTCTATTTGGATGATGTCATAGTAATGGGGAAATCATTTCAAGAACATCTAGATAATTTACGAGAAGTATTCTCAAGAATCAGGAACGCAAATCTTAAATTAAACTCAAAGAAATGTTTTCTGTTCCAAGAAAAAGTTGAGTTCCTGGGTCACGTCGTTTCCCGAGAAGGCATCCATACCGACGAAAAGAAGCTACAAGCAATCAAAGAATGGCCTCAACCTCGTGACAAACATGAATTGAGAAGCTTTTTGGGTCTGTGTACATACTACAGACGATTTGTAGAAGGATTCGCCAAAATAGCGTCTCCGTTACATAGACTTACAGAAGATAAAGCTTCTTACAAATGGAATACCGAATGTGACCAAGCATTTAGAAGACTAAAAGCAGCATTATGTTCTAGTCCGATTCTTGCATATCCCATTCCAAAAGGAAAATTCATATTAGATACTGATGCGAGCAACGATGGCATAGGAGCAGTACTCTCCCAAGTACAAGATGGAGAAGAACGGGTCATCGAATTTTTCAGCAAGAAGCTATCCAAACCAGAGAGAAATTATTGTGTTACTAGAAAGGAGCTCCTAGCCATAGTTAAATCCGTAGATCACTTTCACAAATATCTCTACGGACAAGAGTTTCTGATTAGAACGGATCATGCTGCGTTACAGTGGCTCATGAAAATGAAACAACCTGAGGGGCAAGTCGCGAGATGGATAGAAAAGCTACAACAATACCATTATCAAATTAAGCACCGAGCAGGAAGGGTGCATAATAATGCAGATGCATTGTCCAGAAGACCTTGCCCCGAGGATTGTAAACATTGCAGGAAAATTGACCAGAAAGAAGGAATTACCTACGTGCGCCAGATAAAGTTAGAACCAGATGAAGAATGGATGTCGGCTTCGATTAGAACCACACAACTTAACGACAAAGATGTTGGACCTATCTTGCGATTGAAAGAGGAGAACAAGCCACGACCATCATGGCAAGATATCGCAAACCAAGGGGTGATATTCAAATCACTGTGGGCACAATGGGATTCACTGATAGTAGAAGAAAACATCCTTAAACGTGCCTGGGAAAGTGCCGATGGCCTTACTGTGATTAATCAAGTAGTGGTTCCTAGGAGCATGGTAGACAATATAATGACCGAATGCCATGGTGGAAAATCAGGCGCGCACCTAGGCATAAATAAAACCATGGACAAAATTCGAAACCGATTTTATTGGGTCAATTACTTTCAAGATGTGAAAAACTGGTGCCGCCGATGTTCGACTTGTGCAGCCAGCCAAGGTCCCAAAACAAGGTCCAGAGGTCAAATGAAACAATATAACGTAGGTCTGCCATTCGAACGCATTGCTATTGATGTGGCCGGACCATTTCCAGAAACTAAAAAGGGCAACAAATACATCCTTGTTGTCATGGATTATTTTAGCAAATGGCCAGAAGTTTTTGCTTTGCCTAACCAAGAGGCCGCTACAGTTGCAGAAGTTCTGGTAAATGATGTTTTCAGCCGATTTGGCATTCCTTTGGAACTACATTCAGATCAAGGAAGAAACTTTGAATCAAAGCTCTTCCAGAATCTCTGTGACCTTTTAGGAATACATAAAACACGGACTACTGCTTTGCATCCGCAGTCAGATGGCATGGTTGAAAGATTTAATAAAACAATAGAGGAACATCTTTGCAAAGTTGTTGATGAGCACCAAACAGATTGGGACCAATATATTCCATTGTTTTTGATGGCCTATAGAACTGCCATTCACAATACGACAGGAGCTACTCCATCTAGTATCCTGTTTGGTAAAGAACTGCGTTTACCATGTGATATCATGTTTGGTTCACCTGAAGAAGCACACTTAGAGGTTAATGACTATGTCGAACGTTTAAGGCAAAAGCTGCACGATATCCATGAAGTGGTTAGAGAGCGAATAGAAATAGCCAGTGACCGCATGAAAGCGAGATATGACCTGAAAGCAAACTCTTCAGGGTTCAAAGAGAATGATCAAGTCTGGCTATACAATCCTCAACGCAAGAAAGGAAGATCACCTAAGTTGACACCACCATGGGAAGGGCCTTATAAAGTTGTTAAGAGAATTAATGATGTAGTCTACCGAATCCAGAGAAGCCCGAAGTCCAAGATGAAAGTTGTTCATCTAGACAGACTAAAACCTTACCTGGGAAATGTTGATCGAGACGATCAAACCTGAAGAGGAGGATAGTGTTACAAATTCAAGTTATTTAAATTTTATAATTGGAATTTATTTAGGTTTAGTGTAGTATTAGGTCGATTTATCTTAAGGTTGTATTCTTAGTCTAGGTTTTAGTTGCGTTGTCTGTGGCTTGCGGTCGCGGTAGTGCTGGAACTTTCCGGACGTCGAAGGCTGCCGGAAAGTTCGAGAGAGATGGACGATCCTATATATAGGGCCGGGGTCGCGCACCAGGAGTCAGTCGCAGATAACGTGCTGTAGTGAAGTTGATAGACCGATTATAGTAGTGAATTATTAGCAAGTTATTACTAAGTTTAAGTGCGTGTTTTTGTACATAATTTGTCGAAATAAATTGACGTATCGTTTTCAACAATTGCGAGTTTTAATTTGTCGTTGTGAATTCGAAACAATACATTAGATATAAAAAATTTCATTTAAACCTTGTTCAACAGGAATGGTCCCGAGCACCGATGTTGCGTTTCTCCTTTGTATTGCAAGACTTATCCTTTCGGTAATGAAGCTACGTGCTTTTGGATGTTTTATTTTGTAACTTATTTCATTAATTAATTGCTTAGCCTCATTATCCAAAGGACCAAATGTTTCGACACCAAAAGGAACAAAGAGAAAACCTCGGTCTTCCAATTCTTTATACTTGACTCACCAAGATTTGCTGCTTCACCTGCTTTTTGTCAAGTTTTTGCTATGTATGTTTTTGCAATAGTGCCGCGACAAGTAGCATCCCACAAAAGTGTCCTACCATTCTTCCAGGGCAACAAAGACATACCGTCCACCCGTTTTCCATCACTCCTACATATACCAGGCGGTTCTAAAACTGACGGAATATTAGCAGAAACTAAAGATCGCCTGATAATGTCGTTTGGCGGGCCACACGACCTTCACTTTTTTGTAACTTAAGGCATGAAGCCCAAATTTATCAACTGTTTCGTTGCAAATGCAGACATGTGGCTCACACATAGGCTGACCAACACGCAGAGCGATGGAAATTCGGAAGGATGCATCGTCTAATAAGTTCCCTAAAGTAGAAGAGGGTAAGGCACTAAGCCAAGCGCTACTTTCCGGTTGCTGGAGTGCGAAAAGTCTTGATTTATCCACAAGAGATTTTGAATTTGTAATAATATTTTCAACAAAAATCTTACACATACTCAAATCAAAATCTTTTTGGGATTTTAATTCTAAACTATACTTTTTGAGATATTTAATAAAATAGATTTGACCAATTTTTCGAAAGCTCGGGATATAATAGTTTCTTTTTAAATGTGAAACCAGATTTTTAATGTCCCCTAAAAACTGCTATCTAATTTGAACAACCTTGTAGTTCTTATAGTTACCGAGATAGTAATAGTGACCCATGGGAATTAAGACAGCCTGTATATATATATATATATATATATATATATATATATATATAAAGGTTTGTAGGTTTCTTGGGCATGTGGTTCATTAATAAACAAGCAACTTTTAATTTACATTTATTGACGTTTCGGTCTAAAGACCTTCCGCACAACTGAAAAGAAAATTAAAACCACGTTTTAGGCTATTTGTTTTCTATGCCATTATTTTTGAGAGAAATAATACATAATACATACATACAAAAAACAAATTTAAAAAGACACATCACATCTTTATACGAAACATTTTGAAAAAATCAATATTAAAACAACTATTCTATACGACTATTACTTAGAGGTAAGTCCACATCAATTCAACCAATTTAAAAATACATATATTTGAACCTTGAGTTTTTGATCATGGTGAGTTTTTGTGTAGTTATTCTCCGCATAATAAAAAGTAAAAATACAAATTTTAAAATTTTTTGGTTGCATATTTTTTGAGTTATGCGTTTCCGAAAATAAAAATGTTGACCCATTTTAAGCCTGCATCGGTGTCTTCAAACTTCTATAATTTTTAAACCGTTTAAGATAAATAGCTAAAACTTGCTGTGTATAGAGAACGATTCACAACCCAAGCTTTGATGTGTTGATTGCCTCATTCCCTAAAAAAAAGTCAAAGGGTCTATGCCAAAAATATATTTTTGATGAAATATCAAAAACATATTTTTTGTTTTTCTTATTTTTTATATTTTTTTTCTTAGACTATTTGTTTACATGTATGCTAAATTTTACCTTGGGATAATAATGGAATCATAGTGTTACAAATTTAAGTTATTTAAATTTTATAGTTAGAATTTATTTAGGTTTAGTGTAGTATTAGGGTGACGTATCTTATGGTTGTATTCTTAGTCTAGGTTTTAGTTGAGTTATCTATGACACTCATGCTCGGCCGCGTACCTTCTGGAAGAAACGAGAATGCTCGTGAATTGAAGAAGGATGGATGGTTCTCGAATAGTAGGCAGATCCTATATATAGGACCGGACGCCGCGCATGGAGTCAGTCAAAGATAACCAATGGTAGTGATCGCTAGATGTTAACGCGAAGTTAATAGGCGAATTAAAGTAGTGAATTATTAGCAAGTTATTAGTAAGTTTAAGTGCGTGTTTTTGTACATAATTGTCGAAATAAATTGACAAATCGTTTTTGACATTTAAGAGTTTTATTTGAAGCAGTGAACCCGTAACAATTGATGCCAGAAGTGAGATTAAAAGAAATAAATAGTGCAAAGACTCCTTACATAGTACCACCGGCTAGGACAATTGAAAAGAAGAACAGTAAGTGATTTTTCCAGAATATTCAGAACTGAATAGTGCAAAGACTACTTACATAGTATCACCGGCTAGGACAACTGGACAGAAGAACAGTAAGTGATTTTTCCAGAATATTCGAAGAAGTTCGATATTATTTTATTCAAAAACCAAAAGAGATATTTGAGAACCGATTTCGACATTAACCTTACAGTCCAAAAATTGATAATTGGATAGATTTTCTAGAATATTCTATCTATCACTTTCTACGACGTTCTATTCGAAAACCAGAAGAAAGCGACTTCGACATTAGCTTAGTAATTTCAAAAGTAAGAATTAGCAAGATTTTCTAGAATATTCCATAACATTCTACGGCGTTCTGTTCGGGAACCAGAAGAGATATCCAAAAATCGACTTCGACATTAGCTTAGTTAGTTAAAAAGTAAGAATTAGAAAGAATTTCTAGAAGATTCCATCACTTTCTACGATGTTCTATTCGAGAACCAGAAGAGATATCCAAAAGGCGACTTCGATATTAGTTTAGTTAGTTAAAAAGTAAGAATCTGAAAGAATTTCTAGAATATTCCATAACATTCTACGACGGTTTATTCGAGAACCATAAGAGATATACAGAAACCGACTTCAACATTCGCTTTATAGCCCTAAAATAAACGTTTTAAGTGATTTATCAGGAAGTTGATGCTTACTAGACAAGGATCGGCAAAGATGGAAGATCTAACTAAAATGATGCAGGGTCTAGCAGCTCAAATTTCTAGAAGATTCCATAACATTCTACGACGTTCTATTCAAAAACTAAAAGAGATATACAAATACCGACTTCGACATTAGTTTAGTTATTTCAAAAGTAAGAATTAGCAAGATTTTCTAGAATATTTCATAACATTCTACGACGTTCTATTCGGGAACCAGAAGAGATATCCAAAAATCGACTTCGAAATTAGCTTAGTTAGTTAAAAAGTAAGAATTAGAAAGAATTTCTAGAATATTCCACCACTTTCTACGACGTTCTATTCGAGAACCAGAAGAGATATCCAAAAGGCGACTTCAACATTAGCTTAGTTATATTAATAGTAAGAATTAGGAAGAGTTTCTAGAATATTCCATAACATTCTACAACGTTTTATTCGAGAACCATAAGAGATATAGAGAAAACGAGTTCGACATTCGCTTTATAGCCCTAAAATAAACGTTTTAAGTGATTTATTAGGAAGTTGATGCTTACTAAATAAGGATCGGCAAAGATGGAAGATCTAACTAAAATGATGCAGGCTCTAGCAGCTCAAATGGCTCAAAACCAGAACGATATAAGACAGACCATTGAGCAAAACCAGGACAATATGAGACAGACCATTGAACAAAACCAGGGTGATATGAAACGGACCATGGACGACATGAAACAGACCATGGAACAAAACCAGAACGACATGAGACAGACATTAAATAGCATGCAAGAAAACTTCGATCAAATAAAGCAGCAGCACTCCGAGCAGCTGAGAGAAGAGTTCAAGACTGCAACCGAAGATCTTAGGGAAGAAATAACCCAAAGAATGCATAGTGTAGAACAAAAGGTACAAAATAAATTGCAAAATGTTGAAGAAAAGGTACAACATGTTGAAGAAAAAGTGGAGAACAAACTACAGAATGTAAGGGAAGAAGTTTTTCAAACCATGGAAGAAAAATTCTAGGACGTGTCAAAACAGCTTATACAGCTCCAAAAAGAACACAACAAAATAAAAGCTCAGGGATGTGTTGTGAATTCCAACCAAAACATCAAACCTCCAAATTTCGATGGTACGTCTTCCTGGTCCACCTACAAACAACAGTTTGAAGCTGCCGCTGCTGCAAATGGCTGGGACGATGACGAAAAAGCTAGAGCCTTGTTAGTAGCTCTACGAGAACCAGCTCTGGAACTTTTACGGTCCATTCCAACCGAACAAAAACAGAATTATAACGTTTTAGTGGGAGCATTAGAAAGAATGTATGAAGATGAACACTTGCGAAATTTTTCAGGAGGCTGATGTATTTGGCTTATCCAGAAATGCCAGAAAGTTACAGAGATCCCTTCACGGTAGATCGCTTTATTAACGGCTTGCGAGACACGGACTTAGCAAAGTTACTTCGTCGAGAACGCTTCCATAACAGCAGTGAAGTGTTGATTCGAGCTCTTGAAATTGAATCATCAAATAATATGTCCAGGCCAAAAGTAAGAGCTGTGTCAATTCAGGAGGGAGAAGAAATGAGCACTGGAGATGAGGTCAACTCAAAAACGTTAAACCAAATGTTTCAATCACTGATAGAAAAGATTGATTCTTTGAAAGAAAGCAAACGATCCACTCCAAATGTAAAGTGTTTCAGATGCGGACGTACAGGGCATATTCAACGCGATTGTCGTCCAAATGAGGTCCCGCTCACCATCTAGTGGGAAAGAGTACCGAAGAAGAGATCAGGAAAACTAAAACTAGTCAACGCAGAGGGGCGGGTGTTGCTAATGGGAATTTAGCCCCCAAAATTTACTCTATTAAGAGCTTAAAACATACTGCTGACAGTCTTAACATCGATGGACTTTTTAATGGAAGAAAAGTTAATATAACAGTAGACACTGGTGCTGCCATATCATTGCTTAAGTTCAAAATTGTAACGAGATATAAAATACGACCAACAGAAAAGAAAATAACACTTAAGACTGTGACTGGAGAATCCGCCGACGTGTTGGGGCAGACAGACATAGACCTACAGCTGGGAAGATTGAAGATTCGCCACACTGTATTAGTTGCAGAAATAGAAGACGAATTTATTTTGGGAATGGACTTGATAAGTAGACATGGATTTGCGTTTGATAATAAACTTAATACCCTAAGATTTGGGAACGAAGAGTTCATTTTGTCAAATAGTCACTTCAATAAAGAACCAATAAAGGTGGTGGCAGTATGCACAACAAGACTGGTCGGTAACAGTGAGACCATAATTGGGAGGCTAGAGAGTAAAACAGCAAGCTGCGTCGGACTCATAAGCCAACAGAATATACCCAACACCTACCTCGTTGCAAAGTCACTAGTTAAAACCGATAAAGACATCCCGATTAGAGTCGCCAATATTTTCCGAAATAGTGTCAAAATTAATAAGGGAGAGGTGGTAGCATTATTTGAACCAGTCCAGAAAGTGACAAGATGTGAAGAGCCAATTTTCGAGGATAAAAGCAAGTTACCAACGGAGATACTTCAGCAATTTCAGTCAACTTGGCAACATCTCACCAGAAGAATTTAGTAAAGCGAGAGAGTTTATAGAAGAACAAAGTAATATTTTCAAAACTAAGACTAGTTCGGGACGCACAAACCTTATTCAACATTCCATCAACACTGGCGATGCCCAACCGATAAGACAGCCCCCAAGAAGACTACCAATGGCCAAACAAGAAGAAGTTCACAATATCATTAATAAAATGCTCAGTGACGGGGTTACTGAAGAGTCATCAAGTCCGTGGTCATCTCCTGTGGTGCTGGTCACTAAAAAGGATGGAAGTACTAGATTGACGACACATTAACAACATTGGCAGGATCATATTGGTTTTCTACTCTTGACCTAAAAAGTGGGTATTGGCAAGTAGGAATCTTTGAAAGAGATAAAGAGAAGACAGCATTCTCTGCTGGCAGTGGACTTTATCAGTTTAATGTGATGCCAGTTGGCCTATGTAATGCCCCAGCAACATTTGAAAGACTAATGGAAGTTGTTGTACGAGGCCTTACTTGGAAAACCTGCCTAGTTTACTTGGATAATGTCATAGTAATGGGCAAATCATTTCAAGATCATCTAGACAATTTACAAGAAGTATTTTCAAGAATGAAAAATGCCAATCTTAAATTAAACCCAAAGAAATGTTTTCTATTCCAAGAAAAAGTTGAGTTCCTGGGTCACGTCGTTTCCCGAGAAGGCATCCACACTGACGAAAAGAAGTTACAAGCAATAAAAGAATGGCCTCAACCTCGTGACAAACATGAATTAAGAAGCTTTTTGGGTCTGTGTACATACTACAGACGATTTGTAGAAGGATTCGCCAAAATAGTGTCTCTATTACATAGACTTACAGAAGATAAAGCTTCTTACAAATGGAATACCGAATGTGACCAAGCATTTAGAAGACTAAAAGCAGCATTATGTTCTAGTCCGATTCTCGCATATCCTATTCCCAAAGGTAAATTCATATTAGATACTGATGCGAGCAACGATGGCATAGGAGCAGTACTCTCCCAAGTACAAGATGGAGAAGAACGGGTCATCGAATTTTTCAGCAAAAAGCTATCCAAACTAGAGAGAAATTATTGTGTTACCAGAAAGGAGCTCCTAGCCATCATTAAATCCGTAGATCACTTTCAAATATCTCTATGGGCAAGAGTTTCTGATTAGAACGGATCATGGTGCGTTACAGTGGCTCATGAAAATGAAACAACCTGAGGGGCAAGTCGCGAGATGGATGGAAAAGCTACAACAATACCATTATCAAATTAAGCACCGAGCGGGAAGGGTTGTCCAGAAGACCTTGCCCTGAAGATTGTAAACATTGCAGGAGAATTGACCAGAAAGAAGGAATTACCTACGTGCGCCAGATAAAGTTAGAACCAGATGAAGAACCACACAACTTAGCGACAAAGATGTAGGACCAATCTTGCGATTGAAAGAAGAGAACAAGCCACGACCATCATGGCAAGATATCGCAAACCAAGGTATGATATTCAAATCACTGGGCTCAATGGGATTCACTGATAGTAGAAGAAAACATTCTTAAACGTGCCTGGGAAAGTGCCGATGGCCTTACTGTGATTAATCAAGTAGTAGTTCCTAGGAGCCTGGTAGACCATATAATGGCCGAATGCCATGGTGGAAAATCAGGCGCGCACCTAGGCATAAATAAAACAATGCACAAAATCCGAAACCGATTTTATTGGGTTAATTACTTTCAAGATGTGAAAAACTGGTGCCGCCGATGTTCGACTTGTGCAGCCAGCCAACGTCCCAAAACAAGGTCCAGAGGTCAAATGAAACAATATAACGTAGGTCTGCCATTTCAACGCATTGCTATTGATGTGGCCGGACCATTTCCAGAAACTAAAAAGGGCAACAAATACATCCTTGTTGTCATGGATTACTTTAGCAAATGGCCAGAAGTTTTTGCTTTGCCTAATCAAGAGGCCGCTACAGTTGCAGAAGTTCTGGTAAATGATGTTTTCAGCAGATTTGGCATTCCTTTGGAACTTCATTCAGATCAAGGGAGAAACTTTGAATCAAAGCTCTTCCAGAATCTCTGTGACCTTTTAGGAATACATAAAACACGAACTACTGCTTTACATCCGCAGTCAGATGGCATGGTTGAAAGATTTAATAAAACAATAGAAGAACGTCTTTGCAAAGTTGTTGATAAGCACCACACAGATTGGGACCAATATATTCCATTGTGTTTGATGGCCTACAGAACCGCCATGCACAATACGCCAGGAGCTACTCCATCTAGTATCCTGTTTGGTAGAGAACTGCGTTTACCATGTAATATCATGTTTGGTTCACCTGAAGAAGAACACTTAGAGATTAATGACTATGTCGAACGTTTAAAGCAAAAGTTGCACGTTGGTTAGAGAGCGAATAGAAATAGCCAGTGACTGCATGAAAGCGAGATATGACCTGAAAGCAAACTCTTCAGGGTTTAAAGAGAATGATTAAGTCTGTCTGTACAATCCTCAACGAAAGAAAGGAAGATCACCTAAGTTGACATCACCATGGGAAGGACCTTATAAAGTTTTTAAGAGAATTAATAATGTAGTCTACCGAATCCAGAGAAGTCCGAAATCCAATATGAAAGTTGTTCATTTGGACAGACTAAAACCTTACCTGGGAAATGTTGATCGAGACGATCAAACCTGAAGAGGAGAATAGTGTTACAAATTTAAGTTATTTAAATTTTATAGTTAGAATTTATTTAAGTTTAGTGTAGTATTAGGATGACGTATCTTATGGTTGTATTCTTAGTCTAGGTTTTAGTTGCGTTATCTATGACACTCATGCTCGGCCGCGTACCTTCTGGAAGAAACGAGAATGCTCGTGAATCGAAGAAGGATGGATGGTTCTCGAATAGTAAGCAGACCCTATATATAGGGCCGGACGCCGCGCATGGAGTCAGTTAAAGATAACCAATGGTAGTGATCGCTAGATGTTAACGCGAAGTTAATAGGCGGATTAAAGTAGTGAATTATTAGCAAGTTATAAGTAAGTTTAAGTGCGTGTTTTTGTACATAATTGTCGAAATAAATTGACAAATCGGTTTTGACATTTACGAGTTTTATTTGAAGCAGTGAACCCGTAACAATAGTTAAAAAATTTTATTTATATCTTGATGCATATTGTTTGATATTTTTATTACTGTAAAAATTAATATCTAAAGTGCACATATTTGTATGCGGCATCTTATTTATTTAGAGGTACGGGTAGACCTCGTCAGATGTCTATCAGGGGAAATGAATCGACCCCTGCCCTCCGTAGATTCCAGGTACTCTCCGACCCGGAGAGTTAGCACCTGTCTAGGGTCTCTTTCCCAGGGTTACGGGAGAAGACCACATCGATATGAAAGGCGAAGAGAATGGACGGTGATCATAGCGTAGGTGGCAACCCTTTCTTTTAGGGATAGTATAAAAGACAGCTGTTGCCTTACAGTATGGCGTTGGCTCGTCAAAGGCTAGAGGAGAAAAACCTTGATTAAAAATCCTGGCCCTCCAAGTAGGGGGTTGAGGCATTATACTGGTTCTCTAATACTTGTAAAACAAAGCAATTACCAAAAAGCCTAAACAAAGCCTCGGAGCAATAGATGGAAGTTCTCAAAGACGAAAAAAGCAAAGACAAAGGACTATGAATATAGCTACATGGAACGTGCAGGGAGTGAATCAAAAGTTGGACCTTATTGCAACCGAAGTACAGAATTATAAGATCGATATCATTGCACTTACAGATACAAAAAAGAAAGGAACAGGTACAAATAGTGTCGGCAATTTCGTCCATATATTCACTGGAGTCCCAAAAGAAAGAAGAGCAGCCTAAAAAATAAGATTACCGACTACGATTGCATTAGTGAAAACATACTTCGAGTATAAGCATAATAGCAGTCTACGCACCATCAGATGACGAAAAAGTAGCTACAAAACAACTGTTCTTTGATCAACTTGATGAGACTATCACCAAAATCGGTAATACCAGAGAAATAATTATGCTTGGCGATTTTAATAGCCGAACTGGTAGACAAACCCAGAGCAAAGTGATAGGACCATTTGGAAAAGAAGTAACAAATGATAATGGCTTGAGACTGATGCAATTGTGTGAAACCCACAACCTAAAAATAAATAATGATTTTTTTAGGCATAAGGATATTTATCGATATACCTGGATTCAGCCAACAAGAAATCTTAAATCAATCATAGACTATGCTATAGGTGGACAACACTCGCAATTAAAGTGGTATGATGTGCGAGCACTTTGTGGTATTACCTGTGGATCTGACCACCATCTGGTAAAAGCAAAAATATTATTCCCTTTCAGAAAAACACATAAGGACGAAAGTATTGAAGAAAATGAAAACCTAGAATGCATCGAAGACAATCAAAAATACAACTTTAGAAGTCTGGAAATCGAAAGTACTCAAAGATTGTATCAGAACCGATTAGATAAAAAATTAATAAACACAGAACACTCATTTGAAGAGATGTATACAAACATAATAAAAAGCTTGAAGGAAGCAAGCATCGAAGCTGTTGGATACCAAGATAATAGAAATAGCAGGAAGATGTGGTGGACTGAAAAAATACAGGAAATGGTCAAAGAGAAAAAACGCACATACTTGAAATGGCTCACTACTAAAGAACAAAGAGACCTAGAAATCTACAGGGAAACCAAAAGACAGCTGAGAAATTTGATACGCACAGAAAAAAATGAACTGTTCGAGCGCAAATGCCACGATATCAATACACACGTAGGAGGTAGGCAGAGTTCTGAAGTATGGAAATTCATTTCTACAGTAAAAAACCTAACAAAAGAAAAAGTAAACATCCAGATCATCAAACCAGAACAATGGACAGAACACTACAAGGGACTGCTGCAGGAAACGAGACCCGAATATCTGGCAGCCTCTCCGAGGAGAGACATAGAAGTACACGGAGAGGAAGTAATCATCGAAAAAGAAATGATCAAGAATAGTATTAAAAAGCTTAAATCCGGAAAAGCTAGCGGACCTGGAGGAATATATGCTGAAATGCTCAAATATGGATCAGAGAAACTAATCGAAAATCTCACATATATTATCAATCAATGCATAAACGGACATCCAGTACCTGATGATTGGAAAATTGCATTCATATCCTCAATACATAAAAAAGGAAACAAGCTGGAGTGCAACAATTACAGAGGAATTTCAGTAACTAGTACTCTCAGTAGATTGTACGGTAGGATTCTTAGAGATCTCATAGAGAAGGATTTTCATGAACAAGAGGAAGAAGAGCAAAGTGGGTTTCGTGCAGGAGGCAGATCTTGTAGTGATAATGTTTTTTGTCTTAAACAAGTAATTGAGAAAAGGAGCGCCAGAAATATGTTACCTTTGTGGACCTACAAAAAGCATATGATACCGTTCCAGTAGAAAAACTATGGACAGTGCTAGAGCAGACTAATATCAATCATACATACATAAAAGCGATAAAAGAACTATACAAAGGGTCAAAATCTAAAATTAAAATTGGAAATCGACTTTCAAAAGAATTTCTGGTAACAAAAGGCTTAAGACAGGGATGTTGTATTTCTCCAACTCTTTTTAAAATATATATCGCAGAAGCTCTAAAAAACTGGAAACGGAAAGTGCACGGCATGGGAATACAACTTAACGACCGATTTACCATATACACACTACAGTTTGCTGACGACCAAGTAATTGTAGCTAATGATAAAGAGGACATGGAGTATATGATGAGAAAGTGAATGGAAGAATTCCAAAAGTGGGGAGTAACAGTGAACGTGGACAAGACACAGTACTTATGTATTGGAAACGAATCCAGTGAGTTAGAACTAGACAATGGACAAGTAATATCTCCATGCAATGAGTATGTATACTTGGGTGTCACATTTGAAAAGCAAAAAAGGTTATTGGATGTCTTAACAGTATTTTATGGAGCAGAGAGATAAAAAAGAATGTAAAATTTAACATATATGAAACAATGGGGAAAAGCACGCTGTTGTATGGAATAGAGATTTGTCGCGTGACAGAAAAATACAAAACAAAAATGGAAAGTGTCGAAATGGATGCAATAAGAAGATCAATGAGAATATCTAGAACAGATCACATAAGAAATGAGATCCTAAAAGAAAGAATGGGAATCGAAGGGAGCAAAACGGATGACATCACTAAAAGACAACTGATATGGTACGGCCATGTACAACGGATGAACGACGAAAGATTACCAAAGCAGGTCCTAGAATGGCAACCAATAGGGCGCAGAAAAAGAGGGCGTCCTAAACTAGAATGGCAACAGTCAATCCAAAGATCAATGAGTCAAAATAATCTGACAGAAGATGATTGTCAGGATCGAAGGAGGTGGAGAATAGGCGTCGGACAACGTAGAAAAACGTTCTAAACCGACTAAAAAAAAAAAATCTTATTTATGTAGCATGTATATTATAAAAACGTGGACAACATGGGCATCTGGTTTCGCTACGTTGACATTTAAATAAAATGAAAATTAATTAAAAAAACGTACTTACATAATAACAGACTCGCAAGAATAATTGCGAACCTATACATAAATGCCCATTTTTCGCCCTTTCTCGCTGCAATGTTTGACATTGATGAAAATTATTACATTATTTATCTCTTAAACAGTGGTGGCGCGTGGTGTAAAATTTTAGGGATGCAGACCAAAAAATAATTGCGGCCTCACCCAATTCTTTGGGTCATCGAGTAACTAAGAAATCGTCGGAATCATAACAATACAGCCCGACCGATAACGCCAAGTTGTCTCAGTGCACTAATTTAAACTGCACCTTTCACAGCTGACGGGAACGGGTGACGCGGGTGGCATCACGGGGGTGCGGGCGGCATCGATCGCAGCAATTGATTCACAAGAGCATGAACCGAAGTAAGGCCCAGATTCTGTGTACTGTAATATTCTATAGGGGCATGTCGTCCTCTCTTTCTATAATTTGTAATTAGAATGCGACACAACATTCACGGTGCACAGAATTGGGATCCAGTAAAGCGCGGCGCCGGCGGCAGTCGACCTACGCATCCTCGTTTCAACTCAAATACAAACAGATACATACCGAATATTAATTTTTAGTTAGTATTCAAGTCTTTGGTGAATTCCTTTTGGGGTTTATTGATACTTTTCATCATCAATATTTAATGAATGGTCAGATTTTAATATTTTTTAAAGTAAAATTTGGAAGTGCACGTGCACATGTGCACTTGTGGAGGAACTGCCACTGCTCTTAAAATAGTGGCAAAATCAGCCGTAAGGTAATTAAATATCAGAGGTGGCGTATTGTTTTGACTGATTATTTTTTGTAAAAAACAAAAGTTGCGTAAAGATGATGTTTCGTGGCGTGTTTTCTGTTTCTGTTTGGCATTGCATCGTATCCGTTGTGGAAATTAATTTAATATTACGTAGTTACCGAAATCGAAATGGTAGATTGTAAATCAAAAAAAAAATTGGTCCATAGTATTTTCTACTAAATGTTTCAACCCCTATGATGACCAAAATCATCCCACGACAGTGAGAAATTCGAGAAATGTGACAGAGTGGATGTGTAATCTTAACTTAGGCGTCTAAATAACTAAGTGAAAATGATTAAAAACTTTTGAAATAGTATAATTACAGTCACGGCTAATTTATAGTTAAAATATTAAGGTAAGGGAATTGTCAAATAGTTATATTTAAGGTAAAATAAAAGAATTTTACTCAATTTACAAAAATACATTTTTTAATAGGAATCCACTATCATTCCATGATAAAAATTGGCCTACATGTAAATAAATAGTCTAGAAAACAAATATAAAAAAAGCTGAACAAAATAAAGAATATGTTTTTAAACTACATCAAAAATAAATGTTGTGGTTAGACCCCTGCATTTTTTTTACAAGAAGGATGCCACTAGGCATACCATAATTAAGCTTGTGTACCTATAAAATTACACAGCAACTTTTACTTCGAAATGCCCAAGAAAATCAAATGTGACAAGGTCCAAACCATTGGTTGATTTGATATGGACTTACCCTTAGGTTACTAATAAAATACTTTAATTTAAAATTTTGTTTAACAGCGTGATATGTGTGTGTGTATGGGTGGTGTCTCATGGGAGGTATAAAGTTTTCTTGTATTATTTCTTATAATTTTATTTTTTCGTTTTTGTTATGGATCTTGTTAGCAATACTATATGTTTTGGCGAGTTTGAGTTTGGTTAGAGAGGGTGTTTCTATTTTCAAAATCAAATGTATGGTTTAAAGACGTACTGTGGTTGGTTAGAGCTTTTTTTTTATCATATTTGTGTCCATTTAAGCCGTTCTTGAGATATTGATAACTTTGTCCGATGTATATATTGTTGCAGTTTTTACAGGGTATTTGATATACAACATGTTTTTTTTTCTCCTTTGGGATTAAAGACTGACAAAATTTTTTTTTAGATAAGTTGTAACTTTTATAGGCAGTTGTTATATTATAGGTTTAAAAATATTGCTTATCTGGTCCGATATCTTTGGTATGTATGGGATTGATAGATATTTATTATGTTTTGTATTTGTTGTTTTGTTTTTATGTTGAAGTTTATTGTAAAATAAATAGATTCTGTTCTTAAAAGTTTTATCTATTAAAGATTCAGGGTAGTTGTAAAAATGCTTTTTTTGCTTTTTTATAGACGATTCTCGAAAATCTGGATCGGATAGCTGTATCGCTCTGTCTGCAAGACCAATTATAACAGGATAATTATAATTTTTTTTGGAAAATGGGTGTGATTTTTTGGAAATAAGGTATTTTTATGGCTTAAGTTACTATGAGCCGTAATTCTCTTTAAATATATAAATACCCGGGTAATTATGAATTTTGGGTATTTTCCCTGAGTTATAAATATTTCACAACCGGGATTTCACATCACTACTACTTACAGCTAGGCAAAACTTTAAATTAAAAAAAAAGTTTAAATAATAATAATAATAAATAATCTGTCGATGCTTCCGTCCACGCGCTATTTGATCCATATTTTTTTGTCTAGTCTACTTACATTGGTTTTTTTCCGCTTATCATCAATAATAAATCAAGCATCACCGCCGGAAGTAAATGTGTGAATAAAACTGCCACGTAATATTGGTACCAACAAGTAGTCATAAATGGATTTACCCTCCAAATCTTTTTATCCAAAGGTACCTCCAGGGCCATAGCTTTTCCATGGAGCACCAACAATCCTTGTTTGATTTTTAGACGTTCTATTTGGCTACCATTGTAGACTGAAAGCCGGTTTTTGTCGTTTCTAAAAGGGTTTAAAATACATGAAATAGTCAAAGGAAAAAAACATACGCATAAGAAGAGGTGTCAGACAGGGTGACACAATATCCCCTAAACTATTTAACCAGGCCCTAGAAGATGTTTTTGAAAACTTAGATTGGGAAGAAATAGGCATCAAAGTAAACAAACAATACTTGAACCACCTATGTTACATGTAAATCTCACAGATAGAAAAAGGAATGAATGGATAAGAAATAAAACAAAAGTAAGGGATGTAAGAGAAGAAGTAGCAAAATTAAAATGGAAATTTGCCGGTCATAATATCAGACAGAAAGATGATCGATGGAAAAGTGTATTGTAACCTGGATACCTTGAGAAAATAAAATATGTAGGAAAAGACCCCAAATGAGATGGGCGGAAGGTTCGAAGATACATGCAGGAGCTAGATGGATGAACACGGCGACAGACAGAGAAGAATGGAAGATATTGGGGGAGGCCTATGGAGGGAATATTTCAAGGATTTGTTGAGAATGAACAGCCACTATAGTGTAGAACCGTGAGTGTACCAAATATTGAAACGATATGAGGTCATTACTGGAGTCAAAAGCCTCATCGTACCCGCTGAGCTATTAAAAAATGGCGGTGAAAATTTATGGCGACGTATGCATGACCAAATAACAGAAATCTGGACACAAGAGATCATCTTGGGTATTATACAGCCAATTTACAAAAAATTCTAAACAACCGAGGCATAACACTGCTAAACGTAGTTTATAAGGTATTGTTAGTGTCTTTATATAGCAGACTATTGGAGTATTCTGAGCTGGCTATCGGAGAATATGTGAATTCCGCCACAACTGATCTACCTTAGATTAAATTTTTGTTATGAGGCAAATTCTCGAAAAAGCCTATGAACACAACTTAAATATATATAATATTTATGTAGATTTTAAACAGGCTTTTGACAGCGTTTTAGCTACTTTGGGAATCCTCAAAATGCTTATCAACACTTCAGGGTTTCAGAGCTGTAGTCAGAATGAATAACCGGTTCTCAGAGCCATTTTGTGTAACTTCAGGAGCAAGGCAAGGTGGCTTCATTACTTCTAGCATAAATACATGTTCAAAGAATCGAAAAGTGAAGCCCTCATAGTTGGCTTTGAAAACAATGGCAAATTTAAATTCGCGGATGCGAATTTTCAAGTGCGCATGCGTGTGTTTTGTCATGTAGACACACAGCTGCTATGTGACTGGAGGCCATCTTAAAATGTTGCCGTTTTTTATGTTTGTCATGTAAAATTATGTTTTTTCTGTGAAAAATGGGAAATATTTCACGTAGAATGTGCGGTTTGGAAAAAAATGTTCGGAAGAAGTAAGGAAGTGCCATTCCATAGGTAAGTACGTGTATTTTTCTTTATAATTTGTTAATAAAGATAAGATTGGTTTATAGATGCCATTAAATAGTCTTCATGGTGTCCACAATAAATCTGCACAATTAGTTTTAGAAAAACTACAAAATTAATCTACAATTTGATAAATTTTGACCCAATTAACTAGTTTTTAGAAAAAAATAATAGACATACCTGCTTCGTCCCGGCGTTTAGTTTTAAGATATAAAATTTAGAGACATTTATCTAAATTAGAATGCTTTTTATTTTCTTGTTTTTGCTAGAGTTATGCTAAAACTTTATACTTAAAGTTACTTTTATTTCTTGGTTTAACCTAATTTAGTTACTAAGATATGCCTTGCCTACAAAAAGGGTAAAAACTTGAATTTGCGCGGTGAATTATATGCTCAAGAATGCATTGACTTTACTTTATTATTTTGCTTTTTTTCTACCTTGAGTATATCCATTTTCCATCCTTTTTTAATTTAAGTTTTTTTCCTAATTTTATACATACCTTTTTACTGCTGTATTGCTGCATATAGCAGTGCTCCAAAGTCCGTCTTGCTATACGGATCTCATGCGAATATTTGGGGTACTCTCCATACCAGTGATATATATTGATCGCCAAGTGAAATCACATGCGTGTTTTTTAAGACAGCGGTCGTGTGTAAACATTTTATGGATTGCTTTGATGTGCTACTGCTACTACTTTGATTGGAATTATTTGGATTCGACTGTGCAGTTGTCCATGTACCAAGTTCCTTTCATCCAAGGGTAAGTCAAAGTGTTTTTGAGCTGCGTTTCTTTACATTTTTTACTTATTCCCTATGCGACTATTCCTAACTAAGAACACAAAAGTGTAACCTAAGAGTGGGAACTATTGGACTGGAGATCCCTATTGCTACAGTTCGGTTGGTTTGTTGACTTTTTCATGCGAAAGACGTCTCGACCGACCATTTTTTGGTCCTTCGAGCCGGATTTCCCGTTCTGCGTAATAGGTGCTCTCAGAGTTGCATAATTGTGTTTGAAGTTAGGACTTTACTTTGCGTCTTTTTGAGACAAGGCATATCTTAGGTTTTACATTTTATCTACGGTGTGTCTATTGTACGTTGCACGTACCAACTTGCATTGCATTTTTTATTTGTGCAATATACAAATTGCATACAAATTTTGAAAAATTTATTTTTTTTCAAAATTAAAAATTATTGCGCTGTCGATGTATGTAAGGCTTGCGTTTCCTTGCGTACCTACACAAATTCAGAAACTCTTATCAGTTGCTAAATTTTTTGTGCATATTTATTAGCATTTATACTTTTTGCTAAAAACTTGCTGTTCTTTACTCAATATTTGCTAAAAGCCGCTGGCCTTTTAATATTGCGTTGAATCTTGGTTTACGAGGGAATTTGAAAAGTACTACGATATATTTTTTAAATTTGCTTCCCTTATTAACTATTGCTTTACTTTGCACTTTAACCTTTTAAAATGGTAAACGATACCGAAAAAAAGGTAAGCTCGGCTAAGGCCTTGCGTCAAACTGCAATCAATCAGTTGAGTGTGCTTGAACACTATGCCAATCAGGCGAAAACAAATCCAGCTGCTCACACAAGGTTTAAAGTTAACTTTAAAAAACTTTCTTCTTGTTGTAAGAGCTTTGAAAAGCATCATAATGCTTTACTGATCTTGATTTCAGACGATTCTGAAGCTCTGGAAGCTCAGAATAAAATACAAAAAGATTTTTTGGATAGATGCGTAGAGGTTGAGGCTTTGCACTATGATTTATTTGAGGTGGAGGCTGAAGAAATAAATCGAAGCCACAATGAGGTAAATAATCAAACAATTATTTTTCCGGAACCAGAATTTTCTCTTCCCAAGTTAAATGTCCCTCCTTTTTCGGGCGATGTTGAGGAGTTTCCAAGCTTTATTGAGATTTACAATGCGGTTGTACATACGCGTAAGAGCTCGGACATTGAGAAGTTTAAATATTTACGTACGATTTTAAGAGGCCCTGCTTTAAATTTAATTAAAAATATACCTCTTGAAGGAAATAATTATTTACTTTGCTACGATACGCTGATTTCCAGATATGACAATAAGCGCTTGCGTGCGGTTTCTTACTGGAAATCTATCGAAAACTCACCTCGGCTATCCAATGATGACGTTTTAGAATTGCGCAAAATGCTAGATACGTTCAAGGAAAACCTTGATTGCTTAAAAAATATGGGATATGCGACCCATAGTTGGTGCTTTATTACTGCGAACATGCTTTTGGATCGATTAGATCCCGGAACGCGTAAGTTATTTGAACTAAATCACGCTTCTAAGTTAATGCCAAAATACGAAGATATTTACAAATTTTTAGAGCAACATTGCACGGCTCTTGAATCTTTATCTTTGTCTATGAAACAAGATATTGTTCAAAACTCACGACCAGGGAACTTCTCGAGATCCCCCCGTAATCCACGAAATAAAACAGTTTTACTTGCAAACAGACAGTCACAAAAAACTCCAAATTCCAAACAAAACACGTGTTTCTACTGCAAAGCAAAAAATACACATCTGATTTTTAGCTGTGAATCTTTTTTAGTGAAACCAATTCAAGAACGCATTGATTTTATTAGAAATAATAAGGGATGCACCAACTGCATGGCTAGTTTTCATCAAGTAAACTCGTGCACTTCACAAAAAAGATGTAGATTTTGTTTTTTAAATCACCACAGTCTTTTATGCCTAAAAAATAACTCCCCAGCTTCGGTGATTGCTTCTTCTTCTGTGACGTCTAGTGGATCACAAACTAACCCCGTAGAAAATCAAATTACTGAAAATAAATCTATTCACGCGGGTACTGTGCTTGGCGACTATGACACGTTGCTTTGCACTGCTTTGCTGCACATCCGTGATGCATACGGAAATTGGCACGAAGTACGCGCCATCTTGGATAATGGCGCCATGTGCTCCTTTATAACGAAAAAATGTGCGAATGCACTCGGACTTCCTAAATCCAACATTTCGCTTAATGTAAACGGTTTAGGAGATATGTCTACTACTGCGCGCCATGCGGTGCATTGTAAAATTGCTGCTATCGATAATAAATCGAAAATTTTTAGTCTAGAACCTGTATTAATAGACCAAGTTTGCGATAAAATGCCAAGTGTATCTTTTAACCAAAATTCTTTGCACTACTTAACTGGTCTAAAATTAGCTGATCCCAGTTGGTATAATCAAGCTGGAATTCAGCTTCTTATTGGCGCGGACCTTTATGGATCACTTTTAGAAGAAGGTAGACTTTATTTCGGTCCAGACACCCCCTCTTGTATTAATACAGTCTTCGGATGGACTTTGCTCGGAAAAATGCCTCTGCAAAATGCTGCTTTTGCATCAAAAAATATTTCTACTTTTATGGCAACTATTTCCACTCCTGATTTAAATAATACTTTGCAAAAATTCTGGGAGTTGGAAGAGGTTCCTACGGTGGAGAAAAATTCACCTTCAGATATTTTTTGCGAAAAATATTTTGAAAAAACTACTATACGCGATGTGGACGGTAGATACACCGTTTCGTTGCCTTTTAAAATCAATCCCGTTGATTTCGGCGATACCCGAACCCTTGCTTTGCGTCGGTTGTACTCGCTTGAAAAACGTTTGCTAAATGATAAAAAATTATTTACTTCTTACTCACAAGTAATGCAAGAATACTTGGATATGGGTCACATGCGTGCAGTTTCACCCCCGAATAACTCAGAAATTCATGAATATTTTTATATTGCTCACCATGCGGTTATAAAAGAAAGCTCGAGTAGCACGCCTGTTCGTCTTGTCTTTGACGCATCGAGTCATTCTTTAAATAAGCCTAGCCTAAATCAAGCCCTCCACACGGGTCCTAAACTACAAGGAGATTTAGTTAAAATTTTGCTTAATTTTCGGCTACATAAATATTGTTTTGTTAGCGATATTTCTAAAATGTACAGAATGATAAATGTGGAGGAAAATCAACATAAATACCAACAAATTTTATGGCGTTTTAATTCTGAAGAATCGGTGCAAGATTACGAATTAAAAACTTTGACTTTCGGGGTAAACTGTTCTCCATATTTAGCAATTCGAACCTTGCTTAAATTAGCCGATGATTATCAAGACTTACCGTTGGCTTCTGCGATTTTAAAGGACAGCGTCTATATAGACGACTGCGTAGTAAGTTGCAATGATTTTGATCAAATCATGCTTATGAAAAATCAATTAATTGAGTTATTAGGGCGAGGTGGATTTGAACTGAAAAAATGGGCATTAAACGAACCCAAGTTGCTTGCAGACTTGCCTGCAACCCACATACAAACCAAAGACTTTTCTTTGGATCGAGAGGATGCAAACTCTCTAAAAATTTTAGGCTTGAGGTGGAACCCTCAAAGTGATAACTTTTTTTATTCTTTTAATTATAATACAAAAATTTGCACTAAGCGTAATTTGCTTAGTACCCTTGCGAAATGCTTTGACCCTTTAGGTTTTCTTACACCGGTTACGTTTTTTGCAAAAAATTTAATCCAGTACTTATGGTTTATAAAGTTAGATTGGGATCAGTTAGCACCCCCGGAAATAATTTCCAAGTGGAAAAAATTCGAGGAAGAACTCAAATTATTTTCTGATTTTTATATCCCAAGAATGATTGATCTCTCTAATTTTCAATTTTGTCAAATTGTTGGATTTAGCGATGCATCCGAGCGCGGTATGTGTGCGGCGGTTTATTTTCGTATTGTTTATCAAAACGGAGATATTAAAACGTATTTTGTGTGCGCAAAATCGAAAGTCGCTCCCATAAAAAGAATCAGTATTCCCCGTTTGGAGCTCTGTGCGGCAGTTTTGCTAGCTAAACTCATTCAATTTATTCAAAATACTTTTGCTAATAAAATTGCTTTTCAAAATACTATTGCTTTTACGGATAGTATGGTAGCGCTCTCTTGGATCAAAGGATCACCACATGCGTGGCGCACTTTTGTATCCAACCGAGTCACATACATACAAGAAAAAATTCAGCCTTGCGATTGGAACCATGTTCCTTCTGAATTAAATGCCGCGGACCCCGGGTCACGTGGTCTATTGCCTGCAGATTTAATTAATTGTTCCCTTTGGTGGCAAGGACCCGAGTTCCTTTGTAAGCCACAAGAGACATGGGATTTTACTAAAAATAATATTACTACACCCAAAGAAGCTCTCGAAGAGGAGCGAAAATTGGTGTTTGCTGCAACAATTGAACCAAATTTTTTGGATTGTCTGCTTAACAAATTTTCAAATTTTTTGCGTTTAATTAGACTTGTTGCTTTTATACTACGTTTTATTCACAATCTTCGCGCGCGTAAATTTAATAATGAGAAAATTATTATTAATTCTACGTGGTTAATACAATATGAGTTACAAAATGCAATATTTGTGCTTATAAAACACGTGCAAAATAAATATTTTCAAAACGAGATTTCTTTACTTGTCGATAATAAACCGTTGCCAAAGGTTTTTAGAAAATTAAATCCGTTTTTGGATCAAAATAATATTTTACGCGTTGGCGGAAGATTATGCAATTCGGAATTAGATTATGACAAAAAATTTCCTATACTTTTACCCGGTGATTCTCAATTTACAAAGTTATTGATTGCGCATACTCACGAGAAACATATGCATACCGGCATAAACACGACTTTATTTTTACTTTTTCAAAATTATTGGATTTTTGCAGCTAAAAGGCATATAAGAAAAATAATTTCGCGTTGTTCTACATGCTGGCGCACGCGCCCCAGTAATTATCAACCCCCTGTTGGAAATTTGCCAAAATTTCGCGTTTCACAAGCAAAAGCTTTTCAACACGTTGGCGTTGATCTTACGGGAAGTTTTGCTATTACAATGAGCCGCATGCGCGGTGCAAAACGACTTAAGGCTTATGTCGTTCTATTTATTTGCGGTTGTACGAAGGCGGTACACTTAGAAATTGTGTCAGACTTATCGGCAGACGCTTTTATGGCAGCATTTCGACGTTTTATGGCCAGAAGAGGACGCGTGGAAGTAGTCTACTCGGATAACGCGTCAAATTTTACGCTTTCTGCTAAAATGCTTAACGAGATGTTTGCTGAAGTTGCTAATCGCGAATCAATTCGTTGGCACTTCAACCCTCCATCCGCACCCCACATGGGCGGTTTGTGGGAAAGTAACATCAAAAGTGCAAAGTCTCATTTACTACGAGTAATTGGAGAACAGGTGCTTACTTTTGAGGAGCTTTATACTGTGGTTACTCAAGTAGAGGCTATCCTCAACTCTAGGCCTTTGTGTCCAGTCAGCACAGATCCAAATGATTTGACTGCACTGACGCCCGGTCATTTCCTTAGCCTGGAACCACTTACGACTGTTCCAGACCTCGATTTTGACCAAGTGCCTTTAAATAGGCTTTCTCGGTGGCAGTTGCTGCAAAAACTGCATCGCGATTTTTGGCGTAGATGGCACAGAGATTACTTACATACATTGCAACAGCACGCTAAAGTGAATCAAGACAAAATTGATCCCATTGCGATTGATACGATGGTTTTGATCAAAGATGATCAAACCACTCCCTTAAATTGGGTATTGGGACGAGTAGTAGGATTGCACCCTGGTACTGATAATGTAGTAAGAGTTGCTACAGTTAAAACCTCCAAAGGTTTATTCAAGAGGCCTTTGGTGAAATTGTGCCCTCTCCCTAATGCTTAGTTCAGAAAATACCATACCCTGGGTATTTTCAGGGGGGCCGGAATGCTTCGTCCCGGCGTTTAGTTTTAAGATATAAAATTTAGAGACATTTATCTAAATTAGAATGCTTTTTATTTTCTTTTTTTTGCTAGAGTTATGCTAAAACTTTATACTTAAAGTTACTTTTATTTCTTGGTTTAACCTAATTTAGTTACTAAGATATGCCTTGCCTACAAAAAAGGTAAAAAACTATTAAAAAGCATTTGTGAGCTGGCGCGCTTGTTTTGAGAGCTTTTCAGATACGATTTTATCAGAAAAATAAGTCTGGCAGGCAATTTGATGATCCACAAAACGACAAACTCCTCATATATAGGTATATTTTTATGTGATACAATAATTTTGGGACTCTGACATTTTTGGCAATTTTATGACCTAAATTTATTTATATAGCCATTGTGAATCTAAAATATCGCTAAAGCTTTTATAGGAAAAATTCTTTACTCTAAAGGTATTATGGTATTTAACAGAATTGCCAGGATACCAAATTACCAAATCTAGTTTTATAATGGCATAATAGCTTTAGGCTCTAAAAGGTTCTATACTGGTGGAACCGCTAGAGGGCGAAGCTAGCGTTTATTTCTTATGGTTTTATAATGAGTTTAATACATAGGTTGCCACCACCAATTGGGGAGTCCCATTTAGGAGGTCTAAGGGGTATATAAGCGTAATAGGAACGTGCTAATGGTTTTAAGGAAAGGCGCTGGCAACCTTTTAGCTTCTGCTATAAATAAAGAAATGTTACTTGGGTGTTCCAAAACTAATTGTGCAGATTTATTGTGGACACCTTGAAGAGTGTTTAATAGCATCTATGAACCACTCTTAACTTTGTTAACAAATTATAAAAAAAATACACATAGTTAACTATGGAGTGGCACTCCCTTACTTCTTCCGGACATTTTTCCACAAACCGCACATGTTTTGCGTAAATTATGTCCCATTTTTTACAGAAAAAAACATACTTTTACACGTCAAACGCAAAACACCGCAAAATCTCAATATGGCCTCCACCCACATTGCAGCTGTGTGTCTACATGACAAAACACACGTATGCGCATTTGTTTCCAAGGCCAGCTATGAGCGCTTCATTTTCGATTCTTTGAACATGTATTTATGCTATAACGTATTTGGCTACAACCTACCAGGAGTTGTAATGCTACTTGAAGAAGAAGTTATAAGTACAAATATTCTGGATTTCTTCTACATTGGTCGTACACTTGGAATCAAAAACAGTGTCGCAATCATAGTTTAATTGATAAGGATACAAATTTAAAATAACTTGACAACAATACATTATTGAACAAAACAACCTTCCTTGTCTTTTGTGGTTTATAACTACTCGCCATTTTGACCTGTTTGTTTTTATAAGGGATAAAAGGATATACTGTATCCATCTTATTATTTAGGTTTAAAGCGGATTTTTTTGAGGTACTATAATCCGGCTCATTGTTATGGTTATGGTTATGTTATATCCCTCTCTTTTTTTTAAACTCGAAAAACACATTCTGGTGTTTTAACATCTGAGAAAAAAAAATGTGTTTGGTTTTAAACATATAGGTATGTTTATTTATTTTTTTCCTTTTATTCAAAAATATTTTGGATATCTGATAAGAGAGCGAGAGAGATAGGATCATTCTATACTTACTGCAGTACAGCTTTTTCCCAAGCACAAACCAGCATAGAGTTTACCGTGGAATCCACATAAACAAAATCTAGCATTTTATTTTTATCGCTGTAGATGGCTCGGACGAGTCCTGTCGCTGCTCCAAGCATTAAACCCACGGGACCATTGAAATTGTCAATATAACCTTGAAATGGCTCCTTGTAGGATGATGTTACTGAAAAAAAAAGCAATGCTTTATAATGTATCTTAAAAAAAATAGAGAACTGGGCAAAACATGGGGCATGAACTCAACGACGAAAAGTATACAACACTTAGCATTGAAACTAACAGTATCGCCCACAACTATTAATTAAACAACACCTCTTTAGTTCATTTTGATATAAACAAAATGATCTCGGCATTATTATAAGCTCCAATTTATAATGGAGTCGCATGTCAACAAAGTTGTAAACAAATCTATAACTGCATTCAAAAAGCCTTCTTAGACCGTTCTATAGACACCATAATGCAACTACATAAAACATTGGTATATTAGACTAGAGGGGTTCTATTGTTTTATACTAACCTAATAATAAATGAATAATAAGCACTTTTCAAAATTAGTAAAAAAATAGAATTGTTAATTATGTCCTTTGTCTTATACTTTAACTATTTTAAACGACCTCTTCATTAATAATTAGGTTACGTCTGATGATGACACAGAACTGTCGAAAGCGGTAAGTTTCTGATTTTTTAAAATAAAAATACAAAAACATTGGTATATTAGACTAGAGGGGTTCTATTGTTTTATACTAACCTAATAATAAATGAATAATAAGCACTTTTCAAAATCAGTAAAAAAATAGAATTGTTAATTATGTCCTTTGTCTTATACTTTAACTATTTTAAACGACCTCTTCATTAATAATTAGGTTACTGATGATGACACAGAACTGTCGAAAGCGGTAAGTTTCTGATTTTTTAAAATAAAAATACAATACAAAATTACCTTTCCATTGGTATATTAGACCAAGACCAGTGGCTTGCAGTGGTAAAAGTGACATTGTTTTGCCCCCTACACGCACACAAATACTAGACTACAGTGGCGTATATAGCAAAAAGTTTCGCGGGGGGTTCGAGACTGTTTCGGGGGGTGCCGAGACCTCATGAGGCCGTATTTTACACTATTTTATGTTTATATTCATGAGTTGTGTGGAAAATATCTAAAAAAATCTTAGCATCGGGGGGGGGGGGGGGGCTTATATACGCCACTGCTAGACTACAAGTTTAAAAAAATTGGATGATTTTTCTTAAAAATGGAAAAGGGCAGTAACTCGCAAAAGAGAACAAAATGTTTACAAATTAATCTGAAGTTATTCTACAGTGTGTCCACAGATTGAGTTGGGGTAAGGTATAAATGGCAAAAAAATTCTGGGAATCGCTCCTGTTTGGTCTTAAACTAACATGTTAAGAAAATGAGCCAAATCAACTAATATACAGGGTGGTTTAGTAGAAATCTCAAATTAAAATTTCTCAAAAATTTAAGTAAGGCATTGCAAAAGTTTTGAACAATATTCCGCATATTTTACTACTTTAAAAATTAAGTATTTTCCAATTCCTTTCAAAAAGAAGTGAAATCATAACAAAAACATTTCATGTAAAAAAAAGCCAAGTACGCGAAAATGGCATTCCGTAAAAAGAATTCAGATAAAAGTAAAGCCAAGTTCCCCAATACAAATTTCAAAATGAAAGGTTCTTACTAGTTTGGAAATATTTTTCTAAACTTGGCTATTACGGCTGTAAATGACTCTTAGGCACAGTGCTAAATTGAACATAAAGAAGTTTGGCTGTAATAGCAAAGTTTTAAAAAATATATCCAAACTAGTAAGAACCTTTCATTTTGAAATTTGTATTCGAGAACTTGGCTTTACTTTTATCTCAATTCTTTTTACGGAATGCCATTTTCGCGTACTTGGCTTTTTTTTACATGAAATGTTTTTGTTATGATACAAATTTACAACTAAGAGGACACAGCAAAAACTGGAGAAGGAAAAAAAATGCAAAACATCCTATGAAAAACTTTCAAACTATTAAAATCGTTTATCACTGGACCGCGCTATCTGAAGATACAGTTTGTGCTCCAAGCTCAGAGTAATACATATTATTATTACTCTAAGGCTCCAAGTATTATTTTAAAAATAGACTGGACACTCAGCGTGACACAATAATAAATATTGTTTTGCATTTCGGGCAGTAAAAGAAATAATACTTCTTATTTCACAAATGGTTAAATTACGCAACACACAATAGTTAACTATGAAACATAAAACTATTGTAAAGTGCAACTCTACTATATATACTACTAAATTTATTAAGTTTTGGGGTACTTATACACCACGATCCACCACGTTCGACCCATTTTTCTCACCAACTATGACTCTGACAAACTTTGACGTCATGATAAATTTGGTTAAAAATATAACTAAATTAAAATAACATTATTCCAATTTTGAATACCACAATTTGTTAGCTGTGGTATAATATCGTCGTTCCAATGCCAAAGTCACGAATGTGCATAATTGATGTTTTGAGAAAAACGCGTTTTAAACATTGAAGATACATTACGAAAAATAGAGATTTCACTTTTTAAATTTTTAAAGGAGGGAGAGAGAGAGAGCAAACACCTTCGCGGTTTTGGCATTGAATACTTATGTACATAGGCGAAAATTGCCAAATTTGCACATTCGTGACTTTGGCATTGGACCGACGATATTACCCTCTTCCAACCTCTTGCAGTCTCCACACCGCACCGCCACCAAAAGCCAATGGCCTTATCCATGGATACCTTCAAACTGTTTGTGCGAAATTTGGTTAAAATCAGTTTTTGAGATATGGTGTCCCCGACAGACAAGACTCGATAACAAAAAGTTGTAGTTAGGTATTTTTTAACCCAAGTAACTTTTTTTAAGTGAAAATATATACAAAGAGGTCCACGCAACTGAAAACATAGGAATCTTGTCGCCCTATTTACTGTCACTTGACACTTTTAACAACCATTCTCCGAATTTTGCACAATTTTGAACAGTTGGGTTGCGTGGCAGCAAGTCGTCACAAAAAACCTACCGTTTTAAATGAACAGCAGTGCATGAAAATCCTAAGTTAACAAGCTATGAAATTGCCGAAGCTTCAACGACCGTTAAAAGAGCCCTTGAAAAAAATGGTTTTCTTTCTTACAAAGCGTCAAAAACTTATAACATTTTTCCTGATGACCAATATCGTATGGAATTTGGTAATGATTATAAGTTGTATGAAAGTAACATTGCCCACTTCCAGAAACGCTGTAGAGCTGAGTTTCGGAAGACTGATAGTAGCTATGATAAAACTATAGGAAAAAATTTAAAAACACCAACATTTTAATTTACTTCCCCCCTTAAATGTTATATTAGTTATGTAAAAGTAACATGGTCCACTTCCAGGAACGCTAGAAAGCTGAGTTTTTAAAGGCTGAAGGAACTATGATAAACCATAGGAAAAAAAACCTCAAAATTTTTAGTAAGACATTGCAAAAGTTCTGAACATCGCATGTTTTACTACTTTAAAACTTAAATATTATCTATATCCTTTAAAAAAGGAGTGAAATCATATTTTATAAAAAAAAAGTCAAGTACGCGAAAATGATGTTCCGTAAAAAGAATTGAGATAAAAGTAAAGCCAAGTTCCCTAATACAAATTTCAAATTTCTTACTAGTTTTTCTAAACTTGGCTATTACAGCTGCAAATAACTCTTGGGCACAGTGCTAAATTGAACAAAAAAAAACATTTTCAAACTAGTAAGAACCTTTCATCTTGAAATTTGTACTGGCTTGACTTTTATCTCAATGGTTTTTACGGAATACCATTTTCGCGTACTTGGCTTTTTTTACATGAAATGTTTTTGGTATGATTTAAATATTGTAAAAAGTGCAACATATCTACCAAAACAATCGAAACTAATTAAGATGTAAAATATAGCGGACAGCTATAGATACTGAGTTACTTTTTACATTTACGTTTTTATTGCAGGTCTAGTGACGTTTAAAGATTTAAATATGGCTGCCATATTTAAACCAAAATATTTTATATTTTTTATTCTTTTAAAGTTTTGTGGCCTACGTTGGTATTTAAAAACAAATTATATAAATATTAAAAACTGTTGCATCCAAGGGAAGAAGTGAGTTAAACCTTACGATTGCTTACCTATTGATGGTCTATAAATGACTGATGGTATCTTTCCTACGCACATGTCATTTATGACGTTTTCTGCCACCAGCTTTGTAAACGTGTACGTGTTCGGAAAAGGGCTGATATATTTTTCGGTAAATGCTTCCAGAATCCCGAAATCGCATTCCTCAGCCAATTTTATGGTATCTTCCCAGTGAACCGGTGAAGGATATAGTATTTCTTTGACTACCTACATAAATTGATCACGTAATAAATTAATAAAGTTATAATATACAGTGAGAACGAGCCGGTTGGAATAAATTTCCGAGTGGGTTAAATTTAAGCTTTTATGGGAAAACCAAAAAACAAGAAAGAGATTTTTAACGTGCAATATTTTTGGCGAAAGTTTTTTTTGGACAGACTCCCTGAAAGGGGTTTACTGACATACAACTTTTTTTTCAGATGGAATGACCCCATTTATGGTACCTCATTCGAAAGCTATAGAAAGTGAAAAACAACAGAATATATAATGTTAAAAAGTAATTTTTAGTTTTTTTTTAATTTTGGTTTTTTGGAAAAAAACCTTTTTTGCCATTTTGATTGATTACTATTATGCCGGTTTAGAACGTTTTTCTAAGTTGTCCGACGCCTAATCTTTACCTCCTTCGATCCTGATCATCATCTTCTGTCAGGTTTTTTTGACTCATTAATCTTTGGATTGATTGTTGCCATTCTAGTTTAGCCTTTTCTGCGCCCTTTTGGTTGCCATTCTAGTTTAGGACGCCCTCTTTTTCTGCGGCCTATTGGTTGCCATTCTAGGACCTTTGGTAATCTTTCGTCGTTCATCCGGTGTACATGGCCTTACCATATCAGTTATCTTTTAGTGATGTCATTCGTTATGCTTCCCTCGATTCCCATTCTTTCTTTTATGATCTTATTTCTTATATGATCTGTTCTGCGTAGGATCACAGGTGAAGAAGATGCTGCCTTGTAGTACGGGCGTTGGAATCGTCAAAGGCTAGGGGAAGAAAACCTCGATCAAAAATCACCTGGTCCTTCAGGTTGGGGGTTGGGGCATCAGACTAACTCTCTGATACCCGGAAAAAACGTACACTGTTAAAAAACCCAATCAAACGCCTCGGAAAGAAAAGAAAAACCTAAGACGAACCCAGCAAAGAAACAGGAATATGATTTTTGGTACATGGAACGTTCAAGGAATGGGTCGAAAAGTTAATGAAATAGTACATGAGGGCAGCAGAATGAAGGTAGACCTTGCTGTACTAACAGAAACGAAAAAGAAAGGAAAAGGATCTGAAAATCTAGGACAATATGACCATTTCTATAGCGGAGTGGCAAAAGAAACACATGCTCAACAAGGAGTATCTAAAACTGTTTGGTTTTCACTTTCTCCAACGTCGATCACGAGGATACGAGTGATCCCCGTCTGGAACCCGTCCTGATAGTCAGGAACAAATGTTCCATGCCAATCCACGTGGATTGGCATGGAACATTTGTTCCTGACTATCAGGACGGGTTCCAGACGGGGATCACTCGTATCCTCGTGATCGACGTTGGAGAAAGTGAAAACCAAACAGTTTTAACAAGTTCCCAACGAAAGCCTCAAACTATCAGTATAATTCAATGCCGGTAGGGGTATTTTCCCTCGGAGTAGTTGTTTCTGGTGGTTTCACACAAGGAGTATCTATTTTGGTCAACAAAAGATTTAGGAAATTTATCACCAACTGGGAAGCAGTAAACGAAAGGCTAATTAAAATGAATATATCAATAAAAGGAATGAGACTTACGATTCTTGGAATCTATGCGTATAATGACGATGCAAATGTAGCTGTGGAAGACAATTTTTTTGAAGAAATACACAATGAAATATCAGCAGTAAGTACATCTAGAGAAATTGTCGTATTGGGAGATTTAAATAGTAGAACCGGTAACAGAGTTAATGATCTGACAGTTGGCCAATATGGAGAAAATATTGTTAAGGACAATGGAAACCGGCTAATTACAGTATGTGAGCAATTAGACCTAAAAATCCAAAAAGGTTTTTTTCAACATAAGGAAATATACCTGAACCAAACCCTCACAAAACCTGAAATCCGTCATTGATTATCTTATCACTAAACAAAAGACAAAACTAAAACTTTAAGATGTCAGAACAAAGCTTGGATCAACATGCGGAAGTATGGAAGTACTATTTTCTGGAGTCCAAAATTCTCTTTCCTTATCAAAGCCGAAGCCTGCATCAACAACATCTTGATACAGTGATTGAAAGAATTGATCACTGTAAATATAATCTACTAAGCCTAGAATATATGACACGAAAACTAATAGAAGAGTACAATAAGTGGGGACTAGAGGTTAATCTCAATAAGACAGAGTATATGTGTATCGGTGGAATGAAACAGGATATATATATATATATATATATATATATATATATGTATAGTTTGCTCTAACACTGTCCATAATTTTTTTACCGGAATGGTATTAGGTGCTTTTTGTAGGTTCACAAAGGTAACATGAGTCTGTATTTCTGGCACTCATTTTCTCAGTTACTTGTTTATGACAAAAAATATTATCACTACAAGATCTGCCTGCACAAAACCCACTTTGCTCTTCTTCTTCATGTTCAAGAAAATCATTCTCTATTAGATCTGTAAGAATCGTACAGTACAATCTACTTAGAGTACTGGTTACTGAAATTCCTCTGTAATTGTTGCTTGTGCTTGCTTCCGTTTTTATGTATTGAGGATATGCAATGATTGATAATATATGTGAGATTTTCTAGTAGTTTCTCTCATCCATATTTAAGCATTTGTGCGAATATTCCCCCAGGTCCGCTAGCTTTTCCGGGTTTAAGCCTTTTAATATTATCCTTTATCATTTTTTTTCGATGATTACTTCCTCTCCATGTACTTCTATGTCTCTCCTCGGAGAAGCTGACAGATATTGTTCTGGTTTGATGATCTGAATGTTTACTTTTTCTTTTGTTTGGGTTTTTTTAAGGTAGAAATGAATTTCCATACTTAAGAACGTACGTGCGTTTCAAATTCCTTAGCTGTCTTGTGCATTCCCTGTAGATTTCTAGGCCTCTTTGCTCTTTAGTACTGAGTGATTTTAAGTATTTGCGTTTTTTCTCCTTGACCACTTCCTGTATTTCCTCCGTCCACCACATTTTATTGTTATTTCTATTATCTTGGTATCCAACAGCTTCTTTGCTTGCTTTCTTTAAGCTTTTTATTATGTTTGTATATATCTCTTCAAATGAGTGTTCTGTGTTTATTAACTTTTCATTTCTGATACATTCTTTGCGTACATTCGATTTCTAGACTAGAGTTGTATTTTTGATTTTCTTCGATGCATTCTAGGTTTTCATTTTCTGCAATACTTTCGTCTCTGTTTGTTTTTCTTAAAGGGAATAATATTTTTGCTTGTACAGCTGGGGACTAATTAAATGGCCGCTGCCGTTTTCAGAAGAGCTAAGATGAGAATCCGAATTTAATAGAATTTTGATATTACCCAACCCAGCAATATTCGACTGCAAACCACGAAAGACGTAAATATCCCTGAGTTAATGCTTAAATTAAATTAAATAAGGGCCTACGTGCAAATTTTAAGAAAACGAGTTTATTTAAAAAATGTAATGGTATATTTAAAGAAATATTAATTAAAATATATAATAACGCCCTTAGAAGAACTCTAGCTCAATTCTATCAAATTCTAATCAAAAAGTTATTAATTCTAGACATTTACATGTTTGGAATAAATTGCATATTAATTTTAAAAGTAATTTTTTGCAGATAGGTCTTTTTAGCCGTAGAATGATGATTGACGAGTCTGGCAACATTAAATTTGCAATACCTACAGAATTTTCAATTGGGTAAAGAAATATTTCGTATTTTATAAATAATATGTAATATAATACAGGGTGTAGCAGAATGAAGGTGCGTTTTTAAAATATGAATAACTCAGCTGATTACAAGAATTTAAGTTGAGATGTTACGATTTAACTGTTAGAAAGTGAATTTGCGTTTTGAGAGTAATGTCAGGTAGATGACGTCCGATGATGTTGGAGTCGTTCCTCAAAGTTCCGCATCACACAAATCAATTTCAATTGCCCATGGGCGTAGTTAGGGTGGCTTGGGTGGAGGTTAAGCGTTCCCGTCCAAAGCTTGTTAAAATTAGCCCCCCCTGAAATTATTCGAACATTACCATAGACACACAAACACAATTCAGAAGAGAAAGTATGACTATAGCCTCCCAGATGAGAACACCTAACTACGCCCATGCCAATGCCCTAACTTGTGCTCTGGGTAGTTATTCTGGGTCTTAAATGATGTGTCCACATCACACGCTTTTGACCAATAGCAAACTCTGACTCTCGACCACTAGCATAGTCGCCCGCTCTTTAGAGTTAATGAATTTTACGCGTTTGAATTGAAATCTGTTCTCCTGCCCTATACCGACTGAACGTTGCTCGGTTATATCGTAGGAGAAGTTAATTTAAAGCTTGCTATTGGTCAAAGGGTGTGTTGTGGATAGTCACACCGTTCAAGACTTAGAATAGATACCGTGATAGCTTCTTTCTACTCCTCCAGCCTATCTATTCTCGTACTTGAACGATGTGATAGTTCCCATCACATGCTCTGGCCAATGGCAAGCTAAATTAGCTCCGAACCGTCACGTGGTATGCGGAAAGATCTCTGCGCAAGGTTCTCCTACGGGACGACCGAGAAACGTTCAGTCGGTACGGGGCAGGAGAACAGATTTTACTTCAAACGCGTAAAATTCACTAACTCTGAAGAGCGGGCGACTATGCCATTGGTCGAGACAAGGCATTTCGCACAACACGCAACTGCTCAGAGTTTGCTATTGGTGAGAGCGTGGATCGTGTGATGTGAATAGAGCCTCAGGGTGGTTTAAGGTATTTCCCTTAGAAAATAATAATTATTAGCTGTGGTATCATGGAAACGAGTAAGCCACGACACTTTACCGAGACGGGAGATCACGTGACAACCAGGCCGTACCTGGGGGGGATCAATCTTCCCCCAAATAAGAGTATAAAGTGTTTAAAAAGATTTCGCAACAACACAACTAGGCCAAAAAAATAACACAATACGATAATTTTTATTCAAATTTTTTAATTTTAATAAATTGTTTTCTGGGAACTTTCTCCGTGGCCAGTCTGTTTATTTTCTAATTGTTCATTGTTAACATCTAAACAACAATTCATCGTAACTATTTGTTCTTGTAGTTATGGAACAGCAGTTATTTTCATTTTAAAAACGCTTTTCCATTCCGCCCCACCCTTGGCGCTAGAAGCAAAAATAAAAATAGGTTATTTAAAAAGATATAAATAATTGTTGGCGCCGCAAGGGAAAAGTTTGACAAAAATTCCGTTTTTAATGTCGATTTTTGGGGAAAATTCATGTTTTAGTGGTTAATATTCAGTGTTTCAGCGTACAACTTTTAATAAAGTTTTTTCACATACATGGAGGAGAAAAATGCAACATGCTTAGGTATATTGCATACTAGCTAAATTTAAAATGTTAAATAAAATATTGAACGTTTGACAATGAGTTTAAAAAGTAACACAAATTTTCCAATTTCTATCTTGTAAAGAAGAGCCCCCTTGCCAATCCTCGGTGCGCCCTTGGTATCTATCCTGACTTCTAGACGCATGATAAATCTTTTTTGAGGGAGCCTGTTCTCGTTTGCCGTCGCAGTTGGGATGAAGATAGCAAGTCATTGGCGGATCTATGATGTCCGGGGGAGGGAGTGAAGGCGGTTTTGTTACAGGGGTCAAGGAGGCAGCAAAAACCATTTTTGTACGTTTTTAATGAGTTTGACCTCTCAAGTTCAGTGCAACAATACACAGATAAAATGCGCAAAAATTTTTCTGTTTTATACCTGGCCACAAAGGAGCTACGAGGGAATTAGAATCAAAAGAAATTTAAAAAAACAAAAATTAGTTACAAAAAACCCAACTTTTTTCTAATTACATTTATGCCGAAACAATTATTATATTCTATTTGCTGGCCCACCACAATATTTAAAATTGGCTCGAAAGTTAATCCAAGGCTTATTGTTAGTCAGAAATAAATTGGAAATAAAAGTAACTTTTCTGTGTGTTTTTTTTTTAAAGTAGGGTTAATGCATTTGGCATTTTTTTTATCAGAACTAAAAAGTATAAGTTTTATGTCTGAAACGAGGGGGGCGGTTTGAAAACATGCAGCAGAGTTTGTGAAAATTTAATCACGAATAAGTCACTTTGCAGCCATTATTAATTATTATTTTTATTTGTCCTGGAATGAGAAAAATTAGGTTTATGGAAAAATACACATACAAAAAATATTTGCAAACTAGCTGAACTTGTAGATTTTGATTTTGAATCAGTCCACCGCAGAGCCTTACCTAGGGGAGGATGAAGGGGGGTCAATCCCCCCCGAAATTTTTAGGACTCACAAATAATAAAATATTTTGTAATGAACAGTAGAGATATGTGCAAATCGCATTTTTTTATGTCAGAATTGACTCTGATTTTTTAGATTTTTGCTTATAACAGCTGAAAACATGCTCAAACTACAGTTTGGTTGTTTATATAAACCTAGCCCACCACAATAAACATAAATAAATTACATTCCAGAAATATGTGCTCTTTATGTGCTAATTTCGTCCACTTTTTAAAATTTTTGTGCTCCTTTGGTTTCCACGGAAATTAAAAAAAATTATTGGCGTGCTAGCTTTATATAAAGCTAACAAGCCCATACAGAAATAATAAATATTTTTATAATATTTATATGCGAAAATTAGGTGCTTTTTATGTGCTTCTGTTTGCTAAAACAAAATTCCATTTACCAATTTTTTTAACCTTTTTTTTTAAATGTGTGGGCTGGCTAGGTTTGTATAAACCTAGCAAGCCCACCTCAATAAAAATAAATAAAATACATTCCAGAATTATGTGCTCTTTATGTGCTAATTTCGTCCACTTTTTAAAATTTTTGTGCTCCTTTGGTGTTCACGGAAATTTAAAAAAATGATTGACGTGCTAGCTTTATATGACGTGCTAGCTTTATATATAAAGCTAGCAAACCAATACAGAAATAACAAATATTTTTATGCCCACCTCAATAAAAATTTAAAATATTTATTCCAGAATTATGTGCTTTTAATGTGCTAATTTCGTCCACTTTTTAAAATTTTTGTGCTCCTTTGGTTTCCATGGAAATTTAAAAAAATGATTGGCGGGCTAGCTTTATATAAAGCTAGCAAGCCCATACAGAAATAATAAGTATTTTTATAATATTTATATGCGAAAATTAAGTGCTTTTTATGTGCTCCCGTTTCCTAAAAAGAAAATTTAATTTACCAAGTTTTTAAGATTTTTTTTTTAAATGTGTGGGCTGGCTAGGTTTATGTAAACCTAGCAAGCCCACCTCAATAAAAATAAATAAAATATATTCCAGAATTATGTGATCTTTATGTGCTAATTTCGTCCATTTTTTAAAATTTTTGTGCTCCTTTGGTTTCCACGGAAATTAAAAAAAATTATTGACGTGCTAGCTTTACATAAAGCTAGCAAGCCCATACAGAAATAATCAATAAAGCTAGAACGTCAATCATTTTTTTAAATTTCCGTGTAAACCAAAAGAGCACAAAAATTTTAAAAAGTTGACGAAATTAGCACATAAAGAGCACATAATTCTGGAATGTATTTTATTTATTATTATTGAGGTGGGCTTGCTAGGTTTATATATATATATATATATATATATATATATATATATATATATATAAATAAATAAAATATATTCCAGAATTATGTGCTTTTTATGTGCTAATTTCGTCCACTTTTTAAAATTTTTGTGCTCCTTTGGTTTCCACGGAAATTTAAAAAAATGATTGACGTGCTAGCTTTATATAAAGCTAGCAAACCCATACAGAAATAATAAATATTTTTATAATATTTATATTCGAAAATTAAGTGCTTTTTATGTGCTTTTTTTTAAGCTTTTTTTTTAAATATGTGGGCTGGCTAGGTTCATATAAACCTAGCAAGCCCACATCAATAAAAATAAATAAAATACATTCCAGAATTATGTGCTCTTTATGTGCTAATTTCGTCCACTTTTTAAAATTTTTGTGCTCTTTTGGTTTTCACGGAAATTTAAAAAAATGAATGACGTGCTAGTTTTATATAAAGCTAGCAAGCCAATACAGAAATAATAAATATTTTTATGCCCACCTCAATAAAAATTTAAAAAATTTATTCCAGAATTATGTTCTTTTAATGTGCTAATTTCGTCCACTTTTTAAAAATTTTGTGCTCCGTTGGTTTCGACGGAAATGTAAAAAAATGATTGCCGTGCTAGCTATATATAAAGCTAGCAAGCCCATACAGAAATAATAAATATTTTTATAATATTTATATGCGAAAATTAAGTGCTTTTTATGTGCTTCCGTTTGCTAAAAACAAAATTCCATTTACGAAGTTTTTAAGCTTTTTTTAAAAAAAATGTGAAACTCGATGGGGTTTGACTTATAGCAAACTCTCCAGCGACATCCGTCAATGGGGGTGATTTCAACAAATCATTTAAAAAAACATGTTTTTCATACGTTTTATTCAATTTTCTTAAAAACCAAGCTTTTTATCAAAAAAAGTGTACAATACTTTGTCATAGCGAATAAAATTTCCTTTCAAAGGATGTATAATAAAGTGGAAGTTATTTTATATTTACCGCTCCAGTGGTGTTCTTAATTTAAAGAAATTATTTAAGATCAATCCAAACTAATCAATTTTGTGTCTTATTAGCTTTTCGGTGGATAACAAAGAGCGGCAGATAAGAGGTCGAAAAAATAAGGTCGAAAGTACAAAAGGTCCAAAATACAAAAGGTCAAAAGTACAAAAGGTCGAAAGTACAAAAGATCAAAAAACAAAAGGTCGAAATTTCAAAAGGTCGAAAGTACAAAAGGTCAAAAGTACAAAAGATCAAAAAACAAAAGGTCAAAATTTCAAAAGGTCGAAAGTACAAAAGGTCGAAAGTACAAAAGATCGAAAGTAAGGCTACTTTATTTTTAGTTCCATATGCTTAAAAAAATAACCGAAAACACCTGTGTCAAAGTTACAACTGTTACTTTCTGCACAAAAATATTGCTTAGGGGGGGGCCATGGCCCCTATGCCCCCTCCCCTTATAACCACCGGTGTTTTTTTGCTTTGAAGAACTTATTTAGATAAATCAAAATATCCAATCCAATCAAAACACAGTTTATTTTAATTTGGAAACATTTTATTTTAGTAGGTATAAATTACGAAACTTTTTGAAGTATTTATCATAACATTAACCTCACTTTGTAATACATCATTTAAAAAGAAATTGTCTTATCATCAATAAAGAATAAAGGCACATTTTTTTCCGAAAATTTTAGTTAGAAAAGATATTTAAATATGCAAGAGAAACTGATTATTTCAGTTATTTTTGAAAATAAGTTTATATTAGTACGCCCCTGAAGCCCTAAATATGGCAACAACCGGACATTTTAATAAAGTTTTTAAAAGAAAATGTTATGTTCTACAATAAAGTATACTACATATTTTTTCCTAAAAAGTGTAGTTTTTGAGAAAATTTTGAAAAACCTATAATAAACATGTTTTTTCTAAATAATCCCAATTTACGTACGCCACTGAGGAGCTACTTGCTTTTGCTAACCTTATTGACCAATATATCGTTGGAAAGGGAATTTTATTCTCCACAAAAAACTGTTCTCTGCAATTTTTGATAGAAAGGTTAGTTTTCGAGAAAATTGCATAAAACTGAAAAAATTTTGGTTTTTGGGGGTTTGGGGGGATTTTCTCCGTCCCTCTCGATTATTCGAGTTGGCAACAGAGATATTCGGGTTCAGCGGGGTCAAATTAGGGGGAAATGGTCTGTTGCCAAAAAGTAATATGATTTGCTTCTAGACCGAAAACCTTTTAAAATATTATGCTCTGACTAATCTACCAGTTGCTTAAAATTGTCCTGTGTATTACTATTTTTGAGATAAACCGCTGAAAAATTGAAGTGAACCACCCTATTTTTTCGGACATTGTTAAAGTAAATTTATTAAACGAAACGGTTAATTCCCACACAATTTTCTATGTGATATTGCTTCGATTATACTCTTTTAAAGTTTGGTTTTCTTGTTGTCCTGCGCTTGACAGATAGCTTCACAGGGTGGCTACAGCGCAAGTGCAACAAAAGTGCGTTTAGTTTGCGAGATATGATATTTTTCCATAAAATTGTACTTTTTCTGATTTTTAGTTTGATGTTTCTACCCGGTGAAAAAATGAGACATCTGGGAGCAAAATTGCTTTGTAAATAAGGTCACTAAAATTTCTTATCGTTAGTTGTTTTTTATTTGCCGACCAATCTCTACGTATGATACAGTAAAATGCTCAGTTAGCGTAATAGTCTATGGACAAATCAAGTTTCGTGTGCAAGTCGTGCCAACTTTCTGCCGATAAGCTAACTTTGTTAAGGGCATCCCATATATCAGGTTTTGACTTTTTGTCATTCTGGTAAATGCGTTTTTTGAAAGATATAACGGATTCAAAATGGCGGAATGGCGTATCTTTAAAAAAATTGTAACTTTTTTATTTCTTATCCGATTTTCATGGAACAAAGTTGTTACTTTGTAATGTACTTAAAAATGTATTGGTTAGAAAATATGTATTTTTTTATATTTGCAAAAAAAATAAAAAAAAGGTAATTTTTTATTTTTTATTTTATTTATAAAACTATTGGAGCTAGAAAAAAAAACTCACTTAAATCTGGTTCAAATGTTCCAATGCGTTAATTAGTTTTTAAGTTATTTTCAAATAACTGGAAAAAAATAGGGGTCTTTGGGGTATATTTAAAAATTATGCTTTTAATGAAAACCATAAGGACTTTTTGAAAGTAACTTAAATTTGTTTAACATACCTAGCAGATCAGGTTTTGACTTATTGTCATTGTGATAATCGCGCTTTTTTTTAAATATGGCGGATTCAATATGGCGGAAAAGCATATTTAAAAACAAATTGTATCTTTTTTATTTTTTATCCGATTCTAATACAACAAAGCTTAAATTACTTGATTTGAAATGTATTAAAAAAATACTTTTTAAAAATTTATTTTTTTTAATCTTTGAAAAAAAAAATGGGTGAAACAAATGACAAAAATGATTTTACTTATTTTATTTTTAATTGACCCCCATATACGGACGTCGCTGAAGGGTTTGTCATTAATTAAACCCCACTGACTTATACATTGTTAAAAAGAAAATTTTATTTCCTACAATAAAGTATAAAACACATTATATATTATATTATAAACGTTTAAAAGGAAATTTGATTGTCTACAATCGACTATAGGTCACAATTTTTGATAGAGAGCTTGGTTTTTAAGATAATCGGGTAAAACCTATGTAGTTTCTTTAATTTTTGTATATTTTCTTAATAAACGGACGCCGCTGGAGAGTTTGTCATTAGCCTGACCCCACTGACTAATACACTGTTAAAAAGGAAATTTTATTTTCTACAATAAATGGCAAAATAATTTTTTTTCCAAAAAGCTTAATTTTTGAGAAAATTGGGTAAAATTTAGCGAAAAATTGATAAACTTAGTGATTTTTCAAAATTTATTTTATTTACGGACGCCCCTAAATTGTTATAGATAAAATTACCATTGGCTTATTATACATCATTTAAAAGACAATTTTATTGTCTATAACAAAGTGTGTATTATATTTTTTGATATAGAGCTCGGTTTTTAAGAAAATCGGGTAAAACCTGTAATAAACATGTTTCTTTTTTAAATTTATTACACTACCTCAATAAACGGACGCCGCTGGAGTCAGTCGTATCTCACTGACTTATACATTATTGAAAAGGAAATTTTATGGTCTACAATAAAGATTAATACATATCTTTCCCTAACCCTAGTTTTTAAGAAAATTTGAAAAAAATCTAAAAATTTCAGGAGGGGGATTTTGCAGCTAAAATTTTAAAAACTAATATATTATTTTTTTTAAATTAGATTTTACACATTTTTGATCCATTTCTATGTCATTGTGTCTTTAGGGCGTCAACTTAGATACATTTTTAGAAATTCGAACACGACTATATAAGGAGGGGGATAAAAAAAATTGGACCAAAAACTTGCCCGGCAACATCCAAATCGTTAGTCTATGACCTATTAATGTCCATCAAACAACCATAACAATGATAATAGAAATCAGCTGTTCTACTAGACGCCTCAGCTGCGTAAAGCCGCGCGCTGCCTTATAGGCGTCCGCGTACGGTAATACACCTTCGGTAGTCGTTTTGGTGACAACGAATTGTTTTTTTATTGAAACAAATATAAAATATACATTCATATAAGACTTGTATACACCAAATTAAAGAAAAATGTTCATTCTAAAACTTTTATTTAAACTTTTTTTTTAAATTTTGCTTTGGTGTTAATAAAAATGTAGGTTAAACTTTACTAGCTATACAAAAAAAAGTAAAAATTCAGTTATTTTATTTTTTCTAAAAAAGGAAGCAACATTTTGAAAAATATAATAGAAAGTTATTTTATTGCGGGTGCTTACTGATTCATTTGCCATTTTTTTGCAACCCTCTACGACTATTTTTAAGAAAGATACATCGTTTTAAAAAGTATCGTGCAAAAAAAAGTGGTGGGGGCCATATCTTTAAAAAACGCATTTACCAGAATGACAAGTCAAAACCTGATCTATGGAGTGCCCTTAACAAACACGGCTTATCGGCAAAAAGTTGGCACGACTTGCACACGAAACCCCCTTTTAGGCTGATTTGTCCATAGACTATAACCAAAGCATAACATTTGTGGCTCCGACGCAGTTAACATTTCACTTTTTTCCACTCTTAAAAATTTTGTTTGTGAGATACATTTATAGGGGAGGGAAGTAAATTAGAATTTTGGGGTGTTTTAATTTTTTCCTATAGTTTTATTATAGTTCCTATCAGTCTGCCAAAGCTCAACTCTCTTGCATTTCTGGAAGTGGGCAATGCTACTTTTACCTAACTTTAAATGTATAGGGGAGGGGAGTAAATTAAAATTTTGCGTTTTTTTGATTTTTTCCAGGGGTTTGGTCATAATTTCTATCAGTCTGCCAAATTTTAGCTTTGTAGCATGTCTGAAAGTACAGTAGAATATTAATTATCTATACAGTGAGTGAGTGGGAATTTCGACGTTTTTTGAAATTTCGTAACTACTTTACTACTTTATGAATTCCATGAAACTTGGAGGGGTTGTTAGCTCCATGGAGATCTCCGACTGTGCAAAGTTTGAGAATCGTAGCTCATTCCGAAGTAGAGTTTTAGATAGGTCAAATATCGGCTGAAATGTTTCAAGAAAAGATGGTTACGACGCGCGAACTTTGCGTGGCACTGCCGTGTCCCGTACCCTCAGATATTTGGGTTGCCTCATAGTAAGTTTGGTGGCTATGGGTCAAAACGGGTAGAAACGTCAAACTAAAAATCAGAAGAAGTACAATTTTATGAAAAAAAAATCATATCTCGGAAACTAAAGAGAAATTTAAAAAACTGAGAAATAACTTTTTTTGGATTTAGCTGACTGTCATTTTATGTCATTAAAATTTTTTTGAAAAAATCGTGCGGGAAATGGGTGCTTTGCAAACTTTTGTTACACTTGCGTTGTAGCCACTCTGTGAAGCTAACTGTCAAGCGCAGGACAACAAGAAAACCAAACATTAAAAGAGGATAATCGAAGCTATATCACATAGAAAATTGTGTGGAAATTGACTGTTTAGATTAGGAATAAATTTACTTTAAAAATGTCCAAAAAATTGGGGGGGTTCACTTCAATTTTTGTGCAGTTTATTTGACAAAAAATAGGTTACTATCAATCTTAAACTTCAGGGCGTCGGCGTCGCAACGGCAGTTATTAAAAAATTAACTGCCCGACTATTAAGGTAGCTTCTTTTTGTTATAACAAATTTTGTTTAAAATGTAATGCAATCTAAATTAGAAAACCACGTTTCGATTCCTAAGATATAATTTTCTCGGTTTTTTTTTATATCTTAAAATCACTGACTCTGACAAACGTTGACGTTATAAAAAATACTGTTGAATCCTAAACTAACTTTGATAACCTCATTCTGCCAGCTGCTGTGGTTTTCAAATTATAATTTTTTAAAAATATTTGATCCCTCTCTTCTACTCACTTGCGTGCCCCAACCCCCACCAAAACAGACAGACAGGCAGCCTCCATCAAAAAATTTGGTAGTTTTTGGTATTGGAAAAAGTACTTGTTAACTTATTTTGTCCCAATAGTCTTTCTATACCGTAAAATTTCCATGGCTTAAAATATCCAAGTAAATTTTGCCGTATTCAAAAAAAATGAGAATTGCCTATAAAAAAATCATAAAAATGAAGGTAAGGAAAGAATGTATAGTTTTTCTTTACAAGTGAAAAAATTGCTTTCAAAAAGATTTCAAATTGAAAATTGTAGAAAAGAAAGTGATCTAAATAAAGCACTTTTTACTTCCAGAAATACTGAAAAATGCTGGGCTTAAATATGGAAATAACTGTGGAACTACTTGATGGGATGGCAGACGAATATTTGTGTGGTTACGGGACAAATTATTTTTACCAGAGGTCCAATAACTTTCTTTTCATTAATTTATTTTTGATATTATAACGCTCTTTATAGTTTTTTTTGTATAAAGGGTAAGAATCTGAATGTCGAATGAAATTTTATCTGTCACTTTTTGTTTTGAAGATAGGTATAATAACATCAAATTACCGAGAGATTAACCCTCCAAGCAATTTCTGTTGTAGAGTACCCTTCGTCGGCCAAAATACCAATTTTGGCCCTAGTTACCTCAGAGGAGTCTTGTTGGCCCGGTAATCGCGGCATTTTTTTAACACTCACCTCTCTTTGTCCACAAACAAAACAACACTCCATAAATCACACAAAAAAATCTGAACTAATAAGCTGATGATCAACCGTCTGCTCATGCGCGTCTTTTGTCCTTTCGGCATTTTCTTTTGTTTTTGCCCGGCAATTTCACCTCTGTATGTCTTTTTACTCACTTCTGCATGAATTAAAAAAAGGAAGAAAAACGGTAGATACCGCGAACACAAAATCCTAGACAAACTGTCTGGAGCCCGAAGTGAATAAAACAGTGTCCCAAAACCAAGGGATCAAATTAAAATAGGAGGTAGGTATTGCTGTAAAGGACAAATAAGTTTAAAAAGTCACTTATTTGGATTTTTGATATTAAGGGTGAGCATTCATACCATGAGAACTTTGCTACAGTTTTTGCATATTTTTAGTGGTGATTGCCGGTGAAACATTTTTCCTTAGTCGGTTGACTTCAACTCCCATAGACAAATGACTTCGGTTTAGTCCGTTCAACACCTCGATGAGTTTCCTTTAAATACATTATAAAAGAACATAATATAATCAGTGACGGATCTAGGCCCCGAAAATTGGGGGTTGCCCAAAAAAAATATTTAATTACTACTTTTTGCAAATTAGTTATGTACTATCAGTTAATTCATGAGAGTATATACCAGGTGGGCTAAAAAACAGGACAAATTGATTTTTGTTATAATATTCTAACATTCGAACTATACTACCGATTAAATAATAATGATCTTAAAATCGGTGGCATAGTTCCACGGTAATTATGTTACTTTAGTGGACCTTTTTAACAAGAGAGGGGTTCGGTTCGAGGGGGGGCGGCCCCCTCCCCAACGCTAAGATTTTTATGCCACATATTACATGAACAAACAAATTAAATTCCATAAAATACGGCATCATAGGGTTTCGCCCCATCCCAGACATATTCGTCGGTGCGCTACTGAGCCACATCTTTAACCCATTTGTTCTCAAACAGTGGCCGATCTAGGCCCTTAGAGTTGGTGGAGCCCAAAAATAAAACTAAATTATGACTTTTTTGCAGATGAAACTGGAGTCGGGCAAAGGTCAATTCGAGGAAAAATTATTTTTTTGTTTTATAGTAAAAAAACTTTACGCGTTGCAAAAACGTAGTGCGACGGACAAAACATCGAAACACAAAATATCGAAAGTTCAAAGTGTCGAAACCACAAAATTACAAAATATCGAAAAGACAACATATCGAATTACAAAATATCGAAATGCAAAATAAATGAATAAAACCCAACCTAACACGATCTGGTCAGGTTATATTTTGTGTAATAACATAACCAGGACCTGTTGTATATTAACCTAACTAGATCAGGTTTAAAAACTATTAATATTATACAAAACAGACTACCCTAATCGGGTCAGGTTAATGTTTTATTCATTATAATAACCTAACCAGAACAGGTTTTTTTAATAACTTCGTCATTTTGTACTTTCGTCATTTTGTGTTTAGATGTTTTGGTCGTCGTCCCAAAACGCACTAGAACAATATAAAAAACAATATATTTTTCCTGTCTTTTTAAGTGTTTAATATTTATTTAAAAGGAAACAGCTACTACTAACACCTTTAACACCAACATAAAAAACTCAAACTTTTAGGGGGGCTCGGGGCCCGGGCCCCCTCCAAAACCTTCAGATTTTTTAATGAAAATAGCATAAAATACGGCATTATCGGGTTTTTGGCCTTCCCTCAAGACGTATTCCTGGTTGCGCTACTACACAGTTACACGTATTTGAACAAGAGAAATATTAAACACGATCTTCTCGCACAAATTTGATTTTAACCTTAAGATGCACCATCCCAAGGCTTATAATCCATTCTTTCTCTTTGTTGTGTTGTATGTGAAGAACAAGGACTTAATCGCGATTAAACCCATAATTGCGATTAAGTGCTTACGGTGCATCTGAGGGTAAATAGTGTAAGAAGCTATCATTACTGAATACTGATACAATTTTGGTAATAAGAACGCAGGCGAAAGTTTTTGCTTTTTTAGTTGAAAAGATGCACTTGTCCGATAAACTATTACTTGGTTTTTACCAAACTTGGGAAGAGTAAGTACTCTGATACCCCCCTTTGTATACGCCGGTGTTTTTAATAATAACAAATAATAATTTAATTTAACGTTTTTTTCAATATGGTCTCTATTTACGTACAGGCAGCCTACAGACATAACACGTTTAGATGCGTCCTGCAGGCCGGGTGCCCCGCGTTGTTGACACAGCCATGATCAAGCTAATGAAAAAATAAGCGGGCAACGTTCGAAATTACGTAAATATGCAGCCCGCATACTGCACTAAAGATGCACTAAAGATTTACCTGCATGAAACAGACAAAGAAAAAACCGCAAACTCACAAAGAAGGATGATTCTTGATCGCAAAGCGTAACGTTCGAAATTACGTAAATTGTCTCAGACTGACCACTGAATATTTAACTGTGTGACACAAATAAAGAAGAACATAATAGGTATCACCAAGTACCCTATTCTCGATCGCAGAGCCCTCAACTTTCATTGATTAATGCAAAATCACTAATAGTTTTAGGCTGTATAGTTTGGTATAGTAACATAGTATAGCGCCAAATGGATCCATTCATGCTTTTAAATTAAAGGGACAAAATAAAAAGTCCGAAATTCTCATCCCAACTTGGTAGCGGCCATTTAATTAGTCCCCAGCTGTACCAGATGGTGGCCAGATCCACAGGTAACGCCACGAAGTGCTCGCACATCATACCTCTTTAATTCCGAGTGTTGTCCATCTATAGCATAATCAATGATTGATTTAAGATTTCTTGTTGACTGAATCCAGGTATATCAATATGTTTAAAAAAAAACATTATTTATTTTTAGGTTGTGGGTTTCACTCAATTGCATCAGTCTCAAGCTATTATCATGTTACTTCCTTTCGAAATGGTCCACTTTGCTTTGGGTTTGTCTACCAGTTTCTCTGGTATTACCGATTATGATAATAGTCTCATCAAGTTGGTTCAAAGACTGCTCTCCTCTCTTTTGGGACTCCAATGAATATGTGGACAAAATTACCTACACCACTTGTACCTGTTGCTTTCGTTTTTGTCTCTGTGAGTGCAATAACTTTTGGTTCACTCCCTGTACGTTCCCTGTAGCTATATTCAGAGTCCTTTGTCTTTGCTTTTTTCGTCTTCAAGAATGTTCATCCATTGCTCTGGGGCTTTATTTAGGCTTTTTGGTTATTGCTTTGTTTTACAAGTATTAGTGAACCAGTCTAATGCCTCAACCCCCTACTTAGAGGGCCAGGATTTTTAATCAAGGTTTTTCTTCTCTAGCATTTGACAAGCCAATGCCATACTGTAAGGCAACAGCTGTAGTCTTTTATACTTTCCCTAAAAGAAAGGTTTGCTATACCGATGTGATCTTCACCGGTAACCCTGCGAAAGGGACCCTAGACAGGTGCTAACTCTCCGGCTCGGAGAGTACCTGGAATCTACGGAGGGCGGGGGTCGATTTTGATTGATGCATGTCCAAAAAAAAATATTTGTTTTTCGTTTTTTATAATTGATTTTTAATGGAAGTATGTCAAAAAATATATTCGGTTGTTTTGCTTTTCTTATATGGTTTCGAACGGGATACCAGGAGTAGGGTCATTCCATTTAAAAAAAAGTTTTATCTTAGTAGACACCTCTTCGAGGGTTTGTTTTAAAAAACACTTCCTCAAAAATGGCCGTTAAAAATCTCAGTTGACGTGTTTTTGGAGTTTCCCAAAAATTTACATTCAAATTACAATCTGTGGCTAAAAGTTGAGCGCTTGAATTACTGATCGATACTACCTTGTTGTTTACGAGTAGCGAAAATATATCTCGCTAGTAAATATATCTCGCTAGTAAATTCATAGCCTGAATGTGAGACACAATTTATTAAAAACATTTCTTAACCTTTCAATGGTTTTTTTGTAGAATTGCTTTTCAGGAAAGTTTCATTTTCTTGTTGAAATTTTTTAATTGCAGTTTTAGCGTTTGGATCAGCTTCGAGTTTATCTGGCCGGAAATACTTTTCCATGATTTTTATGCAAATTAAATTGTAGTAAAAGAATCTTTAAAGAATTAGGCTTTAATTTGCACAACCGCATGACGTGACAAATAATAATTATAACAAATACATCAAAGCAGAATCAAAATTGACAAATAATCAAGAAGGTCAACACTATAAAGGGACAACGCAATATGGTACAGTCGGAAATTTTAAGTAATTTTGTGTTTCTTATCCTAAAACAACAATTTTGTTGTGATGTTTGTTTATGTGTCTGTTTGTCTATACGTGACCTGAAAAAAGTAGTTTCGACCCTGCAATAAACCGAAAAATGTTTTAAAATTTGCGAATTTTCAGCCAGACGTATTTTTCTCCACACATAGGATACTAATTAAAATACATCGTCTAAGAAAGTTAGGTCCAAAAAATGTACTGCTTCCTAGACTAAAAGTTCCGACCAAAATTGAGTATTCGTCCCTGATTTTGGTAGGGTATTATATTTTTGCCTTTTTACCTTTAAAATTTTATATCCATTCTCTTAATATTTCTAGATACTAAAGCAAAGTATGTTACATATCGTCGGCGACACCGCAAAACCAAGTAACTGACAAAAATTCAAAATTTACATTTTGGCGGCAATCGGTTCATTGCATTAGTATTAGCTTGTGCAAAATCTCTTAACTGACAAAAGATTCTAAATATTTTAAAATCGAAACATTTAAAACCACTCATCTGTTTTAAATCCATTTCAATAACTCAAAATTGTAAGGTTTTTAGTGCCTTCTAAAAATTTTGATTTTTGCAGTTACTTGGGTTTGCGGTTTCGCCGACGATATTATATTATATCCTTATATATGTCAATAGATACGGATATATAGGGATACGAAGTCCTTTATTTAGCTTAAGGCGACAAATTCGATTCAGTCAATTTTTTAAACAAAAGACAACAAGGCAGAATATTTAAATATCAGTCAATAGGTGGCACCACATATTAGAGTCCTAGGGACACCTACTCGGTTTCTAAATTGTGGGCCTTACTAAAATTTTAGGGATGACAAAAAAACAACACATTTTGAGTTTGACACTGACGTTAATTTTTGCCTAAAAACACAAGTGGGCGGCTAGTTTTTCAATAGCAACAGAAAAAATAAAAGAATAGAGTAAATAACAAAGCCTATTTTTTGTCAAAAACCAGGGGATGACATTTCATCTTATAAATAAAAATAGAAAAAAGTGTTTATTTACTGTGAGAAAATACCGATAATCCCGAAGAAGCCTTAGCCACCATAGGATGGAACACATAATGTTACTATGAGCCTGCCTCCAAATACATCCAGAGCAAAATAAGACCTTCCGATATCATTGATACAGAATATAAAAACGAAAATCTCCTGATCCACAGATGCTGCACAGGATAAGAAGCCCCCTTGGTGTTCTGTGATAAGAAGTAAAGTTTTCGGCAATCATTGTAAATTAAATATAATAAATAAGGTGTTTTTATTGTCGTACTTTATTTTTGTTTCCACAACCTCGTAGAAAAAATATTTTACCTACATACTTAACGAATGTGAATGAACATATGAAAATGTTGGATTTTACACGATTTGCATCCTCAGAAAACATTAAATTTCATCCGTGTGCAGAAATTTTTTCGCACATGTGTGTACTTTCAGTACTTCGGCACATGTATGGAAAGTGTTTATCAGTCACAATACTTTTTCGCACATGTGTTGCAAACTATACTTTCCCACACGTGCGGAAAAGCAGTTTCATTTGATTAACGCAAAATTAAACACCAATTTTTACAAAAATTAGTATAGTTCAACAGTGTTCGTAGGAAAAATAGCGTCCATAACTCGACAGAAGGTAACTTTCTACGCTCTTGTGAAATTTGTCACTTTCTTCTCTTGTTATGTAATAAATAAATAAATAAATGAAAAGGGCTTTATTTTCAACTCAGCGAAGTTAAGCACAAGCTTCTGTTAACTGAGCAATATACTAATTATCAAAAACTATCTTATAAATTGGTTCGTAATCCCGTGATTTTGTTTGTTACGCTATGGCGAGCCCTTAAAAAAACGTTTTGTAAATAGAAAAAATTGTATGTCTTTAAATACATACTTGTAATCATTTAACTTATATTAATTTATATTAAACGATATTTTATTTTTTCAAAATATCTGAAAATGTGAAAATCCGGGTCACGTGATCTTAGTTAAATTTTCTCAATCGAATTGACTTGCCCCCGGTATATGGGGGTGGCTCTTGAGTCAAGAGGTTGATGGCTCTTGTCTGATTTGGTGTCCTGCATCAAATATAAAATTGAGCACGCTTTTGTAAATCCTAATCGATCTCTTCTATAAAAAACTAGTTGAAACATTATTTCTGTTCATATGCAAGATTTTTTTAAAATCCTCAAACGTATCTTGTTAGATTTTTGATTTTCTTTTGTACATTTCCAAAAAATACAAAAATCGAAACAGTTTCGCTACAGTTTTCTATAACACAATTAGGCTACTGAAATGCCAAACATTGTTTTGAAATATTTGTTGTGTTTTAGCCATAACTTTTTTTTTATTTTTTGAATAAAATGATTTCGCGAAAAACTGCTAAGATACGGTTGTTAAAAATGCTGTAAAAAACTACCCCTCAAAATTTCGACGCGTTCCGCTTTCTCGTTTTCTATTTCTATTAGAACAAAGATTTGGGCAAAAAACGCGATATCAGTGTTGTCAAATATTAAGTTTTCGGACGAAGTTTGCCCCCTTAATGTCTCTTATTGTCTTACCTTTTTGTCCACATTACAGTAAGTTGTGGAAGTATGAACCAAAACAAATAGATTTTTAACCGCTAAACTTAACTTCGCCACTTCAAGTGTGCTCCGCACATTTGTGAGAATGGCTTGTTTCAAAGAATCATCAAACCTCACAGAGGCTGCGCTATGAAAGACGATGTTCACGTTATTGATCAACAGGTTTTTATCCACTTCCGAAAGGCCCAGATCATTTTTTGTTATGTCTCCACTGATCGGGATAACTTTTAAAACAAGTTTAGAATCTTGTTTCTTGACTACTTCAAAGAGCTAAAATAAATGTTTTTATTATTTTTCAAAAATAAATATTAATTAAAAACTACCGAGGCATTACACTGCTAAACGTGGTATTGTCAGTAGCTTTATACAACAGCCTAACAGAATTTCTGCCTGTAATATTTGTTTTGGGGAAATTTCTGAAAAAACGTATGAATACGACTTAAATATATATAGTATTTATGTACATTTTAATCAGACTTGTGACAGCGTAAATCGGAAAAGAATGATGCAGGATGTAGCTCCTTTGGGAATCCCCTTAAAATATATTAAGCTTATTAACGCGTCCATTCAGGGTTCCAAAGTTGTAGTCAGAATAAATAACCAGTTCTAAGAGCTATATTTTGTAACTTCAGGAGTAAGGCAAGATGAGGAGGATATATTGGCACCAAATTAACGCAGATAGCTGGCTACGCGGATAATATTGTGTTCATAGTAGAGACCTTTGACCGAAATTGTAACAGCGCGTGATATAGAAGCCAATAAACGACAACTGAAAATAAATTAATCAAAAACTAAATACAAGCATTAATTTCTCAAAAAACAACGAGAGATATACAAATTGTGAAAGACTTTCGCGGCCATCGCAATGGTGTGTGTGCTTTCGGGCTGTTCGGCCGTCGTCCTTGAAAATTGGTTCTCGACCTTTCGCCATCTCGAGTGGATGGCATCTTCAGGAGATGTTGACTGTTTGTCGGCTTCTCGAAGTCTTTCGCGGGCGCAGGTTATATACGCTCTGGTGGGCGGGGCGTATTTCAGAGTTGGTCGGTGATTGGTCACTTTCCCGAGATTCAATTTTGTAGTTGTACGCGAGCCGTTTAGTGTTTTTAAGAACCGGTACTCATGTTCTGTTAATTTTATTACCCATGTTGTGTTAATTTCTAACCACCAGTCTTCGAAAAGCAGTCAACATCTCCTGAAGATGCCATCCACTAGAGATGGCGAAACGTCGAGAATGAATATTCAACGACGACGGCCGAACAGCCCGAAAGCACACCCAATGAACCAACGAGAGAGAATAATTATTCTTTTCTGGTATAGTTTCGAGCAAGTGAAAAAGTTTACATACTTGGGAGCAAACATAAACAAAGAAACTTTATTACAGAGGAAATAAACCAGAGAATAATTAACGGAAACAAAGTCTTTTACGCTCATCAAAAACTGTTCAAGTCAAAGATTCTAGCCAGATCTTCCCATCAAAATTCTACACTACAATAATTAGGCCGGTAGTGACATATGTGTGTGAATCATGGACACAAAAGCAAGTGCAGAACAACTAAAAATATTTGAAAGAAAAAATCTTTGTAAGATCTTTGGACCAGTGCAAATAGAAGATGGTTATTGGCAGATACAGATGATTTATGAATTAAAACAGCTAATAGATGGCGCAAACATCGTGAGATTCATCAAAAGTAGAAGATTAGCTTGGCGTCAGGGACGCTAAAATATGCCCGAAATCGTAGAGGCGCCAAATTTTGTCTTTGCCCACGACGTATTTTACCCCAGATTCGCCACTGTTGGGACATTGTACAGGGAATACCTGGGAACTAAGAATTGAAGAAGGTGGAAAAGTATCGTACCAGAGAGGGCAGATTGGAGGGTTCTGGTTAATTAGGCTAAAACCCACCAGGGTTAAAGTCGTCACTCACATAAAAATAAACTTTTCAGTAACTGCGAACTTGACTTAACCTCAAGCGCGACCGAATATTATTAATAATCTAATTAAAAACTATTGTCTATAACAAAAATATTTAAAATTTAAAGTGTATTTATATGTATAGAACACAAAGGAAAAATGCATTTAAAATGTTTATATATTCGTGTAAAATTTATCAATATTGCAAAAAGCTATGATGACTTACTCAAAATGCACTTTTATCATGAGGTTTATACAGGGTGTCCGAGATAAAAGTAACTATATGGGGATTTCGTTAACGGTAAGAGATACCATTTTGCTTAAATGAGGAAAAGTTGCGTTAATCCAAGGCCAATCAGAGTTAAAAAAATATCGAGCAAAAAGTTGTTTTTTTAGAAAAATTGTAATATCTCCGCCCTCTGGTAAATAATTTTATAAAATTGAGGAATGAGGTTAAATTTTTCTGGGATAAATAATGACACTCGCGAAATAATTAATTTCGAAGTTCGCGCAACTGCTGTATCATCTTTTCTTGCACCATTTCAGCCCATATTTGACCTATCTAAAAATCTACTTAGGAATCAGCTACGAAACTTAAGCTTTACACAGTCGTAGATCTTCATAGAGTTAATAACCCCTCCAAGTTTCATGGACTTTCATAAAGTAGTTACGAAATTTCAAAAAACGTCGAAATTGTCACTTACTCACTCACTCATGTATAGATCATCAAAATTCTACTGTACTTCCAGACATGCTACAAAGCTGAAATTTGGCAGACTGGTAGAAATTGTGACCAAATCATTGATCTATACCCTACGACCAAACCCCTGAAAAAAAATAAAAAACCCCAACATTCTAACTAACTTCCAGAAACGCTAGAGATCTGAGCTTTGGTAGGTTGATAGGAACCGAACCGAACCGAACTATGATAAAACTAGAGGAAAAAATTTAAAAACCCTAAAATTTTAATTTACTTGCCTGTCAGAAACGCTATAGAGCTGAGCTTTGAACATTAAATTAAAATAAAACTAACAATGATTTCAGCATTATTTAGCTGTTTTCGAATAATAAACATATGTATAAAAAGAAAACGCAGAGAGTGGGGGCATAAAAAAAAACATGCACTGGCCTACGGTTCGCCCTTACTACTAGTGAATAATACTACTACTACTACTATCTTGAATGAATGAAGTTTTGTGTGCGGGAAACATCCCATGCACGAGGCTTACCTTATTGTTCAAAATATCATCAAGTCTGTCCTGAATCGATTTCCCTTTCTTAGGTCTTAGTAACAAGTACACATTTCCGACGTCTGTACACGACCTCAGTATTTTCTCCACTAGACATTTTCCAACAAACCCACTTCCACCAGTTATCAGGATATTTTTGTTTTTATAAAATTCTATTATTGACATACTTTTGACAGTGATCTCTATAGTATACCCTAACATACAGTAGTGGTCCAAAATGTGTCCTAAAATGGCCCTGCGACAAAATAGCGCGGACATAATAGCACGTCGACCAAATAGCGCATGGAATAAATGGCGCGTCGACAAAATAACGCGTAGACAAATAGCGCCTGGACAAAATAGCTCGTGATAAAACAGCGCATGATTTTTTTTAGATAAAATAACTAACCAAGTCGAATTGCCCTGTCTAGCCGACGCGGACCAATGGCCGAGGATAGTTGATAGTAGACCTGGTTAGGTTAGTATCCTAACTAGGTCATCTATGAGGTATCCTCGGCCCCTGGTCCATCTCAGTTGGACAGGGCAATTCGAGTTGGTTAGGTAATTTCTTTAAAAAAAAACATGCGCTATTTTGTCCACGTGCTATTTTGTCCACACGCTATTTTGTCCACGCGCTATTTAGTCCATGCGCTATTTTGTCCACACGCTATTGTGTCGCAGAGCCCAATGAAAATCAGATCCTGCACCATATATAAAAAGCTAGTAATACATTTGAAAACTTTTATCTATTTCTCAGTTTGGTTTAGTTTGGATCGATCTTCGGTGATTTTACTCATAAAATTTTGTAGTGTCATTTTGTCACGTTTAAAAAAAGCTACAAAAAACTTTTTGAAGTGTAAACTTCTTTAGGCGCATTTAGCAGTTTTTGTTGGTAGTGAATTGAACTGATCCGTCAGGCTCGGCTATGTAACGCTCATTCGGGTGAAGTCTGCTCGAGTCGGCTAACTGTGAGAGGAACATTCAGCGAGCGATATGATGATGCAGATGAAGGCCTATATTATTAATTTCGCCTTCTTGAAGTTTACACTTCTGCCGTGTAGTCTTAAGCACACACAATTTTTTGTGTATAATTTTAGGCAAAAGTCCAAAAAACCATATCATTTGCAAGATGGATAAAGATTAGTCTTAGATTACCCGTCCACCCATTTTAAAACCTAGGGATGAATATTGTCAATATTTATTATAAGGAAAAATTACTGATTTGGTGGTGGCTGTTTTCAACTGCTATGCCGGTAACGACCGGAAATAATACCCATCCCTTTCCAAAAAACGGACTTTAGGTCTGAAGAGACTTCCGGTCCGTGGTGGAATTTGAGAATACCACCAATCAATAGAGCGTGCTCAATATGGCTATAGAAGTTGTTTAGATCATTAAAAACATACCCCCTTTAACTTCTAAAATTTTTATAACCATTATGCAAAGGATAGTCAAGATTTAGATTTTTAAACTCTGCAATAATCGAAAGAAATTATTAATAATTTTTTTCTAAATTCAAAAATTTATCTAATCTAAATTCATGGTTGGTGTAGGTCAAGATTTTCATACAGAATGGCACTATTCAAAATGAGGCAAAAATATTGAAGATTTTTTTAGAGAAAATGCAACCGTTCGCCTTCTTATTCCACCTACTATCAAATCTGTTAATTTGGTAGTTCACGAACTTTTCTTATTTTTTATTTTCGCTAAACAAATAGAATGACAAAAAATACTAACAAAGCCTTTACTGCCGAACAACAAATAAAAACCTCTTTGAAATATTCAATACACAGAACATTCCCGGTCGGGAGAGTTTATACAGCTACCAATAATTAACATAAAACTAAAAATCTATTTTTTTAAACCGACCGGAAAACACGCAAGTTTCATTAAAAAAAAAATTGTGCGGAAAGTGCAGCTTGACAGAGCCTTTCTTTTGGAAAACTTCGGTCTCATAAGACACCAGTAAAGCACCAAACAAAGGACCGAAAAATCTTTTTACCTGTCCCACTTTTAGTCAAGCTGGTCATGACCTATGTTATTTAGACAGTGATTAGACAATTATTAGAATAAAGCCAGGCTGTAATAGTGCCCGGCAGTATTCTCACAGTTTCACATTGAAAACTGACAGTTAATCTTTCAAAATTGACATACCAAAGTCGAATTTAAAACTAAGTCGTTTATTTTCTAGAAAGGCGGTATTTATTCCGGTTCATATAGTAAACTATACGGCCTTTGAAAGATCACAGCTGAACGTACAATGTGAAGGTTTTAAAATACTAAGGCTTTATTCCAATAATTGTCTATTATGTTTTTTAAGTGAAATTATTGAAAATTAACCCCAAATTCAAAAATAAGTATAATGTAAAATATTGGTGTTCTTATAGTTAGAAATTGCTGGCTTTTAAGTAACCACCGTAATATTTACATGTGCAGTATGTTTGTGCTTTTTTTATGCTGGTTTAAAAAGTTTATATTTATGTATATGCAGGGCTATCAAAACGGACGGGCCACGATCCTCACTTTGTTGACGTCACATCCGGGGCTGATTTTTTTTTGATGGCCACGTTACGACACAGCTGATTGTCATTAAAATATTGAAGTTAGAATGACGGTTCATGTATATTTGATTTTTTTTAAAAATAAGTCCGGTTTTTAGATTTTTTTTACTATATTCCTTTAGAACAATTTTTTTTAAATCTATAGTAATCCTTAATTTTTCAGAGCCGCTTCATTAGCTCACACAAAAAATAAGTTTAAAGCAGAAGCGAATGTGACAATCACAGATGACAAAGTCAAATACATGTCAAATATAACAGTGGGCATGTGGTACATGGCGGGTAATTTGAATTCAAAATAAGGAATGCTAAATCTTGAAGATTTTTAACCTTTTATTCATGTTGCTTCCTTACAAACCTTTGGTGGAATATCGGGATGGTGTCTGAGAATATTTCACTGAAATTTTGCGGAAATCTGTAGTGTCATTTTGAAAATATCATAAAAAAACGCCTGACCTCCCATAAGACCCAATGTAAAATTCAGCCCCGGGAGAACAGCTGATTTTTTCAGGGTCGTGGCCTCTATTTTTGTGTTGGCCTTGGTATATGCAAGGCAACTTTCCTGACGTGTTCCCCGTGATCCTACAGGTGTAAAACCAAAACGAACCAAACTGAACCGGTTCGATTTGGTTCGGTTCGGTTCGGCTTGGTTACACACCCTCTAGGATGCCGGGAAAGAAATCAGGAAAGTTTTTTTTCCCAAAATATGTTCGAAAAAAGACCCCTTAGGGAAACTATATGATTTGTCTTCAGTATGGCAAGCAATCGGTTTATTTAACGGTTAGGTAATTTTAGTTTACCTGACCTTGCTTAAAATGTTTATGTGAATACAGGGTGTTCTAGGTTAAAGTACATTAATTTTAATAGGTGATGGAACGTCGCAACAAAAGTAGAGTTTCATAACAATTTTTTTTTACCTAACAAACATTTTAAATTTATTTAAATATCTTAAAAACTAAGCCAAAAATCAAAATTCTGCAAAAGAACTTTTTTTGCTAAATTAAACAAGAAATAAAAACAAGAATTTTATTTTTAAAACATTCAGTGGATATTGGGAGGGTAAAATGGGGTGCCTAACCCCAATATCTACGCCACTGGATAATTTTAGAAAACGAATTCAATCGTTACTTAGAGATGTACCACAGTAGTCTGTGTACGAAATTTAGTGGAAATTGATTTTACGGTTTAAAAGTTATAACGAAACAACTATTTTTTTTCTAAAACTTTGACACCCTGTATCTTTGTTAGGAAACGTTTTTTAAAAAAGTTTTCTTATGAAACTTTACTTTTTGTTCGACGTTCTATCACCTATAAAAATTAATGTACTTTAACCTGGACCACCCTGTATACCTAAGCAGCGATTTTTTTTGCGATCTTTTGTCTTTGATATTTTGTTTTCCGATCTTTTGCCTTTTGTCTTTCGGTCTTTCGTACTTTCAATCTTTCATACTTTCGATCTTCTGTATTTTTATTCTTTTGTTTTTCATGTTTTGCCTTTTCGATCTTTTGTTTTTCCATCTTCTGTATTTTCAATCTTTTGTAGTTTCGATCTTTTGTTTTTCAATCTTTTGTAGTTTTGATCTTTTGCTTTTTCGATCTTTTGTTTTTCGATCTTTTGTATTCGATCTTTTGTCTTTCGATCTTTTGTTTTTCGATCTTTGTTCCGTCACCCAACAGAAGTCATGACCAAATTGGATGAAAGACGGTGCGGAAAATCTATTTCAGGCAATTTTTCCAAAAGGAAAATGTGTCTGTAAAGTGATACTTTTCGTATAAATAAATGGATTCATGATGGATTTGATATTTTCCTAGCCCATTAGCGCACTCCAAGTAAACTCTACGCTATATCAGCCTTGAAAACAGTTTTTGTAAATATCTCAGAAATGAGAAAAACGTGTTTTACTTTATTCCGAAAACCGCATATTGATGCGATGCTCCGTTAAGAAGTTATCCTATTTTCAATTTTTAGCATTAACGGATTTTGACCAAAATTGAATCCGATCTTTATATTGTACACTATTTTACCTGAAAATCGTTTCGGTGGTTCAGGAGCTATCGTGGGCTGGATAGACATGCACACACGGACAGACTTCACTACGATATTGGTAAGATAGGTCTAAACACACCCAAATATAACACATTTTCGGCGTTATCGGATTTTTTTTTCCTCAAAAACAATACCTTCTCAAGCCATTGCTTGGTGGGCAAGGATTAAACAAAAATTGCCAGCAGGCACCTACAGCCATCCATTAGACCTAGTTTTTCTGAGTGTTGAGGTAGGTTGATTTTTGTTCAAAATTAAAATTTTTATCAATTTATGAAAACTAAGTTACTCTAATGTCGTTTCGTTGATATACAGGGTGTCCCATTAAGGATGGCAGCCAGATTTATCTCAGATACAAGTACAGCCATGACTTCGGGAAAAAAATTTTTATAACAAAATTGGCCCTGTGAATTTACCTAAAATATTTTTCAAATCAAATCAAATCAAATATTATTTATTTTGACAACAAAGTTCTCTTGTATACATCCAATTAATAATTTTAATTTTGCTAAAAAAGGACTATTTCGCAATTAGCAAACAGTTCCCGCCAAGATCTTGTTGAACTTGCGTAAAATAGCCCTTTTCAAATTTCAAAAATTTTTGCTTCTGTAGCTCCCCTCTAGAGGGCAGTAATAACATCTCCCAACTATAAAAATTGAATTTTATGACAAAACTCTTTCTGTATAATTTGGACCTCTCACGTGTACCTCTTTCTCACATCCCCACCCGTATGCAATGAAAATGTCACTTTTTATGTAAATTTTATGAACCAAACCGACTCTTACTATTTAATTGACTTATTAAAAAAAACCTAAAATATACAAATATTCTTGATTTTTCGTTTAAATTAAAACTTTTTCAAAACAGGAAATTTTTTAAAAGTACCAAATTAAAAAATTTAAATTTCTTAAAAAATTCAGATACAAACCCATTAATATTTTTACTTGAAATTGTCAAGCGATATTCATTTAAGATATTACAAAAATCCGCAAGTCAAAATTTGACTTAGTTTTGAAGATATTTAAAAAATAATTTTGTTTGTGTATTACGTGGTGAGACGAGACCTTATTTTATTACTTGCATGTGTCACACCTGTTATAATTTTTGGACAATTTGATGTTTATTGACGTTTTATAATTGTTTGTCAAAAACAAATTATAAAACGTCAATAAACATTAAATTGTCCAAAAATTATAACAGATGTGTGTGCAAATAACAAAATAAGGTCTCGTCAACGTCTCGTCTCACCACAATACACAAAGAAAACCATTTTTTAAATATCTTCAAAACTAAGTAAAATTTTGACTTGCGGGTTTCAGTAGTATCTTAAATGAATATATTGACAACTTCAAGTAAAAATATTAATGGGTTTGTATCTGAATTTTTTAAGAAATTTAAGTTTTTTGATTTGGTACTTTTAAAAAATTTCCTCTTTCGAAAGAATTTTAATTTAAACAAAAAATCAAGAATATTTGCATTTTTTAGGGTTTCTTAATAAGTCAAATATGTGGGGAAGTGAGAAAGTGAGAGGTCCAAATTATGCAGAATTTTTCAAGGAATACGAATATGGTAAGTTTTGTCATAAAATGCAATTTTTATAGTTGGGAGGTGTTATTACTGTCCCCTAGCGGGGAGCTACAGAAACAAAAATATTTTAGGTGAATTCACAAGGCCTGATTTTGTCATTAAAACATTTTTCCCGAAGTCGTAGCTGTACTAGTATCTGAGATAAATCCGGCTGCCATCCGTAATGGGACACCCTGTATATATATAAGATTTTCTTTACTCCACTTACAGACAAACCTTGATGGTATGACAAATTTCGTTGAAAATTTATGAAATTCTCAATATAAATTCAAATCCTTGTTTCGCTAGCTGCGTGGTATGTAAGTAATGATCTTTAAAAAAAAAAATATATCTCAAAAACTGTGCCTCTGATGAACTTTGGCGTTTTAAATATTGTTAAAAATATAATTATCTAATTTTGATGACTTCATTTTGCTAGCTGCTGTGGTTCTCAAATTATGATTTTTTAAACTTATTTGAATCCCTAACTTGCAGCCCCTCACCCCCACCAAAATTTAATGGATTTATCCACGGGCACCCCAAAATTTTTGTGTCAAATTTGGTGAAAATCGGTTCATCGGTTCTTGAGTTATAGTGTCCCAGGCTAGAGGTGTTGATTTTCGTTACTTTTGAATACTCGTTACTAATCGTTACTATCGTTATTTTGATTACTGTAAGTGTATTCAATTTAATGTTACAATAATTGTATGATTGAATTAAATACAGTTACAGTAATCCAAGTAACGATAGTAACGAATATATAAAATGACTACTTAGTAGTCGAGTAACGATTAGTAACGCGTATTCAAAAGTAACGAAAATCAACACCTCTACTGCAAGCGTTCAAACAACATTGCCAGATTATCACGTCCTACTTTTTGTTATTGTTACCTTTTACAAATACAATTTAAATGCGTTAGTTACTTAAGTTACCATAGTTACTCCCTGATTATCGATTACCGACTTTCAAGTGATAACTGAATACCAAAATAATCGAAGGAATCAAAGTAATCAAAGTAACGAAAGTAATCATTTAATTTTCGGATCGGTATTCGTTCCTCCGTTATTTGTCGAGTAACGAGTACTCGAGTAACAAATAGATACTTTTTCAACACCTCTATCCCAGGCAGACAGAGAGACACCACAAAATTTTTTAGGCTTTTTGACCCAAAAAACTGGCTGAAAGTAAAAAAAAAAATTCGTCGATTCCAATAGCCTTTTATACTTATAGTATCCATAACTTTTTTTTTATCAAGTATCATTGGCATTTACACGTTAAAATTTTAACCTTATGTTAACTTTTGTTCTGTAATAATTGGGGGGTTATTCTTGTTTACAAATAAAGACGGGCCCTAGCTACATGGTCACTGATTGTGATCAAACTCTGTTTAAACCTCGGTTTAAACCATATATATTTTTTTAAAGAGGGTTTGGTATTATTTTTGTTAGCTCTGACCTACCTGGCATGTATACTTTACCCATTAATAATATTTGAAAAAACCCAAAATGGCTTGGATCCTTTTATGGGATCGCGGGTGAAACAAATAGACCGGTTCAAAAACAGGAAAAATAATTTCCGCGGTGAACCTTCAAGCTAGTAAAATATTGGCCTACTTTATATGCTGAAGTCGAAAATCGAAATATAACGAACCCAGGGCAGTTTCCCTCACTCTTGATCTTCTCTCCATAGTATCAGAGTGGGAGAAGCACACGCGACTATTCGCGAAAACTGCGGCCAATAAAGGCACCCAAAGGCTCTCATACATAGAAGGATATTATAATAAAGCGAAAAAATGTAATATTAATTAATTTTCATTAAAACTAATTACCGAATCGGCAAAAAACATAAAAGTAAAAATTCTATCATTTATCCCTAGATAAGGAATAATTTTATTAAAATCCAAAATCCAACATACCGGCCACCAAATACGGCAAAGCGGTATTTCAAAAAATAAAAATAAAAAGGAAAATAAAACAAATATTATTAACGCTTAACTTAAGAATTAAACTAATTTGATGGCAAAGGACAGACTTTAACTACCGGACGCTTAAACATACCAGTCTTGGTTTTGACATTAACCACACGGGTTACACCATCACGCCCAGGACACACCGAATCTATTTTCCCAAGTCTCCACTGGAGAGGAGAAACGTACGTTATCTTCCTTTAATACAACGAGAGTACCGGGTTTTATAAGAGAGGTATCCCATTTACCCCTTTGCTGCATCGACTCCAAAAGGTTTGATGTAATTGGGTTAATAACTGCCACCTATCAAGTCTATTGATTTGAATAGAACTAAGATCATGGTAAGGGACAGTAGAAAAGTGGGCTAAAGTGAGAAAGTGTCCAGGAGTCAAACAAGAGAAATCGTTTGGATCACTACTCAGAGAGCATAATGGTCGGGAGTTGAGAACTGCCTCAACCTGGGTGAGGACAGTATACATCTCCTCATAGGTAAGGATCTGTTCCCCTATTATTTTTACTAAATGCGATTTCACGCTTTTAATGTCTGCCTCATGAAGCCCTCCAAAATGAGGGGCGGAAGGCGGCAAAAATTGCCACTCAATTTTTTCATCAGCAGCGGCATTTGCCATGCAATCAGCTAAATATTTAGCCGAAGCAACGTAGTTAGTGGCATTATCACTATGTATTCGAGAGCACCTTCCTCTTCGGCTTATAAAACGACGCAATGAAGCAAGAAATACGAAGGCGGATAAATCCGAAACTAACTCTAAATGTACACTCTTAGTGCTACAGCAAACAAATAGAGATAAATATGCCTTCTGAGTACGACACCCTCTATAGCGAGCCATACTAATTTGGAAAGGTCCACCAAAATCTACAGAAACACATTGGAAAGGTTTGCATTGCGTAATGCGATAGCTAGGTAAATCACCCATTTTTGGTTCTATAGGCTTAGGATTCACCCTAAAACAGCGAAAACAACTCTGGACAATGGCTCGTTTTGGACTCAATATCCAAAATTGTTGTACTATAAAGTACTGCAAAGCTTGCTGTCCACAATGTAAATATCTCTTATGAAAATCTTCAATTATAAGATCAGTGAGTCTATGTTGGCAAGGTAACAATGCAGGATGTTTTTGTTCAAAGTCTAATTGAGAATAAACTAACCGACCGCCCACCCTGAGAATCCCATCACTATCAATAAATGGATTTAATTTTCTCAAAGGCTTGGAGCAAAGCCGTTGATCTCGAATATTAGCAATGTCGTGATGAAATACTTCATACTGCACCTTTTTTACAACACAGAGCAAAGTTTGAGATAGCTCCAGGTCCGTAAAAGGCTCCATTTTAAGAACAGAGTCGACTTTAAATTTAAAATTAACAAAACGTCGCCAGTACGTTAAAAGACCTAAGATTTTCTGCAGGCAAGAAAATCTATCTAGAATCCAGATAATTGGATCATAACCCGTTGATACCATGAAAACTAGAGATCCTTCTTCAGGCAAAGGCTTATTTACCAAAAAAGACTCAATTTTTGGCCACTGTTCCATGGGCAGAGATAGCCAAGGTGGCCCCGCCCACCATAACGCACAATCGACTAATTGAAAAGGAAGTATGGGTCGACTGGCTAGATCGGCATGGTTGTTTTCTGATCTGATGTGATACCAGCAATCAGGTGCTACATTATCTTGGATCTGATTGACCCGATTTGAAACAAAAGTATGCCATCGATGAGGAGGCGACTTTATCCAACCAAGGGCAATTATCGAATCCGACCAGGCATAACTTATAAACATTTGGAATGCTATAGGTGTCCAAGACAAACTTAAGCAATTTAGATGCCATTAGAGCAGCACTTTAGTCTAGGAAGACTCAATTTCTTAAGGGGAGCGACTTTACTTTTTGCATAGAGCAAATAGGTATATATAGAACCATTTGCAGAAACTAGGCGAGAGTATACGCAACTTCCATAACCAAATTCTGTGGCGTCCCCAAAAGTGTGAAACTCTAAACAAATATATTCAGAGAAAAAACAATATCGAGGTATTTCTAAGCAAGATAAACTTGATAAGTCATTTTTATAATCTGTCCACTTTTGAGCTATGTCAACGGGCACTTCAGCGTCCCAATCTAGGTCTCTAGCCCATAAGCACTGCATTAGTGGTTTAACTAAAAGAGTTATAGGGCATAAAAGACCTAAGGGGTCAATTATCCTAGAAATCTCGGAAAGTATAGTTCTCTTAGTACATGATGAATTGAAAAGTTGTATAATATATGAAAATATGTCCTTTTCAGGAGACCATCGCAGTCCAAGAACTTTCAAGTAGGTCACATTTACTATCTAAAGCCAGAGGTTGTTGGAGAATATCTGATGGGATAGTCGCTAAAAAAATCAGCATTATTACTAGACCATTTTCTCAAGAGAAAACCTCCCTCATGCAATAAACCAATTAGCTCATTTTTAACCTCTATAGCTTCCTGGAGTGAAGGAAAAGAGCAAGAAGCATCATCTATATAAATCTTAGACTCGAGAATATTGGCTGCTCTAGGAAATCTCTCCTTTCCTATAGCCAGTTGCAAGAGACATCTTAAAGCCAGAAAAGGAGCTGAGTTAACCCCATAAGTTACAGTTTTAAGCCTATGGTCTTGAACAAGCTCCATAGTATACGTTGATAATCTTGATGGTCTTCATGCACAAGAATTTGCCTTTACATCATTTTTATATCAGCGGTAAAAACTACCGGAAATCTTCGAAAACTCAACAATATACTAGATATTTCATTTTGCAGCTTAGCGCCGACTGCCAAGGTATCATTTAATGACTGATTTTGTGGCCGACATGAGGCGTCGAACACAGCCCTAAGTTTAGTTGTAGTACTATTCACCTCATGGTGAGGGATATAATAATGGCGCTGCATTATGTCAGAGCAAGCAACAGAGATAGGTTCCATGTGGTTAAGATCCAAATATTCTTGTATGAACTTGGAATAGGCCTCAAATAAAGGCGGATCTTTGAGCAAACGCCGGCCGCTCTAAGCTATGATATCTCTTCAATGCTATGGAGCGAGAGTCAGAAAAAAGCGGTTCTCCTTTGAGAAAGGGTAGTTTCACAAGAAAACACCCATTTAAAGGGCGGGAATGAGTTTCTCTACAAGAAATTTCAGCCTGCTGAAATTTAGAGCGAGGTATCTCCTCAATCTTCCAAAATCGCTGTAAGGTTTTATTCAAATCTGGACTATCCTCGGTAAAAGTTACAAAAGAACTATGTCCTACAGGATTAGTTCTACCCATTACAATCCATCCAAACAAAGTATTGATTGCGATTGGTTCAAATGTCTCACCACAAACCTTTTCCGGCAATAAGATTAGTGAGAAAAGATCCACCCCAATTAAGGCGTCAATGGGCCCAGGAATATGAAAAGTATCATCAGATAAAGAGAGGTTTTTCAAATAGGACCACCTTTCTTGCGAAAAGGCAGTACTGGACATAGATTGGCACACTTGAGGGAGTACAATGCACTCAATAGTGAAAGATAAGCCCTTGTTACCTACGGGAGAGACTGTACAGGAAGTTATACCTTTTGAGGTCACAGATGTCATATCACCTAGGCCATTAATAGACACATTTAATTGAGCACGACTTAGACCTAATTTTTTAAACCATCTCTCAGATAAAAAATTGCCTTGACTAGCACTGTCACCTAAGACTCTGAGAGTGTGAAAGTTACCATGAACGTCCATGAAATTAACTTTTGCGGTTGCCAGAAGCGAAAATGAACCATTAGAATCGGTAAAGTTTATTGAGGCAGTATCACAGAGCGCGGGATCATTTCTCAAAGCGGGTTGTTGAGAAGGTTGAGTTTGCGGGGATTCAAAATGTAAAAGACTATGATGGCGGCTATTCGGATTATTGCAAACAGAGCAAAAGTTATTAGAATTGCATTTTTATAGTTTATGTGAACTTAAACAATTTACACATAGACGATGGCGTTTGACAAGCAAGTATCGTTCATGAGGAGATTTACTGAGAAAAACAGTACAATTATAGACCGAATGCCTGGATTGGCAGATCCCACAATTTTGTGAGTTGCCATTATTAGGATTCGGTGTATTAACATAAGTTATTGCAAGCAGGGCTTCGATTATAACTTCCTCTATTATTTAAGCGTGAGCTAGGAGAAGATTTAATCGAAGGCTGAACTGAGCCACCACTTTTTGATTTATCATCTTGGGTACAGATCAAAGTATCTAATACCTTACAACGATTATTTAAAAATACTTTTAATTGCGTGTAATTGGGCATATCAAATTTGGCATGCTCCATTTCAAACCTCTGCGAGGTATCTGAATCGATTTTTAAAAGTAATAAATTGAAAAGCACAAAGTCCCACTCTGCAGTAGGAAAATTCAATACTTTTAAAGCTTCCACGTTCTCGCAGAATATATCTACTAAATTACGCAAAGCGTGGTTCTGAGGGCTTGAAATTTTAGGTAAATTCAATATTTCATGAAAATAAGTTGTGGCCAATAAACTACGATTATCGTACCTCTGCACCAAAGTATCGTACGCAATGAGGTAATTATCATCAGTTATCGGGATATTTTTTAACAAGCCAAGAGGCTCATCAGAAACTAAAGTAAGAAGCAACTGAAACTTTTGTGCGTTTGAAAAGTGAGCTGCATGATGCACAGAACTTTTATATAAATCAAAAAATGTGGGCCAGCTTTTTAAATGACCTGAAAAACAAGGTATATCCATTCTAGGCATATTAAAATTAACGTGCGGGGTACTATGGTGCCCTGTTGGTGATGGTGGAACCGACAAAGTGACGTCATGCCTTATGCATAACTCATTATAAGTGCATTTTACAGAAAAAAATTGTTCGTCAACCTCAATACATATTTCATCTTGTTGATCTAAAGCAGAATCCGTCATCTTTTTATCCGAAATAATATCTAAATGTAACTTATTAAACTCCAAATAGTAAGTTTCTAGAAGAGAATAACGAGCTTTAAAATCATTAATTTTTGACGGATCTGACGAGGCTAACAAGGACAAATCATACATCTCTTTGATCCTTTTTATAAAGACTTTCCGTTTATTTATTTTCGAGCTGTCCGACATTTTTAAAATGAACCCTGTATATTATTGGGAAAGCAAAATTTAGTTAAGGTGTGTCCTTTACTTGCCACCAAATACCAACAACGCAAAAAAAAACGCAACAAAAAAATTAAGCGAGCGTATTAAAATTTAAAAAATAAAATTCCAAGGGCAAGGCAAGAAAAAAACTAAGAAAATAATTCCTTATCTAATTTATTTCGCGATCGGCCGTGCACATTTGTGTACGGTCACTTTAACTTATTGTAGGTATTTCAAAATTCCAATGAAACATATCTTTTTTGCCGATTTATTTTTAAAATGCAAATATATTTTTAAAAATGATTAAATAAAATTTAATTGCTGTTCAAATGCGGTTCGAATGGACCCAAAATGGCTTTTGGATCTTTTTATGGGATTGCGGGTCAAACAAATAGACCGGTTCGAAAATAGGAAAAATAATTTCCGCGGTGAACTTTCAAGCTAGTAAAATATTGGCCTACCTTATATGCTGAAGTCGAATATCGAAATAGAACGAACCCAGGGCAGTTTCCCTCGCTCTTGATCTTCTCTCCATAGTATCAGAGTGGGAGAAGCACACGCGACTATTCGCGAAAACTGCGGCCAATAAAGGCACCCAAAGGCTCACATACATAGAAGTATATTATAATAAAGCGAAAAAATGTAATATTAATTAATTTTAATTATAACTAATTACCAAATCGACAAAAAACATAAAAGTAAAAATTCTATAATTTATCCCTAGATAAGGAATAATTTTATTAAATTTATCCAAAATCCAACAATATTTTTGTTTAAGAGCCCTATTCACAAATTATTTATTTTTTAAATTATTTTACAAGTTTAATTAAAGCAAATGTTTTTTTTATTAGACTATGGTGGTTCATTTATAGCTTAAGATGTTTGTAATGTATATGACAATTGTAAAGGTTATGTACATTTTGGAATAATAAAACATTTAGTCTTAAATCTTTTTTTTAAATAATACTAATACATACAAAGGTACAAAATTTCCATATTTAATAGAGCAAAATTTGGCTGCCAAAAGTTAATAAAACAAAGTAATTGCAGATTTATCAATACCAAGAAAAATCAATTTGAAGTTTTTAATCGGTTAAGAGCTTCGGTAGTTCTTATCCGATTAAAAAAATCTCTATTTTTCCAAAAAATGTCGGTTACTTCGTTTTAATTTTGGGCTGCCGAAGTTAAGATAGGGTCGAAATTTTAACACGTAAATCACTGTGATACATGATAAAAATAATTCACTGTAGCTGGCTAATAATATAAAGCTAAATAAAAAGGTCAACTTACGGAAAGGTATAAATATTCGCGATTATACAGGCACAATTCTTTCATTCGTATCTTTAAGATACAGGTGTGCGACTACTATCCATATGACATAAGTTATATTTTTCAAAACTTTAATAATTTTTAACACAAAACGAAGAAAAATACCAAAACACTTCTAAAACTTAAATTAAAAACACAACAATTTAATTTCAACAAATAATTTGACAACAAATCGCAAAAAAATTACAATTGCTAAGGAAAGCGACAAGTTACTTTTGTTATTGAAGTGGTACTTTGCAAATTTAATTTAGTTTTATTTTTTTACGATGCTGTATAAACTCAGCAGCGGACAGGAAAGAATGTAAAAACTCAAAAAAAAAATTCAGATTTTTGCCCCAATTGGTTATACACCTAATGTATGATTTTCTTTAACCTTCTCAATTTTTTATAGCTTATTTCTCGTTGAAATTAGAAAATCATTAAAATCAAATGCAATTTGTTTATGCATATACAGTTTTATTGTATTGAAACTATTAGGCCAGCAGCGGGTCAGACTTTTAAATATATGGTGACCCAAAAGCGCAGAGATATTTAAAAAATTAAAGTCTTTAATAGTATTGAGTGTAGTCTTCAAAATTTTTTTGCCGATCATCATATCAATTCTAATTGTGTTTGGTGCTGCGCGTAACAAACTGTGTTCAAGTCCCGACCAAAGCGCAGGCAACTTTTTTTAACTTTTCGTTACCCCTGGTTTGGAATTGTTGTTTACGGTTTTGAATGAATTTTGGTATTAAAAATTATTATCGCCCATTGCGATTAGACATAGTAATACATAAAAGTTGATCTCATTCTTCCAGAACTTAATACTTACGACTAGTTTGATTTTACACTTTAACAGTGGGAACCAAGAATTTTAAAATTAGTTGAATGGCTTGGTCGATCCGAACCCTGAGAATTCGGGTTCCTATACTGTGACAATGACCGTGGCATGAAGTTTCAAAATTTATTATCATGATTTCGCTGGCCCAATTGGTAGGGCGTTGGCGTACAAAGGCAAAGGTTCTGAGTTCAATTTCCTACCGGAGCCAAAATAGTTTTTTTCAATAATTTTTTTCTGGTTTAAGTTCACTTCACACAATTGTTGTTTACGGTTTTGAGTAAAACCTTGCATTGTTGAATTTGGGTATAAAAAAACCCGTGTTGCAGTATTTTTCCAGCAAATTCAACCAACAAGACCGAAACTCCTGGGTAGTATTTTTTATTATGATAGTTTGACTGTGTTTTTGCAAAATCTCTTTCAATTTATTTTATAACTCTTTATATTGTGTATATATGTACTTGTACGGGAACGTTCTATCGCCGAAAAATAATAGATAGTTCGCGAGAGATCGAATACCCTATATAAGCGGCCGGACATCGCGAGACGAGGCAGTAAAATCCAAATCATCTAAAACTGTTTGTATACTTCCGCCTAGAACTCCATCATCTAAGTACCAGAGGTTAATTTCAGATTCAAGATCTTGAATAATAGGGTGAAAGCGAGACAGAACGTTCTAGCATCATAAAGGATAGATAGATCAAATACCCTATCTATATAAGCTGCCGGATATCGCTCGACAAAGCAGTCAGAGATAACGAGCTCTAGAAGTCGTGAGATATTAACACGAAGTTAATAAGCTTATTTGAGTAATGAGTTATTAGTGAGTTTTTGTGCCGTTATTGTATATACATTGAGTTGCCGAAATAAATTGACATATTGTTTTTGACTTTTACTTGTTTTGTTGGTTGTGAACCCGTAACAATATTACATCTGTCTTCGTACTAACGTCAAATTTTGTCTCAAGTCCGAGGCTACAATGACTGATACTGCAATTCGGCGATTGGTCTACTCAGTTAAAATGTACATACGTTTCATATTTTCTTTTCAGTCATCATCATTACCATTCATACTAGCATATAAATAAGGTAGTTAGCAGAAGCACCGACCGAGGGTGTTCACAGGCTCGAGCGATTTGACGCCTCTAAGCGCTCGGCACTTCTCTAACTACCTTATTCAAATGATTCTACTTATACTCGTACTAAGGAGCCTTTTAATTCGTTTTGATTTTGTTTAAATACGTTTTTGTTTTCACGTGATTTATTGACTGTTTAACGCTCACCCGAGAGGCATAGGGGACCATAGATAAAGGATTTTTGCTTCGGATCAGTCAGTTTTTATTAGATAGGCAACTCTGGCTGTTTGACAGATCATTAACTATGTGGCGATCACTACTGAGCTTAGTGACGAACTAAAAGTTAAGGCGGGAAATTTGAATCGCCTTTTATAATAAAAGTTCCTTAATTTTAAAGTTTTTTTTGAAATTTTTAATCAGTCAATATTTTATAAAGACATACAATGTCTTTATAAGATATAAACAGATTGAAAATGATATATAAAGTGCAATAAATAAAACATTTTTTAAATTAGTTTTTATTATTATAAACAAAGCTACAAATAAAAACTAAATTAACGACTAACTATAGATGAAATAATACATAGTCTAATTGATTGGTGAAATAAATTATAAACCAAACACTATCTAGTATATTGCTTTTAACATTTCTGGTGAGTGATGAGTGAATAAATAATGAGACAGTTGTTTGTGAAGAGAATCATTCTTAAATGTCTACTTTTTAACAGCTTGACGAAAATCTGACGTGATTTAAAAGTACCTCCTCGCCTTGGTTGTAAGTTGTGTAGGGTATGTTTCAAAGCGGTATATACATAGCTTATCAGTGGTCGCACATATCATCCAAAAGCTGAAAATAATTTAAAAAATCAACTTATAACCACGTTAATCATAGGTACTAGATTAAAGATAAAGATTTAAAATTAAGGAATAAATTTATTCAAAGTACATTACGCTGCTGGGTAATCCCTCGTTTACTCATCAGTTAAACACAAATTTAGTGTTAATTTTGTATGTGTCTCCCTTTTACTTAATATCAAAAGAAAGAGATAGACATAAAATTAACACAAAATTTTTGCTTAATTGATGAGCAAATAAGGCACCTACCAGGCATTGGAAACCTGTATTCAGTGTTACTTAAAGTAAGCGATAAGAAGGTAAAAGGTACTACCAATACAAATTTTATCAAATGCCAATCTAACCTCAAATGGAAAACTTACCTTAAAATTTCTTGCAAAACTATGCATCTTATACTCGTCTGAACTTTAGACACTTCACCCAGGAAAGCAACTAGAAATTCTCATTGTTTAATAGTTAAAAATTGCAAAAATTAGAAATTTAACAAAATTTAATTTTAATGCGTCACAGCAGCGAAGAATACCTATAAATATAGATTTAAAATGAACCCGAAATAAAATGCGGTGGAAGAGGTTTTTCTACCTGAATAAAAGGGGGACGGAAAATCCAAACCACAGATAATTCTCAAAAAATATAGAATAAGGAATAAACGCGCGACCGCAGCGCCTCTTTTCAGCTTAGTGAGAACTTTAACCTAAGGACCTGTTAAATTGCAATTGAGTTTCTTAGGCATGTAGGGGACTCTAAGTTCTTTAAATTAATGGCGATCGAGGATCTCGATGCTAATTTTCTATGTTACCGGTATATGAAACGGTGATTCAATTGCAACCTTGTAACGTAAATAAGGGCATTTCAAGTATCAACAAAAAATAAGTAATAAAATATGTAATTTTAAATGAAATGATACGCTGATTTGAAAACAGAATACAACAAGGGGTCATTTTATAAAAAAATACCAACTTTATATAATATGTCAAAAACTAAAAGTGATAGAATGCAGTTTTTATATTGAAACTTCTTTAGAAACAGCGGAAACCCCACACAGTATCAAATTTGGGACACCCTGTACCTTAAAAAGCTTTGGTTTTGATGTTCGTGAATATTCGTGAATATTTACAAAAAACTATTATTTCAGAAAATTAAAAAACATATGTATATGCATGATTCGTTTGTCCCTTTTTCTTTATTTTGTGTAAAACTATAAAAATTGTAATTGCAAAGTTGACAAATACCCAATATTCGTGGGTGGGTTTAGCCTTCAAAATAGTTAACAAAAATTCTAAGAAACTATTTACACCTACTTATCTGAGGGCACGGCAGTGCCTCGCCAAGTTCGCGCTGCCGTACCGTCTTTTCTTGAAACATTTCAGCCCATTTTTGACCTATCTAAATGGGCTACAAACCTCACAGTCGTAGATCTTCATAGACTTAACAACCCCTCCAAGTTTCATGGACTTCCATTAAGTAGTAAAGTAGTTACGAAATTTCAAAAAACGTCGAAATTGCCACTCACTCACTGACTCACTCACTCATGTATAGATCATCAAAATTCTACTGTACTTCCAGACATGCTACAAAGCTGAAATTTGGCAGACTGATAGAAATTATGATTAAACCCCTGGAAAAAATCAAAAAACCCCAAAATTTTAATTTACTCCCCTCCCCTATACCTGTAAAGTTATGTAAAAGTAACATTGTCCACTTCCAGAAATGCTAGAGAGCTGAGCTTTGGCAGACTGATAGGAACTATGATAAAACTATAGGAAAAAATTAAAACACCCCAAAACTGTAATTAAATCCCTTCCCTATAAATGTAAAGTTATGTAAAAGTAACATTGCCCACTTCCAGACACGCTAGAGAGCTGAGCTTTGGAAGGCCGATAGTAACTATCATAAAAATATAGCAAAAAATTAAAACACCCCAAAATTCTAATTTACTTCCTTCCCCTATAAATGTAAAGTTATGTAAAAGTAACACTGCGCACTTCCAGAAACGCTGGAGAGCTGAGCTTTTTAAGCCTGAAAGATACTATTATAAAACTATAGGAAAAAAATTCAAAAACACCAACATTTTAATTTACTTCCCTCTCCAGTAAATGTAAATTTATATAAAAATAACATTGCCCAGTTCCAGAATCGCTAGAGCGCTGAGCTTTGGAAGGCTGATAGAAACTATGATAAAACCATGGGAAAAAATTTAAAAACCCCAAAATTTTTATTTACTCTCTTCCCCTATAAATGTAAAGTTATGTAAGAGTAACATTACCCACTTCCAGAAGGCTCGAGAGCTGAGCATTGGAAGAATAATAGGAACTATGATAAAACTATAGGAAAACATTTAAAAACACGAAAATTTTAATTTACTTTCCTCCCCTATACATGTAAAGTTATGTAAAAGTAACATTGTCTACTTTCAGAAAAGCTAGAGAGCTGAGCTTTGGAAGGCTAATAGGAACTATGATAAAAACATGGGAAAAAATTAAAAAACCTCAAAATTTTAAGTAAGGCATTGCAAAAGTTTTGAACAATATTCCGCATACTTTAGGTACTACTTTAAAAATTAAATATTAACCAATTCCTTTAAAAAAGAAGTAAAATCATAACAAAAATATTTCATGTAAAAAAAGCCAAGTACGCGAAAATGGCATTCCGTAAAAAGAATTGAGATAAAAGTAAAGCCAAGTTCTCCAATGCAAATTTCAAAATGAAATGTTCTTACTAGTTTGGAATAGCTAGGAATGGAATAAAAGCAAAACTAGAAAGACAAATATTAACTTTTGTTTTTTTTTCAGAAGACACCAATAGCATTAGTGAAGAGTCCCTTCAAGAACCACACACTTCGGCTGAAACTCCCGATCAGCCTACCACTAGTAACATACATTCCTCTCCGTTCAAAAGTGAAGGTAGCGTGTGTTCGGATGACGGAGTCTACAACAAACATTTGGAAAAGGTACTAAAAGCGTCACCCACGGACTTGTTAACCTCAAAATGGATAGCTAACGCTTGTTATAACAAATCACCTTGCGTTAAACGTTGTGAAGCCTTTTTGGTGGCAACACTGATATTAGTGTTTCCACACTTATACACTTACTTGAGATTAAGTGAGAAATTGTTGAACCTTCGTCTATAGCTGGCAATTTGGCACACATACAAATAAAAATTTTGGTGAAATCCGTAAAAAATACATTTACATAAACCAACATTTTAAATTCAGAAAATATGAGAACAATCAGCGATTTACACAGAACAAGGTGATCGCACTTCGAAAGCTCGCGCATCCAAATCGGTAAACCTAGCTAACGTAGGTCAAACTTATTATAAAATGACGCGCCTACCTCTATTTTAGTGATACGAACAGCGCAAATCCAGAAAAAACAGTGCTGACAACAGAGGCAGGGCCAGAAAGACTTTAACCTTTTTCCGCTTTATTACTATTTTCACTAGCGATTAAATTCCTTTATTGAGTTAAACTATTGATGAAATACATGAAAATTTTAATAGAATTACAAACTCAAATTATTAAAAAATTAGTCAAATTTTAAAATTATGTATTGATTGTTTACCTCAAAATATATTTTATTTTATCCTACGCGAGTGGCTTTTTAAATGTATTTTTTAGCAAATTTGTTATACCATGCAATATTTTATATGATTTTTTATTTATAGTAAAAACCTAGATTTATGATTTCAATTGTTTAAAAATATTTGTTTAAGAGCAGTTCGCACAGTAAAATAAATGTCTATTATTTTTTATTTAGAAAATTGTCATTACATAAAAAAGTTCAAAAATATTAGATTTATACAAATGTGCGAAAATTGAGGCTTTCAAGTTTTCAAAATGGTGCTTGAAATCGATTATCTTTGCCCGATTTTCAACGAGATTTTTAATATTAACCTTTAGAAAGTACCCATTTCTTTGACCACACCCATTTTTTCATTGAAAGTGTGTTTATTTTTTTCTAAGGAAGTCTAAAGGTATTAGATCAGTCGAAACCTTATTTTACCTTTTTTTTTAATTTTCTTAGCACAACAATGGCTCACTCAAGGGCAGTTCAAAAAAGCGAAAAATCACCAGCGGTCCCGGTCGGGGACGGGCACGGGCGAAGAAACGCGAGGAACCACCGCCGTCCGTCGTACCAATGTATCATAGTCAAATTAGCGGCGACAAGAATACCATTAAGATAAAGATAAGGAAGAGTAATATAACTACCAATGTACAGCCTGTAAGTTTGTAAAATATTTTCATGCTAAACGCTGTGATATCAAGAGTCGGAATAAATTTCGAGAGTTTTGATTTGCGGAAAACTAAATTGAGCATGTAAAATGTTAGATCAGTGCGACTGGTTTGGGAGCGAAACATGATGTATGACGATTTGATTTTGGTTTTGCATGCATGGGATTTCGCAGTTATACATAATAGCGCAGGCTATATTAGCGAATGGCCATAACAGCGCAGGCGAAAATAGCGCAGGTCAAAATAGCGCATTATCAAAATAGCGAAGGCCAAAAGAGAGCAGGTCGGGCGAAAAAATATCGAAACACCAAATTTGCTATTTTGGTCATGTGCTATTTTTCGCGGGATCCTAAAGGGTGTGAATCCGAACCGAGTTTGGTATGGTTCGGTTTGGATTCACACCCTTTAGGATCTCGGAAAAGAAACCAGGGAATTTTTTTTTTTTTTTAAATATGTTGGTTCGGTTCGGTTCCAGAACGAGATGTTCAATTTGCTTCGGAAATTATTAGCGAAAACTGGGAAGAAGACATGACCAATATTTTTTGGCTTGCGCTATTTTGGTCATGCGCTATTTTGGCCTGCGCTATTTTGGCCATGCGCTATTTTTACCATGCGCTAGTATGGCAATGCACTCACTATTTTGGCTATACGCTATTTTGGCCCATGCTATTATGGCCTGCGCGATTTTGACCTGCGCTATTTTGTACTGCTGCAAATAGACAAACAATAGATCTCGCTTTGACTCGAGAATGTATGACATATTTTAATGAAATAGACATACGTCAAACTTATCAGAATCAAATTTATTTAAGTTAAAATCAAAGGAGGGAATATCACTCCTCTATACTCTAGCCTTGTTTAGAGAAAGTATAAAATATTACACCTTCCGTCCTTGTTAATTCGTAAGCGTCGGAAAATAAAAATAAATTATTTTTAACAATCATTTACAGGGGGTAACGGACAAACGTGTTTGTTTATGCAGTGCAGACGTAAAAATCCCCCCTTCTGTTAACTTTTGAACGGAATTAGATATCAACTTCAAACCAAAAGCATGTTAAATGGTATTAACTTTACTGCTTTCTGACGTATTGCTTTGAATCGTGGTGTGAGCGTAAGACCATAGTCACTAACAACTTTAAATTCTTAAATTATAAAGGCGGTCGCGTGATACATTGTTTAAAAAGTATTTTAATTCTGTATGTATGTGTAATACTCACGGAGTTATGTGTGTTTATATTTGTGTTGCAACTCCTTCCTGTCTTCAGCAGTTTCAGATATTGAATTGAAGTAAAACCTATAATTAATGGTAACATTGCAGTTACTTTTAAGGGTACCCCTTATTACCGTAATGTTGCCTTAAGACTATAAGGTCACTGACATCTTTAAAGTCGAGTGATACCTTGTTTAAAAGGTATTTTTATTCTCTATTTAATACTATTAATTTTAAGAAAAAATATTTTATACTTACCGAGTTATTAATTATTCTCGATTATAGTGCGCACAACTCCATTTAGTTTTGAGCAGCTTAAATTTAAATAAAAAATATGTTTACCAATGATGCTCTTGCCACTTTTTTACGTGTTTTTAACCACCGTTATATTAATTCAAGATTCATAAGGTCACACATTTTTAAATTTAAATAATTATTATTTGGCGTGTAAAAAATTTAGTTCAAGAGATGTTTAAATTGCTCCCCGTTAACCCGTAAAGAATCAAATTACCTTTTAAACAAGGTATCACTTGACCATTTTTTATTAAAAGGAGGACACTAAAAAATAACTGCAATGTTAACATTAATTATAGATTTACTTCAATTCAATATCTGAAACTGCTGAGGACTAAGAGCAGTTGCAAACACTATAAACATAAACAGATTTGATTAGAGAATCAAAATACTTTAAACTTCTTATTTATGAATTTAAAGTTGTTAGTGACTTTATGGTCTTAAACTTACACGACGGTCCAAAGCAATACGTGAGTAAGGTTGATACCATTTAACATGCTTTTTGATATTTAATTCCGTTCAAAACTTAACAGGGAGGGGGGGGGTGATTTTTACGTCCGCACTGTATGTTGCTTGATGATTGATGTCATTCACAAATGACAACATACATTATTTTAGTGAAACGCCAATGAACTTGGCAAGAAAGTATCATAACTAAAAAATGTTAGTTTGATTGACTTTGATGGGTTTCTTCGTTTCTCTTTTTTGTGAATGAGTACTACTTTTTTTATATTTTACTTTGTGGCCTTATAATTAATGACTTTTTTTTTAAATGATACTTTTTTCATTTGTACTGAAGGTACGAACTTCTTGTTATATGTAAATTGACATTATGAACAATACAGGATTGATTGATTGATTGACTTTGATGTGTTTGTCGCGTCTTTATTTCTTTAAAATATGTCATACATACAGGGTCTCTAGGTTTGCCAATGGCTGCCACCAAGTGTGAACTTAGTAGCCAAAGAAAATCAGGTCGAAAATTACCACCAGAATCGTTGACGCCGATTAAAAAATATTAAATATACTGGATTAACAACCAAAAATTATGGTAGAAAACAGTCTGACAATGACTCAAAAACCGCCCCTTGTATTAGGCATGTCAATAACCGGTGGTTAAAACCGGAAACCCGGTTTTTTTCCAATCAGTTAACCGGGTATTATCAGTTATTTTTTGGCTTCGGTTATAACCAGTTTTTACACTATATACCCAATAATCGTTAAAAAAACCGGTTATTTAGCCATATAAATAATATAATTATTTGTTAAAAACTCGAAAACAGAACTCGACATTTGTATTCGATTTTCGATTACACACCTCATTACTATTTAACACAAAATACTGACCGTACCGGTGTACACTGTTCTGTGCAGTGCCCAACAAAAGGAAAGATTCGCTTTCAGCAAAGGAAGATCAAATTGAAGGAATGGATCGAAAAAACATTAAACATAAAAAGCAATTAAAAATTGCTTTTATTAACATTCTTATGTTATTCATCATTATAAATTCATTATTTTGTTATTATTTAAAAAAAAACCGAAAATCCGTTTAACCTGAATAACCGGTGCTTTTAATTGATAATTATAATCGATTTTCTTTTTTTTTAAAAATAACCGAAAACCTGGTAACCGGAATACGCGGTGTTTTCTATCGGTGATAACCGAGCAGTTAAAATGAGTGCAGAAATAACCGGTTAACCGAAAAACCAGTTTTTTCCAAAAATTCTGACATCCCTACCTTGTATGGATATAAAGGGAAGTTCTTAAAAAGTTCGTAGTTAGTACCCCAAAATAATTAAACAGAACGAAATTTACGTAAAACGGTATCAAATACTCTCAAAAATCATCCCTCAAACGCTCATGAGGTGCCACAACTTTTAACCCTCAAAAACCGCCCCTTGTTTGAATATATAGGGAAAATATTAAAAAATCATCCCAGGTAGTACCCCAAAATAATTCACCAGAATTAAATTTACGTAAAACGGTATCAAAAAAAGTCATCCCTCAAACGCTCATGGGGTGCCGCAACTTTTAACCCTCAAAAACCGCCCCTTGGATTAACCCTCAAAAAGCGTCCCTTGTGTAGATATATAGGGAAAATCTTTAAAAATTCGTAGGTAGTACCCAAAAATAATTCACCATAACAAAATTTAGATAAAACTATAGGAAATACTCTCAGAAGTCATCCCTCAAACGCTCATCAGTTTTTAACCGTCTAAAATCACCCCTTGTATGCATATTGTTACGGGCTCACAACGACAAATTAAAACTCGCAATTGTTGAAAACGATACGTCAATTTATTTCGACAAATTATGTACAAAAACACGCACTTAAACTTACTAATAACTTGCTAACAATTCACTACTTTAATACGCCTATTAACTTCGCGTTAACATCTAGCGATCACTACCGTTGGTTATCTTTTACTGACTGATGCACGACGTCCGGCCTTATATATGAGGGGCTGCCTACTATTCGAGAACCCTTCCATCCTTGTTCGATTCGGAATCATTCCAGCCCTTTTCTAGACGGACCGTTCGCATACCAGTTTGTCACAGATAACGCAACTAAAACCTAGATTAAGAATACAACGATAAAATACGTCAACCTAATACTACACTAAACCTAAATAAATTCTAACTATAAAATTTAAATACTTAAATTTGTAACACTATCCTCCTCTTCAGGTTTGATCGCCTCGATCAACATTTCCCAGGTAAGGTTTTAGTCTGTCTAGATGAACAACTTTCATCTTGGACTTCGGGCTTTTCTGGATTCGGTAGACTACATCATTAATTCTCTTAACAACTTTATAAGGCCCTTCCCATGGTGGTGTCAACTTAGGTGATCTTCCTTTCTTGCGTTGAGGATTGTATAGCCAGACTTGATCATTCTCTTTGAACCCTGAAGAGGTTGCTTTCAGGTCATATCTCGCTTTCATGCGGTCACTGGCTATTTCTATTCGCTCTCTAACCACTTCATGGATATTGTGCAGCTTTTGCCTTAAACGTTCGACATAGTCATTAACCTCTAAGTGTTCTTCTTCAGGTGAACCAAACATGATATCACATGGTAAACGCAGTTCTCTACCAAACAGGATACTAGATGGAGTAGCTCCTGTCGTATTGTGAATGGCGGTTCTATAGGCCATCAAAAACAATGGAATATATTGGTCCCAATCTGTTTGGTGCTCATCAACAACTTTGCAAAGATGTTCTATTGTTTTATTAAATCTTTCAACCATGCCATCTGACTGCGGATGTAAAGCAGTAGTCCGTGTTTTATGTATTCCTAAAAGGTCACAGAGATTTTGGAAGAGCTTTGATTCAAAGTTTCTTCCTTGATCTGAATGTAGTTCCAAAGGAATGCCAAATCGGCTGAAAACATCATTTACCAGAACTTCTGCAACTGTAGCGGCCTCTTGGTTAGGCAAAGCAAAAACTTCTGACCATTTGCTAAAGTAATCCATGACAAGGATGTATTTGTTGCCCTTTTTAGTTTCTGGAAATGGTCCGGCCACATCAATAGCAATGCGTTCGAATGGCAGACCTACGTTATATTGTTTCATTTGACCTCTGGACCTTGTTTTGGGACCTTGGCTGGCTGCACAAGTCGAACATCGGCGGCACCAGCTTTTCACATCTTGAAAGTAATTGACCCAATAAAATCGGTTTCGAATTTTGTCCATGGTTTTATTTATGCCTAGGTGCGCGCCTGATTTTCCACCATGGCATTCGGCCATTATATGTCTACCATGCTCCTAGGAACCACTACTTGATTAATCACAGTAAGGCCATCGGCACTTTCCCAGGCACGTTTAAGGATGTTTTCTTCTACTATCAGTGAATCCCATTGTGCCCACAGTGATTTGAATATCACCCCTTGGTTTGCGATATCTTGCCATGGTGGTCGTGGCTTGTTCTCTTCTTTCAATCGCAAGATAGGTCCTACATCTTTGTTGTCAAGTTGTGTGGTTCTAATTGAAGCCGACATCCATTCTTCATCTGGTTCTAATTTTATCTGACGCACGTAGTTAATTCCCTCTTTCTGGTCAATTTTCCTGCAATGTTTACAATCCTCAGGGCAAGGTCTTCTGGATAATGCATCCGCATTATTATGCACCCTTCCCGCTCGGTGCTTAATTTGATAATGGTTTTGTTGTAGCTTTTCTATCCATCTCGCGACTTGCCCCTCAGGTTGTTTCATTTTCATGAGCCACTGTAACGCAGCATGATCCGTTCTAATCAGAAACTCTTGTCCATAGAGATATTTGTGAAAGTGATCTATGGATTTAATGATGGCTAGGAGCTCCTTTCTGGTAACACAATAATTTCTCTCTGGTTTGGATAACTTTTTGCTGAAAAATTCGATGACCCGTTCTTCTCGATCTTGTACTTGGGAGAGTACTGCTCCTATGCCATCGTTGCTCGCATCAGTATCTAATATGAATTTTCCTTTTGGAATGGGATATGCAAGAATCGGACTAGAACATAATGCTGCTTTTAGTCTTCTAAATGCTTGGTCACATTCGGTATTCCATTTGTAAGAAGCTTTATCTTCTGTAAGTCTATGTAATGGAGACGCTATTTTGGCGAATCCTTCTACAAATCGTCTGTAGTATGTACACAGACCCAAAAAGCTTCTCAATTCATGTTTGTCACGAGGTTGAGGCCATTCTTTTATTGCTTGTAACTTTTTTTCGTCGGTATGGATGCCTTCTCGGGAAACGACGTGACCCAGGAACTCAACTTTTTCTTGGAACAGATAACATTTCTTTGAGTTCAATTTAAGATTTGCGTTCCTGATTCTTGAGAATACTTCTCGTAAATTATCTAGATGATCTTGAAATGATTTCCCCATTACTATGACATCATCCAAATAGACTAGGCAGGTTTTCCAAGTAAGGCCTCGTAGAACGACTTCCATTAGTCTTTCAAATGTAGCTGGAGCATTGCATAGGCCAAATGGCATCACATTAAACTGATAAAATCCACTTCCAGCAGAGAATGCAGTCTTCTCTTTATCCTTTTCAAAGATTCTTACTTGCCAATACCCACTTTTTAGGTCAAGAGTAGAAAACCAACATGATCCTGCCAATGTTGTTAATGTGTCGTCTATTCTTGGCAGTGGGTAACTATCTTTCTTGGTCACATCGTTAAGTTTCCTGTAGTCGACACAAAATCTAGTACTTCCATCCTTTTTAGTGACCAACACCACAGGAGATGACCAAGGACTTGATGACTCTTCAATAACACCGTCGCTGAGCATTTTATTAATGAGATTGTGAACTTCTTCTTGCTTGGCCATTGGTAGTCTTCTTGGGGGCTGTCTTATCGGTTGGGCATCGCCAGTGTTGATAGCATGTTGAATAAGGTTTGTGCGTCCCGAACTACTCCTAGTTTCGAAGATATTACTTTGTTCTTCTATAAACTCTCTCGCTTTACTAAATTCTTCTGGAGTGAGATGTTGCCAAGTTGACTCAAATGGCTGAAGTACCTCCATTGGTAACTTTCTTGTATCCTCGGAAGTTGGCTCTTCACATCTTGTTACTTTCTGTACTGGTTCAAATAATGCTACCACCTCCCCCTTATTAATTTTGACACTATTTGGGAAAATATTGGCGACTCTAATCGGGATGTCTTTATCGGTTTTAACTAGTGATTTTGCAACGAGGTAGGTGTTGGGTGCGTTTTGTTGGCTTATGAGTCCGACGCAGCTTGATGTTTTACTTTCTAACCTCCCAAAAATTATGGTCTCACTGTTACCGACTAGTCTTGTTGTGCATACTGCCACCACCTTTATTGGTTCTTTATTGATGTGACTATTTGACAAAATGAACTCTTCGTTCCCAAATCTTAGGGTATTAAGTTTATTATCAAACGCAAATCCATGTTTACTTATCAGGTCCATTCCCAAAATAAATTCGTCTTCTATGTCTGCAACTAATACCGAGTGGTGAATCTTCAACCTCCCCAGCTGTAGGTCTATGTCTGTCTGCCCCAACACGTCGGCGGATTCTCCATTCACAGTTTAAGTGTTATTTTCTTTTCTGTTGGTCGAATTTTATATCTCGTTGCAATTTGGAACTTAAGCAATGATATGGCAGCACCAGTGTCTACTGTTATATTAACTTTTCTTCCATTAATAAGTCCGTCGATGTTAAGACGGTCAGCAGTATGTTTTAAGCTTTTGATAGAGTAAATTTTGGGGGCTAAATTCCCATTAGCCAACACCCGCCCCTCTGCGTTGACTAGTTTTAGTTTTCCTGATCTCTTCTTCGGTACTCTGTCCCACTAGATGGTGAGCGAGACCTCATTTGGACACGACAATCGCGTTGAATATGCCCTGTACGTCCGCATCTGAAACACTTTACATTTGGAGGGGATCGTCTACTTTCTTTCAAAGAATCAATCTTCTCTATCAGTGATTGAAACAGTTGGTTTAGCGTTTTTAAGTTGACCTCATCTCCAGTGCTCATTTCTTCTCCCTCCTGAATTGAAACACCTCTTACTTTTGGCCTGGACATATTATTTGATGATTCAATTTCAAGGGCTCGAATCAAAACTTCACTGCTGTTATGGAAGCGTTCTCGACGTAGTAATTTTGCTCCGTGTCTCGCAAGCCGTTAATAAAGCGATCTACCGTGAAGGGATCTCTGTAATTTTCTGGCATTTCTGGGTAAGCCAAGTACATCAGCCTCCTGATATCCGCTTCATACTCTTGTAATGACTCCTCTGCTCTTTTTTGACGAACATTTAATTCTGACCAATGTAAATTTCGCAAGTGTTCGTCTCCATACCTTCTTTCTAACGCTGCCACTAAAGCATTATAATTCTGTTTTTGTTCGACTGGAATGGACCGTAAAAGTCCCAGAGCACGTTCTCGCAGAGCTACTAACAAAGCTCTAGCTTTTTCGTCATCATCCCAACCATTTGCAGCAGCGGCAGCTTCAAACTGTTGTTTGTAAGTAGACCAGGAAGACGTACCATCAAAATTTGGAGGCTTAATGTTTTGGTTGGAATTTACAACACATCCTTGAGCTTTTATTTTGTTGTGTTCTTTCTGAAGCTGTATAAACTGTTTTGACATGTCCTGGAATTTTTCTTCCATGGTTTAAAAAACTTCTTCCCTAACATTCTGTAGTTTGGTCTCCACTTTTTCTTCAACATTCTGCAATTTGTTTTGTACCTTTTCTTCTACATTCTGCAATTTATTTTGTACCTTTTGTTCCACACTATGCATTCTTTGAGTTATTTCTTCCTTAAGATCTTCGGTTGCAGTCTTGAACTCTTCTCTCAACTGTTCGGAGTTGCTCTTTATTTGATCGAAGTTTTCTTGAATGCCATCTAATCTTTGGTCAAATGTCTGTTTCATATCGTTCTGGTTTTGTTCAATGGTCTGTTTCATGTCGTTCTGGTTTTGTTCAATGGTCTGTCTCATATTGTTTTGGTTTTGTTCCATGGTCTGTTTCATATCGTCCTGGTTTTGAGGCATTTGAGCTGCTAGAGCCTGCATCATTTTAGTTAGATCTTCCATCTTTGCCGATCCTTGTCTGGTAAGCATCAACTTTCTGATAAATCACTTAAAACGTTTATTTTAGGGCTATAAAGCGAATGTCGAAATCGGTTTTTCAATATCTCTTCCAATTCTGAAATAGAACCTAATGGAATGTTCTGGAATATACTGGAAAATGCTACTCTTTCTGCTACTAGGCAAATGTAGAAGTCACTTTTTGATTATCTCTTTTGGTTCTCGAATAGACCGTCGTAGAATGTTATGGAATATTCTAGAAATAATTTCTAATTCTTACTTTTAAAATAACTAAGCTACTGTCGAAGTCGGTATTTGTATATCTCTTCTAGTTTTTGAATAGAACGTCGTAGAATGTTATGGAATCTTCTAGAAATTCTTTCTAATTCTTACTTTTGAAATAACTAAACTAATGTCGAAATCGGTATGTGTATATCTCTTCTAGTTTTTGAATAGAACGTCGTAGAATGTTATGGAATCTTCTAGAAATTCTTTTTAGTTCTTACTTTTGAAATTACTAAGCTAATGTCGAAGTCGCTTTTTGGATATTTCTTCTGGTTTTCGAATAGAGCGTCGTAGAAAGTGATGGAATATTCTAGAAATTCTTTCTAATTCTTACTCTTTAACTAACTAAGCTAATATCGAAGTCGATTTTTAAATATCTCTTTTGGTTTTTGAATAAATCAATATCGAACTTCTTCGAATATTCTGGAAAAATCACTTACTGTTTTTCTGTCCAATTGTCCTAGCCGGTGGTACTATGTAAGGGTAGTCTTTGCACTATTCAGTTCTGAATATTCTGGCAAAATCACTTACTGTTCTTCTTTTCAATTGTCCTAGCCGGTGGTACTATGTAAGGATAGTCTTTGCACTATTTATTTCTTTTAATCTCACTTCTGACAGCAATTGTTACGGGCTCACAACGACAAATTAAAACTCGCAATTGTTGAAAACGATACGTCAATTTATTTCGACAAATTATGTACAAAAACACGCACTTAAACTTACTAATAACTTGCTAACAATTCACTACTTTAATACGCCTATTAACTTCGCGTTAACATCTAGCGATCACTACCGTTGGTTATCTTTTACTGAGCACGACGTCCGGCCTTATATATGAAGGGCTGCCTACTATTCGAGAACCCTTCCATCCTTGTTCGATTCGGAATCATTCCAGCCCTTTTCTAGACGGACCGTTCGCATACCAGTTTGTCACAGATAACGCAACTAAAACCTAGATTAAGAATACAACCATAAAATACGTCAACCTAATACTACACTAAACCTAAATAAATTCTAACTATAAAATTTAAATACTTAAATTTGTAACAATATATATAGGAAAAATCTTAAAAAATACGTAGGTAGTACCCAAAAATAATTCACCATAACGAAGTTTAGGTAAAACGATAGGAAATACTCTCAAAAGTCATCCCTCAAACGCTCATCAATTTTTAACAAAAAAAAAATCGCCCCTTGTATGGATATATAGGGAAAATCTTATATAATTCGTAGGTAGAACCCAAAAATAGTTCGCCAACACGAAATGTGCGTAAAACCATAGGAAATACTCTAAAAAATCATCCCTCAAACGCTCATGGGGTGCCGTAGCTTTTAACCTTCCATATCCATACGGATATATAGAAAAATCTTTAAAAATTCATAGGCATAGGCAGTACCCCAAAATAATTCACCAGAAAGCTTCATAAATTGTTTTTTAATTATGTATGTTTATTGTTATAGATACCCCCAACAAAGAAAAAATCAGGCAGAAGGAAAAAGCGCAAACTGGAGAAAAACGAGTTTGAGTTGGACTACGGAAAGAAACCCAAAAGAAGTAGAGGAACAACCCAAACGGCCAGTGAAGATGATGTCTCCAGTACTCAGGTGAGAATCTGCAAACGCTTTTTCGAAATCACAGAACCACACATAAGTTCAGAGTGTTAGCGTCAATGAACATAACATATACTCGTAAACCATAAATCGTTTTTTTTTATAATGGAACTTTCATCCTATTGAATCAATGCCCAGTGTTCCGAAAACTCAATTCAAACCTGTTGGCAACAAAGTAAAGTAATTAGAAAACGCATACAACAACGATTCCCGGCAGTGCCATTGAACGCCAGGAATCGAACCAGGATCGATCGCATGGCAAGCGACGAGTTATTCCGCTATACCACGCAGACCCATTCCCGTTACCTGTGATAATTGTCAGTAGGTACTTGCAAATACCTGACAATGTTGAACAAAAGATAACACAGGAAAATTTTTGAGAATATCTGGTCAATAGTATTTTTGAAAGATTCTTCTTTTTGTCAGTGCTTATTTATTACAAATTCATCTCTAGCTTAGATTCAGGTTCAGCAAAATCTGTCAAATAAATGTCACTATTTTTTCTCTAATTTTTTTTTCATGCACGAGTCTAATTTATTTGAATATTTCCCGAACACTATAATAGGAGAATTAACAGGAAAATAATTTGGTAAACCATATTTTATTTTACACCTACCTAACAGCTTAAAAAACCTGCAGTGCTGTCATTTTTGCTACTGTGCAGGTAGCGCTGAAATTTTTCGAAAAGATCGCTCCTCACATGGGACTTTTAACATGAGGAAAACATTCGTCACCTATGAATTACTTTTATAGTATATTTTACTAAACAACACTTAATCAGCATGTAGTGCAAGCACGTGAAAATTGTATAAACCGTAAACATAACCATGCTTGAAATCGCGGTTATTCTTTGTTTGGAACCAATGAACTTGTAAAAAGCGGGAGAATAGGCGTCAACCTGCGCGAATAATGTAATCGTAATTACAGCCATCTTGGCGGCCATTTTGAGGGAAACCTTGGAATACCGTATATACTCACAATTCAAACTTACTTAAATTAGTATAATGTAGCCTACCTTTTTATAATTTTTTTAATTTTGCATCTACCAATAAAAATTTATTAAAACAAAGCCAATAATATTTCAAAAAGAAAACGAAAATCACAAAAAAGTCTTCAAAACTAAACACATTTTTGATCCACATAATTTAAGTTCATTTTAAAATTCATATGTAAATATATTTTCAAATAGATAAAGATAAAAAAAAAGACAGAAATAAGTTAAAATGGGCTAAAGGACAATTGGCCATTTTTATGTTCGAGGGGCCGCTCAAAAACTAGGAGATTGAATTGAATTGAATAAATCTTTATTAGCAAATTTATGCTATTTCATAATACAAACATTATTATAAAAAAATACATTTAAATGTTAATGTTAATAAAACATAATAATTCCAAACATGATACTAATAACTATTTACTTAAAATCTAAAAACAAAAATACAATTTAATCTTAGTCTAAGAAAATAACAATACTAGACTAAAACACACCAAAATAATATGTAGACTAAAATAATATTATAATATAATATATGGTACCAAGGGTTTACCTAAACAATCAGGCTTACAAACTGACTAGGCAACAAGTAATTTTTAAGTGTTCTCTTAAACATATTATTTGTAGTAAGAGGAAAATCAGTTTATATCAGAAATGGCTTACTTAAAATAAAATTATGCCACGACATTTTTCGCACTTTAAAAATAAAAAGTGTCTTTAATCCCTTAATGAAGAGACAAAAGTGTCACTTTCTATTATTACAAAAAAGTTGAGAAAGTTAAAATGATGATGAAAAGTTTTAAAAAATCGACACTTATATTGCTTAATAGTAATAGCTATAATCAAATTAATTTACATCATAAAATTGTTGAATTCGGTACCTAAAAAAAAACCCTACCGTAAACCGGGTTAAGTTTGTAACTTGGGTATAACTTCGGGACACCCTGAATTTTTTTACATTTTATTTTTGTACAAATTCATAAGGCAATATTCTGTGAAATTTTTTGGTTTTGGAATTCCTCATTTGTTTGGACTGCAGTTATAGTGTGATTTCAAAGATTATGTTATAGCAGGTGTTTTTGAAAAGTCATAAATAACATTTTACTTATGTGGCCCAAACCACTAAATATATTTGGTTTTTAGTAAAGACATTTTAGTTAAAGTAATATTTTGGCCTGCTTTTAATAAAATAGTTAAAAAGGTTATTCGCATCTAAAAATAAATATTTACAATTAAACAAAAAATGGTAACATGCGGAGGTACGATACAGACATACTTTTAAAATATTCATTAAAAAAAGTCAGCATACCAAAGTTACCCCAACTGGCATGGTAACTTTGGGACACTTTTGGAGCTCATTTTCTTAGCTTACACTATAAACAAATCATGTCCCTGTACTTTTGTTTACATTTACAAGTGTCGGAACTTTATTTATTGAAGTGCAGTTATTTTTTAAAGTTTAAGAAAAATCGTGCCAAAGTTACCACGATTTACGGTAGAAAATATGACAACAAAAGTTAATTGTTAGTTATTATTATACTTCTAAAGTTCCACCTGTTCCACGGAATAGTTTTTAATTTTATTATCAATGAATAGAGTTTAGAACATAGACGGTTTAGAACTTGGTACTGATAGCTCTGATCTGTCCACTGTCAGGTAGTACTGTACAATTTTCACCTTCTCTACCAATTCTGGAAAGACATTTTCGTGTTAGAACTACCTGATTGTAGCTTATTTTGGGGTCTAATTTAGAAAATATTATAGTGGGAATATTATTTTTAAGAAATCTTTTAGTGTATGGCTCGTAAGGGCTATTTTGCGTATGATTAGAGCATTCTTTAGTGTTTGGTTTTTTAGGAATCGCAAAACAAAGAAAACTATTTAATTCATGGAGATTTTTTTTGATTCAGCAAATTAAAAAAATATATATTTTTGGGCAACTTGGATAAAACCAACTTTTAAAAAATAAACCTTGGTTTGCCTTTGTAGATAGGTACCTATTAACACAAAGTTTAGGTTTTTTCACAGCAGCTGCAAATTATTTTTAAAAAAACGTTTTTTGTATGATTTGTAAGGGCTATTAAGCGGCGATCTCAGCATTCTTTAGCATTTGGTTTTTAAGTTATCCTAAAACAAAAGATCCATTATAATTTATGTAGATTTTTTTAAAGCTAATTTCAGTTTAACAGTTTTTGGGCAACATTTTATTAAAAATGTTTAAAAAGGCAAACCTCCGTTTTTTTTCAGCTTGAAAATAATTTGGTGCTAAAAGCACTGGTTTTTCAAGTAGTGCTTTGCAATACCCCCCTTCTTCACTAATTCTGGACAGACAACTTTGCGTTAAAACTTTTATTATATATACCTATTTCGGCGTCAATTTGGCAAACATCCTGCTGTGAATAATTTTTGAAAAAACTATTAGTGTGTGGTTTGTAAGGCTATTTTACAGTAATCGCAGCATTGTTTAGCATTTGGTTTTAATGATATCCTGAAACAAAAAAAAACCGTTATAACTTATGTATATAGATTTTTTAAAATTATTTTAGCCCTACAAGTTTTTAGGAAACTTTTACTAAAAATATTTTAAAAAGACAAACCTTGGTTTCTCTTTGTACTAGCTTAAACAAAACTTGGCGCTTCTCTACTCATTCTGGAAAGAAAACTTTGCTTTAAAACTTTACATCAGAGCTTTAGTGGTGCCAATGCTATAGCTAAATTCTATCTGATTGTCACTTATTTCGGCGTCACTTTTGCAATCCTGCTGTAAATTTTTGAAAAAAACTATTAGTGTGTGATTCGTAAGGCTATTTTACAGTAATCACAGCATTGTTTAGCATTTGGTTTTATAGTATCCTGAAACCCAAAAAACCCTTATAATTTATGTATGTAGATTTTTTAAACTATTTTAACTCATCAAGTATTTAGGAAACTTTTACTAAAAATATTTTAAAAAGACAAACCTTGGTTTCCCTTTGTTCTAGCTTAAACATAACTTGGTGCTTCTCTACTAATTCTGGAGGAGAGACAACTTTGCTTTAAAACTTTACATCAAACAGAACTTTTGTGGTGCCAATGCTATAGCTAAATTCTATCTGATTGTAACTTATTTCGGCGTCAATTTAGCAAACATCCTGCTGTGAATAATTTTTGAAAAAACTATTAGTGTGTGGTTTGTAAGGCTATTTTGCAGTAATCGCAGCATTCTTTAGCATTTGGGTTTTATAGTATCCTGAAACAAAAAAAATCCCTTATAATTTATGTATGTAGATTTTTTTAACTATTTTAACTCTACAAGTTTTTAGGAAACTTTTACTAAAAATATTTAAAAAAGACAAACCTTGGTTTCTCTTAGTACTAGCTTAAACAAAACTTGGTGCTTCTCTACTCATTCTGGAAAGAAAACTTTGCTTTAAAACTTTACATCAAACAGAGCTTTCGCGGTGCCAATGCTATAGCTAAATTCTATCTGACAGAGCTTTTGTGGTGCCAATGCTATAGCTAAATTCTATCTGATTGTCAATTATTTCGGCGTCAATTTAGCAAACATCCTGCTGTGAATAATTTTTGAAAACACTATTAGTGTGTGGTTTGTAAGGCTATTTTGCAGTAATCGCAGCATTCTTTCGCATTTGGGCTTTATAGTATTCTTGTTATGCCCGCAGTAAGAAAAACGATAACTGCAATGGACTGTATATATTTTAATTAATGAAAGCGCGAACAAACATAAATATATTGATATGAAATTACGAAATAATTAAAAGGTCCATAGGTTAATTGTGGGTACCACACAACGGAAATCAGATATAAAACACTCACCAGTTTGCAGCCAATTTCTCCACTTCCAAGGGGCCCCTATCTTGATCTAATGATGTCACCACGTAGCTGAAGGGCTGAAGTTTCTAGTTCTATGCTTCAGTACACCAAAATCGAGCACTTTCAAGTGTAGAAATTTGAAATAGTTGGAGAAAGTAAATTAACACGCCATTTCTCGAGGCGGTCGAAAAAGGATCTCACTGATTCTTGGTGCGCATGTCCAAAATGCGCGAAAATGCACTCTGTCCGTCATTCAATTGTGTGGTTTTAAAATTTACAAACACCGCGAAATTTAGCGGGAGCTAACATAACTGCCCTCCAAAACACACAATTTTAGAATATCAGCCGGACAGATATAGATTAAAAAAAAATGATCGACCGATAAATATAAATGAATGAAAAACAGATAAGTAGCGTAAGTTTATTTAGAGATAACGAAAACCCGAAAAAGTCAAAATAAACAAACAAAATTAAAAAAAATAATAATAAAGAATTACCTATTGTAATAATTGACTTCAATAGGTAGAAAAAATTAAAATTACTTTTAATTCGGCAAGAGGCACAGTTTTACAACTGGCCGCTTGTAAACACCGGTAACCGTTTGTACCGTCGCAAGACGCACCTGACCGTCTCCGCCGGGATGCAGTTCGATGACCCGACCGACCGGCCATTTCAAAGGTGATTGGCTGTGATCACTTGTTATGATAACCAAATCATTTAATTTGATATTTGGGGACGAATCAGCCCACTTGTGTCGCTGTTGTAGCGTATGCAAATACTCTATAGAATACCGTTTCCAAAAATCATTATGTAGTTTTTGGATTAGTTGCCATCTCGAGAGCCGATTTAGGGGAATCTCGGACAAATCTGACTCCGGAATTTCTGAATTAAGGGGTTCAAGGGTCAAAAAATGCCCAGGGGTAAGAGGTTGAAGATCGTGTGGGCCTGAAGAGACAGGAGATAAAGGGCGACTATTAAGTACGGCTTCTATGCGACATGTAAGGGTGGACATTTCCATGATGGACAACTTCTGGTCGCCGACTACTCGAACAAAGTGAGTTTTAAAACTTTTGACGCGAGCTTCTGCCAGGCCATTGAAATGTGGACTGAGAGGAGGTCCCAGATGCCAACGAATAGAAAGTCTGGTGGCCGCACTTCTTGCGTAATCAAGTAATTGGTTACGAAACCCTATAAAATTACTGCCTTGATCTGACCAGCATTGCGTCACGCTCCACGTCTGGAAATTAATCGATGGAATGCACCTACGAACCCTTCGGTGGACAGTTCCATGGTTAATTCCAAATGCACGCAATGTGTGGCCGTACAGACAAACACACAGACATACGATTTGAAAGCTTTACAACCACGGTAACGATGAGGAATCACAAAGAAAGGTCCACAAAAGTCGATAGCTACACTCGAAAAAGGTTTAAGTTGATTGATTCGATGAGCGGGAAGTGAACTCATTATGGGCGGTCTATAGGGTTTAGGGTTGATTCTAAAACATTGCAAACACTTGGATATGGTTCTTTGAATTGCCCGTCTGGCAGATAATATCCAAAATTGCTGTAAAAGCAGATTATGTAATGTTTTAAACCCAGGATGAAGGTATTGTCGATGAGTGGACTCGATAAGAAGAGTAGTTAAACGATGGTTACTCGAAAGTAAAACGGGGTGTTTTGCAGAATAAGACAAAAGGTCAGATTTTTGTAATCTGCCACCGACTCTAATGATATTATTTTCATCAAGAAAAGGTGAAAGTTTTCGGAAAGGTTTCGGTATTGGTTTATCCTTAGATAACGCGGAAAAAAGCTCAGAAAAACAAGAACCTTGAACGCGTTTGATAAGAAGGTATAACGCACTTTGCATCTCACCGGTGGTAGGAAAAACAATATTCTCAAAAATAACTTTTTGGTCCGGCGGCTTAGTGGGTTTTTGATAGGAATGGTTTTGAAAAAGGTTAACTATTCGAAGGACATAACAAATGATACGTTGAATTTTTGATATAGATGAATATTTGATAAGAAGCTGATCTAAGAAGTTAACGTCAATTATCGCATTGCAACAGACCTTTGGCTTTTCCTCCAGATTAATATTTCCGAAATCAATCCGCATTTTTGATTTATGAAAATCGGGCCATTCGTTTTCGGGAGACCACAAAAACGACGGTGCGTTCCACCACATGTCATGTGACATGAGCTGTGAAGGGGTGCCCCTCGTGACGCAATATCGGCTGCATTTAAAGCAGAAGGAATGTAGCGCCACGAGTTTGAGGGAATGATTTCTTGGATTCTACTGACTCGATTTCCAACAAAGGTTTGCCAGCGATTAGGAGGGGATGAAAGCCAGTGCAATACGACTTGCGAATCGCAGAAAGTAACGATATTTGTAAAAGTTATTTTTCCTTCATAGCTAGATAAAACGAAGTCAATTAATTCGCTTAAAAGAAATGCGTCTAGGAGTTCTAGCCTAGCCAAAGTTTGTGACTTTATAGGCGCGACCCTAGATTTTGCAGATATGAGAGAAACATATATATTATTTTCCTCTTCTACACGAAAATATACGACGCCTGCGTAGCCTCGAATTGAAGCGTCACAGAAGCCGATGATTTGACAGGTATTGGTTTTTGGCAGTTTGATTTGTCGGGGTAATTGAAAATTGGAAAGAAGCGGGAATTCAGAACGAAGTTTGTTCCAAGAGTCGATGATAGAAGAATCTGGTTCTTCGTCCCAGCCTATTTTCGATAACCACAACTGTTGCAAAATAAATTTTTCTTGTAGCAACAAGGGACAAAGAAAACCTAAGGGATCGAAGATTGTTCCTATGATAGATAAAATAGAACGTTTGGTTGGGGGTTTGTCCTTTCATTCGGCATTGATAAGAAAAAATGTCGTTTTTTGGATGCTATTGAAGTCCTAAAACTTTGATAAAGTGGGGTTCCTCCTTGTCAAAAGAGAGAGGCATTTGACGATCGGATTCTGGCAATGTTGCCAATAAATCAATGTTGCCAATAAACAACGACTTCAACATATCATTGAGTTCCGTTTGAAGGGAAAGAGCTTCAGAAAGCGAAGGGCTAGTTCCCAAGATATCGTCGATGTAAATTGACGTTTTTAGAACAGTACTAGCCATAGGAAAACGTTCCTTTTCTCTCTCTGCCAGCTCATTTAAGGTACGCATGGCTAGAAAAGGTAAGCATGTCATGCCAAAAGTGACAGTAGAAAGTTCCCACACTGAAAGTGGGTCCTGTGGAGAAAACCTCCACAATATCCGTTGATAAGGACGGTGATAAGGATTGATAAGGACTTGACGGAACATCTGTTTGATATCAGCAATGTAGGCAATAGGATTAAGACGAAACGTAAGGAGTAAAGAAGCAATATCTTTTTGAAGTTTCGGTCCCGATAACAACGTGTCATTGAGACTAATATTTTTTGGGGAGACTGCCGAACAATCCCAGACTACCCTTAATTTTGTACTTAAGCTTTCCGGCTTTAATACGCAATGATGTGCTAAAAACATGATACGTCGACTTTTGGTTGACTAGATAATACTAGACTCATATGATTAGAATCGATATAGTCTTGCATGAAACTTGAATAGGCAGTGTACAGACCAGGATCCTTGAGTAATCCATTTTCTAGAAGTAAAAATCTACGATAAGCTTGCGGATAAGTATTTCCTAGGTCAGGGTTTATTTTATCTTTAAACGGAAGATCTATCATGAATCTACCGCTCGGTTGCCGTACTACACTCGCAGTAAAAATTGATTCTGCTTGTTTTTCTTCCTTTGATAAGATTTGTTTTTTAGGCAAATGTTCGATTTCCTAAAACCTAGGGAGAATGACCTCTAAAGGAGGTGAATGACTCGTTAAAAAACAACTGGTTCGTTCCGTAAGACTACCTACTTTGTCAACTTTTCCCATGACGACCCAGCCAAAGATAGTTTCAAGGGCTGCAGGTTGCCCTATTTGTCCAGAACCCTGCCCTCCTTGAATATCTGTGCGAATAGCTCGCAACCAATAACTAGGTCCACAGGTCTAGATTTGAAATAAGATGGGTCGGCAAGTTTAAGGTTTTCCAAGTGTTTCCACTGATTATCGTTCAAAGTGAATGTAGGCATATTGGAACATAATTGTGGAACGACAATTGCTTCGAAATTAAGTAAAGGAGTAACCTGTCCTTGTGGCTTAATGTGACATTGAACGAGCCCTTTGGAAGTAAAAGAAGACATCTGATTTAATCCGAATATTTCAGTGGTGTAACTTCGCCTAGGAAGGTTAAGACGCTGAATACACTTTTCACTGATGAATCCTGCCTGTGATCCAGAATCAAGCAGTGCCCTTACAGGTTGAAAATTTCCGCAACCGTCCATAACATCTATTATGGCGGTGCATAAAAGAAAGGTACCTGAAGGTCCTGAGGTATTTAATGACACATGAAGATTATTGACAGGTGGTGTGTGAATGACAGGACTAGTATCTTGGCTTCCAGACTCTTTATTAGTTTCTAAGATATGAGTTAAAGTGTGGTGCCTTTTACTATTGCAAGTCCGGCATGAATATTTTGATTTGCACGTATCTACCCCATGCAAGGGATGAAAACACGCTAGACATAATTTTTTCTGCTTGACGAAAGATAGGTGAGAGATCAAGAAATGTTTGAAGCATGAATGAAGCACGTGACCTTGATTACACCGGAAACATTTTATTCCCGTACTTGAATTAGTTGAGGTGCCAGCCAGTCCTATAAAAGGCGAATTGGATGATTTATAGGTAGGCTTTTACCCAAACTGATTTTGCATAGAATTTGAATTTTGATAGGTAGGCTTTTGCCCAAACTGATTTTGCATAGAATTTGATTTTTGATAGGTAGGCACCTTTTTGGGTGCTGTTGATTGAGGAAGTGATTCCAAAACTTTACATCTTCTTTCTAGAAATTGAAAAAATGAATGACTGAAAAGTGGGAATTTCGGTATTAGTATTTGAACGCGTCGGAATATCCAATTTTTCTAACAAAATGAAAAAAATAATAAAGTCCCAACTGTCAACGTCAAAGCTAAGTGATTTTAAAATTTCTAGGGATTCAGAACAGGTGTCAATTAAATTACGCAATTCTTTAGCTGACTCGTTTTTTAATGTGGAGTTCATAATTGTGCTTAAAGCATCATTTGCAAGGTCTCGCTTGTTTTGATATCTATTGACTAATTTGTCGTAAGCAATTTTATAATTTTGATCAGATAAGCTAATCCCTGATATCAATTTTAAAGGCTCATCCTCGAGATATGAAAATAAATATTGAAGTTTTCGAACGTTACTTTGATTTTGATCTATAATGTTATAAAAAAGATCGAAAAAGCTTGGCCATAATTTTTTATCACCTCGAAATATGGGAATACCTAACTCTTTGAGTTTTGGAGTTTCGTTTTGTCGAACATGATCCCGAAAAGGATGGGGCCTCAACCGGAAATATTTTGGAGTAAACCCCCTTACACGCATAAAAATATTTACGAGCTTCTGAAAGGATCGCATCCTGCGTTTTAAACTCCTCGTCGTCCGAGTCGTCTATCAACATAATGACATAATTATGCGCCAGCATGCATTTATCGAAGGTTTCATCCAAATCGGAATACCTCACTTGAAACTCGTTTCTCGCTTTTTCGTCCGTTGCCGCGGTCTGTGACAACACATAACACTCGGTGATCGCAGATAAAAAACCCTTGCGTTTTTGCGCGGCTTTTTTGACAGACATGATTTTACCTTTGAAATGACGAAATTGTCGGTAAATATACAATTAACGCTAAATTAATGCTTCTGAAATAGAAAAATGACGAATTGTCGAAAATATGCACTAATTTATCGCAATTGATGAAAATTGTTTTAAATATCGAAATGATATGGAACACACCTAACACACTCAACATGTGCTTGTTTGTTTTGATTGCTTCGATTTGTTTACTGAATGACCACGGTACGTTACCATAGCAGCGGACCGAAAACAGATGAACTGCGCCGCTACCGAAGGTCGAGCGAAAATCTCTCTCGTTTCAATACGATTAGCAAAATTCAAGGCCTTGATCTCGGCTTGAAAATGGCCGACTTATTAATACCGTCGTATGGAGTAAATTTTAAATAATTCGGTCGAAGGAACACTTATGTTATGCCCGCAGTAAGAAAAACGATAACTGCAATGGACTGTATATATTTTAAATAATGAACATAAATATATTGATATGAAATTACGAAATAATTAAAAGGTCCATAGGTTAATTGTGGGTACCACACAACGGAAATCAGATACAAAGCACTCACCAGTTTGCAGCCAATTTCTCCACTTCCAAGGGGCCCCTATCTGGATCTAATGATGTCACCACGTAGCTGAAGGGCTGAAGTTTCTAGTTCTATGCTTCAGTACACCAAAATCGAGCACTTTCAAGTGTAGAAATTTGAAATAGTTGGAGAAAGTAAATTAACACGCCATTTGTCGAGGCGGTCGAAAAAGGATCTCACTGATTCTTGGTGCGCATGTCCAAAATGCGCGAAAATGCACTCTGTCCGTCATTCAATTGTGTGGTTTTAGAATTTACAAACACCGCGAAATTTAGCGGGAGCTAACAATTCTGAAACAAAAAAATCCCTTATAATTTATGTATGTAAATTTTTTTAACTATTTTAACTTAACAAGTTTTTAGGAAACTTTTTCTATAAATATTTTAAAAAGACAAACCTTGGTTCCCCCCTCAAAACTTGTTGCTTCTCTACTAATTCTGGAGAGACAATTTTGCGTTACAACTTTTACATCAAACAGAGAGTTTTTGGTGCCAATGCTATAGCTAAATTCTATCTGATTGTCACTTATTTCGGCGTCAATTTAGCAAACATCCTGCTGTGAATAATTTTTGAAAACACTATTAGTGTGTGATTCGTAAGGCTATTTTACAGTAATCGCAGCATTGCTTAGCATTTGGTTTCAATGGTATCCTGAAACAAAAAAAAACCGTTATAATTTATGGATGTAGATTTTTTAAAGTATTTTAACTCAACAAGTTTTTAGGAAACTTTTTCTAAAAATATTTTAAAAAGACAAACCTTGGTTTCCCTTTGTACTATCTTAAACAAAACTTGTTGCTTCTCTACTAATTCTGGAGAGACAATTTTGCGTTACAACTTTTACATCAAACAGAGTGTTTGTGGTGCCAATGCTATAGCTAAATTCTATCCGATTGTCACTTATTTCGACGTCACTTTAGCAAATATCCTGCTGTAAATAATTTTTTTTAAAGATTATTAGTGTGTGAATCGTAAGGCTATTTTACAGTAATCGCAGCATTGCTTAGCATTTGGTTTTAATGGTATCCTGAAACAAAAAAAACCGTTATAATTTATGTATGTAGATTTTTTTAACTATTTTAACTCAACAAGTTTTTAGGAAACTTTTACTAAAAATATTTTAAAAGGCAAACCTTGGTTTCCTTTTGTACTAGCTTAAACAAAACTTGGGGCTTCTCTACTAATTCTGGAAAGATAACTTTGCGGTAAAACTTCTATGTCAAACAGAGCTTTTGTGGTGCCAATGCTATAGGTGAATTCTATTCGATTGTCAATTATTTCCATATACGTAATATTACGTAAATACTTATTTCGGTGTCAATTTAGCAAATATCCTGCTGTGAATAATTTTTCAAAAAACTATTAGCGTGTGATTCGTAAGGCTACTTTGCAGTAATCACAGCATTCTTTAGCAATTGATTTTTATATCCTGAAACAAAAAAAAAATGGTTATAATTTATGTATGTAGATTTTTTTTAACCATTTTAACTCTACAGGTTTTTAGGAAAGTTTTAATAAAAAGACAAACCTCGGGTTCCCTTTGTACTAGCTTAAAGAAAACTTGATGCTTCTCCACTACTTCTGGAAAGACAATTGCGAGTTAAAACTTTTACGTAAAACAAGACTTTTCTGGTGTCAATGCTATTTCTAAACTCTTACTGATTGTCTCTTATTTCGTCGTCTAATTTAGATAACATTCTGGTTTTTGATATATAGTATATATAGTCGAGCTAAATTGGAACCATATAGAAAAGTTTTTTATTATTAATTTTGGGAAAAAATTTATTCTTTATTATATATTATATTGTCAAAAAATATTAATTTTGCCCAAGAGCAATGGCTTCATTTTTGACATTATTAAAGATTGTTGTAAAGAAAAATTAATCAGAACTAATAACTACGTTTAAATACATCCATTTATAATAAAAAATTATATTTAGGTATTTTTTACTAACTTTTCTACATTATAAATTGAAAAGTTATTAATTATAATAAAATTAAATCATTTTTATGTATTTTATAAATTCTAACCCGCTTTGACATTGTAGAAAATAACATTTCAAAAATATAAAAATTATAATAATTATATAATATAGGATTATTTTTTAATGTAAATGGGCGTAATTTAAAGATAGTTTTAGTTTTAATCAATTTTTTTTTATCAATTTTTAATATTGTCAAAATTAAAAAGTTATCATTTATATTTTCACCATCTTTTGATGCTTATCTCTCAATAAGTATTTGGGATAGAAGAATGATTCTGGTGCCCATAGGTACATTTTAGTATATGTAATTAAGTCCAGTCTACACAGCATCTAAATATACTTTTTTGACACTAGTTGTCTTTTTTTAAATTAGACCCTATGCTTTGAATACATTTTCTAAATGACTTCAAAAATCCACTTTTTAAATATATATTGGTTTCCGTTAAAACTTTCTGAGACTCTAAAATAGACTAAATTAATAAAAATCGACGCCAATGTCACGAATACCTATACCTAGTAAGCAGATGTGGCACAAACGCATTTTTTCTAATCAATACAACTGATTGACATGTTTTGATAAATGGGTATGACTTTTTTCATAGTCACAGTACATGAGTGTCTCATACAAATATCTTGCAAACTATCAACGAAAACCCATTAATGCAATATATTTTTGGGAAGTGTATTGTATAATACAAGCAACAAATATAATCGAAGCAATTTAAAAAATGATTAGAGTCAAAAAATTAGGTGCTGCATAGACTGGAATCAATAACATAATTATACTAAAATCATTCTTCTATCCTAAATACTTATTTAGATGTATGTAAACATTTAAACATGGTCAAAATTAAATAATCTTGAACAAGATTCGTATTTTTTGAAAAACCTTGTATATGACTAAAAAAACTTGATATCTGATCAATTTATTTTAGGGTTTAGAGCATGCAGAAGTTTTTATGAACAATATTCAAATATACAGTGTGATCACAAACAGCTTTTTAAAAATTATTTTTTGTCATGAAATCAATATTAAAGATTTCTATAATCAACTTAATACACTTTGCTAGAATTTTAGTAATTAATTTAGATTTCTTTTTTTATCTTTTTACCATTTCTGAAGATCTCAAAACTAAAAAGAACATAAACTAAAATGTCACAAAGTACATAGCGAACAATCAAAAAAACAATCAAACCAACCTGTAATTATGATATGTCTTTATGTGCCCCATGACGACTCTCCTTCTTTTGTTACTGCTGCTAGTGCTGCTACTAGATTCAGTTTGTTTTTGAAGATCTTCATTTAATCTAAAAAGTTAAGTTGTGCTTAGTTCTTACCTTTTTTTGATAGCGAGACCGCAGGATAGCTTTAAGTTTATTGTAGGATGGTAAAATATGTTAAAGGAAGCAATAAAACTAAAAAAATTGGGATCAACCTCAAAACTATAGGCATTTTTTAATGAGATTTTTATTAGAAAAGTGAGAACTGTGTTTTGCTAAATGTTATGGTTTGCAACTTTTGTTTTGTTTCTTATAATTCAAGCAGACTTCCCCATTTTCTGCAGCAAATTATGTTAAAAATGTAATTATGAATATAAATTTGAAACCAAATTTTCCTGGCTACTGTAGTATTTGTGTTTCTTTATAAATGAAACCCCCTCTACCACCTCACAAACCATCCTAAAAAAAATGGTGTTATCTGCAGGTACCAAAAAATGTTTACACTATTTGTAAATTTGTTAATTTTTTATCAGAATACCTGACTCATTTTGAGTGAAAATAAAAACACCTACTTACTGTATAATATATAAAAATAGTATTAAAAAGGCAAACTTACTTTCTTTTTCTTTTAATCCTAAGTAAAGATGTGTCTCTTGACATATTACTTGATGAGGAGGATTGTATTATTGAGACTATGTTGGTTTTTTCAATACTACTTGACGAGGAAGAAATAACTGCCAAGCTAGAACTTGTCTCTGTACCTGCTTCATTGGAATGTTCTAGGACTGCTGAAGAGCTTGGTCCCAATTCTGTAGTTTGGGTAGAACTTAAAAAGCTAACATTCGCCTTGTTGCTGGAATCTTGATTATTGTTATTCAATAATGATGGCACAGCAGTTTTTGTAATAAATTTTTTGCCATTTTTAAAAAACTGATCTTCTCTCTTAAAATGTTGCGAGCAAATAAGTTATGTTTAGTCCATTGCCATTTGTCTGCATCAACACCTATAGCTTCTAACCATATCCTACGTCTCGGATATTCTTTTGGAATTCTATAAATAAAACCAACAAGTTCTACTTTTTCTAGATTATGTTTTAAACGCTTGTTAATAGCCATTTACAATTAGTGTAGGTAGGTAGGTAATGTATGAATAATGTATAGGTACTAATACAAAGTAATATGTAAATCCCTCACCAAAAAAATTTGATTAACACACTCTAACAACAAGGGGCTGATCAATCTGTAAGGACTTGTACAAAATCTTAACAGAACTTTTACTCGTAAGGACTTGGCAGGACTCGTAAGAACTTGGCAGGATGCATAAGGATTTGACAGGGTCCTTATGGACCAAACATGACCCATAAAGACTGACAGGACAAAAAAAATATGGATATAATCTTGTGTGTACCTGTAAAAAGTTTTTGCTATTTATCAGCCCCTTGCAACATAAAATCTTGGTACTTATAGTATATATAACACAGCCCCTATGTAAGAAACTAATTTTCTTAACATACCTGTAGATGCACTTTAAGCACATTTCTTGGATTAGACCCTTAATCGCGATTAAGTCTTTGTTGATCACATACAAAACAACAGAGAGAGAATGGATTAGCTAAGCTGTGTTACAGTCCATCTAGGGGATAGGGTCTTTAAACACTACATTTTTATATGATATATAACAGGCCTCTTAAAAGGGGGCTGTGGATATATTTCTCAGGTTTATAAATTATGCTTTATACTTACAAATGGAACGATATATTCCTATTCTGGTTAAGCCGCGCACTTAAATGGCAGCCTTTTGCATGACACGTCATTGTCTATGAAAATAGTTCACAAAATGTTTTCAGCACTATTATCAATATTTATGTCACTAGAAACACAGCGAAACGCACGTGAAAATATGATAAAAATCACAAAAAATCGAAAAAAGGAAATAAACGACCGTTCACTTTCCAAATCGAAAAAGTAGGGTTAGATCTACAGAACACAACAGAGACGTTTGATCAAGGCCTTTTGGCCATCAAATCACGCCCAAACAAAGTTTGGCCGATTTTTTTTCTCAGTTAAATCAACCAATCAGAGCCCAAGAAAAGATAAACCCAGGGGTATAATAAGGATTATGGAAACCCTGCCTTATATCTATCCTCCCTCAAAATGGCGACTGAATGACACTAATGACAGATAAATGGCGGACCCATTGCGTCGCACGAAATTAGGCTGCGCAGTGGTTTTCACCTGTTCTCATCTTTTTACAAGTTCATTGTTTGGAACTGAAGTAAAAGTGGTGAATAATGACACCATAACTTTCTCTACCTACTTTTATCTACTAGTTCATACCGCAAGCGGTCATATTAAAATGTGTTAAAATTGTGTGTTAATAATAATAAGATAAGTTCTTTTCAAGCGGAATTAACCGATCCTATGTTTTTGGCATTTACCAACTTTATCCAAGCGGTCATTACTTCCAACCGGAAAATATTAGGTCTCGAACTGTTTTCTATTTGCAGTTGTTCCCACCACTAGTGTGGTTGTGTCGGTTACGGTCGGTTTAATTGCTAAAACATGTTGAGTACATAAATTGTCTGGCTGATTTTAATGCACGGATAAGGTCACGGATGGATTCTTTTCTTTTCAATCGATCTTTTTATCGATAGATATATTTAGCAGTTTATTACTCGCCTGCTCTTGTTCTAGGTTCTCTCGTATTTTGGTAGATGGCGCTTCTTGCGGAAGTTTCCTCACTATAAACGTAGGATGAGAGACAGAACCATCAAATTAAATTCACAAGGGTATCACATTGACCAAGCAGTGTTCTGAGGAGTCCCATAAGGACAAAACAGTTAACTGTCAACACTTATTAGGTGTCCACTTTCGAAAAACCCACGGAAAAATATGAGAGAAACAAAAACTTCTTTTTAACCGATTAGCCACGAAAACTTGTTTGATTTTTAAATTCACGGGTATATAATTCGTATTATTCGTTTTTTCATTTTAAGTACTTTTTCAACATAACTACTTTGTCCCCTAAACATGATATTGTACCAAGCTCTTGTCATAGGTTTAACAGGGCAAAGAGAGTTTGGACAATTTTTGACAGACCAGTTCTATTTCTTTTTTAAACGTGAGGTTATTATCAACAAAAGTACCCAAAAACTTTATATGTTTACTTGGTTTTATAATATTACAAATTGTTTTTGAATATTCAACATTTTATTTCTGCAACACCACTCTTTAAATTTCTCAATAATATGTTTAATTTTTATTTCTAACTCCTCGTGCCCCTGCTGCAACAATTGATAAATTTCTTGGCAAAGTTCTATAGTTGCTAACTCTGTCTATCTTTTTTTGTCTGTATCCAAACTGACATTTGGTTAGTCGATTTTTACCTTTAAGAAAATTATATCATAACAAAAACATTTCATGTAAAAAAGCCAAGTACGCGAAAATAGCATTCCGTAAAAAGAATTGAGTTAAAAGTAAAGCCAAGTTCTCCAATACAAATTTCAAAATGAAAGGTTCTTACTAGTTTGGAAATGTTTTTTAAAACTTCGCTATTACAGCCAAACTTTTTAGCACTGTGCCCAAGAGTCATTTATAGCCGTAATCGCCAAGTTTAGAAAAACATTTCCAAACTAGTAATGAACCTTTCTTTTTGAAATTTGTATTGGAGAACTTGGCTTTACTTTTATCTCAATTCTTTTTACGGAATGCTATTTTCGCGTACTTGGCTTTTTTAAACTGTACAGTTTTTTGAAATTTCTTAACTACTTTACTACTTTATGGAATTTCATGAAACTTGGAGGGGTTGTTAACTCCATGAAGATCTACGACTGGGCCAGTTTGAGATTCGTAGCTCATTCCGAAGTACAGTTTTAGATAGGTCAAATATCGGCTGAAATGTTTCAAGAAAAGATGGTACGGCGCGCGAACTTGGCGAGGCACTGCCGTGCCATCAGACATACGGTTCGACATGGCTTTTTGTACTATTTTGAAGATGTGACTTATAAGGGTAATTGGTACAATTTTCCCAATTTTTAACGTTTTGGGAAAAATGTCCTCATCAAATGACATAGTTGTAATTTGCCAGGGGACTTATAAGGGTAATTGGTACAATTTTTCCAATTTTTAATGTTTTGGGAAAAATGTCCTCATCAAATGACATAGTTGTAATTTGCCAGGGCTATCAAAACGGACCGACCACGATCTACAACTTTGTTGACGTCACAGAGGAGGCTGAATTTCTTTTTGATGGTGACGTCACGCCACAGCGGATCGTGTTTAAAATATAAGTTGGAATGACGATTGATGAATATTTGATTTTTTTTTAAAATAAAGCCGGTTTTGGGATTGTTTTTACTATATTCTTGTAAAACATTTTTTTTTTTAATGTATATAGTAATCCTTAATTTTTTAGAGCCGTTTCATTAGCTCACACAAAAATTAAATTTAAAGCAGAAGCTAATGTGTTCATTTCTGCGTGGAAAGTAATCGGCTCACCTACACCTATTTGTTTATGTTCGGCAACTTTTAGATGTGTTTACAAAAATTACAACATCAAAAAATGATTTTTTTTGTAGTGTAATTTTGTTTTAAAATAAACTGGTATTTTTGGAGTTTAAATAAACTTTATTGTAACAACAAGTTGTACATAACAAGCAAATAAATAAATGCTATGACAAACAATGACAAAGTCATATCCATGTCAAATATAACAGTTGGTGTGCGGTGCATGGCGGGCAATTTGAATTCAAAATAGGGAATGCTAAATCTTTAGAAGATTTTAACCTTTTAACCATCCCTCATCCTTACAAAAGTTTGGTGGAATATCGGTATAGTGTCTGGGAATATTTCACTAAAATTTTGCGAAAATCTGTAGTGTCATTTTGAAAATATCACAAATAAACATCTAACCGCACATAAGACCTATGTAAAATTCAGCCCTCCAGAACAGCTGATTTTTTCCTGTATTTTTTTGTTGGCCTTGCCTTTGCAAGTGTAATTTAGCTGCCACTGTAGAAATATATCATCCGCGTAGTCAGCTATCTTCACTGCTTTGGTGATAATATCTGCTTGTGTCAATCATCCTAACAGTAGCTTGAAGGACCAGCTTAAACAGTAATGAAGATAACGCATTACCTTTCCTTACGCTGGAAGTTACACAAAATCTACGGTAGATATGTTGTGGCGGAATTCACATTGGTTTTTTCCGATAGCCAGTTCAATACTACACAATAACTACATTTAGCAGTGTAATGCGTTGGTACTTTTGACAGTTTATTATGGAACAAACATCGAGTAAAAACTTCACAAATATACAAGCACTGTTTTGTTTTTAATTGGCTTAACCATTTAGTGTTACCAACTAAATAGTTCTCGATTTTTTTAGGACATAGAACAGAGTCCCTGGGGAAGTCCACAGAAATTGCCCAGAGAAGTGCTTTCTAGGATATTTGACGAAGTGTGTGCCTCCGAAGGGTGTTTGCCCGTCCTTGTTAGTCTGTGTAAGGTAAGATTTCGCTCGAGCGTTTTAGGATTTATTATTTATATAACATAATACTCATCCGGCTACCCAAAAAAAAGGGTCACTTCGTGATTAAAGCAACAAACTTTTCACACTTGCTCTAAGGCCCAAATGGTCAATTTGACGCGAGGAACTCAAAATTGTATTGTATATCTTGCAGGATATGTTTTTCGAAAAACTTTCCCCTTTGCTCTTTAACCCCCCTTCACTTCAAATTGATAATTTTGGTCTTAAGAGCAACTGTGGAAAGTCTGTTGCTTTAATTACGAAGTGACATGTTTTTTTGTTGAAATATTCACTGTAGCCGGCACACTAAAACTAATAGATGATTGCAAATACCCTTGGTAGGGAAAATTAATCACAGCATGAAAACTACTATTTTAGGGGTGGATATTGAAAAAAGTTAAACACAACGTTATAGGTAATAACATAGGTCTACAACTTTTGGTTAAACCATTTGGTTTCTTCCTTTTTAGGGTAGCTTTGTAACTCAATACTATAACCGGAAAACCTAACCGTGGGCCACAAATGCTTTTATGAAATCGGTGTACAGTTAACAAAACGGGTGCCCAGGGCCGCGTACGTGCAAAACTAAAACATATATGTAACGAGTCTTAAGAATAAAAATGGCACGTTACATTAGGCAAGATGAAATTTGAGTCACCTACTATTTGGAGTAAGGAGTAACGAAGAAAAAGCAGATATTTTTGCAAGTCATTTAGAAAAAACATTTCAGCCCCACGAAGCACCAGATGAACACTTTCATTTAAATGAACCCCATCAAATCGAGGACCATATTAAGCTTACATCACCAAAAGAAATATTAACAGAAATCAAAAGTATTAATTCGAGAAAAGCCTCAGGGTATGATCTTATTAACGGGGTAGTCATAAAACAACTCCCCAGAAAAGCTATCGTAAAACTATGCAACCTAATTAATGCGTCTTTTAGGCTTAGGTATGTGCCTAAACTGTGGAAAGTTTCAGAAGTTATCATGATTCCAAAACCGGGAAAACCACTCCATGACGTGTCATCTTACAGGCCAATATCTTTGCTGCCAATTATATCCAAGCTCTATGAAAAATTATTGCTTAAAAGAATAAAACCCATCATAGAAAGACAAGAAATTATTCCATCTCATCAATTTGGTTTTCGAGACAAGCATTCCACGATAGATCAAGTACATAGAATTACTAATATAATAGAAAAAGCACTAGAAGAGGGAAAAGTTTGTTCTGCAATTTTTCTAGATGTAGCACAAGCATTTGACAAAGTGTGGCATGACGGCCTTCATTTTAAACTAAAACGGTTTCTGCCAAAACAATATTCGGATAATTTGGAATCATAAATATCTGATAGACATTTTAGAGTAAAACAGGAAGACTCATACTCAAATTTAAAAGAAATTCAAGCAGGCGTGCCCCAGGGTAGCGTACTAGACCCTTATCTATACTTATTATTCACTTGTGATATCCCAAAGCCAGAAAATTGTCACTTAGCAACATTTGCCGATGATACTGGTTTATTGACGGTAGAAAAATCTATTGAAAAATGCATAGAAAAACTTCAGGATGCAGTCACCCAAGTTCACAGTTGGACCACAAAGTGGCGAATAAAATTAAATGAAACCAAATCAATTCATGTTGATTTTACAAACAAAAATATAAATCACATACAAATACCAATTAACAACATTCCAGTACCATATTCGAATCAGGCAAAATATCTAGCCTAGACACTTGATGCCAAATTGCGCTGGAAAGCACATGTTAAGAAAAAAAAGAAGAACTTGAGATAAGGTATAGAAAAATGAACTGGCTAATTGGAAGGAAGTCCAATTTAACAATTCATAATAAGTTACTGCTTTATAGACAAATACTGAAACCAGTATGGACATATGGTATTCAACTATGGGGTTGTGCTAAGGAGAGTAACGTTCTAGTTGTACAGAGATTTCAAAATAAAGTATTAAGAAACATTGTGAATGCACCTTGGTACGTTCGAAATAGTGACCTTCATCGAGATCTAAAAATCGAAACTGTAGCAGAGACTATAAAAAAAGTACGCAAAAAGCCATCGGCATGTGAATGTGGAAGCAATTCAGCTTCTAGACAATACTATGCTAGTTCGAGGACTAAAAAGAGTGAAGCCGTTTGAGCTAGTACACATAAAACAAAATATTGCTATAAACACAACACAATTGTGAGTTACAGACTAAACAAAGCGGGGAGAACTGTTGAGTAAACCCTACGTTTAAATCTGACTTTTCTAGTAAATTAAGTTAAAACAAAATTGCTAATTAGTCTTACTGACTAGATTGTAATACAATAAACACAGTGTGTTTGACAAATTAAAAAAAAAACCTACTATTTGTCTGCCTCATAGAGGTCTTAGGACCTTAACGTGGGCAACCTCGTCGCCCTCTATTCTAGTTTTCAAAATCCGACAGTCCATGACGTCAATCAAATTAGGATTATTCTGGGTATACTTGAACTGTCTGCCTTTTTACGAAATGAATAAAAATGTTCAGGTACATTTTATTTATACGTACTTTTTTAGTTAAACAAAATCACATTTTTATGGGTAATGTTCAATTCAAATTCAATTCAATCCTTTATTGTTTATAATGTAAATTTACATATAACACGAAGTATCTTACATACATAATATACCCAGTACAAATGAGAAAAGTATTATTTAAAAATAAAAAAGTAAAAAGCCAACAATGTGTCAATGTTATATAAACATACACATATTTATTTAACATTTAAGTAATTAATATTAAGTTGCAAAACATTCATCTTAACTTCAGTTTTAGGCAATAAAATACTAGGATATCTTTCCTTTCTTCTTAGTTTCTAGTTTTAGTTGTAAGATTTTTTTAATTACTAAACTTTACTTAAATCGACTTAAATTACAATAAAGTACAGTAGACAGTAACAGTAAACAATTTTTTTTGGGAGAAACAGTGGTCTTTTTTTTGTTGAAACATTTATTTTTAGATAAAAAAATAAAATCAATAAAAATAAACATTACTATGAAAAAATTGCCAGAAAAGAAGAGCAGGAAAGGAGATAAACATTTAAAAAAAATTAATTGCTGTAATGTAATTTAAATCAATATCCATCTCTTTGGTTCTGTTATTGATTTCCATTCTGTCACTTTCTCGCACTGGCAAGTTGTTTCCAGTGAAAATACTTTTTTTACACCATCTAAAAATAGGCCTTTTAAAAAATTATCACTTATGTTTAAAAAAAGCCGGTTCCAGAACTTGTACATTTTAGGGTAAAAATCCTCTTTTTAGGTTTAAAGGTTTTCCTCGGAAGATTATAGGATTATAGTCTAGTTTTGCTAAAACCCGTGAAGAACATTATCCAACCTTAAAAGTTCACCGTTTCACCCTAATAACTGGGATCGAGCCTAATTTATTTTCTCTGATGGCTGCAATATAGGTTCTTTAATTTTCATGCTGTTACAATTTTTTCCTTTTTTGCATTTTTAAAATGAACCTGGTCTATAAAGTTTTTAACCTTATTAATTTTCTCTTACCTCATTAGGTATGCCGGTTATGGCGTGACACAGCTTCCGATCCCTTGCTATGGAAAAAAGCAGATTTAAATTACGTCAAAGAAAAAAATAGGACTGATTTGCGTCTGCACTGGTTAATACTCAATAGGCTAACGGGGTGTGAAGATTTAAATCTTGGTATGTCACTTTTTAAATATTTTACCTCGTGAAAAAGAATTAAGGTAACACCGAGTTTCTGATATTATAGGAAAACTCTATCTTGACACCCTTTCGGCTTAGATTATAGATTTCGCCTCGACAACTGCGCAGCCTCAAATAGGGATGACGTTGGCCGCCATTTTTTCACAGATTTCGTTACTCCTAGGGTCCCTATGGTGAACAAGCAAAGTACAAGTCAACCCCCCTAGAGGTCGCGTTAAACAAGCAGCAATGTTTTACCATGAGCTTACTTCAATGCTGTCGTCTTTCAAATCGTGCCTGTCAAAGTTGGTCTTGTTGCCTACCCAAGTAACATTTCTTTATTTATAGCAGAAGCTAAAAGGTTGCCAGCGCGTTTCCTTAAAACCATTAGTTTCAATGTTTGGTCGCTAGCACGTTCCCATTACCCCTATGTACCCCTTAGACCTCCTAAATGGGACTCCCCAATGTATTAAACTCACTATAAAACCATAAGAAATAAACTCCAGCGTCGCCCTCTAGCGGTTCCACCACTATAGAACCTTTTAGAGCCTAAAGCTATTATGCCAGGTTCTAAAAGCAACTCAGAAACGTCCTCTATCCTATTATAAAACTAGATTTGGTAATTTGGTATCCTGGCGATTCTGTTGAATACCATAATACCTTTAGAGTAAAGAAGTTTTCCTATAAAAGCTATGGCGATATTTTAGATTCACAATGGCTATATAAAATAATTTAGGTCACAAAATTGCCAAAAATGTCAGAGTCCCAAAATTATTTTATCATATAAAAATATACCGAGTTTGTCGTTTTGTTGATGATCAAATTGCCTGCCAGATTTATTTTTCTGATACAATCGTATCTGAAAAGCTCTCAAACAAGCGCGCCAGCTCAAAAATGCTTTTAATAGTTTTTTGATAACAAAATAACAAATATTTAGAATAAAAATAAAATAATTTACACTATTCACCATTAAAAAAGTCTGTTTGGTTTACATAAATCAAAAGTAAAGTAAAATTATTGTTAAAAAACACTGCTAAAACGACTAGATAAATATTTTCTCTTTACAATATTTTTTAAATAAATTTATATACGCCATTATGGTTTTATAGTGGTCACTTGGTTTTATTTGTTACTGTATCGCAACAATGATTTTTGAGTGCCCTTATAAAACCAACAAAAAAGAACAAAGTAAACATAACCTCACTTAAATTTTTTGTATTTGTTTTAAAAAAAAACCTATAATTCAACACTTTTAACTGTTTTTTATCGTGCAATTTCGACACAATTGAGAGGGCCAGTGCAATGATATTCATTGCGCCTGCAGGTTGGAGAGCAACCTCTTATATTGGCCGTCTAAACAGGCCTTATCTATGCCTGGGTGTCCTACCCAGGAGGACGGAAACTCAACAATTATTAATTATTGGGCTTTAAATAATCAATCTTGCAATAGGTAGGTACCAATCTGTACCTAGGTATATCTATTATTTTTACCAGAAATACCTAAAAAATAAAACACGAAAGTATTTACTTACTTCTGTTAGAACCCTGAAGGAAACAAGGTTTTATATGGCCGCCTATTTAAATAATATTTAATATACAGCTATGGGTTAATAATAATTAAGTTAACTTTAAGCCTTCCTATAAAACCTTTTTAAAATGCCTAAAAGTAATGGCAAAAACCAAAAGTCTAAAGTTTATATTTACCACTCTTAAAAACCTTAAGGACACTAGTTTCTGTATGGCCGCCTATCTAATCATATTTACTACTGGTAACTATAAAACACTTTTGTGATGACCTAAAGTAATGAAAAAAACTAAATGACCAAAGTTTATATTTATTTCTTTTTAAAAACTTTAGGTAAAAGGGTTTTATAAGACCATCTTTATAAATCAGAAATCAATAAAACCAAAAGTATCTAAAAGGAACAGAAGGAATATCAGTTTCATTATACTCCCTTTATACAACAGTTTTTGGTTGTATAACACCTCTTTAGGTAATTGGCAAAATAAATTACCTTTATGTAGCCAAATTGATCCTAAAACCCATAACAGCACCCTCTAAATAACCTAGGAACCAAATTAATAAAACCTTGAGTGGTAATAATGTTACTTGGGTAGTTTGTGAAAAAATGGCGGATTTCAATTTCTTCCCATTTCTTCCAGTCTGCGCAGGTTTGACAAGTGTTCTAAAAAGGATAAGCTTAGCGATAGGATGAGATAAAATGGCGCTAAATTGTTCACAATCAACGTCTGGTTTAATCAGTATATGCCAAAATGTATAGGGTGTCCCAAATTGTTTGGGGGGTTTCAGGCAAATGGAAAAAAGTCTCCCACTTGCGAGCGTTAACTTTCAAGAGATGATTAAAGGTGAAAACCGCATTTTGGTAAAGCAAGCCATTTATAAGCTACATGGGTTTTTGAAAAGTCTTGATTTTGGAGGGCGCCCATACCTTACTAACCGTTTTTTATATAAATAATAATTCAACTGTGAAATTGAATTTTAACTGTCATTTTTAGTTTTTGACATATAACATAAAGTTAATATTTTTCTTATGCAAGACCCTCTTTTTTCGATTTATCAAATCAGCGTAAAATTTTCTTTCAAATGATGAAATTCAATTTCACAGTTGAGTTCTTCATAAATAAAATCAATAAAACAGCAATTTACACCATAGTAAAATTTTCATAAATAAAAAAGTCAAAAACTTAAAGCTTAAAAACAGCTTGCTATATCAAAATTTGCTTTTCTAGAAAATCGGGCCCCGCAGGTGGAGGTTAGTTTTTTTCTATCTCCTCTAGAAACGTCGAATTTGGTTGCATTTGGTCAACAAGTTATTACAAATAAATTTAGTGTAAGTTATTTTAGCCCCCCCCCCCTCCCAGTTTAATGCAGTTGTAACTAACCATCTCTCACAATTTCTCCTAGGTGAGTGGAAGGTGCGAGATATTCAATCCGTTCTGGAGGCCCTAGCAGAGCACTGCCCGAATCTTTCTGGTATAAACCTAAGCGGCTGGAAGGGCGTGAACGCCGACCACCTAAAGTACTTGACCACTGAATGCAAGAAGTTGGCAAGGCTGGACCTTTCATCGATAGCTGTAAGTATCTAATAATGAGAAACTACTGCTACTACTACTATGTCGGTTTAGAACGTTTTTCTACGTTGTCCGACGCCTATTCTCCACCTCCTTCGATCCTGACAGTCATCTTCCGTCAGGTTTTTTTGACTCATTGATCTTTGGATTGACTGTTGCCATTCCAGTTTAGGACGCCCTCTTTTTTTGCTCCCTATTGGTTGCCATTCTAGGATCTGCTTTGGTAATCTTTCGTCGCTCATCCGTTGTACATGGCCGTACCATATCAGTTGCCTTTTAGTGATGTCATCCGTTATGCTTCCCTCGATTCCCATTCTTTCTTTTATGATCTCATTTCTTAGATGATCTGTTCTAGATATTCTCATTGATCTTCTTATTGCATCCATTTCGACACTTTCCATTTTTGCTTTGTATTTTTCTGTTACGCGACAAGTCTCTATTCCCTACAACAGCGTGCTTTTCACCATTGTTTCATATATGTTAAATTTTACATTATTTTTTATCTCTGCTCTATAAAATTCTGTTAAGACAACCAATAACCTTTTTTGCTTTGACTATTCTTTTTTCCAGTTCTTTACAGTCTGTTCCTGTCTTACCAAATGTGACACCCAAGTATACATACTCATTGCATGGAGATATTGTTTGTCCATTCTCTAGTTCTAATTCACTTGATTCGTTTCCAATACATAAGTACTGTGTCTTGTCCACGTTCACTGTTAACCCCCACTTTTGGTATTCTTCCGTTAACTTTATCATCATATACTCCATATCTTCTTTATCATTAGCTACAATTACTTGGTCGTCAGCAAACTGTAGTGTGTATATGGTAAATCGGTCGTTAAGTTGTATTCCGATGCCGTGTACTTTGCGTTTCCAGTTTTTTAGAGCTACTGCGACATCCCTGTCTTAAGCCTTTCGTTACCGGGAATTCGTTTGAAAGTCGATTTCCAATTTTAATTTTAGATTTTGACCCTTTGTATAGTTCTTTTATCGCTTTTATGTATGATTGATATTAGTCTGCTCTAACACTGTCCATAATTTTTGTACTGGGACGGTATCATATGCTTTTTGGAGGTCCACAAAGGTAACATGAGTCTCTATATTTCTGGCGCTCCTTTTCTCAAGTACTTGTTTACGACAAAAAACATTATCACTACAAGATCTGCCTGCACGAAACCCACTTTGCTCTTCTTCTTCTTGTTCATGAAAATCATTCTCTATTAGATCTCTAAGAATCCTACCCTACAATCTACTTAAAATACTGGTTACTAAAATTCCTCTGTAATTGTTGCAATCCAGCTTGTTTCCTTTTTTATGTATTGAGGATATGAATGCAATTTTCCAATCATCAGGTACTGGATGTCTGTTATGCATTGATTGAAAATATATGTGAGATTTTCGAGTTGTTTCTCTGATCCATATTTGAGCATTTCAGCATATATTCCCCCAGGTCCGCTAGCTTTTCCGGATTTAAGCTTTTTAATACTATTCTTTATCATTTCTTTTTCGATGATTACTTCCTCTCCATGTACTTCTATGTCTCTCCTCGGAGAGGCTGCCAGGTATTCGGGTTTCGTCTCCTGCAGCAGTTCCTTATAGTGTTCTGTCTATTGTTCTGGTTTGATGATCTGGATATTTACTTTTTCTTTTGTTGGGTTTTTTACTGTAGAAATGAATTTCCATATTTGAGAACTCTGCCTACCTCCTACGTGTGTATTTATATCGTGGCATTTACGCTCGGAGATTTCATTCTTTTCTGTGCGTATCAAATTTCTTAGCTGTCTTCTGGTATGGCTGTAGATTTCTAGGTCTGTTTGCTCTTTAGTACTGAGCTATTTCAAGTATGTGCTTTTTTTCTCCTTGATGAGTGATGACAATGAGAAACACATGAACTAATAGGCAGCATAAGGTCTTAGTTGAGGAATAATACTAGCCTTTTATGCACTCCAGAGGTGAAAAGCCCTTAACTTGTGAACACAAATTCACTTATTGGACATCTGTCAAACTCATGCCAAATACAAAATGGCGCGGTTGCTCAAACTTAAAAAATAAACCGATTTTGTGTAGTGCACTTTAATCAGAAATATCAATTTTTGATATTTCAGTGTGAGAGAGACAATATACCCAAGTAACATTTCATGTTTTATAAGGGTTGCTAGAAGTTTGGGGCTACCAAATTACAAAACCTAAGTTTTATAGCGAGGTGGCGAGAACGTTCTTGAAACCCTTATGCCACTCTTATAACGCTTAAATGAAGAATCATATAAGGGTGGTGGCAACCTATTTATACACCTCTAATAAAACCTAAAAGATTTGCGTTGTGGTGGCGAGTTATATGAATAGAGTTGTTTATGTATTATAAAATTATCTTAGTGCATAGTAAGCATTTATATGTTATAAAGCCAAACTTGATTTTAGTATTTACGTCGTTACTTTGTCGTCTTTCGATCAATAAAGAACCTGTAACTTCAATCTGTAACTTTAAAGTTTTTTTAAAAATCTGCCACCGTCAAAAGAGCTCGTTTCTGGCGCAGTCGGTAGGATTGTTTCGAGTTACGTACAAGTAATATTCGTGTTAACGGTTAATCGGAACAACGTCCAAAACGAAAAGCTTCGGTTCGTCTAAGGGCATATTAGATTGAAAATCGTGTTAGACTTTTCAAAAATAAGAGTGAACAGTGAGCAGAACAGAGTGAGGAGTTACAGTTACGATTAAAAAGCCTGGGTTGGAACAAGCATCGTCGAACCTATAGGCATTAGAATAAGAAGACTAGAGGAAATGAAAATCATTGTACTGTAAGTGCTCATATCCTTTTTATATTTAGTCCTAGTTTAACCTTATATAAGTGTTTTTAATCGTAAACTTTTAATTCAAAAAGAAATTTCAAAATTCAGGAAATTTAATTTTTTTTGTAGGGTTTTTCAAAATTTATGTTTAAAATTGAGGAAGAGAGAGAATAGTGATTCTGACGAAGAAAGTAGTGAAAATATGACGGATTATAATTTATTAAGACTTTACATTAACTCAATCCCTAGATATGACGGTAATCCTTACACTTTGCGCATCTTTTTAGCTGCTTGTAACGGTTTGATTCGAGAGTTTATAACTAATAATAACCATGCAAATGATACTCTTAATTCTTTTATTTGTCGGTCGATTTTGTCAAAATTGGAAAAAAGAGCTGTTACAATAGTAGAATCGCGAACTGATTTAACTACTTGGGATGAAATATCAAATTTTTTAAATCTAACTTTTGGTGATCAACGGGATATTGAGTGCCTTGTCCAAGATTTAATCGCGTTAACCCCAGAAAAAGATGAACCACCTTATAATTTTGGTATGCGTTGCCAAGAAGTTTGATTTTTAATAAATTAAATTTGTCACCCGAACATGAACAAGTAAAGCAAATAAAAAGGGACAATTATAAGGACCTTGCCTTAAAAACTTTTATCAAGGGATTGCCTGAAGATTTACAGGGCGTAATTAGACTTAAAAAACCAGATTCTTTAGAAACAACAAGACCAACTTTCTTTTTCCAAACCTATTGAAATAGAGATGTTAAATACTGTTGAACTTACCTTTTGCGGCAAAATGGAGTTGGATAGTGAAATAAATAAAGATCAAGATACACTGCTTAAACAAAATTTAAAAAATATAAGATTGTACCATTGCAATAAAAAAGAAAAAGAGGCAATTAGAAAACTATGCTTTGACTTTAGAGATATTTTTTATTGTGAAAATATACCATTGAGTTTTACTAACCAAATCACTCATAAAATTAAATTAAAAGATTACTTTGAGAGTCCAATTTATACAAAATCATACCGTTTTCCAGAAATTCATAAACAGGAAGTAAAATCTCAATCAAGGGATTATCCAAGAAAGTTTGTCACCTTGGTCAAGTCCAATTTGGATAGTACCAAAGAAATTGGATGCTAGTGGAAAAAGAAAATGGCGCCTAGTTATTGATTTTAGAAAATTGAACGATAAAACAGTTAATAACAAATATCCTATTCCGTATATAACAGATATTCTTGATAAATTAGGAAAAGCAAATTATTTTACAACTTTAGATTTGGCAAGTGGATTTCACCAAATAGAAGTTGATCCACAGGACGTTCAAAAAACTGCATTTTCAACTGAAGGAGGCCATTATGAATTTAAACGAATGCCTTTTGGTTTAAAAAATGCTCCTTCTAAATTCCAGAGAGTAATGGACAACGTTTTGAGAGGTTTACAAAATGAAATATGCTTAGTCTATCTTGATGACATAATTATTTATTCTTCAAGCCTTCAAGAACATCTAGACCGAATAAAACGAGTTTTTGAACGGTTAAGATCTTGAAATTTCAAAATTCAACTTGATAAGTCGGAGTTTCTTCAAAAATCAGTCGAATATTTAGGTCATATAATAACCCCAGAAGGTGTTAAGCCAAATCCTGATAAAATTCATGCAATTCGACATTTCCCATTGCCAAAAACAATTTTTAGGATTATTAGGTTATTATCGAAGATTTCTAAAAGATTTTTCCAAAATCACAAAACCATTAACTAAATGTTTAAAGAAAGATACTAAAGTAATTCATTCAAAAGAATTTTTAGATAGTTTTGAAACTTGTAAAAATTTATTAATGAATGATCCAATACTCCAGTTTCCATATTTTTCAGAATCATTCATATTAACAACTGATGCAAGCAATTTTGCCCTAGGAGCAGTTTTGTCTCAAGGAACTGTACCAAATGATAGACCAGTAGCCTATGCTTCACGAATATTAAATGAAAGTGAAACAAAATACTCTACCATAGAAAAAGAGTTATTGGCAATAATTTGGGCATGTAAATACTTTAGTCCATATTTATTCGGGAGAAAGTTTTATATTTATACAGATCACAAACCCCTAACATGGTTAGCTAGTTTAAATGAACCAAATTCGAAATTAATGATATGGAAAATCAAGCTGGAAGAATTTGATTTTGAAATCATTTATAAAAAAGGAAAACAGAATTAAACTTATTGCAATAGAAAAGGAATCAATCTGTAATAATCCAGGAGATATTGACCAAACTGTTCTGGAGTTTCTAAGAGATTTTTCAAACACTATAGAACCATTAACTACGTGGCAATCAGAAAATAATCAATCAAGTGAACAAGATAATCAACCTGAAATGAGTGAGCGAGCTAATCAACCCTTAACAAGTCCTTCAGATTCTAAAAAGAAAACTAAAAAAAATCCCAAGTTTGGAATGATATCTTGTGTCACAATTAAAAAACCAACAGTTCAAAGTGAACAACAGAACGAACAAGACCAAAATAGACAACTAGAAGATCAAAATCTAACACAAAACAATGACTACTAATGAAGGAATAAAAATTCTTACGGAAATTATTAATAATAAAGTTAACCAAATAATTGTTTCACCATATGTACACCAAAAAGTAAAAGTGTCTAAGCATACTTACTAAAATTATGAATGTCAAGATACCCACAGTTGATAATGAAAACTTTATTTTAAGAGTATACTCAACCAAAAATCAAATTTTATATGTATTTTCAAACAGAACAATTATACATTAATTTCTCTAGAGTTTACTTAAAGTATTTTTCTGAAAGAGGATTGGAATTAATTCGCTGTACAAAACAAGTAAATACAATTTCTGATAAGGAAGAACAAAAAATGTTAATAAAACATCATCATGAAAGGAAAAAAAATCATCGAGGAATTAATGAAACACTTGAATACTTGCAAACAAATTATTATTGGAAAAACATGAAAAATGAAGTGACTAATTATATAAACAATTGTGAAATCTGTCAAAGAGCCAAGTATGCAAGGAAAAATCCTTATGTTCCCCTTATGTTAACAGAAACACCTACAAAACCATTTCAAGCAGTGTATGTAGATGTGTTAACTTTCGATGGCAGAGATTACTTAACTATTATAGACGCTTTTACAAAATTAGGTCAAGCATACTTTATTGCAGGAAAAACAGCAATCCATATTTGTAATGCATTGATAAAATACTTTACAGCTTTTGGAGTTCCCCAAAATATAACTCTAGATAAAATACAGAATTTAATAATATTACAGTCAAGGAAATTTTGAAAACTCATAAATTAAATCCTCATTTTACTACTACAAATCATCATGAGTCAAACTCATTAGTTGAAAGATTTCATTCATCATTGATTGAACACTTAAGAATCCTAAGAGAAACACATAAGGATCAACGAAATAATTTAATGGATTATACAATAATTGGTTATAATAACTCTATTCACAGTGTAACTAAATTTACGCCTTTTGAATTGACTTTTGGTCATACTTTCACAGTACGTCCTGTGCCGCGGTACAGGTCGGTAAAGAGCGTATATAGCCGTACTACAAGCGCAAATTTCGTGCGTCAAAGCCAAAGTAATAACATTGTGCGACAAAGTATAAGTTCAAAATGAAAGTAGTAAACACCTTCAGTCTTAACTTCTTTGCAATTCCTGAAAAACTAAGTCCTCTGGATGCGCATAGATACAATGAAACAAATTTAAAATTGGATGTAGATGATGTTTTAGCAATTGGATTGCAAGCAGGAATGAGACTAAGAGTCAAAGTAAAAAACCACGATATTTTTGAAAAAATACTTGAAGAATTCGAAGGCCGATTAACATTCAAAGATAGCCAAGGCAACGAACATCCTGTAATTTTGGAATCAGAAAGTGAAAAACAAGCTGTAAAAATAAACACAATCCCACTTGAAACCGACGAAATTGACATTAGGAGAGCACTTAGTAATTATGGCATAGTTGAAAATATTAAAAACGATGTATGGAGAAATATGCCATACCCTTGTTACAATGAAGTTAAAATAATTTACATGGAAATACGTAAGCCCATTCCATCATTTTTATTAATAGGTAGTAGAGTATACTTAGTGACGTACCCGGGTCAGGCAAGAACCTGCCGTCGGTGCAGTTCTACAGAACATGAAGCAAGAGATTGCCCAAAGGATTCAAACGTAAGACCAAGCACCAAATTACGCAGCAGCTGCCGCGCAATTTGTAAGAAAACCCGGTCAAATTCCAAATGAGTCCGTGGGCGTAAATAACATGACGCTTAACGAACTCACAACGGAACAAAATAAACAATCTGAAATGGAAGTAAATCTGGAACCTGAAACTGTCGATAACACCACAAATTCGCAAACGGAATCAACGCATAGCCGCACACTCAACAATAAAAGGCTAATGGACGGATCCTCTAGTGAACTCTCTGGAGATGATGGATTTATTCGTACAAGGCAACAACGGAAAAAATCGAACACCAACTGGAGCGAAGAGATGGACTTAAACCTCAAAAAATGAACCCACCAGGTGATCCAAATTTATTAAATTCTTACGTTATAGCAACCTCTAATATGGGAACAGTTTCATCAGTTGTTAAACTATATATGTTAAAATCATTTATTTTTACTAACAATATTGACATAGTAATGTTGCAAGAGGTTGCAATAACAGACTTTTCATTTTTAACGGGTTATAATGCAATTGTTAACGTTAATATCAACAAAAGAGGTACTGCAATTATAATAAGAGACGGTATTAATTATTCAGATGTAAAACTTTTGGAATCTTCGAGAGGGTTATCATGCGTCATACATAATACAAGATTTATTAACATCTATGTTCCAAGCGGTAGTCAAAAAATTATGGAAAGGGAACAGTTCTTCAATGTGGAAATACTAGATCTTTTTAACAAAAATGAAAATCTTGTTTTTGGAGGGGACTTTAATTGCGTATTATTGCCAGATGCAGCACTAGTGCTAATGAAAATTTTTCAAAAAACTTAGTATCTATTCTTTGTTTAAACGATGTTTGGTTGTTAAAAAACTCGAGTAGTTCTAATAAATTTACATATTTTTATAATCAAGATTAGATCGGTTTTATGTGTCACAGAAAAATTCCGATAAAATTGGTTCTTGTCGTACCCATACAACTGCTTTTTCTGACCACAGAGCCTTATCTTTTAATTACAAATTTAAAACCGATGAAAATCCAGACTTCTTTAAACAAAAAAACTTTTGGAAACTAAATAATTTAGTTTTAAAAGACGAAGAAACCATTGAATTATTCAAAGAAAATTGGGCCCAATGGTGTAGGTCTAAAAATAATTTTAATAAAACAATAGATTGGTGGTGCTGCTCTATAAAAGCAAAAGTTCAATCATTTCTGAAATGGAGGGTAAGTATTAAATAGAATTTTTTACAAACTGCTTATCCCAACTTATGGCAACAAAAAATTTTACAAATCAAACTTTTGTAGAGATTAAAAAATATAAGGCATTACTGGTAAGAGAGCAGAAAGTTTATACTTGTGGTTTAAAAATACGAAATAAAAATTTTATAGATATAGATAACGAGAACTTATCAATTTGCCATGTCATGCGAGAAAATAAAAATATTAAACAAAAAACAATAAAAGAAATAAAAAAAGACGACCAGGTAATTGTCGGGCAGCAAAATTTAAAAAAATAATTGTCGCTATATTTCGGCGAATTATATCAAAACGAAAACCTAAATGTTAACGAAAACATTTTATCACAGGTGATTGACAAAAAGTAATCAATGGAGGCCAATCAAAAAATATTAGGCCCAGTTACAGAAAGGGAAATAAATTCTTTAATCACAAGCATTCCGAAAAATAAATCTCCTGGAATTGATGGTTTAACACCTGAGTTCTATCAGACCTTTTGGCACACAATAAAAAAAGAGTTTCTCGAGATCTACAATGAATTACAGTGTGCAGTTGCGATACCCGAAAACATTAAAACAGGACTTATTATATTGATTCCAAAAAACTCTGAAAATCTAAAAACTGTTAAAGATTTCCGCCCTATCTCCCTCCTAAATTGTGATTATAAACTGTATATGAACATTTTAAAAGAACGATTTTCGTCCCACCTTTATCTTATTATCTCGCAAGAACAAACCTGTATGTCTAAATCAAACAATATCCTATGTGCAATTACTAGATATAGAGAACAAGTCGCAAGATGCAACCATTTAAATATAAATAAGTTAATGTTAAGTTTAGATTTTGATCACGCGTTTGATAGAGTGTCACATAATTACATATGGTCAGTTTTAAAAACATTCAACTTTGACGTGAAAATTATACAAATTCTGCAAAATCTTTACGAAAACACGAGCTCATATTTACAAATAAACAGAGATCAAACAACGTTAATCAAAATAGAGAAAGGAGTCAGACAGGGTTGTCATCTGTCTATGGTGCTTTTTGTTGTGGTAGTGGAAACTCTTATTTTAATGCTTAAAAAAATTAATATTGTGTTAGAAGCATTTGCAGATGATTTTACTCTATTTATAGACACAGAAAAACAAATATCAGACTGCCGTAAAGTAATAGACATTTACGCAAAAAACTCGGGAGCCAAACTAAATTTTAACAAATGTAAAGCTATTGAGCTAGGTCCCAGAAATAAACAAAATTTTTCAAAAAAAATATATCCTTGGTTCTCTATGGAATGTTCAGTAAAAATTTTAGGTATTTTTTTCTCAAACAACGTGCATGCAATGGTCCGGTCTAACTGGTTCTCTGTAACCAATAAATTGAGGAACATTGTTTTTGAAAATTTAAATAGGAACTTAAGTATTTTTCAAAAAGCATCCTTTATTAATATCTATGCGTTATCTAAGGTCTGGTATGTAGCCCAAGTACTGTCTATACCAATCTTAGTAGCAAAAAGAATTGCTGTAATATGCGGCTGGTTTCTATGGTCAAAACAAAGAATTAGGGTGGCGCGAACCACAGTAGTATTACCTAGGAGGTCTAGGGATATTTGATATTTGGCACAAATCTAACTCACTGTTAATTAAAAATGTGACGAAAATGATAACAAAGGTATAATCTCCAATTTTTCTTTCGACATGATAAAAAATCCACCAGATATAAAAGCAATACCACACCAGTTTCCACATCTTCGAAGATATGTACAAGAATGCTCCTATATAAATACCACAATAAAGGAAGAACATCCAGTTCGGGAAATATACCTTCAGCTCTTAAAGCAAAATCGTACAACACCCACTGTTGTTCGCAATTTAACGTGTTCAAATAATTGGAAATATGTCTTTAAAAATGTCAATGTTATGCCCGCAGTAAGAAAAACGATAAATGCAATGGACTGTATATAATTTAATTAAATGAAGCGCGAACAACCATAAATATATTGATATGAAATTACGAAATAATGAAAAGGTCCATAGGTTAATTGTTGTGCCACACAACGGCAATCAGAAACAAAGGCACTCACCAGTTTGCAGCCAATTTCTCCACGTTCCAAGGGGCCCCTGATTGGATCTAATGATGTCATCACGTAGCTGAAGGGCTGAAGTTTCTAGTTCTATGCTTCAGTACACCAAAATCGAGCACTTTCAGGTGTAGAAAATTGAAATAGTTGGAGAACGAAATTAACACGCCATTTCTCGAGGCGATTGACAAAAGGATCTCTCTGGTTGTTGGTGCGCATGTCCAAATGCGCGAAATGCGCTCTGTCCTTCATACAATTGTGTGGTTTTAAAAATATATAAACAACCGCGAAATTTAGCGGGAGCTAACATAACTGCCCTCCAAAACAGACAATTTTAGAATCTCAACCGGACAGATATAGATATCAGAAAAATGATCGACCGATAAATATAAATGAATGAAAACAGATAAGTATCGTAAGTTTATTTAGAGATAACGAAATCCCGAAAAAGGCAAAACAAACAAACAAAAAATTCAAAAAAATAACGAAAAACCTATTGTAATACCCGGTAATAGGTAGAAAAATTAAAATTACTTTTAATTTGGCAAGAGGCACAGTTTTACAACTGGCCGCTTATAAACACCGGTAACCGTTTGTACCGTCGCAACACGCACCTGACCGTCCCCGCCGGGATGCAGTTCGATGACCCGACCGACCGGCCATTTCAAAGGTGATTGAATGTGATCACTTGTTATGATAACCAAATCATTTAATTTGATATTTGGGGACGAATCAGCCCACTTGTGTCGCTGTTGTAGCATATGCAAATACTCTATAGAATACCGTTTCCAAAAATCATTATGTAGTTTTTGGATTAGTTGCCATCTTGAGAGCCGATTTAGGGGAACCTCGGACAAATCTGACTCCGGAATTTCTGAATTAAGGGGTTCAAGTGTCAAAAAATGCCCAGGGGTAAGAGGTTGAAGATCGTGTGGGTCTGAAGAGGCAGGAGATAACGGGCGACTATTAAGTACGGCTTCTATGCGACAGGTAAGGGTGGACATCTCCATGATAGACAACTTCTGGTCGCCGACAACTCGAACAAAGTGAGTTTTAAAACTTTTGACACCAGCTTCTGCCAGGCCATTGAAATGTGGACTGAGAGGAGGTCCCAGATACCAACGAATAGAAAGTCTGGTGGCAGCACTTCTTGCGTAATCAAGTAATTGGTTACGAAACGAAACCCTATAAAATTACTGCCTTGATCTGACCAGCATTGCGTCACGCTTCCGCGTCTGGAAATGAATCGATGGAATGCATCTACGAACCCTTCGGTGGACAGTTCCATGGTTAATTCCAAATGCACGCAATGTGTGGCCGTACAGACAAACACACAGACATACGATTTGAAATCTTTACAACCACGGTAATCACAAAGAAAGGTCCACAAAAGTCGATAGCTACACTCGAAAAAGGTTTAAGTTGATTGATTCGATGAGCGGGAAGTGAGCTCATTATGGGCGGTCTACAGGGTTTAGGGTTGATTCTAAAACATTGCAAGCACTTGGATATGGTTCTTTGAATTGCCCGTCCGCAGACAATATCCAAAATTGCTGTAAAAGCAGATTATGTAATGTTTTAAACCCAGGATGAAGGTATTGTCGATGAGCGGACTCGATAAGAAGAGTAGTTAAACGATGGTTACTCGAAAGTAAGACGGGGTGTTTTGCAGAATAAGACAAAAGGTCAGATTTTTGTAATCTGCCACCGACTCTAATTATTATTTTCATCAAGAAACGGTGAAAGTATTCGGAACGGTTTCGGTATTGGTTTATCCTTAGAAAAAAGCTCAGAAAAACAAGAACCTTGAACGCGTTTGATAAGAAGGTATAACGCACTTTGCATCTCACCGGTTCGGTTCGGTTCGGTTCGGTTCATCGATATTTGTAAAAGTTATTTTTCCTTCATAGCTAGATAAAACGAAGCCAATTAATTCGCTTAAAAGAAATGCGCCTAGGAGTTCTAGCCTAGCCAAAGTTTGTGACTTTATAGGCGCGACCCTAGATTTTGCAGATATGAGAGAAACAGATATATTATTTTCCTCTTCTACACGAAAATATACGACGCCTGCGTAGCCTCGAATTGAAGCGTCACAGAAGCCGATGATTTGACAGGTATTGGTTTTTGACAGTTTGATTTGTCGGGGTAATTGAAAATTGGAAAGAAGCGGGAATTCAGAACGAAGTTTGTTCCAAGAGTCGATGATAGAAGAATCTGGTTCTTCGACCCAGCATATTTTTGATATCCACAACTGTTGCAAAATAAATTTTGCTTGTAGCAACAAGGGACAAAGAAAACCTAAGGGATCGAAGATTGTTCCTATGATAGATAAAATAGAACGTTTGGTTGGGGGTTTGTCCTTTCATTCGGCATTGATAAGAAAAAATGTCGTTTTTTGGATGCCATTGAAGTCCTAAAACTTTGATAAAGTGGGGTTCCTCCTTGTCGAAAGAGAGAGGCATTTGACGATCGGACTCTGGCAATGTTGCCAATAACTCAGGACAATTTCTTGCCCATTTTTTAAGTTCAAATCCTCCCGACTTCAACAAATCATTGAGTTCTGTTTGAAGGGAGAGAGCTTCAGAAAGCGAAGGGCTAGTTCCCAAGATATCGTCGATATAGATTGACGTTTTTAGAACAGTACTAGCCATAGGAAAACGCTCCTTTTCTCTCTCTGCCAGCTCATTTAAGGTACGCATGGCTAGAAAAGGTGAGCATGTCATGCCAAAAGTGACAGTAGAAAGTTCCCACACTGAAAGTGGGTCATGTGGAGAAATCCTCCACAATATCCTTTGATAAGGACGGTGATAAGGATTGATAAGGACTTGACGGAACATCTGTTTGATGTCAGCAATGTAGGCAATAGGATTAAGACGAAACGTAAGGAGTAAAGAAGCAATATCTTTTTGAAGTTTCGGTCCCGATAACAACGTCTCATTGAGACTAATATTTTTTGGGGTGACTGCCGAACAATCCCAGACTACCCTTAATTTTGTACTTAAGCTTTCCGGCTTTAGTACGCAATGATGTGCTAAAAAACATGTTACGTCGACTTTTGGTTGACTAGATAAAACTAGGCTGATATGATTAGAATCGATATAGTCTTGCATGAAACTTGAATAGGCAGTGTACAGATCAGGATTTTTGAGTAATCTATTTTCTAGAAGTAAAAATCTACGATAAGCTTGCGGATAAGTATTTCCTAGGTCAGGGTTTATTTTATCTTTAAACGGAAGATCTACCATGAATCTACCGCTCGGTTGCCGTACTACACTCGCAGTAATGATTGATTCTGCTTGTTTTTCTTCCTTTGATAAGATTTGTTTTTTAGGCAAATGTTCGATTTCCCAAAACCTAGGTAGAATGACCTCTAACGGAGGTGAATGACTCCTTAAAAAACAACTGGTTCGTTCCGTAAGACTACCTACTTCGTCAACTTTTCCCATGACGACCCAACCAAAGATGGTTTCAAGGGCTGAAGGCTGCCCTATTTGTCCAAGAACCCTGCCCTCCTTGAATATCTGTGCGAATAGCTCGCAACCAATAACTAGGTCCACAGGTCTAGATTTGAAATAAGATGGGTCGACAAGTTTAAGGTTTTCCAAGTGTTTCCACTGATTATCGTTCAAAGTGAATGTAGGCATATTGGAACATAATTGTGGAACGACAATTGCTTCGAAATTAGGTAAAGGAGTGACCTGTCCTTGTGGCTTAATGTGACATTGAACGAGCCCTTTTGAAGTAAAAGAAGACATCTGATTTAATCCGAATATTTCAGTGGTGTAACTTCGCCTAGGAAGATTAAGACGCTGAATACACTTTTCACTGATGAATCCTGTCTGTGATCCAGAATCAAGCAGTGCCCTTACAGGTTGAAAATTTCCGCAACCGTCCATAACATCTATTATGGCGGTGCATAAAAGAAAGGTCCTGAGGTATTTAATGACACATGAAGATTATTGACAGGGGGTGTATGACTGACAGGACTAGTATCTTGGCTTCCAGACTCTTGATTAGTTTCTAAGATATGAGTTAAAGTGTGGTGCCTTTTACTATTGCAAGTCCTGCATGAATATTTGGATTTGCACGTATCTACCCCATGCAAGGGATGAAAACACGCTAGACATAATTTTTTCTGCTTGACGAAAGATAGGCGATCGATAGGTGAGAGATCAAGAAATGTTTGACATTTCGAAAGCACGTGACCTTGATTACACCGGAAACATTTTATTCCCGTACTTGAATTAGTTGAGGTGCCAGCCAGTCCTATAAAAGGCGAATTGGATGATTTATAGGTAGGCTTTTGCCCAAACTGATTTTGCATAGAATTTGAATTTTGATAGGTAGGCTTTTGCCCAAACTGATTTTGCATAGAATTTGATTTTTGATAGGTAGGCACGTTTTTGGGTGCTGTTGATTGAGGAAGTGATTCCAAAACTTTTTTCTATAAATTGAAAAAGTGACTGAAAAGTGGGAATTTCGGTATTAGTATTGGCGTGACTCATTTCGAAATTTGAACGCGTCGGAATATCCAATTTTTCTAACAAAATGAAAAAAATAATAAAGTCCCAACTGTCAACGTCAAAGCTAAGTGATTTTAAAATTTCTAGGGATTCAGAAAAGGTGTCAATTAAATTACGCAATTCTTTAGCTGACTCGTTTTTTAAGGTGGAGGTCATAATTGTGCTTAAAGCATCATTTGCGAGGTCTCGCTTGTTTTGATATCTATTGACTAATTTGTCGTAAGCAGTTTTATAATTTTGATCAGATAAGCTAATCCCTGATATCAATTTTAAAGGCTCATCCTCGAGATATGAAAATAAATATTGAAGTTTTCGAACGTTACTTAGACTTTGATTTTAATCTTTAATGTTATTAAAAAGATCGAAAAAGCTTGGCCATAATTTTTTATCACCTCGAAATATGGGAATACCTAACTCTTTGAGTTTTGGAGTTTCGTTTTGTCGAACATATGATCCCGAAAAGGATGGGGCCTCAACCGGAAATATTTTAGAGTAAACCCCCTTACACGCATAAAAATATTTACGAGCTTCTGAAAGGATCGCATCCTGCGTTTTAAACTCCTCGTCGTCCGCGTCGTCTATCAATATAATGACGTCATTATGTGCCAGCATGCATTTATCGAAGGTTTCATCCAAATCGGAATACCTCACTTGAAACTCGTTTCTCGCTTTTTCATCCTTTGCCGCGGTCTGTGAAAACACATAACACTCGGTGATCGCAGATAAAAAACCCTTGCGTTTTTGCACGGCTTTTTTGACAGACATGATTTTACCTTTGAAATGACGAAATTGTCGGTAAATATACAATTAACGCTAAATTAATGCTTCTGAAATAGAAAAATGACGAATTGTCGAAAATATGCACCAATTTATCGCAATTGATGAAAATTGTTTTAAATATCGAAATGATATGGAACACACCTAATCACAGAAATGTCGGTAAATATACAATTAACGCTAAATTAATACTTCTGAAATAGAAAAATGACGAATTGTCGAAAATATGCTCTAATTTATCGCAATTGATTAAAATTGTTTTAAATATCGAAATGATATGGAACACACCCAACACACTGAACGTTTGTTTTGTTTGTTTTGATTCCTTCTCGTTTTTGTTTATACCACGCGGTGCGCGAAAACAGGTACTGCGCCGACACCTTTCTCTCGTTTCAATACGATGCGAAAAATTCAAGGCCGCCTTGTTTTCGGCGTGAAAATAATGGCTGATTATTAATACCGTCGTATGGATTTAATTTAAAATAATTCGGCTCGAAAGGAACACTTATGTTATGCCCGCAGTAAGAAAAACGATAACTGCAATGGACTGTAAATATTTTAATTAAATGAAGCGCGAACAACCATAAATATATTGATATGAAATTACGAAATAATGAAAAGGTCCATAGGTGAATTGTTGTGCCACACAACGGCAATCAGAAACAAAGGCACTCACCAGTTTGCAGCCAATTTCTCCACGTTCCAAGGGGCCCCTGATTGGATCTAATGATGTCACCACGTAGCTGAAGGGCTGAAGTTTCTAGTTCTATGCTTCAGTACACCAAAATCGAGCACTTTCAGGTGTAGAAAATTGAAATACTTGGAGAACGAAATTAACACGCCATTTCTCGAGGCGATTGACAAAAGGATCTCTCTGGTTGTTGGTGCGCATGTCCAAATGCGCGAAATGCGCTCTGTCCTTCATACAATTGTGTGGTTTTAAAAATATATAAACAACCGCGAAATTTAGCGGGAGCTAACAGTCAATTCTCATATATTACACCATAACCAAAAAAGCCTAATGTACACCCTGGTTCATGATGCTTACCCATTTCAAAATGTACTAAAAAAAACTGGTAGGTCCAATACAGCATTATGTTTGCGCTGCAATAGTGCAGAAGATAAACTTTTACACAGATTTTCGTGCTTCAGGGAAGTAAGACAATTGACAGAGTTGATGTCAAAAGTAGTGAAGTCCTTTACAAAGAACAAAATCACATTCACCGATTTGATCTCCCTTAACTTTAGCTTAAATGACAAAGATAAAAATAAATTAATAATATTTTTTGTGGAAAGATCGATAAATTTTGTACTCGAGAACAGTGATGTGGACAATAGCTATATAAAAAACTATAAAGAATTTATTTACCTAAATATCTATAAATTAAAAAAAGTAAATCTCGAGAAATGTGCAAAATTTTTATCTTTTATATAAAAAAAATATACTGATTATAGTTTTTAAGTAAAATTAGTAAGTAAGACCATTAAAAATGTAACTATTGCATAAATATTGAAATAAAGATACGTTTTATGAAAAAAAAAATACTGATCTTAGAGCTCCAACAGAAATTTTTATGCCTGAAGCTTTTTATACAGATTATGCTGAAAATCATAAAGAAAAATTAAAACATGTATATGAACAAGTTTCAGAAAAAATAGATGATCAAAATATTAAAGTTATCAATAAAACAAATATTCAAGGAGAAACTAATGAAGAATTTAAAATTGATCAAACTGTTTATAAGAAAAATAGTCAGCGTAGAAATAAGAAATCAAATAAATTTTTGGGGCCTTTCGAAATTACCAAAAAGTTACAAAGAAATAGAGTCGAAATAACAAATAAAAATAATCAAAATAAGAAAGAAATAATCCATATCAAAGAACTAAAGAAACCACCCAAAGATTTTTCTATTGTTTCAGGTTCAGTGTCTGCATCATCGGAATAAGGACAGATGTGCCAAAATTCCATAATCTTAATGACAATCCAGGACTTTTGCCGTTAAAAATTGGTAGTGCGCAAAACAAAGTTAATTCATGGACTTTTATACAAATTTATGATATAACAAAACTTGCAGAAGAATTTTTCAATCTACAATATAATTATCAACAAATAAGGAAAACTGTGGATAACTTCACGGACTCTGAATTAACTACTAAGATACAATCTAGTTTTCAAATTGTGGATATATTAACAAACAAAATTTCAACACAGATGTATCAGCTGAATCCACTTTTCAATTCAAGAATGAAAAGAGGATTGATTAATGGCTTAGGTTCTATAATCAAATCAATAACTGGCAAGCAATGGCAAATCAGATCACAATTCTGACAAAATCACTTAATGACTTCACTAATATCTCAAAAATTATAAGTAAAAATCAAAATATCCTCTCCAATCAAATTAAAGAGCTACAAGCAGAAATTAAAGGAATAAATAAATATCTTCACTATTTTCTAATGGAATCAATTATTTTAAAATATATTTCAAGTTTTCAAATAATATTCGATTATTTAGAGAAATTAGAAATTGCTATAAGTTTTGCAAAATTAAATACTTTTCATAATTCAGTTACTGAACCAAATTTCTTATTATCTGAAATTTTAAGAATTAGTAATCAACTTCGTGAAAATAGATTTCCATTCGAAGCTTATATAAAAAATATTTTATTATTTGAAAAAATCATTAAAATTAAAAGTTATTCTAAGAAAAATCAAATCATCTTTCTTTTAGAAATTCCAATTGTGGAAAAAGAAGTTTATGATTATTATCATTTATATTCTCTTCCTACCCCAAAGTTACATACCTTTGAAATTATTATCCCTCAATCAAAATACCTAATTTTAAATGAGCAAAACTACGCATTCTTCGATGCCAAATGTTTAGAAGTCGTTCCAGAAGAATTTATTTGTGAGGATCTTCATACTAGTTCCATTAAAGAAGATGTTCCATGTGAAATACAGTTATTGAGATATACAATAAACACCACAAATTGTCTGCCTGTACCTACAATAGTGAAAAGCATTAAAGCCCAGAAACTTGAAAAAAACCAATGGATTATAATAACTCCGCAAAAATTGGTTGCAATTCAAAAATGTGAAAATTTAAAAGAAAATATCCCAATAAATGGCACATATGTTGTTGAACTTAACAGTCAGTGTGAAGTTTACATCAAGAACATTATTTTGAAAACTTTCGAAACTAGCAAACCAAACTTTCGAAATTTAGAACTGCCACTTATTCCAATCTCATTAAATATTCAAAATGCCAGAAGAAATTTAAACCAGTTAAAGATTGATGCAATCAATTTAGATGAAGTTCGAAGAAGTTATCAAGATTTGGACATTCAAAAACAAAAAATTAATGAAATTTCTGACGTTTCAATAAAAACTCAAGAAACAAGCATTTATACTATCATTTTATATATATATTTATGTTTTCTGTGCAATTTATTTTTGGAAAAAATATTTAAATAAGAACAAAAAGCAAGAAACAAAAGAAGAAGAAATTGAACTTCAAGAAAGAAAAATCAAGAAAGAAAGAAACCCAATCGTCCTTTCATTTGTTCCGAACTATGTTACAACCCCATAGTTCTCCACTGAGGCCAAAGGAGTTATATGAATAGAGTTGTTTATGTATTATAAAATTATCTTAGTGCATAGTAAGCATTTATATGTTATAAAGCCAAACTCGATTTTAGTTTTTACGTCTTTACTTTGTCGTCTTTCGATCAATAAAGAACCTGTAACTTCAATCTGTAACTTTAAAGTTTTTTTAAAAATCTGCCACCGTCAAAAGAGCTCGTTTCTGGCGACAACCCTTATATAACCCTTATAAAACCAAAGTATTCTGGTAATATGGTTTTATTGTACTACTGACTCCCTATACAAGAAATTTCGCAAATTAAAATATTTTTTTCAAGTTCTGAGGTAACCAAGTCATGGCTAGGTATAGGTGACTCCTAAATTGCATATTTTTTTCCAAAAGAATATTGTCCAATATGATTAAAAAACACTTTCATTTATTCTAAAACAACCAAATTGTGAATATATTTCATACTTCTAACATTTCTTGGACGATTGACGATTGTTTACGTCGCCATTTTCACATCTAGGTTTTTTTAGAGTAACACGGTTTTATAAAAAACTTTTTGACCAAAACCTCTTAAAGAACCCTTATAAGTGCTGGCCAAAGTCCCACCACCCTGCGAAGAAAACAAGAGCAGCCTGAGAAGGAGCGTTGCCACATCCAGTGGTTTTCTACTTTTTCGGTGGTTTTTTCAGAAAATTTTAGTAGGCAGATTTTCCTTAGTGGATTTTATTAAATTTAAATATTTTTCAGTAATGTAAAAGTGGCATTAACAATAGAATCATTGTAAAAATTATTTTAACATAACGCAAGAAATCAGGATTCCGAACTCTTCCCCCTTAAACGGGCGAATCTAGAAACTTTATTTGGGGAGGGGAAAATATTATAATAAATATTGCATAAAACTACACTACAGGAGGTGTATTCTGTGTCAAAATTAAATATTATTGGAGATTTGGGGGGAGGCGGAATTTCTCCTTTTTTCCCATCTCGTAAATCCACGCCTGCTTTAAAACAACAACAATATTAAAAAAACATTGAGTAACACGCAAGGGTAAACCCTCTCTCTCCCCTTTAGCGTTATGTAATTTAAAAATGACCCTTGAAATAATTTTTACAATAATTCTATTGTTGATGGCATTTTTACATTACTGCATGTTATAAATTAAAATTTACCAAAATCTACTAAGGAAAATCTGGGTCTGTAACGAAATAGCGCGTATCAAAATAGCGCATGTTCAAAATAGCGCGTACCAAATGACGTGTTTTCAAAATAGCGCTTATCAACACAGCGTTTATTCAAAATAGCGCCTGTCAATAGCACGTGTAAAAAATGGCGTGTTCAAAATAGCTTGTATCAAAATTGTGCGTATCAAAAGATCGTAAAGACCTTTTAGAATTTTACCTTTATACTTAATACATAAGTAGCACAGTTATAAAGGATGGGACACCATTATCATGAGATAAAAGGTCTCGGTTAAATTAGCTGGAATTTAGGTATGATCTAGATCTTAATCAAACATTTCAGAACAGAAATTGCCGATATTTCCATTTATTTTTGTACACTTAAATGAGTAAAAGAGAATTTTTTTAGCAAATATGATACAGCTCACTAAACGTATTTTTTTAAAATTATTTTTGGTCAGCTGATATATACAGAATGTCCAAAAGGTGCTTGTTTTTTATTTTAATGAGTTTAATTAAAAAATCTTACAAGAATGCACCTTCCTGCAGCTCACTATTTTGTTTTAAAATACGCAGAACTACTAGCTTGAAAATAGATTCAGTCTCTCTTTTGAGAACGGGCGTTTTTTTTACGGGTCCTCCAATCTTGATATTTTACTAAAAGTGTAACTACATCTTTAAAAATTAAATAAATGGAAATTAGTTAAACGAAATAATTATGCAAGCAGACATGCCTCAAAATTAAAAAAAAACAAGCGATTTTTATCTTCACACTACTACCGAACCGAACTCCAAAACAATCAAGAACAAATTTGATATAACTGAACATTTTTACTTTTTTATTTTTTTTTGACTACAATTTTTTGCACTCCATATGCATAAGGTTATTATATTCTATTCTACTTATAAAACATATATATTATTAATATTCCCTGAGGACAAGTTTGACAAGTGTAAATATTTGTAAAATTTATTTAAACACAATAAATCTATCTATCTATCTATCTATCTATCTATCTATCTTTACTGTCTCCGTAATTTTTACATTTACACCTCTGTGCCCTGGTGTGTTAATTAACCAAAGCCCTCCATTCTGCCCTGTCTGGTACGATCTTCTCTTACTCTCTTTCCTACAGGTCTCCCGTTCATTATTTTCCTTTGTGTTCTTGTCTCTTCCATTATCTGTACATGTCCCAACCAAGCTAATCTTCTAATTTTGATGAATTTCACGATGTTTGCAGAAAAAAACATGAAAAAAGATATATTGTCAAGGGTTATATTTTTTCAGATACCGAAACAATAAAAATGCAGCAAGTGAAACCGTGATCCCAAAGATATTTAAGGGCTTTTATTTTCTGTAGTCCAATTTCCATTAACACAAAAAAAATATTCTTAAACACGGTATCCCATTTTGGGCAATTTCAGAAGATAAGGAAGTGACTGCAATTCAGTGTACCTAAATTTCTCGTGTCTGCATTTTAGGTTTAAATATTTTTTTATTTATTAAAATTTTCTTTTTGTTTAAATTGCTTTTTATCAATTTTTTAACACCGAATTTTTCTATTCTATTTACTGTTGCTGTTAGTTTTTCAGATGTTACATATATTTCATATTTCTTTATTGAATACATTTCTCGTAAATTGCTTTTTATCGATTTTTTAACATCGAATTTTTCAATTCTGTTTACTGTTGCTGTTAGTTTTTCAGATATTACATATATTTGATATTTCTTTATTGAATACATTTCTTGCCCAAAACTTAGAAAGTAGGAAGTTTGGCATTACAAATCTTGATGATTATAAAATTATTTCTTTTCAGGCTACTTCTGCCATAAACTCTCAGCCTCTAGTGTCTATTAGCCAGACTATGAACACCAGGCTAACACATTTGGTTTTGGCGCACAACAAAATTGCCGGAATAATGCCGGTTTTGACAGCCATTTCGGTAAGCGAAGCATATGATTCGCACCCCCAAAACTACAAAGACCTAACTCAAAAAAATTAAAAAATTGAGTTTTGTCAAAATCTGACGTAAAGCAGAGCTAAATATCGATCGGATTGGATTGGAAGATCGAAAATAGTGAACATATTTTTTAGAACACATCTCCTAACAAGGATTCGAAAAAAAATTGTTAAATCATATTAAAAATAAATTTATATCTAAAAAAACAAAATCTTTAAAATAACTATCGTCAGTTATTTGCATTTTCTGAAAACTCGTATTTTTTTAGTTGGCTTTGTAGTTTTGTAGGTGCAATTGATTAATAATTTTAAAAAATACTTTTTTTTTGTAAACTTGGTTTAAAGTAAGGGTCCTGTCCGCCTATGAAGCCCTTTAAGCAACGACGTAACAAAAAAAAATCATTTCTAACTAAAAAGTCAACGACATAGAAATAAAATAAGTAAATATAAATTATAACAATAAATAAATAATTTATTACAAATGTTTAAGTATATTTTTTGAACTGTCTGTTAAAACAACAAAACTATATAAATAAGTTATAAAAAGTTGAACTATTTAATTTTATTTTAAATAATTTATAGTCAGGTTAAATAGTTTTCTTTAATTTTTTTTCTAAAATTTGATCCATTATCGGAGATAATTATATTATTATAACCGGCAAACCAAAATTTTAAAAATATATTTCAATACGAAATTTAATCATGGAAATCTCATCATGGGGTCCAGGTTGAGGTTTTTTCAAATAAGTTTATCTAGTTTATCTGTTTTTTGTTTCCACCTAAACTTAAAAGTTTTACAGCAGAGAAATAAAATAAGTAAATCATAACAAAAACATTTCATGTTAAAAAAGCCAAGTACGCGAAAATGGCATTCCGTAAAAAGAATTGAGATAAAAGTAAAGCCAAGTTCTCCAATACAAATTTCAAAATGAAAGGTTCTTAACTAGTTTGGAAATGTTTTTTTAAACTTTGCTATTACAGCCTATTAACTTCTTTATGTTCAATTTACTTTTACTGTGTGTCTAAGTCTATTTACAGCCGTAATAGCCAAGTTTAGAAAAACATTTCCAAACTAGTAAGAACCTTTCATTTTGAAATTTGTATTGGAGAACTTGGCTTTACTTTTATCTCAATTCTTTTTACGGAATGCCATTTTCGCGTACTTGGCTTTTTTTACATGAAATGTTTTTGTTATGATTTCACTTCTTTTTTAAAGGAATTGGATAATATTTAATTTTTAAAGTAGTAAAATATGCGGAATATTGTTCAACATTTTTGGAATGGCTTACTTAAAATTTGGAGGTTTTTTAATTTTTTCCCATGGTTTTATCATAGTTCCTATCAGCCTTCCAAAGCTCAGCTCTCTAGCGTTTCTGAAAGTGGGCAATGTTACTTTTATATACATTTACATTTATAGGAGTAAATTAAAATGTTTGTGTTTTTAAATTTTTTCCTATAGTTTTATCATAGTGTCTTTCAGTCTTAAAAAGCTCAGCTCTAGCGTTTCTGGAAGTGGGCAGTGTACTTTTACATAACTTTACATTTATAGGGGAGGGAAGAAAATTAGAATGTTGGGGTGTTTTTATTTTAGCTCACATTGTGCCGTCTGTCTCTCTGTCTGTCTGTCTGTCTGTCTGTCTGTCTATCTGTCTGTCTGTCTGTCTGTCTGTCTGTCTGTCTGTCTGTCTGTCTGTCTGCCTGCCTGCCTGTCTGTCTGTCTGTCTGTCTGTCTGTCTGTCTGTCTGTCTGTCTGTCTGTCTGTCTGTCTGTCTGTCTGTCTGTCTGTCTGTCTGTCTGTCTGTCTGTCTGTCTGTCTGTCTGTCTGTCTGTCCGTCCGTCCGTCCGTCCGTCCGTCCGTCCGTCCGTCCGTCCGTCCGTCCGTCCGTCCGTCTGTCGGTCTGTCTGTCTGTATGTCTGTCTGTAACGACCAACGCGCATAATTCAAAAACTGCTTGGCCGATTTTATTGAAATTTGGTACCTAGACTGGGTCTTGGGTCGAGATGGTCCCATTTAAAAATGAACAAAATCCACCGAACACAGACCAAATAAAAGGGTGGGGGTAGATTTAAAAAATTAGAGTTTATGTGAAAATATGGCGTGTGTGATATCAAACGAAAGGTAATTGAGTCTGCAGTTAAACAAAGTACATTTTAATTTATTTAAAAAAAAGGGTGAGGTATATTTTAAAAATTAGAGTTTAAGTGAAAATATGGCGTGTGTGATATCAAACGAAAGGTAATTGAGTCCGGAGTTTATCAAAATACATTTTAGTTTTTGTTTTTTTTAAGGGTGGGGGGTAGATTTCAAAAATTTGAGTTTAAGTCAAAACATGGCTTGTGTGGTATCAAACAAAAGGGAATTTAGTCCGTAGTTGAATAAAATATATTTGAGTTTTTAGTTATATTAGCTCACACGTACACTATAACTATAGTACCTAGTGTGAGCTTAGGGGCCCATATATTGGCAGAGTTTTTTTCTATAGTTTTATCATAGTTACTATCGGCCTTCCAAATCGCCTCTAGCGCGTCTGGAAGTGGGTAATGTTACTTACATAACTTTACATTTATAGGGGAGGGAAGTAAATTAGAATTTTGAGGTGTTTTAATTTTTTCCTATAGTTTTATCATAGGCCCTATCAGTCTGCCAAAGCTCAGTTCTCTAGCGTTTCTGGAAGTGGGCAATGTTAATTGTACATAACTTTACATGTTTAGGGGAGGGGAGTAAATTACAATTTTGCGGTTTTTTGATTTTTTCTAGGGGTTCGGTCATAATTTCGATCAGTCTGCCAAATTTCAGCTTTGTAGCATGTCTGCAAGAACAGTAGAATTTTGATGATCTATACATGAGTGAGTCAGTGAGTGAGTGGCAATTTCGACGTTTTTTGAAATTTTGTAACTACTTTACTGCTTTATGGAATTCCATGAATGTTGGAGGGGTTGTTAACTCCAAGAAGATCTACGACTGTGCAAAGTTTAAGATTCGTAGCTCATTCCGAAGTAGAGTTTGTGATGTGGCCTCTTAAAATGCGTTGTGTGACATTTGTGGCAGCTTAAAGACGTTGCCGCCATTTTGCGACACTGTAATTAGGATAGTGACAATTTGCCAACTTGTGACACAACAAAACCATTGAATAATTAAACAAATATCTGGAAGCAGAACTGTATTTTCCAGCTAGGTAAAACATTGATATGCCCGGTAACTTTTATACAGTGGAGAAGGGGGGGTTCAGAAATAAGAAAATTTTAAGTGCGCCACATTATTTAATACCAATGTTTTACAAAGAAGATCTTAAATAAAATACAGTTCAACCCAAACGTTGTAGCTAAACAATGAAATTCTACCTACTTCCGAGGCTTCCAGAGTATTTGTGTAATTAAAAAACCAAAAAAAATTGACTAATAAACGAGATAAAACTCTAAAAGATTTTTAACTGAATCAAAATGACAAAACTAGAAGCACTTTACAGGTAGATGGACTCCTTTAACAGGTCATAGTGTACCTACATCTGAGTCAGTAGCATAGGACTCAATTATATGAATGATTGTAAAAAAAAAATACACTTCCACAATCGTTCCATCATAGGGGAGATCTGGACCAAATATCTGCTGTCATCATTCTACATTGGGTAGAATGAGACAGACAGCAACCCAGTCCGAGATCCACCCCATGAAGTAGAACAATGTAAGGAAACCGCTAAAACATATAATCTCATCTCTCTTTTGTCTCCGCAAAGTTGGTCACTGGGTTGCACAAATAATACAAAAATTTAGTTCATCTTGTGTATTTTAAGGGCTGAAGTTAAGACTAGAAACATGAAATATGCTAAAAAAAATTAAACAAGTTCGGGCCAAAATAGCAAGGCACTCCAAATTTCACAGGAGAAATTGTCTTAAATAAATGAAATGAAGGAAGACAAGTCAATATAGTAAATACGCCGCAAAATTGTGGTTATGACGTCATACCGTTACCTTGCGTTTACAAGCAATGTTAAAATTATATTGAAAAGTCATCTGGAAAGATAATGTCTAAATTATACTGAAAATTATATGAAAAGATTGTCCAAATTATATTGAAAAAAATTATATGAAATGGTTATGTCTAAAGGCTTGCTCCTACCTTGGTCCTGCAATTATTTAATTGTGAGTTTGGTGTTTTATTAAACCTGGAAGTGGTGTTGTTCTCCTCCTGCTACTCCTGTCCTGGTTTGCCCGCGTCTCCCCTCGTGCCCGCTCAGCACATGGTGCTAGGGCAGCACATGGTGGTCAAAAGGTTGCTGGCTTCTTGCCCGAGCGTAAAAACCCTGTGGAAAATGAAATGTTTCAGTTTCCTGGAATTCGTCTATTTTGCACGAAGTTCCCCTACACCGAGCAATTTAAATCGAGAACCCCATGTCGACTCAATAAAATAAAGCAGATTTAAGCAGATGAACTAAAATAAACTAACGTACCTTTCCCAGGGTTACAACTGGCTCGTCCGGCTTCCCACCCGCGTCCAGCACCGCTGTCGATGGAATGGACAGGGCTGTAGACAAAGGAGAAAAACAATATATAGTTTTTATCCAACACGTGGTTAAAAGATTTTTCTTTCTTTTATATTTTTATAAAAACGCCAAAAATTCCCCACGTCTTTTGTCAAAAAAAGTACATTTCACACGAAAAATAATTACAATTTGGGAGGCAAATATTATCTTGAAGAGTCCTCAAATAATAAAAAAAAAAAAAAAATCGAACTTACCAATGCTCTTCCCCGTACAAATGGCGTAGGCCGACTTAAAATCCCCTCAAAAGGGTGCGAGCGTCACTCTAGATTACCCTAGACACGACGGACTCACTCCTCACAGTCTCTGGGATATCTCCTACAATCGCTGTAGTGCCAATCCAAAAACAAAGGCGATCCCAGAGACCTGTTGCCGACCCAGCCAAAATTCGTTAGCAAAAGACCAGGCACGCCGTTGAGAACACAAAAAATGAAGTGGCCGGAAACCGTTTTGTAAATGACAGTAAAACGACACGACTGAAAGAAAAGACCCGCGGTTTTCAAACTAACCAATGAGGAAATACAGCAATAGTTCCATACCGGTATATAGGGGCCAGCACCGACCAAGGGGACATTGAAATTAGGTAAAACGCACATTGAGGTGTTGTCGGATCTATTTCCACGGTTGAAATTTTTATAACAAGGACGTCGAGACACCCTCCATACATAGACCGAACATTTGCTTACCGACCCTTGCCGACATAGCAAGTAGAAGGAAAATAACCAGACGGACTATAAGAAGCTCAGCATTGAAACCATCAACTGTAAAATCAATTACTGGAGATCAGAACTTGCATCAAACCCAGAAATATTCGAACACTCAACCAATTCCCATATGAGTAAAGTTACCCTGAGCGCAGAATTCAGTTGCACTCCAGTTACAGTCTTAGTCAAAAGTTTCCTTCGCTCTTTATAAATGTTTTCTCCAATATTCATATGGTTTAACGCCATTTTTGTAAAACATTTCTACAGTAATAACCTGAACCTGAACCTAAAAATACACACTGAACTACTGCTAAGAAGCTCGGCACAAGAGTGTTCAGATGTTAACTCACACGATTTCGTTTATTCTTTTAGTCTTGGTTTTTATCCCTCGTCCATCTCCCATTTACAAAAGTGCACGACTCGTATTTATTCCATCCTCTCCCTATCAAATTAATAAAGATATCAAAGTGGGCGGAGCCTCGGTTGTTACTGGTCAAACCGTGGACCTAAATATGTTTTCGTGCTGTCACAACTAGCTATGAGGTTCGGATTGTCCCAATATCCTCGAAAATAAACGTAAGGGAATGAAATGTTCATCCAAATGTTTCCTTCCTGTTACTAAAACCATTTGTGATGCGGCAACGCCGCCCTTCCCCAGCAGTACAGCTGTTTAATTTCGTCAACGTCAAAAAGAATCATGAAATTTTACGGATAAACAACACAACCAAAAGTTTTTATGTGATTTTCCCGAAACCTGTGATCCAAAATTCCAATTACGATGTCCAGATAATACGGTGTGCGTAGTGTCCACAGTAATTCGATGGAATGTCTCCTTTATAAGGTAACTTTTTGGACACTATATAACCTCCAAACCTAGCTCTATAAAATACCCTTAATTTGTGTACAGGAAGACGAGTCGAAGAGTCTTGATTATTTACCTGAATAAACAAATATGTAACGTTGTCTTAAACGTAAAAATGACACGTTACAGTGATAGGTCAAATATCGGCTGAAATGTTTATGAAAATATGGTACGGCGCGCGAACTTGGCGAGGCACTGCCGTACCCTCAGATATAAAATAAAATAATTAATAATTTTTAAAAACTTTATTTTTTTAACCCTCTCTTAAAACTACGAAACTATACAGGGTGTAACATTAAAAACGCCAAAACACGTCGATTTTGTTTGCAAGGGGGATACATTTTGGCTATCTTAGAATTTTTGTATCACGCACCCCAGTCAAGGGTATCTAGATAATAAATAAGTTATAAAAAGTTTATTTATTTATCAATATCTTCCGAAAATGTGAGCTATTATCGGAGATAACTGGCAAATCAAAATGTAAAAAAAATCGTATACGAAACTTAATGATGGAAATCAAAACAAATTTATGTTATTTCAAAACTTTTAATATTTTTTTAGTTATTTTTAAAACAATTAAACATTTTTATTAACAATACATACACAAGCTTTTTCTGTGTAATCTTAGGCAAAAATGATGATGCCAATCTAAATAGGCTTAATAGTTTAATATACCTTGTTAAAATGAACAACGCCAGCGCCCTACCAGTTAGGCCACCAAATCTGATAGGTATATTTTCTTGAAAAGGAACACTAGTGTTTAGGTTATAGAAACTCGACGCAGCTAGTCGACTAATTTTTTCAAATTTTTTGTTTCCACTGTTAAGGTAAGCACTCAATTTAGACGCAGTGACTCCTTTGTGTCTTTTAATCGCAATAGAAGACTGCCAATGACCATTTTTAATTACCAAATTGTGATTCAAACTATTAGTAAGTTCAAACTAAAAAATTTAAGGTAAAAAAATGTAAAGAGAAGTTTATTAAAGTAATTTTACCCTGTCTTAATTAACTTTGTAAACTTTTAAAATTTTGTTTTATTTTTTTTTCAGAGTCACTGCCCCAATCTCGAACTTCTAGACATATCGAATATCAGAACGTTTGCGCACACTAACGCTCTTTTGAATGTTGAAAAGCTGCAAACAGGCTGTCCAAAGTTAAGGGTCCTGCGTATTACAAACAGTCAAATTTGGTTAGCTCCTGCAACTCTTCCGGAACAGGTACTTATTCTTTATTAATAAACACAATCACTATTACATTTAGTATTTTTAACTTTTGTTAGATGGAAAAATGGAACAAAAAACCATTGAACGTCGCTTTTTTAGTTAGTTTGGAGAAAACTGCAAATTTTTTTAAATCAAAATTCCTTCATGTGTCAAACGGCAACAATACTAAGTAAAATAATTAAATAGCTATTAAAATAGTAAAATTGCTCTGTAGGCACCACGCCTTATAGATGTCTTTTCTAGATAGCGTCTTTTGACACAATATTTCCAATTCAAAAATCTAGAGGGTATTTTTAAACACAATAAAATACATTTTAAATAACAAAGCTGTAGTCAGTTTGACATATTGAGTGAGTTAGTTAATTATTTTAATAACGGTATTATACTCTTACTGGGCCGGACTATTTTTTCACTCTGATTTTTTATCTTCTTGAGATAATGCCGAAAATGTATTTGGATATATTTTGACCTATCTTAGCAATATTGTCGTGATGTCTGTGTGTGTGTGTAGGTGTGTGTGTGTGTTTTTTCTGGCCGTAACACGATAGCTCCTAAAATGCTGAACCGATTTCTATAAAATTTTCAGGTAAAATAGTGTTCGACACTCCAACGAGCTGATTAGGTTTTGGTCAAAATCCATTAGTGCTAACAATTTTTTGACAATTAAAAAAACTTTAACAAAGGTCCACAAACCTTTGTGGACCTTTGTTTGTGTCCTTTGTGGACCTACAAAAAGCATATGATACCGTTCCAGTAGAAAAATTATGGACAATGTTAGAGCAAACTAATATCAATCATACATACATAAAAGCGATAAAAGAACTACTAAAGGGTCAAAATCTAAAATTAAAATTGGAAATCGACTTTCAAAAGAATTCCTGGTAACAAAAGGCTTAAGACAGGGATGTTGTATCTCTCCAACTCCTTTTAAAATATATATCGCAGTAGCTCTAAAAAACTGGAAACGTAAAGTGCACGGCATGGGAATACAACTTAACGACCGATTTACCATATACACACTACAGTTTGCTGACGACCAAGTAATTGTGGCTAATGATAAAGAAGACATGGAGTATATGATGAGAAAGTTAACAGAAGAATACCAAAAGTGGGGATTAACAGTGAACGTGGACAAGACTTACTTATGTATTGGAAACGAATCCAGTGAGTTAGTACTAGAAAATGGAAAAACAATATATCCATGCAATGAGTATGTATACTTGGGTGTCACATTTGATAAGACAGGTACAGACTGTAAAGAATTGGAAAAAAGAATAGTAAAAGCAATAAAAGTTATTGGATGTCTTAACAGTATTTTATGGAGCAGAGAGATAAAAAAGAATGTAAAATTTAACATATATGAAACAATGGTCAAAAGCACGCTGTTGTATGGAAAAGAGACTTGTCGCGTAACAGAAAAATACAAAACAAAAATGGAAAGTGTCGAAATGGATGCAATAAGATCAATGAGAATATCTAGAATAGATCACATAAGAAATGAGATCATAAAAGAAAGAATGGGAATCGAGGGAAGCATAACGGATGACATCACTAGAAGGCAACTGATATGGTACGACCATGTACAACGGATGAACGACGAAAGATTACCAAAGCAGGTCCTAGAATGGCAACCAATAGGGCGCAGAAAAAGAGGGCGTCCTAAACTAGAATGGCAACAGTCAATCCAAAGATCAATGAGTCAAAAAAATCTGACAGAGGATGATTGTCAGCATCGAAGGAGGTGGAGAATAGGCGTCGGACAACGTAGAAAAACGTTCTAAACCGACATAGTAGTAGTAAAAAAACTTTAACTTTTTAAAGGGGCGTCTCATCAATATGCGGTTTTCGGAATATAGTAGACTGCGTTTTGCTCAATAATTTGTGTTATTACCAAAAACTTCGTAAGAGCTTTAGTTTATGAGATATTTACAACAAAAACTGTTTTCAAGGCTGATTTAATATCAAGGCTTCACTTGAAGTGTGCTAATAGGCTAGCTAGGAAGGTATCAGATCCGTCATAGATCCATTTGTTTTATTATAGTAATATCTAGAATACAACATTTTTGTAGGTGGCTTCTCCAGGCTTTCCATTACTTGAGGAATTGTCATTAGCTGGATTGGAGGAAGACCAAACCACAACCTCTCGTTCCATGGATGATGAGGTAAGTAATTCCAAAAGTATTTGTTCTATTTTGATGAAATTTGGTTATCTGGTATATCTGATTTTTAGAAAAATTTACACGGAAATTTTTAAATTTTAAACTGTCCTTAACTCCTAAAACAATAATATTATTATCAATCAACAGGAATCAAAAATAATATTATTTTTAATTTTTGGGTTGGTTTTGTAAAAACATAAAATAATTTCTTTTTTTTAAAGTCTTTTTCTTTTACTCGACCAAACGTAAAGTAAAAGTAAAAACGAAACGAGGCTTTGCGCATTCTTCCATCAAACCGTTAGTAATCTTAGGTCCGCTAGTGCTTTCACGGAGACCTGGCTGTTAGAGCAGATGTATATCTATTTGCTTTATCTTGTCGTTATTAGGCCGTACACCTATGTATGTATGCCTGAAAAACAGTAGCCTGCTCTCTGAGTGAGTAGCTCTTCTGATCTTCTTTTAGATTAATAAAGTATAAAAGGCAACTTCATAGGGGTATAGTCAACCACGGACACCGGTATTTCGAAAAAAGGCATTTCCGTCCTCAGCGAGGTTTGCCTGACACAAGGTAGGACAAACTGCCTAAGATCAAAAAGAATGAAAAAATAGGTGAAACCTATTTTTTATTCTACGAGTGAAACGATAGCGAACCAAGGACACTAAGTCCATGGCGGGACGAAAACGGCCACCGGTCTATAAGGAAGAAAGACATTTCGTCACAGTTCAACCAGACCATGCTATCACCGTCTCCACAGTGTAAAGTTCGGAATCGAAAACAAGTTAACAAAGTATAAAGGGCAACTTCATAGGGGTATAGTCAACCACGGACACCGGTGTTTCGGCAAAAGGCATTTCCTTCCTCAGCGTGGCTTGCCTGACACAATGTAGAACAAACTGACTACAAGATACAAGGTAAATCAAAAAGAATGAAAAAATAGGTGAAACCTATTTTTCATTTAATAGCGAACCATGACACTAAGTCCATGGCGGGACGAAAACGGCCACCGGTCTATAAGGAAGAAAATACATTTCGTCACAGTTCAACCAGACCATGCTATCACCGTCTCCACGGTGTCGGGTCAGAACCGAAAACAATGACACCAGTATTTACTAAGACCTTAAGACTTAGCATTGTAGACGGGGTTTAAGTATTAAGTCTAGAGCACACACATATACTTAGCACTGTATGTAGAGCGCTCTGCTCAAAGATATTGTCTTTACTCTGCAACGTTATCCTGTTTAGGTTAAGCATTTTTTACTTTATTTCGAGTATCCACGATCTGCGTGCTCTACATACTGTCATCGACGCACTCAAAGAAATCTAAACTGAGTGACCAAAAGACCATACTATCAATTTCGGAAATTTGGGTATTGTCCAACTTTAGTTCAAAGAAATGGTATCTGGGTATCTTTGGAGCCCCTTTGTGTTATAGTCGGTTTTCTTTTCATAAAGTAGTAGTAGTTTGGATTTGAGTATTTTTCAGAACAATTTTTACGTTACGTTATTATAAAATATTATTTCATAATGATTTCGAAAGACGTTGTATTCTGCAGACCGCTGGCGCTGTAAGAATGAGAGAGACAGAAGAATCGCAGCATCGCGTGTTTTGTTCACGTCCCATACACACGAATATTCGTGTGTCTCATACATGCGTGTGCGGTGCTTCGTAAATTTGTGGAAAATCGACTTTTTTAACTAGCAAAGGTTTAGTTTTTCCAGAAAGCAATAAATGTTTTATCGAATATTTTTAACAAATAAAGTAAATTACTGCTTTTCTAGAATTTCGGCGCCAAATACAAAATAATTTAAGATTAATTGAAACCGTAAAAAAACGCATTATGATTTTTTTGCTGTTTTCCACATTTGAGCAAAATCATCTCAATTTCATAATAGCTATAAAAATTTGTTAGATTTTTTAAGTGCTTCCATGTTTTGCGTTCTTATTTTATTTTGATATATAAAAATAAAGTTCTTAAGGTAGTTTTTTTGGAAATTTTTTACATGTCTAGTATGTGTGTGCAGTTACCGTGTAAGTGACAAAACAATGCCAATTTTTGCCTACCCTGCTTTGCTTACCACTGCATGCCAATGTTTGTTACCATCAATTATAAATTGAGTTGTAGGAACACTGGGCATTGATCCAATAGGATGGAAATCTTAGTATAACAAAATAAAACCAAGTTTTTGGATAAGACAAAATTATTATTTTTAAAAATGTTTGTCACAAAAAAGTTTTAAAAAATACCAGTTTTCTTTTAACGGAAAAGTTTAGTAGAACGTCCCAGAATGTCATGAAGATATCCACATCTCTAGTTCAAAAAATTATAAATATCTTTTGGCCGTTTAGAATTTACAATTTCTTTTTTTATCCTTTTTCGGGCGTTTTCCATAGGTTGATAGTTATCGAAACTACAACACTGAACTGAGGTCATTATAGCACAGAAACGTGCAGTAAGGTCAATAGCAGGGATCTCCTCTAGGGATATCTGTCGTCCTTTTATTAAAGAATATAAACTTTGTCTTGTTTTTTTATATTTGATATTTATTTGTATGTTTTTAAAAACAAAAAAATGTGTTCCAAAAACCAAGACTTTCACGATTTTAATACCAGGGGTAGAAGTAATTATTGTACAAATATACGTAAGTCAAATGTTGCCTAGAAATCACTAATAAATTTTGGGCCGAATATTTTTTAATAAATTGCCTAGTGAGATAAAAACTTGTCAGTCTGACAATAATAAATGTTTTATAAGGTTGAAGAGTTTATGTAAACTGTTTTTTTTTTATTGTCTTTGTTTAACTTTTTTTTTTAAAGATTTCTTAGTTTTTTTTAGAGTAGTACTTTTTTGACAATTCCTATACAAATTGTAATTTGTCCTATGGAAAATAAATTGATTTTATTTGATTTGATTTGTGTTGCAATATAATTTTAACAAATTGTAACAGATTCGTAAATACTGTCCATGATCTTGACATAATTTGGCCCTAAGGACTTACATTCTTGCCATGAGCCACGAAAAATTGTTTATGTTTATAGTATTTTTGGCTCTCACTTCGCTGACCCAACATAAAACGTCATGAAGGCAAAAAAAAATCCAATATATATTGACCCGACCTGAGGGACAAATTATGTCATTCTCTTTTTTGTTTCATCTGCCTGCCTTTTGTTGTTACTCTGGTAGTTTCTTTTGTATTTGGTAGATGTCGCCACTTGTGTGAAAGCATCCGGTATCGCAGGCATTATTTTTCATTTTTCTTACCAATATCGTAAGATGAAATTTATATACCGTCTCTATAGCTTTACAAAAGTGTCACATTGACCATGCAGTGTTCTGAAGAGTCCCTTAAGGACAAAACAGTTAACTATCAACACTAAATTAGTGTTTAGATCTTGGACCCCCGTGGGTGTACAGCTTTCAAGCTGCCCACGGAAAAATACCAGAGAAACAAAATCTTTCTATGCCCGTTTATAAATTAATAAATAACGTAGTATTGAAATGATAGACGTTGTATTTTATAGCATAAAGTCGATTTTTCTATTACACTGTGACAAAAAAGGTAATATTTAAAGGCCAATAACTTTTTTATTTCTCGAATAATTTTATTAATAATTCATACCCTAATACATTAAGTAATACACTACCGTACGTGATAAAAGCATTTTTTGTGGTGTTTAGGTTTTTCTACAGTGACGGAATGTTGTAATAAAATGGCTCCTCACATAGAAAACATAAAATCCGAGATTTCTTTTTTCAATGACACAATTTTTTTAAAATTTTGTACTATATTTAATGAATTTATAGTAAGTTAAACATTTGGTGTTTTTTAAGAAAAAAATGAAACTCAGCTTATTTTATTTATTGAAAGTTTTATAAAAAAGTTGATATGACTTTTTGTGCGAGGACACAAATGATCTATTTAATTTCTTTTTAATTTTGGGTTTGCTGAGCTACAAACCCGGGACTAAGCTAGAGATACATTTCTAGTAAACAAAGAGGGAGAAAAGGAAAAATATTTCACTATTTTAAATAAAAGACTTAAAAACACTTTTGCCCGACTAGTCTCTATAAGTTTTCGTTTGCGACGCAAGGCAGAATTATCTAATTGCCAACGTTCATGACTAAAACACTAGTTTTGTAACATAATATTTTTATATCTAGGGCATTGAAAGGCTGTTAAAAAATAGTAAGAAACTGCGACTTTTAGACGTGCGAGGTTGCAGCAAACTAACTGACTCCGGTTTGGTGCGAGTGCCTGCGTGGGATTTAGAACATTTGTTTTTGAGCGGTAAGTTTTGTTAAATTTACTTATTCAAGGATGTACCGGATGGGCCAAAATGGACAAAATGTTTTTTTATTATACCTTTCTAACTATACCATCGATTTTAATAAAACACAATGCACTTTGAAGGAAATTGATTAATTCGCCATCTTAACTTCCAAGATGGCAGACAGAATTAAACTTGACTCTTCAAAGAGGCTCCTATATCTTATGTTCCGGAAATTAAAAAAAATATTTTTTGTTGATTGTTTTGCAAAAACCCTCTATTTCCGCCACGCACAAAGAGATATGAATAATTAAAATCGGTTTAGTGGTCCCCTAAAAATTATTTTTTTTTCAACCATTGTTTTACCCATTTTACGATTGCGTTTTCAATTCTGCCTGCATTTATTTCCCCATAAATTAATATTTACTGAATCCATTTTAATGAATACCCCTTAAGACTAATTATCAAAACTTCCTGTCATCTTAAAAACAAAGATGGCCGACTTAATCGGATTTGACCTTCCTAAAGCATTGCTTTTTAATGTGTGGCGAGACCTTTTTCAACCGTTTTTTTTTAGTTTATGTAAATAATCTAGGCTCATCACACCCAACGAGGTACCAGTCATACAAATCGCTTTAGTAGTTCTCAAGATATTAGCGTTTGGTCTAAGGATAGTTTTGCATTTTAGACGCTTGCATTAATTTCTTCATAAAATAATAATTTCTGTACCGATTTTATTGAAATTCAAATATTCTTAGAAGCTTATTTAATTGAAATCAGTTTAGTAATAACAAATTTAGAAGGAAATGAATGCTGAAAGAATTAGCAAGGTAATCGATAGTCTCTAAAAGAATGGTTGAAACAAAAATTATTAGTTTGGGAGCGACTAAACCGATTTTTAGGATTCATACCTCGTTGCTCGCAGTGGAGGCAGACCTTTTCTACAAGTTTAAAAAAGTCAAAAAGTTTCTTGAAACATAAGAATAAACGAGCATCTTTGAAGGGTTATTTTTGATTCCGTCCGCCATCTTGGATTTTAAGATGACGGCCAATATCAATTGTGATCATTAAAAAGCAATTGATCTTTACCATTATGCGTTTTGTTTTATTAAAATCTGTTTAGTAAAGACTATATTATGAGGAAATGTATGCAATCAAAATTGGTAAAACAATGATTGAAAAAATTGACATTTTTTGGGAACCATTAAACCGATTTGATTGATTTGTACCTTTGTTTGAAACTCGTAGACAATGATTGTGTAGAAATAAAATTTTTCGAACTTCCATTGTCTTTATTTATTTTAAAACACGACGTTTCGGTTAGTAAGTATCTCTAACCGTTAACAAGTGTGAACAGTTCACACTTGATAACGGTTAGAGATACTTACTAACCGAAACGTCGTGTTTTAAAATAAATAAAGACAATGGAAGTCCGAAATTTTATTTCTGATTTGTACCTTGTTAAGATGTCGAACAAAGAAACATGTTTGCCCAAAAACGTGGCCAATTTTCTTCAAAGTGTAGTTTGTTTCATTAAAATAGATTGTATAATTTGAAAGTTATAATGAAGCATTTTCTCCGGTTTTTTTTGGCCATGACGTGCATTCTAGAACGGGTTAAAAATTATCTCCCTTTCAGTCACTAATCTATCGGGCATTTGTGACGTAAGTGAAAAGGAGATAATTTTAGGTGATTAGAAAATGGAGAATGACGCAGTTTAAAAAAAGTTGGGTAGCGTTTTAGGTTAATAGTAGTTCATATAATAATAAAATAAATAATACTTGACATCGGCACTCAATCAAGTCAGTAAAGGGGTCTTCCAAATCCGAAAAAAGGACAGAACTGATTTGAACCAGACACGTATTTCTATTAGCGTTTTCGTTCAACGCTGCTCCCGGTCGCTCACAAATCGCTCTTTGCTAGAGCAGATCTCTGTGGGAGCAACTGCAAATTAATCACTGATTGATCCAAATCCTAATTGGGGCGCCCCCAGCGAGATCTGTAAGCGAATGCGCTTTTACCACAAAAGTTCAAATATTAGCTCACGCTTCTACTATACTATAGTAGTGTGAGCTATGGTGATCCTAATTTTCTCCGATTTCAAAAATTTTTATATATCTTTGCGTTTCAGATGATTTTGAAACTTTTTTGTTGCGCCGTCTGTCTGTCTGTCTGTCTGTCTGTCTGTATGTAACGACCAACGCGCATAACTCAAAAACCGCTTGGCCGATTTTAATGAAATTTGGTACCTAGGCTGGGTTTTGGGCCGAGATGGTCCCATTTAAAAATGAACAAAATCCACCGAACACAAACCAAATAAAAGGGTGGGGGTAGATTTCAAAAATTAGAGTTTATGGGGAAATATGGCGTGTGTGATATCAAACGAAAGGTAATTGAGTCTGGAGTTAAACAAAATACATTTTAATTTATTTAAAAAAAAGGGTGGGGGTATATTTCAAAAATTGGAGTTTAAGTGAAAATATGGCGTGTGTGATATCAAACGAAAGGTAATTGAGTCTGGAGTTAAAAAAAAATACATTTTAGTTTTTGTACCACAGTAAATAAAAAAGGAAAACGAGAAATACGATGAAAAAAATAGGGTTATATTTATTGTTTTGATCCAAACCCGTTGATCCGTCTTAGGGGCAGAGATCGATACAGATCGATTCGCGCGAGATTTGGGATCAAGCGTTTTGCGTAATTGAACAAACAAACCTCAGCGGGATCGGCGCTCCGCCTTAAATCGAACAGAAAAATCTTTTTGAGATTGATCTCGGATCGCTCGGGAGCTGTTTTTGACATTATTTATTTATTTATTATTACACTGCTTAACAAACAAAAGCAAATAAAAACTACATAAAAGATTTATGGACGTCACCAAAATAAACCAGAATATTTACTATATCAAAGTAAACATCAGCGGGATCGGCGCTCCGCCTTAAATCGAACAGAAAAATCTTTTTGAGATTGATCTCGGATCGCTCGGGAGCTGTTTTTGACATTATTTATTTATTTATTATTACACTGCTTAACAAACAAAAACAAATAAAAACTACATAAAAGATTTATGGACGTCACCAAAATAAACCAGAATATTTACTATATCAAAGTGTAGGGAATGACAGTGATATTTGAGATTGAGGTGTTAAATATGTCAAGGTATCTGTTACAGTTATTATAAGTTCATTAATTGAAAACGGTACAACCTATTTTATCTAAATTAATTGTTTTACCTATTTAGCGTGTTATATTACGAGACTGCAAGACTCCGGTCTGGAACTGATAGTACAAAAATGGAGCCATAGCCTGCTGGAAGTCGACTTGGCTTGGTCCACTGCCACAGCTCCCCTAGATGGCGCCGTTTTCGCATTGGCCGAAAAAGGGGAAGAATCCAAACTTAGGTAGGTTAATTTGTTTTTTATTAATAAAGAAAAAGAGTTATTGTCCTGAACGCGATTTGTCAGTAATTAATAAGATATAATTAGCTCACACATATACTATACTATAGTAGTAGTGATCCTAATTTTTTCGAGAAAAAAAATATTGCTCCGATTTAAAATATTTTTATATATCTTTGCGTTTCAGATGATTTTGAAACTTTTTTATTGCGCCGTCTGTCTGTCTGTCTGTCTGTCTGTCTGTATGTCTGTCTGTAACGACCAACGCGCATAACTCAAAAACCGCTTGGCCGATTTTAATGAAATTTGGTACCTAGGCTGGGTCTTGTGTCGAGATGGTCCCGTTTAAAAATGAACAAAATCCACCGAACACAAACCAAATAAAAGGGTGGGGGTAGTTTACAAAAATTAGAGTTTATGTGAAAATATGGCGTGTGTGATATCAAACGAAAGGTAATTGAGTCTGCAGTTAAACAAAATACATTTTAATTTATTTTAAAAAAAGGGTGGGGGTATATTTTAAAAATGAGAGTTTAAGTGAAAATATGGCGTGTGTGATATCAAACGAAAGGTAATTGAGTCCGGAGTTCAAAAAATACATTTTAGTTTTTTTTTTAAGGGTGGGGGTAGATTTCAAAAATTTGAGTTTAAGTCAAAACATGGCTTGTGTGGTATCAAACAAAACGTAATTTAGTCTGGAGTTGAATAAAATATATTTCAGTTTTTAGTTATATTAGCCCACACATACACTATAACTATAGTAGCTAGTGTGAGCTTAGGGGCCCATATATTGGCAGAGTATTTTTTTCGCGCCATTATAATAAATAAGTCACTTTAACTGGCAAATTATTGGTTATGGACAAGGCTTAATTGGTTTTAAAATTGAAACACACACAGTGAAGCTTTGTAAAAATACAAAAAAAGAAAACTTTTATCTTTTCGAACCTATAAAGTTTCATCAGCAGGGGCATGTGAGACAAGGAGCTTAAAATTGACCAGCCGCAGACACGTGTTCCGAACTTATTATGACCTCTTCAGTGTGGCATAAGTCAAAAGTGGACTAAAACGCCTTCTTTGTTGTTTGATTGGTTTTTATACACACCCATATGTTACTGTTAAAATATATCAATTTACTAGACACTAACAAATTATCAGCAAAACATACAGTTAGTGTCACTCTGCTTTTTGTTTTAAAATGATGAAAAATATTGGTCAAATGCTGTGAAGAATTGCCTTTATTCTGCCTTCAGTGCAAAACTCGGGCCGCGTTAGTTAACTGACGATCAAAAGGAGACCCGTGCTGAAATCAGTCTCAAACTGTCAATGTCAATTATAACGTCCCTGTTAACTTCATCATGGTAATCGATATAATCAAAATTGGTAAAAATTACAACTCTTTGAGGAATTATGATAATTGCAAATTCATAAAGTATTTCTGTTTTTCCTGTCCTTGGGGCGGAAAGATGGCGAAAAGTGCTTTAGTTTATGTAGTTTTGAAAGGTGCAACCATTTTATTTTGCTTTACCCCGGGCGGATCCCCTAAAAATTCGATTTTCGGTCTTTAATATTACTATTGGAAATATCTAACCTACTGCTCATTTCGATTTCTGGACCAAACACAAGGTGTTCCATTTAGAATGGCAGCGGGATTTATCTCAATAACAACTACATCTACGACTTGGTAAAAAAAATACCAAAATCGGACCTTAGAAATTTACCAAAATAATTTTGTTTCTGTAGCTTCCCACTAGGCGGCAGCAATCACATCTCCTCACTAGAAAAATTGTATTTTTTGATGAAACTCTATGATAAACATACACAAATTATACCATATAATATAAAAATACTTTAAAGAAAAATTTGGAAATTCAGATCCAAAAGGAATTTGGGATAATACCAACACTATTTTAACAAAGAAGAAAAAAATCAAAAGAACAACCCAAGGAACTTCGAAGAATCATTTTGTGTCAAAAGCTCGTCCGCCAACTTCGTTCCCGTCATGTAACAATTAAAGTCCATAATGTTGGTTTTCTTTATATTAAAAGCTAATTTATTAGCATTCATGCTATGCACATTTTGATTTTTTGTCACACAGCAGCATCATTGGCAAAGAGAGTAAATATACTTGAGATGTCCAAATTTACTATGTCATTTATATAGATTAAAAAAACCAGAGGGCCTAGAACAGATCCCTGGGGGACTGCGCACATCACCCTCCCGACGACAAATCTCCCTGCGGACACAAAACAACTTGAGATCTTTCGTTTAGGTAAGATCTAAACCACCGAAGAGCGGTGCCCCTAACGCCATATTTTTCAAGCTTCCGCAGCAGTATTTCATGATCTACACAGTCGAAGGCCTTCAAGAGATCACAAAACACCTTCGGCAGCGGTGTTGTTAGTAACATGTTCTAAAAATTTAAAGATGGCATCATGGGTGCCCCTGGATGGCTGAAACCCGAACTGATTGCAACAAATAATGCTACGATTCTTAAAATATTCCCAGACCTTTTTTTTAACTAACTTTTCTATAACTTTAGACAACGTAGAGAGTAGAGAAATGGATCTAAAATTGCAGGGTTTATTAGTCTCTCCCCCTTTGTGCAAAGGTATTACGATTCCTTTCTTTAAGCACTCTGGAAAGACTCATTTATTCCAGGAATGGTTTATTGCTTCCGAAAGAGCTTTAAAGGCACAATCAGGTAGTTTGGAGAGTACCTCAACTCCATCTTCTTTGAAAGATTTCTTATTAGAAATTTCTTTTAGAGTTTGTTTGACTTCGAGGATAGTTGTGGGGAAAAAGTTAAAGGAATCACATACTTTAACTTCATTTAAGTAGCTCAAAGGATCAATGCTCGAAGACAGATTCTGCGTCAAATTTTCTCCTATACTGCAGTAATACTTGTTTAGTGAATCTGGGTCAATGTTAACTTCTACTGCTTTTGTTTGATTGCTTTTATTGCGACATTTGTTTACCATAGACCAGCTTTCTTTTTGTTGATTTTTGGAATTTTTAATTTTATATTGATAGTATTTGTTTTTGGCAAGTTTTATTAATCTATCGTAAACTTCCTGATAGTTATTGTAGTACTCTGTAAATTTATATGTTTTGTCTACAATGTTTTTTAATATTTTTTAAAGACCGCAAATTTACAGCTGAAACCCTCAGACCCTGACGAAGCCATATTTTATTAAGTTTACGACATTTATGCTTAAGCCACCTTAAAGGAAACGCTCTTTCAAAATAGTATTCGATACTCTAATGAGCTGATTATATTTTAAGTAGGGTATCCAAGTCCCGGGACCAAATATGTTTTCGGGACTTCGGGACCAAATGTCAGGTCCCGGGACTGGGCTCGAAACTAAAATAAAAGTAATTAAATTAATTTAACACAGAACAGAACACAGGTTTTATTGGAGTAAATTTGTAAAATAAAGCTGCAAAAAGGGTATATTTTTTTATATTTGGCATAGTAGTACCTAAACCCAAAAGCTAAATTTTCATTCGAGGATCCCCGATTTTCCGACCTCAGAATCCAAGATGGCGGCTGCCAAAGTTAAGAAAAATAATGATTTCCTGGTTTTAAGAGAAATTAAATTAATTTTGATAAATTTACTTTAAGTGGGACCTACTCAATTTAAAAATGTAAAAAAATTTACATCTGTCACTGCAAAAAAAATGGCGGCTATTTTAAAAAAATGTTTTTTATCGATATTTTCTGTATTTTTTGTGCGATATTTACTTTTAATACCTCATATTAAAGCTACTGACCAGCTCTTTAAACATGCTTAAAAGAAATGATAAGTTTCCCCGCCGACACAAAGATGGCGCTTAATTTGTCAAAAATAAAACAGACCTTTTCAACCTGTAGACCAAATAAAATTTTTATAAAAACATTTTTTGGATTTTATCAGTCGTAAGCCAGATTGTATCAAAATTCATAAAAAGTTACAATTTGACATTTAACATTTTAAGATGGCGGCCGAAGTTCAGATAAAAAAGTTCATTTTTTGTTCTTGTTTGACACAACTAGTATTGCCGTGTGATATATCGATTTATACTAAATGGGGGTCGCTGATTTGAAATATTTGATAATAAATGACATATGTCTATTATTATCCAAGATGGCGGCGTTCAAAATATAAATACAACAGTATTTTTTTGGTTTGGTAATTTTTTTTTACCAAGATATGTAGTTTTATATTAACATTAATTAGTTTTAAATTGTAATGTACAAAAAAAATTTAATTTATTTATTTTTTAAAGATGGCGGCCGAAAAAGTAAAAAAAAACATTTTTGTTTATTTTTTCGAATCTTAACAAAAAAACTGGAAAAAACATAGATATTTTTAAAATGTCAAAAAAGTTGACATGTCACGTGCCGGTTGATTTGAATAAATTGACCATATTTTACTTAATAGCTATCTCCGTTAATATTGGTCTAACAGTAGCGTTTAAATTAGCAGAGTTAAATAATTTTTCATAAATCTGATGTCAAAAATGACATATGTCATACACTTGTCAAACTATTGACATATGGTTTATTCTTTTAAATAAAACACCCTGTATATAATTTTTTAAATTGATAGGGCTCCTTTTTGTGATTTCATAAATATATGATATGTTGACATTTAGTCCAGCCGTTGTTGAAATATAACATCCTCATATTGTTTATTTAGGTTATTAAAATGCAAATATTTCAATAACGGCTAGACTAAATGTCAACATATTATATATTTTTGAAATCAGAAAAATGAGCCTTATCAATTAAAAAAATTATATACAGGGTATTTTATTTAAAAAAATAAACCATATGTGAAAAGATTGACAAGTGTATGACATATGTCTTTTTTGACATCAGATTCTGATAATTTAGGGAAAATTATTTAACTTTGCTTATATTAACGTTACTGTTAGATCAATATTACCGGAGATAGCTATTAAGTAAAATATGGTCAATTCAATCAAATCACCCGGTACGTGACATATGTCAACTTTTTTGACATTTTTAAAATATCTATGTTTTGTTTAAAGAGATGTCTTGTTTTTTCCAGTTTTTTTTGTTAAATTTCGAAAAAATAAACAAAAATGTTTTTTTTTTACTTTTTCGGCCGCCATCTTTAAAAAATAAATAAATTATTTTTTTTTTTGTACATTATAATTTAAAACTAATTAAGGGTAATATAAAACTACATATATTGGTAAAAAAATTACCAAACTAAGAAGTTTTTATATTTTGAACGCCGCCATCTTGATTAATAATGGACATGTGTCATTTATTATCAAATATTTAAAATTGGCGACCCCTATTTAGTATAAATCGATATATTACACGGCAACACTAGTTGAGTCAAACAGGAACAAAAAAATAACTTTTTTATTTGAACTTAGGCCGCCATCTTGAAATTTTAAAAGTCACATTGTACCTTTTTATAAATTTTTACAAAACTTGGCTTATTATTGATAAAATCCAAAAAAGTTTTTTTTCAAAATTTTATTTGGTCCACAGGTTATAAAGGTCACCTTTATTTTTGACATATTAAGCGCCATTTTTGTGTCGGCTGGGAAACTTATAATTTTTTTTTCAGTAGGTTTAAAGAGCTGGTCAGTGGCTTTAATATGAGATATTAAGCATAAATATCGCGCAAAAATTAAAGAAAATATCGAAGAAAAATCATTTTTTTAAAAAATATAGCCGCCATTTTGTTTTAAAATGACAGGCACAGTACACCATTTAAATACTCTGCCAATATATGGGCCCCTAAGCTCACACTAGGTACTATAGTTATAGTGTACGTGTGAGCTAATATAACTAAAAACTGAAATATATTTTATTCAACTCCAGACTAAATTACCTTTTGTTTGATACCACACAAGCCATGTTTTGACTTGAACTCAAATTTTTGAAATCTACCCCCACTCTTACAAAAAAAACAAAAACTAAAATGTATTTTGTTAAAGTCCGGACTCAATTACCTTTCGTTTGATATCACACACGCCATATTTTCACTTAAACTCTAATTTTTAAAATATACCCCCACCCTTTTTTTTAAATAAATTAAAATGTATTTTGTTTAACTGCAGACTCAATTACCTTTCGTTTAATATCACACACGCCATATTTTCACATAAACTCTAATTTTTGAAATCTACCCCCACCCTTTTATTTGGTTTGTATCCGGTGGATTTTGTTCATTTTTAAACGGGACCATCTCGACCCAAGACCCAGCCTAGGTACCAAATTTCATTAAAATCGGCCAAGCGGTTTTTGAGTTATGCGCGTTGGTCGTTACAGACAGACATACAGACACACAGACAGACAGACAGACAGACAGACAGACAGACAGACAGACATACAGACAGACAGACAGACAGACAGACAGACGGCGCAACAAAAAAGTTTCAAAATCATCTGAAACGCAAAGATATATAAAAATTTTTGAAATCGGAGCCACTTTTTTTTTCTCGAAAAAATTAGGATCACCATAGCTCACACTACTATAGTATAGTATATGTGTGAGCTAAAAATAGTAATGACAAATCGGCTTTCCCGCCAAATATTAGCTCACACATATACTATACTATAGTAGTGTGAGCTATGGTGATCCTAATTTTTTCGAGAAAAAAAAGTTGCTCCGATATCAAAATTTTTTATATATCTTTGCGTTTCAGATGATTTTGAAACTTTTTTGTTGCGCCGTCTGTCTGTCTGTCTGTCTGTATGTCTGTCTGTCTGTATGTCTGTAACGACCAACGCGCATAACTCAAAAACCGCTTGGCCGATTTTAATGAAATTTGGTACCTAAGCTGGGTCTTGGGTCGAGATGGTCCCATTTAAAAATGAACAAAATCCACCAAACACAAACCAAATAAAAGGGTGGGGGTAGATTTCAAAAATTAGAGTTTATGTGAAAATATGGCGTGTGTGATATCAGACGAAAGGTAATTGAGTTTGGAGTTAAACAAAATACATTTTAATTTATTTTTAAAAAAGGGTGGGGGTATATTTCAAAAATTAGAGTTTAAGTGAAAATATGGCGTGTGTGATATCAAACGAAAGGTAATTGGAGGAGTAAAGGAGTTTAACAAATAACATTTTAGTTTTTGCTTTTTTTAAGGGTGGGAGTAGATTTTGAAAATTTGAGTTTAAATCAAAACATGGCTTGTGTGGTATCAAACAAAAGGTAATTTAGTCTGGAGTTGAATAAAATATATTTCAGTTTTTAGTTATATTAGCTCACACGTAAACTATAACTATAGTACCTAGTGTGAGCTTAGGGGCCCATATATTGGCAGAGTATTTTTAGTGCTACACCCCGTATTTTTAGTTCAGGACGACAGCTCCGCGATGGCGCTATCCCAGCAGAAAATGCACCGTTAAGCCGTATCCTGCGTGTCTTTAAATATCCTTTGGAATTTGAATTTGTCAAGCACTTGATGTGCACATCGATAAAACTCAGGAATTTTGTTCACATTTCTTTTGAGATAAAAATCCAAAAAAAAATCGGTGTGTTTGCGTTTTATCACGGGAAAGTGAAATCTTGCAGAGCAGAGCGATGACTTCTCTCAAAAAAGGTTTAGAATGAGAGGTGCTTGTTGTGTTACGGTTCGGTTCGGTGTAAGTGTAATAGTTTCTGATTTTTAATGTATTCATACTAATATAAATTATGATTAAAATAAATTGTTATTCTATTATGCAAAATTTTGACTTATTTTTTTTGACAATAATTTTATTATCTTTCAAAAAACAAAGAATTTCAACAAAAAAACTAACTGACCTGTATAATAATATACAAGGCGCAGAGCGCAAAAATTAGTTCAAACAGACAGCTATGGGATGGCGCTGTTCAAATGCCATTAATTGTATTAAGAGTTTAACATGGGGGCGTCCAATCTATTTCTGTGGTTAGTAATCTGTAGTGACAGGTGTAATTTTTTTTACATTTTTGAAAGAAATTTCTCTTAAAACAGGAAATTCATTTATTTTCTTAACTTTGACAGCCGCCATCTTGGATTCTGATGCCGGAAAATAAGGGATCCTCGATTGAAAATTTAGCTTTTAATGTTAGCTACTATCATGCCAAATATAAAAAAATATACCCTTTTTGCAGCTTGTTCTTGAAATACCCTACAAATGTACTCTACTATTTATTGATATTGGTAAATGGTTAACATAAAAACAAATTGACAAACGTAGCAAATAAAAAGGTAAGTATAGGAAAACATTACTTTTGTCCAAAGTGAGATTTAAGTGCCACGAGTGCGTTTAAGGACTCATCATTTAATCTTAAACGAAGCTTGTTACAAAAACCGCCGGCCACTGAGAAAGCTCTCTCCGATTGGACGCTGGTAGGTTCGGTTCGGTCTAGTCAGTAAATGCTCGTAGCATAGCTGCAAATATTGTCCTCGACAACCGCCATCCTTAAAAAGGACCATTTCTCGTTTTTTTAGTTTTGAAAATATTATTTACATTGGAAACGAATCCAGTGAAGTAGTACTAGAAAATGGACAAACAATATCTCCATGCAATGAGTATGTATACTTGGGTGTCACATTTGATAAGACAGGAACAGACTGTAAAGAATTGGAAAAAAGAATAATAAAAGCAAAAAAAGTTATTGGATGTCTTAACAGTATTTTATGGAGCAGAGAGATAAAAAAGAATGTAAAATTTAACATATATGAAACAATGCTGATAAGCACCCTGTTGTATGGAACGTAACAGAAAAATACAAAACAAAAATGGAAAGTGTCGAAATGGATGCAAAAAGAAGATCAATGAGAATAACCAGAACAGATCATATAAGAAATGAGATCATAAAAGAAAGAATGGGAATCGAGGGAAGCATAACGGATGACATCACTAAAAGGCAACTGATATGGTACGGCCATGTACAACGGATGAGCGACGAAAGATTACCAAAGCAGGTCCTAGAATGGCAACCAATAGGGCGCAGAAAAAGAGGGCGTCCTAAACTGGAATGGCAACAGTCAATCCAAAGACCAATGAGTCAAAAAAACCTGACGGAAGATGACTGTCAGGATCGAAGGAGGTGGAGAATAGGCGTCGGACAACGTAGAAAAACGTTCTAAACCGACATAATAAAAAAAAAATTACTATATTCGCACTAAAATTCTGCATAATTGCGACCTCTCACATGTACCTTAATGTCACTTCCTCGCAGGGAGAGAATGAAAATATCACTTTTTATTAAAATGGATCCATCATGACGGATCTGATACCTTCCTAGCTAGCCTATTAGCACACTTCATGTGAAACCATTATATATCAGCTTGAAAACAGTTTTTGTAAATATCTCAGAAACCAAAGCTCTCACGCAGTTTTTCGTTTTAGTCCATTTCTCAAAGTGGAATTTGCAAATTAAGACAACCAATAACCTTTTTTGCTTTTACTATTATTTTTTCCAGTTCTTTACAGTCTGTTCCTGTCTTATCAAATGTGACACCCAAGTACACATACTCATTGCATGGAGATATTGTTTGTCCATTCTCTAGTTCTAATTCACTTGATTCGTTTCCAATACATAAGTACTGTGTCTTGTCCACGTTCACTGTTAACCCCCACTTTTGGTATTCTTCCGTTATTTTTCTCATCATATACTCCATATCTTCTTTATCATTAGCTACAATTACTTGGTCGTCAGCAAACTGTAGTGTGTATATGGTAAATCGGTAGTTAAGTTGTATTCCCATGCCGTGTACTTTGCGTTTCCAGTTTTTTAGAGCTACTGCGATATATATTTTAAAAAGAGTTGGAGAGATACAACATCCCTGTCTTAAGCCTTTCGTTACCGGGAATTCGTTTGAAAGTCGATTTCCAATTTTAATTTTAGATTTTGACCCTTTGTGTAGTTCTTTTATCGCTTTTATGTATGATTGATATTAGTCTGCTCTAACACTGTCCATAATTTTTGTACTGGGACGGTATCATATGCTTTTTGGAGGTCCACAAAGGTAACATCTCTATATTTCTGGCGCTCCTTTTCTCAAGTACTTGTTTAAGACAAAAAACATTATCACTACAAGATCTGCCTGCACGAAACCCACTTTGCTATTCTTCTTCTTGTTCATGAAAATCATTCTCTATTAGATCTCTAAGAATCCTACCCTACAATCTACTTAAAATACTGGTTACTGAAATTCCTCTGTAATTGTTGCAATCCAGCTTGTTTCCTTTTTTATGTATTGAGGATATGAATGCAATTTTCCAATCATCAGGTACTGGATGTTGTTTATACATTGATTGATAATATATGTGAGATTTTCGAGTAGTTTCTCTGATCCATATTTGAGCATTTCAGCATATATTCCCCCAGGTCTGCTAGCTTTTCCGGATTTAAGCTTTTTAATACTATTTCGTTGACCTCAATGTTTTCAAAATTCAAAATAATTTCAACAATTATTAAAATTAACGACAATGGTCAGAATTGACGACTTACCCTGTTCAGCCATGTTTTTTCTCCCCAAATCTGCGTGCACACATCTTGGCCGTTGGATGGAAGATGGGAGACTAATTTTCCCCCACTTGGGCTTGCGCGTCATTTTAACTCTGACCAATGAAAAAAGTCGCGAAATTCCTACTATATTTCTAATTTGCAAACAAACAAAATTTTACACTTAGACCCGATTTGTGTTAAGCAAACCGGAAAATTTATGAAAAATAAAAATAAAAATTCTAAAAAAGGGCCAGTTTCAAACACCGCCCACTTAAAAATAACTAATAATTTTTACCCAGTGAGGCTTTTCCTATTTAACCTCTTTGACAAACACAATAATCTAATTATACAAAACACAAAGCTCTATTACAATGTGTCTTATTGGTTGGGTAAGACGCAAAACTTCACTAATGGTCGATCCATCTCTCCCTTTGCTAATCGAACCCTAGCAACACGTGGTACATTATCCGAACCTGGTTATAATCTAATAATCCGTCCCAATAGCCACTTAAGAGGAGGGGTGTTCTCTTCTCTAACAACAACCAAAGCACCCCTTTCCGGTGGAGTACCACCACTAGTCCATTTACTTCTCTGTTGAAGACTATTAAGATACTCTACATGCCATCGCTTCCAGAAATGCTGGTGCATCTGTTGCAGAAGCTGCCACCTACTCAATCGTGAAGGATTAATACTAACTAAATCCTCATCTGGAGGTGCAGTTATTGGCTCCAAAGTTAAGAAGTGTGCTGGTGTTAAACTCATGCTACAAAGAGGACGTGAATTGAGTAACGCCTCAATCTGAATAAGAATGGTTTGCCATTCTTCATAAGTGAGTACCTGATCACCGACCACACGCTTCAGGTGAGTCTTCACCGATTTGATCCCCGATTCCCAGGAACCACCAAAATGAGGGGCGGCGGGGGGATTAAAATGCAATTTTATCCCAATGACGTCTGCCGACGCCTGACAAAATTTTAACAGCTGATTGTTAACGCCTACCAAATTGGAACCTTGGTCGCTGTATAAGTCACTGCAAGTACCTCTACGACCAATAAACCTGCGCAAAGCTGCTAAACACGCGTCCAACCATCTCAAGGTGTAGGGCACGCGTAGGAAGACAAATAAACAAACAAATATAGGCTTTCTGCGCCACCACACCTTCACCGGCAAAATCAAGGCCTGTATGTCGAAAAGCCTTAACAGCGGATACTCTCGCCATAGGCAAATCAGACATCAAAGGACTCAATGTAGTTGGGTTTGTTCGAAAACAGCGAATACATTTCGATAAGACATGATGGATGGCCCTACATACTGACCAGATCCAAAATTGTTGCATCAGCAAATATTGCAAAGTACGAGGTCCTGGATGACAGTTTTCCTTGTGGAAACACTCGATAATTAACTCTGTAAGTCTATGGTTGCGAGGCAACAGTATCGGATGCTTGTAATCAAAATTAACATCAGCGTGACGCAGTCTACCGCCCACTCTGATAACTCCATCCTTGTCTATAAAACAACACAACTTTCTAAGAGGTTTGGAGCATACTTGTTGTTTTTCGATTCTACATAAATCCTCAAAAAACTCAACTCTTTGAACAAATTTGACTAGTACAATTAAAGCCTGATAGAGTTCAATCTGAGTAAAACAATCAAATTTTCTTGTTTCTTTAGGAAGTTGATAATTTGTTATAAAACGAAAACAAATTGCCACAAGCTTTTGAATCTTTCTAAAAGATGAAAACTTTACAAGTCAGTCCAAAAACGGATGAGAAATCAATCTAGCAAGTAAGATTGTTTTCTTTTGTTCACAAATCACTATTTCGGATGTTTCTATATCACAATCCTCAACATCAGAGTTCAAATCACAATTTTTTAGCCATGGAGGTCCTGCCCACCATAAGGGATGTGAGACAATCTCTTGCGGAAAAACACCACGACTAGCACATTCGGCGGGGTTCACATTACCCTTAACATGATGCCAACATTCAGGTGAAAGTTTCTCTTGTATCTGAGCCACACGGTTGGCCACAAAACATTTCCAACGTTGCGGAGAAGAACGAATCCAATACAATGTAATTGTAGAATCCGTCCATGCACAAATCCTGTCAATTTTAATGCTTTTCAGATTTTCAAGAGCAAAACTCACAAGTTCTGCTAACAAACAAGCAGCAATCAAGTCTAACCTGGGCAAAGACACATTCTTAAGGGGTGCAACCTTGCTTTTCCCACATAAGAATAAGACATACACACTTCCATCTTTGTCAATTTGCTTTAAATAAATGCATGTACCATATGCCACAGTGGACGCATCACTAAAAGCATGCAATTCAGTAAAAACAGCATTTGACCTAACAATATAGCGAGGAATTTCTATGGAGGCCAAAGCCGGAAGTTGTTCAAGATAAGTTTGCCATTTTAACACAATTTCCTCAGATGGACGGTCATCCCATGAAATGCCATCCCGCCACATTTGTTGCATCAACAATTTTTCAACAAGAATAACTGGAGTGACAAATCCTAAGGGATCATATAACCGCGCAATTTCACTTAAAATATTTCTTTTGGTGCAAGCTCTCTCAATGGGTTTAACACTGTAAGAAAAATAGTCAAGAGAGGGGTTCCACTGCAAACCCAATACTTTCAAATTCTGTGACTCCTTTTCAGAAAAAACAATAGGCTGTTGATGACCTTCAGGTACTGATAGCAATAACTCTGACCGATTACTTGCCCACTTTCTGAGTTCAAAGCAGCCACACTGCAACAACGAAATTAGCTGTTTTTGCTTCTCCAAAGCTTCAGCCAGAGTGTCAGCGGTTCCCAAACAGTCATCAACATATGTCCCATGCCTCAAAATATCACAAGCAAGAGGGTATAACAAACAACGAATTGATAGATAGGGACTGCTAGTAACACCATATGTTACTGTGTTCAAACAATATTCTTGAATAGGTTCAGAACGAACAAATCTTCACAAAATCTTTTGATAAACCACATCAGAAGAAGCTACCAATATTTGTGTATACATATATATATATATATATATATATATATATATATATATATATTTATCGGTTTCACAACGTTCTACGTCTTCCGATACCCAATCTCCACTCGTTTCTGTTTGCCCATAATTCATCATCTAGGCCTCTTATTCTTATTTCACTGTCTATTCCTTCTCTCCAGCTTCTCCTTGGCCGTCCTCGTTTTCTTCGGCCAGTTGGTTTCCATTGTAGTATTTGTTTAGGTAGTCTTTCATCATTCATTCTTTGTACATGTCCGTACCACACCAGTTGTTTTGTTCTTATATCATCCACTAAAGTACGTTCACCCACTGTCATAATTTCTCTTATTCTTTGATTTGTAACTCTTTCTCTTTTTGATTTCCCTGCTGCTCTTCTCCAATAGTCCATCTCCGTAGCGGAAAGCATTTTTTCTGTTCTATCCTTGATTGGCCATACTTCTGAGCCGTATGTAATAATACTTTTTACAATGGTGTTATATATAAGCTTTTTGTTATGTTTTGATATACTTTGGTCCCAAATTATTCCATTTAATAAAGTTATTGCTTTTCTTCCTTGTACGTTTCGATCTTTTATAGCTTTGTCTAGTGTTCCGTCAGCTGTAATTTTTAGACCTAAGTATTTATACTCATCACAGGAGTGAATTCGCTGCCCGGTATTTAAGATTAGATCCTGTTTCATTCCACCGATACACATATACTCTGTCTTATTGAGATTAACCTCTAGTCCCCACTTATTGTACTCTTCTATTAGTTTTCGCGTCATATATTCGAGGTCGTCATAATCCTGAGCCACTACTATCTGATCATCGGCGAAACATAAAGTATACAAGGTGGTTTCGTCCAACGGAATTCCCATGTTTTGGCATTTTCTCTTCCATACTTTAAGGACTTGTTCCAAGTATATCTTGAAGAGCGTAGGCGAGATACAGCAACCTTGTTTAAGACCTTTATTTACTTGAAAGCCTTTGGTTAGTTTTGCTTTTATTTTAACTTTTGCCTTACTATTGCGGTATAACTCTTTGATGGCCTTAATTAGTTGTACGCTTATGTTTGTGTTTTCCAACGCTTTCCAAAGTAGATTTAGTGGTATACTATCATATGCCTTCTGCAAATCCACGTAAAGCAGATGCAGCTCTTGTCCGTATGCCATTTTCTTTTCAATAACTTGGGTTATACAAAAGAGATGATCTGAAGTCGATCTACCCGCCCTGAAACCAGCTTGTTCTTCTGCCTCCATGTCTTTATATTCGCTCTCTACTTTATTTCTTATTATTTTACCGTATATTCTGCTTAGCGTACTAGTCACAGATATACCTCTATAATTGTCACATATATCTTTCCTTCCTTTTTTGTGTATTGTGGATATATATGACGTTTTCCACTCAGTTGGGACTGCAGTTCCATTTAAATATTTTTGGAAAAGATTCCGTAATCTCTAAAACAGTTCTTCAGTGCCATATTTAATAAGTTCGGCTGGGATATTTCCGGGTCCGGCAGATTTACCGCTTTTTAAGGTTGTGCACACGTTTTTGACCTCGGAGATTGTGAGGGGTACTGGAGATCCCATCGTTCTAATTATATTGTCTCTTGCGTCTTCCTTGAATTCTGCTCTATCTTCAGTTAATAGTTTTTTAAAATGCTCATCCCATTCTTTGTCTGGTATTGGTGAAATGATACCTCTGCAAGTTTCTTTTTTAATCGATCTTATAGTTTTCCAGCTTTCGGTACTTCTCCTACCTCCTAAGTAAGAATCTATTTTCTGGCACTTTTGCGTCCACGAATGATTTTTCTTATCACTGATCATTCTTCTCACCTTTGATTGCGCGATTTTGTATTCTTGTCTGCTTCTATCTGTCTTTTGGGATAAGTAGGTGTGATATAATTTCCTTTTTTCCTCTATTTCTCTCTCAATCTCAGCATCCCACCAGTATGGTTTTCTTCTTTTAGAAGTTTCTTCCACTAATCCTAGTGCTTCTTTTGCAGCTTGGTGGATGCTTAATGTAATACATCCGTATTCCTCATCTGGGGTTTCACCTGAACTTGTATTAAGTTTTTCGTTCAGTCTCTTTTTGTATAAGTTTTTTACGCTGTCATGTTCTAGGCTTAGTAGATTATATTTACAGTGATCAATTTCTTCAATCACTGTATCATCAAGATGTTGTTGATGCAGGCTTCGGCCTTGATAAGGAAAGAGAATTTTGGACTCCAGAAAATAGTGATCACTTCCGCATGTTGATCCACGCTTTGTTCTGACATCTTGAATTTTTAGTTTTGTCTTTTGTTTAGTGATAAAATAATCAATGACGGATTTCAGGTTTTGTGAGGGTTTGGTCCAGGTATATTTGTGTATTTCCTTATGTTGAAAAAAACCGTTTTGGATTTTTAGGTCTAATTGCTCACATACTGTAATTAGCCGGTTTCCATTGTCATTAACAACATTTTCTCCATATTGGCCAACTGTCAGATCATTAACTCTGTTACCGGTTCTACTATTTAAATCTCCCAATATGACAATTTCTCTAGATGCACTTACTGCTGATATTTCATTGTGTATTTCTTCAAAAAAATTGTCTTTCACGGCTACATTTGCATCGTCGTTATACGCATAGATTCCAAAAATCGTAAGTCTCATTCCTTTTATTGTTATATTCATTTTAATTAGCCTTTTATTGACTGCTTCCCAGTTGGTGATAAATTTTCTAAATCTTTTGTTGACCAAAATAGATACTCCTTGTTGGGCATGTTTTTCTTTTGCCACTCCGCTATACAAATGGTCATATTGTCCTAGGTTTTCAGATCCTTTTCCTTTCTTTTTCGTTTCTGTTAGTACAGCAAGGTCTACCTTCATTCTGCTGCACTCATGTACTATTTCATTCAGTTTTCGATTCATTCCTTGTACGTTCCATGTACCAAAAATCATATTCCTGTTTCTTTGCTTGGTTCGTCTTAGGTTTTTCATTTCTTTCCGAGGCGTTTGATTGGGGTTTTTAACAGTGTACGTTTTTTCCGGGTATCAGAGAGTTAGTCTGATGCCCCAACCCCCAACCTCGAGGACCAGGTGATTTTTGATCGAGGTTTTCTTCCCCTAGCCTTTGACGATTCCAACGCCGGTACTACAAGGCAGTAGTCTTTTATACTATCCCTAAAAGAAAGGGTTGCCACCTACGCTATGATCACCGTACCGAGGTCCATTCTCTCCGCCTTTCATATCGATGTGGTCTTCTCCCGTAACCCTGGGAAAGGGACCCTATACAGGTGCTAACTCTCCGGGTCGAAGTGTCTATACATTTGACGTATATCTGCAAAAAAACAATGCTGTAAAGACGAAACGAAAACAGCAATGATGAGATGTCACTTTGCAACTTCGGTCCAACATACAATATGTCATTTAAACTGTTGGAATTGGATGTTTTGCATGAGGCATCAAAGACCACCCTTATGGGATAAAATACCCTTCACGAATGTCAGGTAACTTATTTAAAAACATATGTCCTTGACGCAAATAATCACTCAAAAATTCAACATAAGATTCATGTAACTTGATATTCCTGAGAAGACGAATTTCTAACAATTTAAAACGCCTTAAAGCTTGGTTATAGGAGTCCCCTAACACACTTGGATCTTCCTTAAACGGTAAGCGCACACAATACCTTCCATTCAAATTACGAGAAAAAGTGTCAACAAAGAATTTCTCACATGTTTCGTCGTCAAAGGAAGAAGGAATTTTTTCAGGAATATTCTCAAGTTCCCAAAAGCTTTTCAAGGTATCATTTAAGGGAGCAAAAGATGTACAACAACTAAATCTTTATTTTCTTTCACCCCACCCAACAATACATATCCAAATACAGTATTGATCGCACATGGCCCACCATTTTCACCCTTTTGGATACCATCTAACAATACTTGGCAAAATATATCTGCACCCAAAAGGATGTCTGCCTCACGAGGTTTACAATACTCTGGATCAGCCAATTTCAGATCCTTCAAATGTTTCCAGTTTGTAGCATCCACTTTTACTGAAGGAGTCAAACCACAAATACTAGCAATCACAACAGCATTCACACTAAAACATGGACTACTTTTCTGGAAAGGAGATATGCAAAACTTGGCAGTCCCAAGGGATGAGGACGTCTTCATATTGTCAATACCCTGTACTGGAACGATACAAGGAGTAGTCGAGAAACCTAAACGAGACACACACTCTGAGGTTATAAAGCTCGCTTTACTAGCACTATCCAACACTGCACCACAAGTTTTCAAACTACCATCTTCACACCAAAGAGAAACTTGAGCAGTAGCAAATAAAACAGTTTGAGAAATAGGTAATGTATTAGTAAAATTATTAAATTACGGGGTACGGGGTAGACCTCGTCAGATGTCTATCAGGGGAAATGAATCGACTCCTGCCCTCCGTAGATTCCAGGTACTCTCTGACCCGGAGAGTTAGCACCTGTTTAGGGTCCCATTCCCAGGGTTACGGGAGAAGACCACATCGGTATGAAAGGCGGAGAGGATGGACCTCGGTACGGTGATCATAGCGCAGGTGGCAACCCTTTCTTTTAGGGATAGTATAAAAGAAGAAGATGCTGCCTTGTAGTACCGGCGTTGGAATCGTCAAAGGCTAGGGGAAGAAAACCTCGATCAAAAATCACCTGGTCCTCCAGGTTGGGGGTTGGGGCATTAGACTAACTCTCTGATACCCGGAAAAAACGTACACTGTTAAAAAACCCAATCAAACGCCTCGGAAAGAAATGAAAAACCTAAGACGAACCAAGCAAAGAAACAGGAATATGATTTTTGGTACATGGAACGTACAAGGAATGAGTCGAAAAGTGAATGATATAGTCCATGAGTGCAGCAGAATGAAGGTTGACCTTGCTGTACTAACAGAAACGAAGAAGAAAGGAAAAGGATCTGAAAACCTAGGACAGTATGACCATTTCTATAGCGGAGTGGCAAAAGAAAAACATGCGCAACAAGGAGTATCTATTTTGGTCAACAAAAGATTTAGAAAATATATCACCAACTGGGAAGCAGTAAATGAACGGCTAATAAGAATGAATATAACAATAAAAGGAATGAGACTTACGATTTTTGGAATCTAGGCGTATAATGACGATGCAAATGTAGCCGTGAAAGACAATTTTTTTGAAGAAATCCACAATGAAATATCAGCAGTAAGTACATCTAGAGAAATTGTAATATTGGGAGATTTAAATAGTAGAACAGGTAACAGAGTAAATGATCTGACAGTTGGCCAATATGGAGAAGATGTTGTTAATGGCAATGGAAACCGGCTTATCACAGTATGTGAGCAATTAGACCTAAAAATCCAAAACGGTTTTTTTCAACATAAGGAAATACACAAATATACCTGGACCAAACCCTCACAAAACCTGAAATCCGTCATTGATTATTTTATCACTAAACAAAAGACAAAACTAAAAATTCAAGATGTCAGAACAAAGCGTGGATCAACATGCGGAAGTGATCACTATTTTCTGGAGACCAAAATTCTCTTTCCTTATCAAGGCCGAAGCCTCCATCAACAAAATCTTGATGATACAGTGAATGAGGAAATTGATCACTCTCAATATAATCTACTAAGCCTAGAACATGACAGCGTAAAAAACTTATACAAAAAGAGACTGAACGAAAAACTTAATTCAAGTTCAGGTGAAACCCCAGATAAGGAATACGAATGTATCACATTAAGCATCCATCAAGCTGCAAAAGAAGCACTAGGATTAGTGGAAGAAACTCCTAAAAGAACAAAACCATACTGGTGGGATGCTGAGATTGAAAGTGAAATAGAGGAAAAAAGGAAATTATATCACACGTACTTATCCCAAAAGACAGATAGAAGCAGAGAAGAATACAAAATCGCGCAATCAAAGGTGAGAAGAATGATCAGTGATAAGAAGAATCAATCATGGATGCAAAAGTGCCAGAAAATAGATTCTTACTTAGGAGGTAGGAGAAGTACCGAAAGCTGGAAAACTATAAGATCGATCAAAAAAGAAACATGCAGAGATATTATTTCACCAATACCAGACAATGAATGGGATGAGCATTTTAAAAAACTTTTAACTGAAGATAGAGCAGAATTCAAGGAAGACGAAAGAGACAATATCATTAGAACGATGGGATCTCCAGTACCCCTCACAATATCTGAGGTCAAAAACGTGTGCAAAACCTTAAAAAGCGGTAAATCTGCCGGACCCGGAAATATCCCAGCTGAACTTATTAAATATGGCACTGAAGAATTGTTTTGTAGATTACGGAATCTTTTCCAAAGATATTTAAATGGAGCTGTAGTACCTACTGAGTGGAAAACGTCATATATATCCACAATACACAAAAAAGGAAGGAAAGATATATGTGACAATTGTAGAGGTGTATCTGTGACTAGTACGCTAAGCAGAGTGTATGGCAGAGTAATGAGAAATAGAGTGGAGAGCGAATATAAAGATATGGAGGCAGAAGAACAGGCTGGTTTCAGGGCGGGTGGATCGACTTCAGATCATCTCTTTTGTGTAACCCAAGTTGTTGAAAAGAAAATGGCATACGGACAGGAGCTCCATCTGCTTTACGTAGATTTGCAGAAGGCATATGATAGTATACCACTAAATCTACTTTGGAGGGCGTTGGAAAGGACAAACATGAGCGTACAACTAATTAAGGCCATCAGAGAGTTATACCGCAATAGTAAGGCAAAAGTTAAAATAAAGGCAAAACTAACCAAGGGCTTTCAAGTGGATGAAGGTCTTAAACAAGGTTGCTGTATCTCGCCTACGCTCTTCAAGATATATTTGGAACAGGTCCTTAAAGTCTGGAAGAGAAAATGCCAAAACATGGGAATTCCGTTGAATGAAACCACCTTGTATACTTTATGTTTCGCCGATGATCAGATAGTGGTGGCTCAGGATTATGACGACCTCGAATATATGACACGAAAACTAATAGACGAGTACAATAAGTGGGGACTAGAGGTTAATATCAATAAGACAGAGTATATGTGTGTTGGTGGAACGAAACAGGATCTAATCTTAAATACTGGGCAGCGAATTCAGTCCTGTGAGAGTATAAATACTTGGGTCTAGAAATTACAGCTGACGGAACACTGGACAAAGCTATAAAAGATAGAAACGTGCAGGGGGGGGGGGAGCAATGACTTTATTAAATGGAATAATTTGGGACCAAAGTATATCAAAACATAACAAAAAGCTTATATATGGCACCATTGTGGAGAGTATTATTACATACGGCTCAGAAGTATGGCCAATCAAAGATAGAACAGAAAAAATGCTTTCCGCTACGGAGATGGACTATTGGAGAAGAGCAGCAGGGAAATCAAAAAGAGAAAGAGTTACCAATCAAAGAATAAGAGAAATTATGACAGTGGGTGAACGTACTCTAGTGGATGATATAAGAACAAAACAACTGGTGTGGTACGGACATGTACAAAGAATGGATGATGGAAGACTACCTAAACAAATATTACAATGGAAACCAACTGGCCGAAGAAAACGAGGAAGACCAAGGAGAAGCTGGAGAGAAGGAATAGATAGTGAAATAAGAATAAGAGGCCTAGATGATGAATTATGGGCAAACAGAAACGAGTGGAGATTGGGTATCGGAAGACGTAGAACGTTGTGAAACCGATAAATATATATATATATTAGTAAAATTAGATTTCAACGGAACAATGTCACTCACACTCTCATTATTTTCTACATTATTAGCAAAGTGCAGAGTGGTACTATGAAACTTGGCACATACACCTCAGCCTTGCTTTTCAGGGCATTGACTTACCCCATGTGAAAGGCAATTGTAACATAGTCTATTTTTCTTTACAAAGGCATGCCTACCCCGAACCTCCCACTGTAGAAACTTGTCACACTTTAACAAACTATGAGAATCATTTTTTTTACAACACAAGCACACATTTAATTTTTCAGAATTATTAGCTTCTCGATTTTTACTAGTAGAAGTTTGTGATAACATGCTGCGTTTCCTTTGAGATTCAATTACCCTTTTTGGAGGCTCGCTAATATGTAAAAGTGAGGTATTTTCTAAAGCACGGCAAGTTTTTTCTAAAAATGAGTTAAGGTCATTCAAAGTAGGAACACTGATACCCCTTCTTTCACTAAATGACATTTCAAATTTTGTCTTAAGTTGAGGACTCAATTTTTGAAACAACAAATTAAACTTTGTGAAATCCCACATATCTACTTGACCCTGTACGCGTTCTAATGCAGATACATTTTCATTAAAAACTGTTAATAAATTTTTAACTTCACCTAAAACCTCATTTTTAATCAACGGAGCATTGTATATTGCACTCCAATATGTATTCAAGAGCAAACGGCTATTTTGATATCGAGAAATCTGATAGTTTTCCTCTAACATCAAAAAATTATTCAAAACACCCCGAGCTTCCCCTATCAGTGAAGAGGCTGAAATCTGAAATTTTTCTATTGTGTGATATCCATCACTATTGTGTATTAAAACATTAAATATGTCAAAGAACATTGGCCACTGCCTAATATCGCCATCAAATTTTAGGATATCTACTCTTTGTACTTCTACCCGACGATGAGAAGTACCTCCATAACAGGAACTATTCAATAAGTTTGGTTTAGAAGTGGGGCTAAGTGGAACAAGTTTAGGTTGCAATTGCTGAAAAGTGCTTTTAATTGAATAGACTAAATTATCAAACTTACATAATTCATCCTCCTACTACCTGCCTCCTCGTTGGTACACAAACCAAGATATTCCCAATGAGACGCCTCACATGCGGCTGCCTGAGAGGACAGGTCCTCATATCTCGCAAAAAACTCATCTACCGAATCTTCATCTTGCAGCGCCTTTTGCGCCGCAGTATGAATTGCTTCTACGCGCTTATAAAGGATATCACGTTGGCGACGCACTTTCGATTTAGTACCGGCCATTTCTTTTGCAAAATATCACGAAAAATATGAAAATAAGAACTCAAATTTCAAAAAATAAACAAATGCACAACATGCAAAATGTGAGGTTAAAATCCGCTCTAAAATGTGAGGTTGTGTCCCAATAAATAGTGCTTTCAACATATGTTCAAAACGTAAATTTTACAAAAACGACAAGAGCTTTAGTCTCAAAAATTAATCAGATTTAAGAACGGATCCTTTGTGCTTATGGGAAAACGCGTTTTTCTTAAAAATATTAAACTAAAGCGAGAAAATCTGAAATAAAAGGGACCATGTTTTCTTCAAAAAAGTAGGTTATGTTGTTGTTTCTTTTGTTTTTTTTTTAACTTTTTTCTAGTTTTTTTACTTATTTTGAATTATTCCATGGGCGCACTAAGGGGGCGGGGGGCTAGGGGCCCGCACCCCCCCCCCCCCAAGCCACATATTTTTTTAGATATTTTCCATATATTTCATGAATAAACAGGAAAAATAGCATAAAGTACGACATCACGAGACCTCTGGGGGCCCCCCAAAGGTATCGGGCCCCAAAGGTTTCGGGTCCCCCCAAGACATATTTCTGGGTGCACCACTGATTATTATGTCAAGTTTTTTTGCTCTTGTGACTTGTGGCAGCGGAGGAAGTAATGATAATGTTAGTTTTCATTGAATTTGAAGTTTTTTGACCAATGAATCAATGAACTATCAGCCCAAGGTAGGGGAAAGTGGATAAGTAGTTCTATTCAAAGAGCTCACTTCAAGGGTCACTTAACAGAGACGAAATTGAAATAGGCCTTCTATAGCGTTAAACTGTGAAAAATATTTCACTATGATTTTTAGGTTTAGACAAAGTTTAATTGTGTTAACCCTCCAGTAGTGACATGAAAAAGAGGCACAACTTATAGGTAGGTCAGTCCAACAGATCAATATGCACATATGAGTTCCAACCGAGGTTGGTCAAGCAAACTTCTAATAAGTACTTTACAAAATATGTTTATTTAAAAAAATATAAGTAAACATTATATAAAAAAAAAACTTGCAAAATTAAAATACAGTTTTTCCTATGATATATGATTTTCCATGAACTATAATCATAGGCTTAAGTACTGTCAAACCTAAGGTTCATCAGCTCACAACAGTACTGTTCAAATTTTACAACAGTAGAATATTCGCTGTTGTATTACTACTGTTACTATTACTTTTGTTACTGTTTTTTTGTAACAATATTTGCTCAATTATGTATCTAAAAGTTTATACAAATAAATATATACTCTACTCTACAATTGGGCGTAACAGCATATGAACCATTAGCATCAAAGTCAACAAAAATGACTTTTTTTTCTCATCTATTTTTTGATACCATAAAAAAAAATTTTTGGTAATAAGCTCAGAACATGAGGTACAGTAGAAATTTCAGAACAGGACTTGTAGTAGGTCCAGTCAGATGCTATACAAATTTTACGGTGTACAAGTTTCTGATGTCAAAAAGCATGGAAATAAAGGAAAATTTGCACCAAAATAGTTTAAGATAAAAAGAGGTTTGAGTTAGGGAGATTGTCACATTCACCAGTTTATTCTAAACTGTTTTGAGGTCTGTAAAAATTTTTTTTAATTTTTCAACCCTTTTGAAACAATAATCCATTCAGGAGAGACCCAGTCAGGATCATTGCTGTATTCTAGTTTTGAAAGTTGCTTGCCTAAAATAGTAAAAAAATCATAGTGAAATATTTCTTACAGTTTAACACAATTCTATGTTACACTTCTGCAAAAGGTCCACTCAAGCACAAAAAAGATCCTAATAGAAAATGTTGCCAAAATGGTAGTTACATATTTATCCAAAACAAACCTGACAAAAAACTTTCGAATACTTTAATTTATCCTCTGTTAAGTCAGGTAATAGAGCACTTATCCACTTTCTTTTCCCTTCTTTGAGCTGATACCTAGTTCATTTAAATCAAGATGATTTTTTAAGGTCAAAATACTTGGCATTCGATCAAAACTAACATTATCAAGATTTCACCAGCTGCCACAATTCATAACAGCACAGAAACTAATAATAAATTCAAACTGAGTAAAAAACTGGAAAAAAAGTTTAAAAAAACAAAAGTAAATAAAAACATAACCTGACTTTTTGAACAAAACATGGTCCCTTTTATTTGAGATTTACTGGCTTTAATTGATTTTTTTTTTAAGAAAAACGCATTTTTCCCTTGTGTACAATGGGTCAATACTTAAAACAGCGTCTTTGTTGTAAATTAAATCGTTTCACTTTTTTTAAAAATTACGTTTTTGTTAACATTGCGGCTTATGGGAAAATGCTTTGTTTGTCCTATCTTGGATCGAAAAACAGCTGATCGTGACAGTTCGTTAGACAAGCTAATCAGCTGATGACGCAAAATGGGCACCTATTCTTGAAATCTAAAACGTCGCCACAAGGTCAAATTACAAAAGTGGCTAATAGTAGAGTAAATTTGTAGGGTATTTCAATAAAAAGCTGCAAAAAGAGTATATTTTTTTATATTTGGCATGGTAGTAGCTAACATCAAAAGCTAAATTTTCAATCGAGGATCCTCTGATTTCCAGCATCGGAATCCAAGATGGCGGTTGCCAAAGTTAAGAAAAAAAATGAATTCCCTGTTTTAACTTACATTAAGTGGGTAGGTCTGTTGATTCAAAAATATAAAAAAAAATTACACCTGTCACTTTAAAACTATATTTTTAAAAAATCGTTTTGCTTCGATATTTTATTTATTTTTTGCGCGATATTTCTTTTTAATACCTCATATTAAAGCCACTGACCAGCTCTTTAAACCTAATGAAAAAAGTTATTAGTTTCTCAGCCGACACAAAGATGGCGTTTAATATGTCAAAAATAAAAGAGACCTTTATAACCTGTAGATCGAATTAAATTAAAAAAAAATTTTTTTTTGGATTTTTTCAATAGTAAGCCAAAAGTTTTGTAAAAATTTCAAAAAAATTACAATTTGACATTAAAAATTGTAAGATGGCGGCCGAAGTTCAGATAAAAAAGTTATTTTTTTTTTTCTTGTTTGACAGAACTAGTATTGCCGTGTAATATATCGATTTGTACTAAATAGGGGTCGCCGAATTTAAATATTTCATCATAAATGACACATGTCTATTATTAATCAAGATGGCGGCGTTCAAAATATAAAAACAACATTAACTTCTTGGTTTGGCAATTTTTTTTACGAAGATATGTAGTTTTATATTACTCTTAATTAGTTTTAAGTCATAATGTACAAAACTAATATAATTTATTTTTTAAAGATGGCGGTCGAAAAAGTAAAAAAAAACATTTTTGTTTATTTTTTCGAAATTTAACAAAAAAAACTGCAAAAAACAAGACATCTCGGTAAACAAAATACAGATATTTTAAAAATGTCTAAAAAGTTGACATATGTCACGTACCGGGTGATTTGATTGAATTGACCATATTTTACTTAATAGCTATCTCCGCTAATATTAATCTAACAGTTATGTTTAAATAAGCAAAGTTAAATAATTTTTTCTAAATCATCAGAATCTGATGTCAAAAATGACATATGTCATACACTTGTCAAACTTTTGACATATAGTTTATTTTTTTAAATTAAACACCCTGTATATAATTTTCTTAGTTAATAAGACTCGTTTTTCTGATTTCAAAAATATATAATATGTTGACATTTAGATGAGCCGTTATTGAAATATTTGCATTTTAATAACCTAAATAAACAATAAGGATGTTGCCATTTTGTTAATGAATATAATTTTTAAAATGCAAATATTTCAACAACGGCTGGACTAAATGTCAACATATTATATATTTTTGAAATCAGAAAAAGGAGCCCTATCAATTAAAAACATTATATACAGGGTGTTTTATTTAAAAAAATAAACCATATGTCAATAGTTTGACAAGTGTATGACATATGTCATTTTTGACATAAGATTCTGATGATTTAGAAAAAATTATTTAACTTTGTTGATTTAAACGTTACTGTTAGATCAATATTAACGGAGATAGCTATTAAGTAAAATATGTCAATTTATTCAAATCATGTCAAGTTTTTTGACATATTTAAAACATCTGTGTTTTTTGTTTAACGAGATGTCTTGGTTTTCTCAGTTTTTTTTGTTAAATTTCGAAAAAATAAACAAAAATGTTTTTTTTTTTTACTTTTTCGGCCGCCATCTTTAAAAAATAAATAAATTCAATTTTTTTTTGTACATTACAATTTAAAACTAATTAAGATTAATATAAAACTACATATCTTGGTAAAAAGATTTACTAAACCAAAAAGATATGTAGATGTATTTATATTTTGACCGCCGCCATCTTGGATAATAATAGACAAATGTCATTTATTATGAAATATTTACCATCGGCGACCCCCATTTAGTATAAATCAATATATTACACGGCAATACTAGTTGTGTCAAACAAGAACAAAAAGATTACTTTTTTATCTGAACTTCGGCCGCCATCTTAAAATGTTAAATGTCAAATTGTAACTTTTTACAAATTTTTACAAAATCTGGCTTACTACTGATTGGCTTACTACTGGTTTATTGGTTGTAAAGGTCTCTTTTATTTTTGACAAATTAAGCGCCATCTTTGTGTCGGCTGGGAAACTTATCATTTTATTCAAGCAGGTTTAAAGAACTAGTCAGTAGCTTTAATATGAGGTATTAAAAATAAATATCGCACAAAAAATAAAGAAAATATCGAAGAAAAACGATTTTTTTTAGTATAGCCGCCATTTTGTTTTGCAGTGACAGTTGTAATTTTTTTTTACATTTTTACATTGAGTATATCCCACTTAAAATAAATTTATCAAGATTAATTTAATTCCTCTTAAAACAAGGAAATCATTTTTTTTCTTATCATTGGCAGCCGCCATCTTGGATTCTGAGGCCGGAAAATCGGGGATCCTCGAATAAAAATTTAGCTTTTGGTGTTAGGTACTACTATGCCAAATATAATAAATATACCCTTTTAGCAGCTTTATTTTACAAATTAACTCTACTATAACTTCCTACCCAACCAAATGACCGGGTGCGCAAAAAAAGGAACGTAAACAAGGCTAAAAGTCGCAAAAAATTATTCACAAAAAATGTTGACAAAAAGATTAAATAGGAAAAACGTATAAAATGCACAGTTTTGTTTCTACCAAACACAAATATTTGATCAATATACCAAATTAATGAGAAACAAAACCCCCAAAATTGTATTTTATGAGTTTCCCTACAAATTAATGCCCACAAAAAAAGGTTTTTTGACTGTATTTCCAATGAGCTTTCCACATGGTCCAAATGGTTGACCTCAATGTTTTCAAAATTCAAAATAATTTCATAAATTAATAAAATTAACGACAATGGTCAGAATTGACGACTTACCCTGTTCAGCCACGTTTTCTCTCCCCAAATCTGCGTGCACACACCTTGGCCGTTGGATGGAAGATCGGAGCATTATAGATTATAATATGATGAGACTAATTTTCCCCCACTTGGGCTTGCGCGTCATTTTAACTCTGACCAATGAAAAATGTCGCGAAATTCCTACTATATTTCTAATTTGCAAACAAACAAAATTTTACACTTAGACCCGGTTTGTGTTAAGCAAACCGGAAAATTTATCAAAAATAAAAATAAAAATTCTAAAAAGGGTCAGTTCCAAACACTATTCTTTATCATTTCTTTTTCGATGATTACTTCCTCTCCATGTACTTCTATGTCTCTCCTCGGAGAGGCTGCCAGATATTCGGGTCTCGTCTCCTGCAGCAGTCCCTTATAGTGTTCTGTCGATTGTTCTGGTTTGATGATCTGGATGTTTACTTTTTCTTTTGTTGGGTTTTTTACTGTAGAAATGAATTTCTATACTTCAGAACTCTGCCTACCTCTTACGTGTGTATTTATATCGTGGCATTTGCGCTCGAACATTTCAGTCTTTTCTGTGCGTATCAAATTTCTTAGCTGTCTTCTGGTATCCGTGTAGATTTCTAGGTCTCTTTGCTCTTTAGTACTGAGCCATTTCAAGTATGTGCGTTTTTTCTCCTTGACCGTTTCCTGTATTTCCTCTGTCCACCACATCTTATTGTTATTTCTATTATCTTGGTATCCAACAGCTTCTTTGCTTGCTTCCTTCAAGCTTTTTACTATGTTTGTATATATCTCTTCAAATGAATGCTGTGTGTTTAATAATTTTTAATTTTTTTGTATGTTCATTAAAGAATTTCGTCTAAAAATGCAATTTTTCCAGTCGGGAGATGGGATTACTGCCCCCTGGCGGGGAGCAATAGAAAAAAAATATTTTAGGTAAATCGCAGTGCCCGATGTTATTTTAACAAAAAATTCCCGAAGTCGTAGCTGCAGTAGTTTCTGAGATAAATCCGGCTGTCATCCTGTATATTTCTAATACATGTATTTTTTTGTAGGATACTAAACCTTTGCGGGTCATCCGTTAGCCTTGAACCAGTCAAGGCCGTCCTATCGAAATGTCAATATCTGCATTCGATCAATTTACAATCGTGCAGAGCGCTACCTCGTGGGATTAAACGGCTTTATACAGGTAATATTTTATAATTTTTTTGTCGAATTTTTGGCTCAGTTGTAGAATATAATTTCTTAACCCAGATTTTTACTTATACCCTGTTTCCACATATACATGTCCACCCTGTTTTAAAAATCGCATCAGGTGACGCTGCATTTTAAACCGGTGCAAATCCATGTGCCACGTGATGCGTTTTTGGAATCAGGGTGGGCACGCAAGTTGGGAACTAGGCTTTAATGTTATAAATATTAGGCTAAAAAAGCATCTCTGTTTTACTTGTCCGTATCAGGATCAGCATCGAACTGCGCATGTGCAGAATCATTGCGGGACTTCCAACACCTTACGTGGAATGGATAGTTGCGGCCCAGTAGGGTATCGCTGGCCCTAACGCATCCAAACCAAGTTCTGTGCTCTTTGATTTCCGAAGCTCAAGTTCTGCCGTCCAAAACATATTGCTTGTAACTGCATTTTACGCGAAACTTTAAAGTAAGAATTCTGCAGTTGCGATTACAATAAATCTATATGGTTTTTGAGTTTTTAGGCGACAAATTGATTGACTAGAAGTCCAAATCTGTCTTGCTTTGGACGGCAGAGCTGGTTGCCGGTCTTGGATCCGTAACGTTTATACCGAGCTTTATACCTTTGCTTTTTAACTTTTTTTACCTAATAACGTATTAGCATTTGTTACGGTTGTTGATAACTGTGCAAAAAGTGTAGTGCTTTTTTTCTACCCTATTCACACTCGCGATTTTCTGTATTAATCAATTTTTATTAAATATTTTTTAACTTTTAAGGGTGAAATGGAAAATTCTGTTAATATATATAAAGGCTTTAGTTCCGCGTGGGGTTTGAGCTACAAAAGAAAAATCCAAATTTCCTTGTTTTTAGGAAAGATGTTTAAATTCTGTGGAAACTTCGCTAGAGCAAGTCGCCTGTGGAAATAAAATGACGGTTCTTAGATTTTTGGTCCTTCGAGTCAAAAAACCAAATAATATTTTTTAACATTTTTTGAGCCTAATTCACTTTTTAGATGTTTATTTGAGGGCCAGCCCGTGAAGTAAATCGATTTGTTTCAGGGTCCCAAGTGAAAGAGCTACGTGACAGTCTGCTAAAAGAAAACAAAAACTCAGGGTCCAGTCCGACATCAGAAGGCGGAGCAAACAATTCTCCCCGTGAAAACCAATAGAAATCAACCGGTAAACTTTCATTTTAAAATTATAAAACCTTAAAGTTTAAAGGTGAGCCATTCAGAGGAAATTTTCTTTAAGATGCACCCAGTTGACTCCATCAAGCATACTTTATGAACCTCAAAAATAAGGCAACATTTACTGATAGTTTAACAATAACTTAATTTTTGTTATATAAAGTTTAGAAAAAGCCCCAAGAGAGATTTGTACTCGTATATGTAAATTTTTATAAAATTATGTAGGTATTTAATTATGTTTTTAAGTATGTTTTTTGTTGAATAACTTTCTTAAAATAAATGCAGCAAACCTTCGGAATGTAATGTGTCCTGTACAGGGTGTTTCCGTATATTTCAACCAAGGTCTCCTGCTCTTATTATAAGAAATAGCAGAAAAGTGTAAATATAAAAGTGTTATGGTTTATTCTAAACCGTCAAGAAATGTTACCTATAAATAAATATCGCAAAGATGTAAGAAAATACAATCATAAAATGATTTTTGAATTGATCCACTTGTTGAAATATTTGCATTTTTAAAAACTAGTTTTACTGATTAACAAAATAGCACTTATCATAAATATACAACTGATGACAGCGTCCTTATTGTTTATTCAGGTTTTTAAAATGCAAATATTTTCAAAAACGGCTGGACCAAATGTCAACATATTATATGTATATAAACCAACTTTGCGACATTCATTTGTTTTGTTAGATACAATTTCCTGGCGGTTTAGGATAAACTCTACAACTTTTGTATTTACTTTCTTTTCTATCTATCATAAGGTAGACTTGCTTGAAATATACTGTACATTTTTTTGAAAATTTTAGCACCGAACTCTACCATAATGGTTGGTTTTTGAGTTTACTTCCAATTAATAATATAAAATTACAGGATCTATCATAAATGTTACTCCTTTTTTTCCGTTAACAAACAAGCTACAAATAAATAAAATAATATGTACATGTATCAAAGTTATTAAATTGGAAAAATGGTGTCGTAGATAAAAGGGAACTTCGGAAACGGTAAAACATAGAATTTTGCTTAAATGATAAGAACATTTTGGAATGTTGGCGCTATCTCGTGCCCAATTAGATGAAGAGATGCTGTATTGAAATTAAAAATATTAACGAAGGTTTTCAAAAATATCAAGCAAAAACCAAAAATTGATTTTTTTTTGAAAAATTTAAATATTTCGTTTTTGCTCGATATTTTAAAGCCCCCTTTAGATATTTTTAATTTTGAGATAATATCTGATTGGGCTCGGAATAAGGTCTTACTTATTTAACCTCAACTGTATCTCCTACCGTTTCCGACATCACTGTAACACCTCATGTAGTCACTTTTATCTCGGACGTTCTGTATTGTCCATGCTGTATTAAATTTAATGTAGGTAAAAAAAAACCGTAATGTTTTTTCGACTAGTTTTTTTACCCTTTCTTCGATTTTTGTTATTTTGGTCTCTATCAAAAGCTAACGCTTGAGTCTATCCGTCTTTTTTTTATCAAAATTGACATTTCTGTGAAATCCAAGATGGCGCATGGTTATAAATTTTTTTTCTGCACAACTGTACTCGATTTTAAACATTGGGTTAGAAATAATAAAGTTGTACCTTAACGAACGAGGTGGTGATTTGACCTTTTGTGTAAAAAACAACCGTTTGCACAAAGCGTTAATCAGCACCTAATTCGTTAACGTACAACTTTGTTAATTCTTAACGAATTTTTTCAGCTGTTAGGTTTTTGTACACTGCAAAGACGTAGCTTATTGGTCAATGTCTACAATCGAGTACCGTGGCACACAAAAATATTTAGCGGTGGGTCTGAAAAATTGATAAATTTTAAAATCATGCGCCATCTTGGATTTTATAGAAATTTCAATGTTGATTAAAAAAAAGTCGTATAGACTCAAGTCTTAGTTTTTGATGGAGGTAAAAATTACAAAAATCAAACAAACGATAAAACAACTACAGCCGAAACAAAAATTTACGGTTTTTTTGGCCCACCTTATATTTGAAACCAATAAAGGGAGTGTTACACAAAATAATGCATTATATCACATAAAATGTCTATACCAGCATAGACACATTTACATTTTTTGAATGAAGAGTGTTTTATTTAATTTATATCAAATACTCTTCGCAGAATTTTACATATTATATATTTTAAAAGATCGAAAAGAGCTAAAAAACCTTCCTATAGGTATTAAAAAAAATTGTTACATGCAAGTAAACAGATAAAAGGGGGTGAGATTTATGGTGTTGGTGATTTTTTATAACCTTGCGTTGCTACAATTTTTTATATATTTTTCTTACACTTGAATAAAAATTGAATGAACTGTTAAGTTGTCATGATAAATGACGCTCTAAATTTTACTTTCCGAACCAAATGAAAATAGAACATTTTGTATTTTTTACCCCTAACCGTAACTACTGGTTTTTTAGTGCCCTTATATTATATATATTGAAAACCAATTATACAGTATTTGTACTAGCTTAAATTAAAGACCCTGTATGTATGACATATTTAAATATTTCTTTAAATGTCAATACATACAGGGTCTTAAGCAAAAAACGTAAAAAAAAGCATGTGGTCCCTTTATACTATAACTTTTTCTTGGGGCGATCTGTTCATATGATCGTTTTTTAATTTAAAATCTTAGAGCAATGAATCTTAATACCAAACCATAGGCAGGTGGTTTGTCGCGAAAGTTTAAAATGCCAATTTAACAATATAAATATTCTTAAACAAGTTGCCAGTATCATATTAAGTGATTTTCGGCTTGAAATGTTTTATATAAGTTGTGTTTTTATCAATAAAAATAAACTTGGCACTAAGAATTCTGTTTACTTGTATATAAACAAAAACCCACATTTGTTTATGTAGTTACTTGTGAAAAGAATGGTTTCAAATATATTTTAGTGTACACACTCTTCCATAATATACAACGTTTTACGACTTTATCAACCAATTTTATGTCTTTCAAATGGACACGTAAATCAATTATCAAACAAATAACTCAAACTCAACCCCCGTAGATACATAATAGTGGTGTTGCGAAAATCAAATAGAGAACTGGTGACGTTGCCAGTACTTTAATAAAATCGCTTTAAAAATAAATATATCCTATTATATTACCGCACAGCTTGGCAACAAGAATTCCCGTGATATTTATTGTAGAAAAATAACAAACAAATACCCTCTTCCCCCCTGTGCAGATGTTAAAGTACCACAAAATTTGCCAATGCTTTCTCTTTTAAATTCAATGCTCTAGGTTTAAAATCAAAGTGTCCGAGCTTTTTTCTCACAAATGTGCAGTTTTCCCAAAAAAGTTATGACTTGGGCACACTGTATAATTTATGCAATTTAAATTATTCACTTTAAAAGATGAGCAAAAACAAATTTCTACAGCAAAAAGTTGTAGCAAGATAGATTATAGAAAATCACACTGTTCAATACAGCAAGCGGTTCGACTACCAAGTAGTGGACAGATTAAGGCAATAGTAAAATCAGTAAAGTCATGCCTGCTAAAACAAAAATTTTTGTAAAATAAAATATGTAGTGTTCTTAAAGTAAATATATCTATTTTTGACCCCCATAATTTTTTCGACCTTGCTGCTAGACATTTTTTAAAATAAAAAAAAAGGATGTTATGACCAAACTTCATAGGGATTTTGAAAACGGCTTTAAAAAAAAGTAGGCGTAGAAAAAAATTCGTTAACGTATTTCGTTTGGCTCATACCAAATTTTATTAAATTTGTTTACAAGATTCTTCACTATTTCAACTTTTTGAAAAAATAAACCATTTTTAGTTTTTGTTCGATATTTTGAAAATCCCTGAAGATAGAATAGCGCTACTTATTATAGGCCAGTCATTAGAGAGAAAAAAGACCTACAGCTTGTAAAAAGTGGCGTAGTCGCAACTTTGACTTATGTTATTCACATTGGAGTCCTAATTTTCTTTTAATTTTCCACTTTAAATTTAGTGTGCACGAAAATGTTTTTTTTTTAAATTCCTTGGTTCCTGTACATTTTAGAAAAAAAAAGTTTTAAACAAGTTGAAGACAATAAAATTTTCTACAAAAGCGCTTTCATACACTTTTTCGTCAGACAAATGGTTTTCGAGTTCGCCCCCTGGAGTGTCAATAATTTATTTGTCACAACTTTCTATTACATCGTTAAAAGGACATTTTATTTGCTTAGTTTTTTTGAAAACTGAATAAAACAATTCTTTTTCGTGATCGTAAATAATAACCCCAATTTAGTTATGCCAATTAAGTGCTAACCGTGGAATTGACTCACGTAAGTGATACATCGTTTAAAATATAATTTAATTTTTTACAATAAAGTTGCATACACATTTTCTGTAAAATGATTACTTTTTAAGAAAATGACATGACTTCATAATTTGGGTTTATTTTGTATATACTATAAACATACATAGGAAACGGCTGTACTGCTAACACTTTAAGGTTGGTTTCTCGGGAAGGGTACTACTCAGACAGCTCATATAGGCTATTAATCTTTTTTTTAAAGTAATTAAAGATTTCTACAAAAATAATCTGTTTTACCATTAAAAAAAGTTGGCCAATATCCAAAATGGCGGCGAAATGTTTAGCCTCATAACTCGAAAACCATTCGTCTGACAAAAAACGCCTAAAAGCGCTTTTGTATGAAAATTTATTTTTTTCAACTTTTCTGTCCCCCCCCCCCCCCTAGGTCAAAACCCCTTTTTTTTAACTTCAATGTGAACAGAACCTTTTGCAAGCTAAAACTCTATAATGGACTACTATCTAGTTAACCAAAATTGTATATCTTATCGTTTCGAAAATGATTCCCAGATAAAACTGACTACATGAAGCTTTTAGAAACGATAAGACATAGAATTTTGGCTAAATGGGAAAAGAAGTGGCCCTAATCCAAGCCCAATTAGCCCAATATCAAACAAATACTAAAAACGTTTTTGTTTTAATATAATCAATTTTTCATTATCTACAGAACATTTTTAACCTCAAGTCTGCACTGCATATTTTATTTCGGACAAAAATCTTCCCTTAGTAAATAAACTTTTTTTATATTTTTTAAAACGCAAACAACAGAAGTTGCCTTCTAAATATTTTCTGCAAACCCCAAAATGTATAAGTAGTAATAATTATAAAAATTGTGCATAATAAAAATCCATTTAATTTTTGCTTTATATAGGATAAATCCTATTTTGAAAGGCAAAAAATCTAACTTACATTTGGTTTTATTATTATTGGTCAATCTGAGGGGTCAGCTCATTAATCGAATTTTAGTTCAATAGTTGACTTTGTATCACTTAAGTCTTTTTGTCGTTTGTTGGTGTGCCGATATTGACTTGACCTCAAATTTCAGGAAAAAATATCTGCCTATTTGACATATGAGAAAAGCCTACTAAAAAAAGATGGCTGTCAACCTTTGTTGAACGACAAAATCTATGTTTTTTTTTTGTACTGGGACTTTTTCCATCCATACTAGGATCAATCGTCCAGTTTTTGTCAAAGTTTTTGCGTCGAAAATAGCTTTTTAGACATAACAATACAACCATGCGTTAAGTGGGACTCGAACCCACAAGCTCGCGCAGCGCCGTGATCGAGGCAGTCCCGTCGAATATAAGCTGCCATCATAGCAGCGCTATATCCGAAGCAGGACCACTACACAAGCGTTATTATACCGAAAGCCAGCATGGCAGGCCCCGTACGACACATTTATTTTTTGGTTGCTATCGAAATCTAGTTTTAGGTTTTACTTGTTTGCCACTGGTCAACCACAGCATATATGTACTTAAGGGGGTGAAGGAGAATAATCACCCAGACAAAAGTAGTCAAAGTAAAAAACTCATTACGTTAAGAGGATACATTTTCTTTAAAAAAATCCCTTTCAGTAGCTGCCGAGATATAAAAGTTTCTTTTTAAAAAAAGAAACGCTTATATCTCGGCAGCTAATCAACTGATTTTTATGAAAGATTTTTTTTTTAAGAAAAAATAATCTATAAGTTTTAGTACAGAGTTTTTTTACTTAGGCCACTTTTGTCTGATTATATGCTGTAACTACAAGTGGCAAAGTAAAACCTGCATAATAGCAACAAAAAAATATACGCGTCAAAAATTCTCACGTAGGGAGGAGTGTTACCCCATGCTGACTTTCGGTCTATCAGGACTAACGAAAAAGTCCGAACTGACTTATGCAAACACCACGTGAAAACAATATTTTTTTTCAAAAGATGATAACTCTTAATAAAAGTTTGTTTAGAATTAAGAAAAACCTTTTTTTAAAATATCAATATTAATTATTACGTAATACTTGTTTTCAAATGTTTCGATTTTGAATTTTTGGTGGGCCCCTTTCTGGTTTGGAGTAGTGTTCCTGGTTTTAAATAAGCCTTGCACATTGAACATTTGTACTTTTAGCTAGCGTTTTTGCCTTCCAAATAAAAGTTTCCCAGTTCGAATCTAGTAATTTATTTTTGTTTCCAATTAAGGGTAAAGCATTTTTTTACATTGGTATTTTGAAGCAGTGTCCTGTTTAATTTTCAGCAAATATTTTGACTTTCTTTTTTAATTTTTTTATACAGGCTGTATTTTAAGTTGACTTTAATTTTGAGAGGCCAAATGAGAGAGCAATCAAACTTTTTATTTTAAGGCAAAGTTGACAATTTTACCGATTCTTTTTATTAGCTGAACTTATAAAGTAATAAATGGATTTCTAAGGTCAAGGTAAACAAAAAAGCCTTTAGGAATACGTAATAAAACCCTAACTTGGATTTGTAGTTGTTGTAATTGTTATAGTGGAAGAAAAAATTAAGTTATTACAAACAATAAAATTTAAACCTATTGAAGAAATTATTTGGACACAAGGTATCTCCTTAACATAGTTTTTTTTTAAACAAATAAGACATTTTCTGATTAGAGGAGCCCCAGAGTAAAACTCGGCGCAAATCAAGAAGACATGTTCTACTGTTAGAAACTATGGTAGATGATTAAAAAAAATATAATAATTTACCATTTGCAGCCAAAATAAATTTTAAAAAATCTTGTTAAATTGAAAATAAAAATAGATAAAAAAGTTTAGTTTAGTAAGATTTGTTTATATGTTTTAGACTTTTTGGATAAGATCGGACAAAAATTACACTATACATCAATCCTTTTATTACAGATAGATCCCTTTTAGTTAAATAGACCATATGTAGAGGTGAATATAAACGTGGATAAGAGTAGTTTTGATTTGGAGACCTTAAACCACAAAATCATCTGAGGGAGTCATGCTTGTTTTTTTTTTATTTAGAATTAGTTTTTTCCCAGTCCTTACAATTTACAAATTTAACAACAATGAACGTATTTGCCTTTGATTTGCCTTATCGACTCTTTAAAATTCATGCCTCAGCTGAAAATACACCTTGTATTTGTGACAAAAATGTGAAGATTTTCTCTAATCCGTAGATGGCCTTTATATTAATTAAGTTTCTTCTACTCTACTACAGTCGAACCTCTCTAACTCGAACCTCTATAACTCGAACTTCTCTATAACTCGAACCTTATAAGTGGTCCCTGCACTTTTCACACGTATTTAAACCTCTTTAACTCGAGTTTCTATAACTCGAACACTCCATAACTCGAACTGTTTTGGTTGTCCCTTCAGGTTCGAGTTATAGAGGTTCGACTGTATTAAAATAAAAAAAATCCTTACTTTTTGTCATAAATATTAGGAACTAAAAAAAACGCTATAACCACTTGGCACCAAGCTCTTTACTGGGTTATTTTAGTTTCCTTTTGATTGTTGTTATTTAGGCAGTTTACAAAGATGTTTTTTATTAAGCTTTGTACAGGTTTTATGTAACTCTACGAGTTTTATCTAAGTTAAGAAAATAAACAAAATTTATATATTAACATCGTTTTACCAATTGTTTTATACATGGTGTTTTACGTTCATCGAACGGACGTTTATTTGGGTATTTAGAGTGCGATTTCGGGAAAATTCTCGGGCCCGTCGATTTTGCATTCAAGGACTCCATTTACGCATCTTGACGTTTCCGAAGGACACGCTGCCTAAGAATGGTGAAAATAACCCCTTTTTCTGAGGGTCATTCGATCACCTATACAGTCGTGTTAAAATGGCAAAAATCTGCCCATTAGTTTTGAAAATATTAGATTTTTAATTGCCATCTCTTCATTCATGTCCTTGGGATTTTTATATTTCCCGGGTGATTTTGTTCTTCCAGCAGAATTAGCTTTCCCAAGGAACAAGCTTTCAAAATTTGTATGAATCACCAAAAACTATATTGAAGTTTTCATGCCATTTGCTCCCAAAAATACCTATTTTTAGAGAAACTACGAAATCCAATAAAAACAAGTCATTACCGTTATTAACTTGCTATATCTATGAGTTGAACTTAACTATAGAAAATGTTTGTACTTCCATTCTTTAAAGCGTTCATTTTTTTTTAATTAGTGGGGGTGCTGACCACATACTATCATTTAGTTTATTAAAATACCGGGCGGAGCAAAAAAAACGGAGAAGAAAAACGGACAAAATGTTTTTCGTTATACTGATTTTATTCAAAAAACTAAAGTTTGCAGGAAATTAATCAGGATTTTGAAAAAAAAAATTCACCCTTGCAATCCAAGATGGCGCACAAAATCAAGCTTAACCCTATAAATTTGCTTATTTATTTTTATATACCGGATTTTTTAGCTTTCTTTTATTCATAAAAAAGTTCTATTTCTGCCACGTACGGACGAGATACAAATTACTAAAATCAGGTATAGTTCCAAAAAAATTAATTTTTGTTTTAATCATTGTTGTACAGATTATACGATTACCTTTTCAATTCTGTCTCCATTCATTTCCTAATAAATTAATTATTACTAAACCGATTGTCCTCAAATAAAATGCATCAAGGGAAAAATTGATTGCTCTTTAAGCGTTTCTATGGAAATTTGTCCGCTTCTTAAAATCCAAGATGGCGGTCAGAATCAAACGTTTTAAAGAGGCTCGTTCATTCTTATTCTTCGAGAAACTATTAATTTTTTTTTAATTCGCCGCACGAAACAATGTTTAAATTATTACAACGTAGGCGAAATCCAATTTGACAAAATTTAGAGGAGAGCGCAAAAACACTTTTTTTAAAAAATTGGATATTTTTCTATTTTAATAATTTAAAAAAATCTGCTTTCCTAAAAAATACATAAATTTCTATAGTAATAGCTTTGTTTTTAGTTAACAGATGACACCATAATCTAAAATTCGTCCTAATGTGGAGTTACACATTTTTCGGGTTTCGCCGACGATAATTGGTTTAGCAGTTTTGGAAATATTCATTTTTATTTTAACCATTGTTATGGCAAATATGTTTTACAAACTATACGATTGCCTAATTCTGTCTGCATTCGTTTCCTCATAAATAAATTAAAACTAAACCGATTTAAGTTAAATGTAAAGTATCATGGTGAGAATCGATTGGTCTTGAATGATAAAAACTAAATTTTGATTTAAAGGACTTAGTCACGCTTCTAAAGTGTGAAATCTTGTTAGAAAGGGACACTCATTGTCTGCCTAGGACTAAAATTAAAACTGTCCTAATGTAGTTATTTAGATATTTCAAAAAATCTGAATGAATGTCACGTTACATTTTAAAGCGTCGCGTTATTTTTGTAAATGTCTTCATAAGTTTAAAATCGTAACAATTTATATTAAAATTACCACAACTTTTGAAATTCTGCTCAACCAACTGTTTCGCCCAGGGCGCCTAAATATCTAGGGAGGGTCCTGCTATGGGCTTCAGTTATTCTAATATACCGTAGGTTCTAAAGTTCTTTATAAATTCAAAGCATTTTGAGGCATAAAACATTGAGCAAAATTATTTAAGAAAAGCCGGACATGTCCCTCACCCCCTCCGATGTTTTTGATTTTTTGTGCGCATATTACCTACCTGGAGGATAGACAAAAGCCAAAATATTGGCTTTCGAAAAAATGTTTTGGCTAAGATATAGCCATTTTTCTGTTTTTTATACATTTTTGACATGAATTTGGGAATTTTGTATAACTCAGAAGTTTTTTGCACTAAAATGTTGAAAATTGGTACGGTAATGTAGAAGTGACCAAAAACCAAGAATGTGTGACTCAGGACAAATTTCCACAATAATGGTGGCCAAAACCCCTAAAATTTACAGAAAAATATCCATTTCTTGGGGAAACGTTGAAATTTTTTTGTTTTAATTTTTTAATTACGTCTTACACATAAAAAATGAGCGAATCTAATGAGCATTTATTCATATTTTTCGGATCAATCGTTTAGAAAATACATTGTTTCAAAATTGGAAGTTTTTTTTTGTTGGCGGTAAAAATTGAGATTTTTGACCCAATAAGACAATCTTTGACTGATTTTGTGTGAGCGACACGTGTAGCTACTTAAAGAAAAAGTAGAAAATGCAAACCCGTCAAACGCACTGGGTGATTTAGCTATATTAGGCCAGTCATTAACCCCCAACCCCCCCCCCCCCAATCTTGGATATTGTGTGCACAAACAGGGTTTTTTTAATTACTTGGTTACTGTACGTTTAAGAAAAGAAGGTTTTAAACAAAAGTTGAAGATGTTAAAATTTCCTACAAAAACGCCTTTGCACGTTTTTTTGTCCGACGAATGGTTTTTGAGTTATAACGCTAAACATTTCGCCTCCATTTTGGATTTTCACCAATTTTTTTTTAGTGGCTTTTAACTTTGAAACTGCTTATTTTTAAGAAAATCTCTAATAACGTAAAATAAAGACCAACTAATAGCCTATAAAGTAATATATCATTGAGTTCCTCTGGGTAGTACCCTTGCTGAGATACGAACCCTGAAATGTTAGCAGTACACCCGTTTCCTATGTATTTCCATAGTATATGCAAAATAAACCGAAATTATTCAGTTTTATGTAATTTTCTCAAAAGGTAAGCATTTTACAGAGAAAGTATGTGGTCAACTTTATTGTAGAAAATTAAATTATCTTTTAAACGATGTATCACCTAAGTTGGCCAAGTCCATGGTTCGCACTCCATAGGCCATTTAATAAATATTAGTTGGTCTTTATTTTATGTTATAACAGATTTTCGCAAAAATAAGCAGTTTTCAAGTTAAAGGCCAGTAAATAAAAAAATTGTTTAAAATCCAAAAAGGCGGCGAAATGTTTAGCATCATAACTTAAAAACCATTCGTCTGACAAAAAATGTACCATAGCGTTTTTGTAAGAAATTTTATTGTGTTCAACTTTTGTTTAAAACTTTATTTTCTAAAATGCACAGGGACCAAGTAATTAAAAAAAAAACGTTTTTGTGCACACTAAATCCAAGACGGCGGGGGGAACCGCCCCCCCCCCTTCAAGGTCTAAAACTTAAATTTTCTTTTAGAACTCCAATGTGAACAACATATGTCAAAATCGTGACTACCACTTTTTGCTAGCTGGGGTTGTTTTTTCACTTTAATGACTGGCCTAATATAGCTAAATGTCCCAGCGCGTTTGACGGGTTTGCATATTTTTACTTTTTTTTAGGTAGCTACTTGTCTCGCTCACACAAAAATAGATCTATAATTCTTATTCGGTCAAAAATCTCAATTTTACCGCCTACAAAAACAACTTCCAATTTTGAAACCATGTATTTCCTAAACGATTAATCCGAAAAATATGAGTATGGGCTCATTAGATTCTTTTTCTGTAAGACGCATTCAAAAATTTCAAATAAATCTTTTTTTCTAACGTTTCCCCAAGAAATGGGTATTTTTCTATAAATTTTAGGGGTTTGGTCACCATTTTTGTGGTAATTTGTCCTAGGTCAAATTATTGACCACATTCTTGTTCTCTGATCACTTCTACATCAATGTACCAATTTTCAACATTTTACTGCAAAAAACTTCTGAATTATAGAAAATACCCAAAATCATGTCAAAAATTTATGAGAAACAGAAAAATGGCTCTGTCTATTCTCCAGGTAGGTAATATTCCCACAAAAAATCAAGAAAATCGGAGGGGGTGAGGGACAGGTCCGGCTTTTCTTTAATAATTTTGCTCATTATTATTTTGACAGCAAATAATTCAAGTTTTTGTAGTCGGCACCCCTACTAAATATAAAAATTTTGTTTCCGTTTTCGAGAATTAAGGTTCTCTTGAAATTTAGAATGGCTATATAATTTTAAACATTATAAAATTATCATTTGTAAAACAATAATGTAAATGTTGGGTTTTTGGGAATTTCGATCATTTTAAAAAAAGTGCATGTTTGGCATAAAAACTCCGGCACGATTTTTGTAAAATTATACAGTTTTTTAAAGCTTGTTTCTTAATATAACTAATTCTAGTGCAGGATCAAAATCACCCAAAAAATATAGAAATCCAATGTATTTTTTACGTAGCATTACTTAAGTTTGAATTTTTTATTAGACCGGGTGTCTATTTTTTTGTTCACCGCAATATTTTTTTAAATAATTTTGTTTAGTTTTAATAATAATTAACCAAAAAATAGGAATAAAAAAATTAGTAGTACTTAAAAAAAAATTTAATCTTAAGAGTTTTTTATAAAACGCGATATTGTTAATTTTGGTATTTAAATATAAAGATAATATATAAATTTAAGAACATTGTGGCTCAAAAAATACAATAATTTTCATGCGAAATCAAAATCACCACCAAACTGTTTTGGAGGGAGCCATACATTTTAAAATAACAAATTTAAATTTCGGTGAAAATCTCACTTCTACAGTTTTTATTAAAAAACTCAAAATATTTGTTGAGAATGTTATAGAGCAGTAGAAAGACACATCAACTGGCTGTATAAAAGTAAAAAAATTGTCCTAAATATTACCGTTTTCGAGATATTTGACAAAAAGTAGGTTACTATCAACCTTAAGCTTTAGAGCGTCGCGAGGCTACTTATAATGCAACGCCGAGCAAAGCAATGTTTTTTCCTAACTCGTATGGAGTCCTTAAACAACATGCCAACTTATACCAAAATCACCCAAAAATTCAATATTTCAAATTTGACTGCCCGGCCAAACAGTATTTTGTAAATTACGTAACGCAAAACTTCCGTAATTTTGACTTCCCCCTCCCCATTGTAACGGAACCTCTCACCCCCCCGACGAAATTAAGTAACGTTTGCTAACGTAAATTATGTAGAAAATGTGATTTTCCACACTATGTTTAGTGCAGAGGATTCTACTTTGCCGCACTAGTGCGGAAAAGAATTTCCGCACCACAGAAATGTCAAATTATGAAAAACCTGTATAGCTTTGAAGTTTCTGTTCATAATATTTCCTATGAAATACCTTGGTTGCCATGGTGCAAAGGTAAGATGTTATATTTCGTTAAAACACTAGGTATAAGTTTTGCGTGATGTGGTGTGTGTGTGTTTTGAATTAGTTTTCTTATACATAATTTTATTTGTATGTTTTCCTGACGTTCGTAGAAAAACACTTGTTCCTAACACTTGCTGAAACCTATTTTTCCTACTTGCGAGCGTAAAACACGTTTTTCCGCACCAATTTTCATGTGAAAAGTTTAACTTTCCGCATGCCGTGCGTAAAAAAAAATTTACGCACGGTAAAAAACTGGTTTGGCGTGCGTGAAAAAAATTTTTACGCACGCTGTTTTTTTGTAAAAAAATGATACTATTTGGACCAAATAGAAATTATAATAATAATACAAAATGAAATTTTTATAATCGGTATAAATTCGAGACAAATTTTTTGGTTTTATAACAGTATATAATTATAATTTTATTTAGTAAAAATAACAAATATTAACCTTGGCAGTTCAAAATCTTCATTTCCAGCACAAATTCCAAAATTCATTATTTTGACGCCGCCAAGACAAATCAAACGAATCAAACTAAAAATCTGACGCCTGACGGAAAATATCAAATAAACTCGTCAGTGTCATCTAGTATATGAAGTGACATAAAAGCAATATATAGAGTGACTGCAATTTATATAAAACTTTAATTATAAATTAGCGTGCGTGAAAAATACTTTTACGCACGCTAAATTTCAAATTGAGTTTTAGGCCTAATCAGACTTATTGACCCATTTATAAACTCGATTAAATTAAAAATGAAAACAAAATTTGTTTCTAGCTGTTTTAATGTAAAAAATACCAAATATATTGAAATGTAAAACCAAGCTTTTTATGCAACTAGGAAAAATGTTGTACCTGACTCTTGCGGAAAGTGCCTTTTCCGCACTTGACGGCGTACCCGAAGTCCGCAAAGCGTCGTTCGGGCAACTGCCGTCGCGTGCGTAAAAGTATCACTTTCCGCACTAGTTAGGTAAATAACTATTTCCGCACTTAAATGCTTGACAGAATTCGATACGCATCGTTCTGTCAACGCTTTTATTTAAAGCAAAATTACCGTATTATAGGCGTGTTTTTGTGTCAAATGTGTTTGGTTCCCTTAGCAACCAAAATACATTGTCATACAACGCTTGCATGTCAGTTTAAAGCTCATCAACAGTGGTGTGGATGTTTTATTTTTCTTAAAATGTTATTTTTTTAATTGCTTTCGCAAACTCGAAAAAAAATTGTTCCGGACACGTGCGCAAAGTACTTTTGTCGCAATTAATCTTATCCGAATTTAACATTGCGCACTTTTCGTAACAAGTGCAGATAATCAATTTTTCCGCACGCAAATGCTTTTGACAGCATTTAAGGTTGCATCTGTCTTCCTGATGCAGAATCCTATTTTTTTGCAATTAAGTGCTCGACAGAACTTGCTACGTATCGTCCTGTCACCGGCATTTGCGTGCGGAAAAATCGATTTTTCCTCACTTTTTAGGAAAATAGGTATTATACTTTATTCAATAAATGTTTATTATCTTTTATAGAAATTATAAATGCGACTTTATATTTAAATTTAGAGAGAAATGTTAATTTTGGTGATGGGGTCGTATAGTCTAATGCTTTAGCTTTTGAATAAGTCTTTGAAATCGGGAATGTGATAACGAATCAATACCAAAAAAAATACGGTTTTTTACCGAACCACTTTATAGAAACGGTAATTTAACGAAATCGCGCGTATCAAAATGCCGTTTGAAGAGGCCCTATTCTGATTCCCGCCCTTTTGAACATGCATTTTTCTGATAAACGCCATTAAAAACACGCGGTATTTTAATAAGCGCCATTTTGAATACGCGCTATTTGAAAAAGTGCTCTTTTTAAGCGCGGTGTTTCTTTACACAACCTTTAAAATATATAGTTTATATATTTAGCAAAACCAACTTGTAGTTTAAAGAAAATCCTTTTTACGAAAAAAATAAAGATAAAGGGATGTAACAGTCCTAAACAGCTTTACAACAGACAGTGATCACAGGAATGAAAAAAAAAAACAATAATAATGCACAACTTGACCTGAATAAACTTACACAAAATAAAGCTATATACAAAGAAAGGCTAAAGGAACAGCTAGCCCAAAAATTAGGATGCGAAGTTGAAAACATAGATAAAATAAATGATACGCTGACAAGAGCTATGACCAAAGTAGGAAAAGATATAGCACAAAAAGATAAAGAGGGAAAATTGTATATCAGAAGAAATAAAGAGACTGACGGAAAAAAGGCGAACCCTCGAGAGCGAAGGAAAAAGAAGATCTATAGAATACACAGAAGTAAATAAAACTAAGAAAAATGATAAAAGAAAGAGTCCAGAAATTAAAGTTGAGAGAGTTATAGAAAATAACAGAAATATAAAATGTCTAAGGTAGAAGGATAAGGTCTAAGGAGAAAATAATTAAAATAAAGGATATTAACGGCATGAAACTAACGTTAAAGAGGATATCATAAATATCACACAACTATTCTATACAGAATTAATCCCAACAAAAAGGGAACCATCATGAAGAGACCATGAAGAAACTCCAAACAAAACTAAAGAACATAAACTCGGAAGCGGAAATAAAGGAGCATTAAAGAAAATGAAAACTAACAAATTACCTGGAACGGACGGAGTAACGGCGGAAATGCTCAAGTACGGTGGTAAAGCTGCAGTTAATACCCTACATATTCTCCTGAATAAAATACTAAAAGAAAAAATAATCCCAAACAACTGAATCCATAACAATTATTCTACACAAGAAAGGCGATAAAGCAGACCTAAAAAACTATCGACCTGTAACACTCCTCAATGTAATTTATAAGCTTTTCACGAAAATATTAAGAGATAGACTAACAACAAAATTTGACGGATATCAATCAAAGAAACAAGCAGGCTTTAGAAAAGGTTTTAGTACAGTTGACCACTTATTAACCATGAAAATCCTAATAGATCGAGCCACGAATATAACATTCCACTATATATTGCGTTTATAGACTTCGACAAAGCTTTCGATGGCATTAAGCACTGCACAGTAATTAATTATTTTATCTTTAATTAATAGCCGAATAGATCACAGATATACAGACTTAATAGCCAATATATATGTTATACTTTAAAGTTTACTTTTAACTTTTTAAAAAAACTTTATTTTGAATAAATACAATATAGGACTTAAACGTTATAATTGAACGTGTACTTAAGAACGATTCTAAAGAGAATGACTTAACATTACAATAATTTGAGTTTATATAAAGAAAAGGTGCTGATTAAGCAATGGAATAATTCCTTAATATTCTAGATTTAAACTTCTTAGAACTAAAGTGCAATTCGGCAGGAATGTACGTGTTGTTTATTCCGTGAGAGACGCAAGTCAGCAGAATGGTCTTCTTATCTTGAAAGGTTCTGAGAAATAAAGTGCTGATTCGGCTTGAATGCACGTGTTGTTTATTTCATGGGAAACGCAAGTCAGCAGAATAAGCTTCTTATAGAAGGTTCTGGTTTCTTCTAAGTGTAGGCAGGATATTTTCATATAACAGCTCCCCTCTTTTTGAAGAAGTTGACGTTATACGGCAACTTTTATTAATATGATTGATTGATTATTAATTTTGCATTGGGATCGATTTCTTCTTCGATGTGTATGCTTGGTCTTCTTCTTGGTAAGATATTCGATAAATTCCTAATTCTTTGTAGATTAGGTTTTGGAAATGGTGGAAAGTCATTATCATTATCGTTATTGGTATTATTACCATTTCTTGTTCTTCGGTGTCTTCGACATTTGTTAATAATGTAAAGAATTACTAGTATCAATGTTATTGTAATGATAGTAAACCAATCAATGTGTTTTTGAATGAATGGTTGATTGATCATTTTATCTAATTCTTCTGAATATTGGTTAATATTATGTTGTGCAATATTCAGATCTTCGACGTTTATTTTACTTAACTTTAGTGGTTTTAGGCCTTGAATTTTGGGGATTTCAGGCATATCTTTACAACAAGTATATGGAATATTGATTATTGGTGAATTTATTTCTTCGAAGGTACTTTCTTGAAGTATGGTTTCAGAATGAATCCTCGTACTTCCAATAAAAGCATTGCATGTTGATTTGAAACGAACTATACTATTGGTTTCAATTAATTTCGTAATGATTTCTTGATTCTTGCATTTAATATTGGTAGGTCCTGGTTCTGACGTAGTAACTAGCCATTGATTTTCTTCAAGTGGTTGAACATTGTAGCCTTGTGCATAGAAAATGGTTGGTTGACATGTTTTCGGCAGCTGAGTTTGTTGCTTCAATAGTTGAGCTTCACAAATAGCATCACTGTCGATGGGATACGGAAGTACTTTGGAACAGAGCTTCGTTCTTCTTTCGATGATCTTGCAGTGAATAATCGTCACGCGCAATAAATTTATTGATTGTTGATATAGCATGGTGAAGACCTGTTCGATTATCTAATGTTGGTAGTGGGTAAAGTCTGTATAAAGTATAAGTCGAAGGGTCTATAAGAGGTATTTTAAGAACAAATACTATTTTTGATTCAGTTTGAAAAGCACTAAGTTCAATTAAATTAATGTATTGGGCTACCGTTGAGATTGAAATTGGTAAAGGCAAATTATTTTTTTGTAATGAATGAGAAATCTTTTTCAATGAATCTACCAAATCCGATGGTTTTATCATTGAACCATGAAATATTTTTAAATGTGCAAAAGTTACTGCGTTTAATGAATCTTTAATAAAGGTGTAACTTTCCATAAGCGATTCGCATAAATCTAATGCTTTTATTTGTGCTTCTGCATAGGCAGCGTTATCAGAAATCGAAGTAACTAAATATTGAATTAATTTAATATCATGATTAAACGTTTCTTCATCAATTTGTAATTTTTGTAAAGTCGTATTAAAACTTTTAATAACAGAGGTTGTTACTGAAATTTGTTTTTGCAATAATCTTTCAATATTTTTCTCATCAGTCGATACTTTATTAATACAATCATTAAAGTATTCTCCGTCTGATGCATCTAAATTTCCTGTAATAGATTTCCAAATAGTTCCGATGCCATTAAATATTCCACGTTTTTGCCTATATGATTTTTCTTTTGTATCCGAGATAAGTTCTTCGTATTTAATATTAACGTAATTAGAATTTTGTTTTAAAAGGCTAACATGCGTTTTAATTTGCGATTTGAAATTTGCAATTTGGTTATTATTAATTGAAAAGTGATCCTTAAAGGTATCTAAAATTTTGTCATTATGCTCAATTGCTTTCTTAAAGGGTAAAAGATCTTTGTAAACAACAAGTGTCCATTCATTATTAGAAATTCTGATAAGGGATTCTTCATGATAAAATAGTCCTAGTGTATTATTTATTGGTAATATTGAATATTGACTGGAAACGATTGAGATTATTCCCATTAATCTAAACTAAAAGATTTTTATTTTATTCAAAGCACGGTTTTAACCAATCAAAATTAACTTTGGTTAATTGATTTGTTTGTGGGTTCTTAAATGTTGCAGAGTTACGATGTATTTCTAAAATTTCAAAAGGACCATTAAATAAGTTTTTTGATTTGATTTGTGATTCTTTAAGCCAAACTTTGTCTCCTACATTAAATTCAGGGAGATTCTTTCGTACGTGTTCGTCGAATCGTTCTTTCGATTTTTGTTTCGATTGATCAGTTCTATTTCTAGCTAGTTTGTAAAAATAGTCCATTCTATTATTTAAATCGCGTACATATTTAGATATCAATTGTTCTTGATTATAAAGTTTTTCGGGGGGTCTACTTGATGTATGTCCGAAAACGAGTTCGTAAGGGGTAAATCCGTGTTTTGTTTTTTGTATTATTATAGCAAATTACTGCGTACGGAAGAACGCTAAAACAATGATCTTCAGGGTTTTCTTGTTTATTGATTCTAATCATTTCGCAAAGGGTTGCGTGAAATCGTTCTAGTGAACCGTTTGACTGTGGATGTGCTACGCTAGAAAATGTTAACTTAACATCGTATAGGGTACATAAATCTTTTAAAAGGGTATTATCAAATTCTTTGCCATAATCGCAATGTATTCGTAAGGGTACACCGAAATGTTGGAAAAATAGTACTAACTACTGTACTGGCTTTTTTATCACTCATTGCGTAAGCTTGTGTAAATTTTGTTAATTCATCCCGTACTGTTAACGCATAATTTCTAGTGGGGTATTCGAAAATATCGATATTGATTCGTTCAAAAGGGGTACGTGGTGTTTCTGTTAGAACGAAGGGTCTGCTTAGATTTTTACGAACAATTTTTACTTTTTGACAAGTTTCACATTTTTTAATGAAATCTTCTACGTGTTTTGTTAACCCACGCCAATTATATTTTTCTCTAATGCGTCTAACTGTTTCATTTATTCCACGGTGTAGGTTGCTTTTTTCTAAATGATAATTTTCTAAAATTATTGGGATTTCATCTTCGTCGGGGGTTGTTATTATATTTTGGCAAATTTTTAATTTTATGTCTTTATCAGAAAAGATGTAAGATAGCATCTCTAAAGTTGGTAAATCTAGATTGTTTTCGATGCAGTATGTTTTGTTAATTTCAAATTCATTTTGGTCTTTAAAAAGGCAATAAAATAAGTGTTGTGAACAATCATCATTATCGAATGGTAGGGCTATAATAAAATATTTACGTTCTTTAACTGTTTTGCTAGAAACAATATTAATTTTTAATTCTTCAAGGTGGAATTCTTCTTCAAAAATATCGTCAATGATTTTGAAATGTAAATCTTCCATTTTATTTTGTCGGAAAAAGGTTACTATTAATTTATTTGATTTATCTAATAATTGATCATTCGAGGTTTCGATTTTAGAATAATCAAATAGGGATCGCGTCTTGTAAAGTTCAACAAATCTGTTAAATTCATCTCTGATTTTTTGATCATCTTCTTCGTTAAAACTTGGTTCTTGATCGTTATTTTCGTTGTTTGCAAAATTTTTTATGTTTGATTTAAAGTCTATACAGTCTTTGAAATGATTGATTTTTATCTGCGATAAAGCGTCTGCATTTTTATTGATTTTACCGGGTTTATGAATTATTTTAAAACTATATTCTTCTAATTTTAATCGCCAACGTGCTAATCTGCTACCGGGGTCTTTAATTGAAAGTAGCCAGGTTAGAGGTCTGTGATCGGTGACTATTGTGAATTTTCTACCAAAAAGGTAAGGTCGGAAGTGTTTTACGGACCATACTATTGCTAATAGTTCTCGTTCAATAATGGAGTATTTAGTTTCTGCACTACAAAGGGTTCTCGATGCAAAAGCTATCGGAAGGTCTTTACCAATTGGACCTTGTGAAAGTACGGCTCCTGTCGCAAATGCGCTCGCGTCTGTAGTTAAAATGAAGGGTTCTTCAAAATTTGGATAGATTAGTATTGGATCAGAAATTAATGCATTTTTGAGTGTTTCAAAAGCTTCTTGACATTCTTTAGAGAAAATAAATTTGATATCTTTTTGAAGAAGTTTTGTTAAGGGTTTTGAGATTTTCGCGAAGTTCGGTATGAATCTTCGATAATATCCAAGTCCGAGAAATGATTTTACGTCACGGGGATTTTTTAATTCTGGAAAGTTTTGAATACATTTTACTTTATCAGGGTTTGGTTTTACGCCATTTTCGGTAATTAAATGTCCGAGGTATGCTACTTCTTTTCGTAAAAACTCGCATTTGTCAGGTTGAATTTTTAAATTTGATTTTCGTAATCTTTGGAAAACTTCGGAAAGACGTGAAATGTGTTCATGAATAGTGGGTGAATAAACAATAATGTCGTCCATATAAACTAAACAACGTTCATTTAGAATGCCTAATAAAATGTTATCCATCACACGTTGAAATGTGGAGGGTGCATTTTTTAAACCAAATGGCATACGAACAAATTCGTAGTGTCCATTTTCGACAGAAAAGGCTGTTTTTTGAATGTCTTTTTGATCAATTTCAATTTGGTAAAAACCGGATGCTAAATCAAGTGTTGTAAAATATTGACATTTACCTAAATAAATCTGAAATATTTGGAAGTGGATATTTATCGTCAACTGTTACTTCATTCAGTTTTCTATAATCGATTACTACTCTCCATTTTTGTTTGTTAGAGGCGTCAAGTTTTTTTGGGACTACCCAAACAGGTGATGACCACGGGGAAATTGATGGGCGGATTATTTTTTGATCGAGCATTTTATTAATTTGTGTTTTTACTTCCTCTTTGTGTATTTGAGGGTACCGATATGATTTAGTAAAAATTGGATGAGCATTGTTGGTTTCAATTGTATGTTTGATTTCATTAGTGAAAGTTAATTGATCTCCTTCGATATAGAAAATATCAGAAAATTCAAAACAAAGATTTGAAATTAGTTCTTTTTCTTCATAATTTAGATGTTCTAGTCTTAATTGATTTTTAATGAGGTCGATTCTATCAATGAATTGGTCTTCATTGGTATTGAAATTCAAAATAACACTTGGTATGGGTTCGAAAGACAAGTTGTTAAAATTTATTGTTTTAGGAATAGCATTGGGATTTATTACTGATGTATAAAATTCACCATTTTCGTTAATGTGGACTAGGGCGTTTGGTAATCTTACTTTTTCTATTTCCTGACCAATTAAAATTGCATCTGTGTTTTTTAATTTGAAAACTTGTTCGGTTCGCGGTTCTAGAGATATTTGATTTTGAAAATTATTTTGATTTATATTTATTCGCGGTTTTGGTATTGGTGGCGTTTTTTGATTTTGAATTAATCTTGGTTTAGGTATTGGTGGTAAGGTTTGATTTATTTGATTTTGTTCAAAAGTTTTTTCTGTAACTTGAATTAAAGGTATTGTTTTAAAATTGGTGCATAGCTGTTTCAAATTTAAATCAATTACAAATATAGACTTTTAGTTGATTGTTTTTAGCGAAAGGGATTAAAACTGATTGAGTGATTGGAATTTTTTCATCGGTTATTCCTTGTACTATTACATTTTCTGCAAATCGATTATTATAATTTTCGACTGTTTTTTCTTTAAATACCGAAATTCCTGCGCCGGTGTCAATTAAAAGTTTAAATTTGTTGCGTCATTAATATAAAAAAGATTTTTCGAGTTTAAGTTATGTAGATTGGTATTTAGGCGAATATTTGTTCTGTGATTTGATCGATTGACATGTGTTGGATTTTCGTAGTAGTTTGTTCTAATTGGGTATCTGTTTCTTGAATCGATTGGAGTGGATGGTTTTGATTGGAGGTAATTTGAAAATTTTGGGTCTCTGGTGGCAAAATTTGATTTTGGTTTTCAAAATTTTGATATACTCCGGGTTGATTAAAATTGTATTGACTTATGTCATTTAAATATTGTTCTTCAGAATTATTCAAAAATTCTTGTGAGATTTCATTTTCGTAATGAAACTGAGTTTCATACTGAAAATTTTCAAAATTTGGATCATAAGGATCGTAATTGTCAAAATTGTTAAAATTTTCAAAATTTGGATCATAAAGATCGTAGTTGTCAAAATTATTAAAATATTCATCAGAATAGTTTACTACATGTGCTCTATGTTGTGGGGAATTGTAATTTGGATTTCTTTGAATTACTGATGGTCTAAAATTATTTTGTTGGTTTTGTGGTACAAAATTCCTAGAGGTGCTTGGTTGATTTTGAACAAAATTGGGTCTTTGAAAATTTTGGTTAGATTGTTGATTTTGGGCAAAATTGGGTCTTTGAAAATTTTGGTTAAATTGTTGATTTTGATTTGTGTAGACCGGGGGTCTCTGAACAAAAGTTTCAAGCATTCACTTGCGTGATGACCTAAACGATTACATTTAAAACATTTTTGTGGTTGAGAAGGTTTACGAAGAACACCTTGACTATTATTTTGTCTATTTTGTATGGAATTATTTGAAAAATTGGGTCGGTTCGGAGTTTTTGTGTTTCAAAATATTGTTACAAATTTAAGTATTTAAATTTTATAGTTAGAATTTATTTAGGTTTAGTGTAGTATTAGGTTGACGTATTTTATGGTTGTATTCTTAATCTAGGTTTTAGTTGCGTTATCTGTGACAAACTGGTATGCGAAAGTCTAGAAAAGGGCTGGAATGATTGCGAATCGAACAAGGATGGAAGGGTTCTAGAATAGTAGGCAGCCCTCATATATAAGGCCGGACGTCGTGCATCAGTCAGTCAGTCACAGATAACATACTGAGTGGTCGTGAGATTAACACGAAGTTAATAGACCGATTATAGTGGTGAATTATTAGCAAGTTTAAGTGCGTGTTTTTGTACATAATTTGTGAAAATAAATTGACGTATCGTTTTCAACAATTGCGAGTTTTAATTTGTCGTTGTGAACCCGTAACAATTGTTGTCAGAAGTGAGATTAAAAGAAATAAATAGTGCAAAGACTATCCTTACACAGTACCACCGGCTAGGACAATTAAAAAGAAGAGCAGTAAGTGATTTTGCCAGAATATTCGGAACTGAATAGTGCAAAGACTACCCTTACATATTACCACCGGATAGGACAATTGGACAGAAAAACAGTAAGTGATTTTTCCAGAATATTCGAAGAAGTTCGATATTGTTTTATTCAAAAACTAAAAGAGATATTTAAGAACCGACTTCGACATTAACTTTACAGTCCAAAAATTGATAATTAGAGAGATTTTCTAGAATATTCTATAACATTCTACGACGTTCTATTCAAAAACTAGAAGAGATATACAAATACCGACTTCGACATTAGATTAGTAATTTTAAAAGTAAGAATCAGAAAGAATTTCTAGAACATTCCATCACTTTCTACGACGCTCTATTCGAAAACCAGAAGAAATATCCAAAAAGAGACTTCGACATTAGCTTAGTAATTTCAAAAGTAAGAACTAAAAAGAATTTCTAGAAGATTCCATAACATTCTACGACGTTCTATTCAAAAACTAGAAGAGATATACAAATACCGACTTCGACAGTAGCTTAGTTATTTTAAAAGTAAGAATTAGAAATTATTGCTAGAATATTCCATAACATTCTACGACGGTCTATTCGAGAACCATAAGAGATAATCAAAAAGTGACTTCTACATTTACCTAGTAGCAGAAAGAGTAGCATTTACCAGTATATTCCAGAACATTCCATTAGGTTCTATTTAAGAATTGGAAGAGATATTGAAAAACCGACTTCGACATTCGCTTTATAGCCTTAAAATAGACGTTTTAAGTGATTTATCAGGAAGTTGATGCTTACTAGACAAAGATCGGCCAAGATGGAAGATTTAACTAAAATGATGCAGGCTCTAGCAGCTCAAATAGCTCAAAACCAGGACGATATGAAACACACCATGGATGACATGAAGCAGACCATGGAACAAAACCAGAACGATATGAGACACCATTGCACAAAACCAAAACGATATGAGACGGACATTTGAAGAAAGATTAGATGGTATGCAAGAAAACTTCGACCAAATAAAGAGCAACTCCGAACAGCTGAGAGGAGAATTTAAGGTAGCAACAGAAGGTCTTAAGGAAGAAATAACTCAAAGAATGCAGAATGTAGAAGAAAAGGTGCAAAACAAATTGCAGAATGTTGAAGAAAAAGTGGAGACCAAACTACAGAATGTTAGGGAAGAAGTTTTTCAAACCATGGAAGAAAAATTCCAGGACATGTCAAAGCAGTTTATACAGCTTCAGAAAGAACACAACAAAATAAAAACTCAGGGATATGTTGTGAATTCCAACCAAAACATTAAGCCTCCAAATTTTGATGGTACGTCTTCCTGGTCTACCTACAAACAACAATTTGAAGCTGCCGCCGCTGCAAATAGTTGGAACGATGACGAAAAAGCTAGAGCTTTGTTAGTAGCTCTACGAGAACCTGCTCTTGGACTTTTACGGTCTATTCCAGCGGAACAAAAACAGAGTTACAATGCTTTAGTGGCAGCTTTAGAAAGAAGATATGGAGATGAACATTTACGAAATTTGCATTGGTCAGAATTAAATATTCGCCAACAAAGAGCAGGGGAGTCATTACAAGAGTATGAAGCGGATATCAGGAGGCTGATGTACTTGGCTTACCCAGATATGCCAGAAAATTACAGAGATCCCTTTACGGTAGATCGCTTTATTAACGGCTTGCGAGACACGGACTTAGCAAAGTTACTTCGTCGAGAACGCTTCCATAACAGCAGTGAAGTGTTGATTCGAGCCCTTGAAATTGAATCATCAAATAATATCTCCAGGCCAAAAGTAAGAGCTGTTTCAATTCAGGAGGGAGAAGAAATGAGCACTGGAGAGGAGGTCAACTTAAAAACGCTAAACCAACTGTTTCAGTCACTGATAGAGAAGATTGATTCTTTGAAAGAAAGTAGACGATCCCCTCCAAATGTAAAGTGTTTCAGATGCGGACGTACAGGGCATATTCAACGCGATTGTCGTGTCCAAATGAGGTCTCGCTCACCATCTACTGGGACAGAGTACCGAAGAAGAGATCAGGAAAACTAAAACTAGTCAACGCAGAGGGGCGGGTGTTGGCTAATGGGAATTTAGCCCCCAAAATTTACTCTATCAAGAGCTTAAAACATACTGCTGACAGTCTTAACATCGACGGACTTATTAATGGAAGAAAAGTTAATATAACAGTAGACACTGGTGCTGCCATATCATTGCTTAAGTTCAAAATTGCAACGAGATATAAAATTCGACCAACAGAAAAGAAAATAACACTTAAGACTGTGACTGGAGAATCCGCCGTCGTGTTGGGGCAGACAGATATAGACCTACAGCTGGGAAGATTGAAGATTCGCCACACTGTATTGGTTGCAGAAATAGAAGACGAATTTATTTTGGGAATGGACTTGATAAGTAAACATGGATTTGCGTTTGATAATAAACTTAATACCCTAAGATTTGGGAATGAAGAGTTCATTTTGTCAAATAGTCACTTCAATAAAGAACCAATAAAGGTCGTGGCAGTATGCACAACAAGACTAGTCGGTAACAGTGAGACCATAATTTTTGGGAGGCTGGAAAGTAAAACATCAAGCTGCGTCGGTCTCATAAGCCAACAAAACACACCCAACACCTACCTCGTTGCAAAATCACTAGTTAAAACCGATAAAGACATCCCGATTAGAGTCGCCAATATTTTCCCAAATAGTGTCAAAATTAATAAGGGGGAGGTGGTAGCATTATTTGAACCAGTACAGAAAGTAACAAGATGTGAAGAGCCAACTTCCGAGGATACAAGCAAGTTACCAATGGAGGTACTTCAGCAATTTGAGTCAACTTGGCAACATCTCACTCCAGAAGAATATAGTAAAGCGAGAGAGTTTATAGAAGAACAAAGTAATATCTTCGAAACTAGGAGTAGTTCGGGACGCACAAACCTTATTCACCATGCTATCAACACTGGCGATGCCCAACCGATAAGACAACCCCCAAGAAGACTACCAATGGCCAAGCAAGAAGAAGTTCACAATCTCATTAATAAAATGCTCAGCGACGGTGTTATTGAAGAGTCATCAAGTCCTTGGTCATCTCCTGTGGTGTTGGTCACTAAAAAGGATGGAAGTACTAGATTTTGTGTCGACTACAGGAAACTTAACGATGTGACCAAGAAAGATAGTTACCCACTGCCAAGAATAGACGACACATTAACAACGTTGGCAGGATCATATTGGTTTTCTACTCTTGACCTGAAAAGTGGGTATTGGCAAGTAGGAATCTTTGAAAGAGATAAAGAGAAGACTGCATTCTCTGCTGGAAGTGGACTTTATCAGTTTAATGTGATGCCATTTGGCCTGTGCAATGCCCCAGCTACATTTGAAAGACTAATGGAAGTCGTTCTACGAGGCCTTACTTGGAAAACCTGCCTAGTCTATTTGGATGATGTCATAGTAATGGGGAAATCATTTCAAGAACATCTAGATAATTTACGAGAAGTATTCTCAAGAATCAGGAACGCAAATCTTAAATTAAACTCAAAGAAATGTTTTCTGTTCCAAGAAAAAGTTGAGTTCCTGGGTCACGTCGTTTCCCGAGAAGGCATCCATACCGACGAAAATAAGCTACAAGCAATAAAAGAATGGCCTCAACCTCGTGACAAACATGAATTGAGAAGCTTTTTGGGTCTGTGTACATACTACAGACGATTTGTAGAAGGATTCGCCAAAATAGCGTCTCCGTTACATAGACTTACAGAAGACAAAGCTTCTTACAAATGGAATACCGAATGTGACCAAGCATTTAGAAGACTAAAAGCAGCATCATGTTCTAGTCCGATTCTTGCATATCCCATTCCAAAAGGAAAATTCATATTAGATACTGATGCGAGCAACGATGGCATAGGAGCAGTACTCTCCCAAGTACAAGATGGAGAAGAACGGGTCATCGAATTTTTTAGCAAGAAGCTATCCAAACCAGAGAGAAATTATTGTGTTACTAGAAAGGAGCTCCTAGCCATAGTTAAATCCGTAGATCACTTTCACAAATATCTCTACGGACAAGAGTTTCTAATTAGAACGGATCATGCTGCGTTACAGTGGCTCATGAAAATGAAACAACCTGAGGGGCAAGTCGCGAGATGGATAGAAAAGCTACAACAATACCATTATCAAATTAAGCACCGAGCAGGAAGGGTGCATAATAATGCAGATGCATTGTCCAGAAGACCTTGCCCCGAGGATTGTAAACATTGCAGGAAAATTGACCAGAAAGAAGAAATTACCTACGTGCGCCAGATAAAGTTAGAACCAGATGAAGAATGGATGTCGGCTTCGATTAGAACCACACAACTTAATGACAAAGATGTAGGACCTATCTTGCGATTGAAAGAAGAGAACAAGCCACGACCATCATGGCAAGATATCGCAAACCAAGGGGTGATACTCAAATCACTGTGGGCACAATGGGATTCACTGATAGTAGAGGAAAACATCCTTAAACGTGCCTGGGAAAGTGCCGATGGCCTTACTGTGGTTAATCAAGTAGTGGTTCCTAGGAGCATGGTAGACAATATAATGGCCGAATGCCATAGTGGAAAATCAGGCGCGCACCTAGGCATAAATAAAACCATGGACAAAATTCGAAACCGATTTTATTGGGTCAATTACTTTCAAGATGTGAAAAACTGGTGCCGCCGATGTTCGACTTGTGCAGCCAGCCAAGGTCCCAAAACAAGGTCCAGAGGTCAAATGAAACAATATACCGTAGGTCTACCATTCGAACGCATTGCTATTGATGTGGCCGGACCATTTCCAGAAACTATAAAAGGCAACAAATACATCCTTGTTGTCATGGATTACTTTAGCAAATGGCCAGAAGTTTTTGCTTTGCCTAATCAAGAGGCCGCTACAGTTGCAGAAGTTCTGGTAAATGATGTTTTCAGCCGATTTGGCATTCCTTTGGAACTACATTCAGATCAAGGAAGAAACTTTGAATCAAAGCTCTTCCAGAATCTCTGTGACCTTTTAGGAATACATAAAACACGGACTACGGCTTTACATCCGCAGTCAGATGGCATGGTTGAAAGATTTAATAAAACAATAGAAGAACATCTGTGCAAAGTTGTTGATGAGCACCAAACAGATTGGGACCAATATATTCCATTGTTTTTGATGGCCTATAGAACCGCCATTCACAATACGACAGGAGCTACTCCATCTAGTATCCTGTTTGGTAGAGAACTGCGTTTACCATGTGATATCATGTTTGGTTCACCTGAAGAAGGACACTTAGAGATTAATGACTATGTCGAACGTTTAAGGCAAAAGCTGCACTATATCCATGAAGTGGTTAGAGAGCGAATAGAAATAGCCAGTGACCGCATGAAAGCGAGATATGACCTGAAAGCAAACTCTTCAGGGTTCAAAGAGAATGATCAAATCTGGCTATACAATCCTCAACGCAAGAAAGGAAGATCACCGAAGTTGACACCACCATGGGAAGGGCCTTATAAAGTTGTTAAGAGAATTAATGATGTAGTCTACCGAATCCAGAAAAGCCCGAAGTCCAAGATGAAAGTTGTTCATCTAGACAGACTAAAACCTTACCTGGGAAATGTTGATCGAGGCGATCAAACCTGAAGAGGAGGATAGTGTTACAAATTTAAGTATTTAAATTTTATAGTTAGAATTTATTTAGGTTTAGTGTAGTATTAGGTTGACGTATTTTATGGTTGTATTCTTAATCTAGGTTTTAGTTGCGTTATCTGTGACAAACTGGTATGCGAAAGTCTAGAAAAGGGCTGGAATGATTGCGAATCGAACAAGGATGGAAGGGTTCTAGAATAGTAGGCAGCCCTCATATATAAGGCCGGACGTCGTGCATCAGTCAGTCAGTCACAGATAACATACTGAGTGGTCGTGAGATTAACACGAAGTTAATAGACCGATTATAGTGGTGAATTATTAGCAAGTTTAAGTGCGTGTTTTTGTACATAATTTGTGAAAATAAATTGACGTATCGTTTTCAACAATTGCGAGTTTTAATTTGTCGTTGTGAACCCGTAACAATATGAAAGTTGTAGTTCGCGTCTTATTCTTACTTGTGCTTCAAGTAAATCTTTTGGATTGCTAGCACGGACAATATGACCTGTGCGCGATTCTAACCCTGTTAAAAGCGTATTTAATGCCATAGAATCTATAATTTGGATTTGTGCATCTTTTTGAAGCATATTTAAAATTGATTTTTGCGTGCATTTTTGAATTCATGACTTGTAATCTATTCAAAAACATTAAGGGTGATTCATTTGTTTGTTGTTTGAGTCTTTGTAGATCTTGAATTAATGAAGAAAGGTCTCGCGTATCTCCATAATAAGTTGTTAATTTGTTTAATTTGAATCCAAGAAAGAGGATTTCGAGAGCTTACCAATTGTTTTGTTTAATTTATTTTTAATGTGTATGACCAATAAATCGCGTTGATCTCCGACGGCCATGTTATAAGCACAATCGCAAGCATTGATAAAAGTTCCTAAAAATTTCCGATAAACGATAAGGTTCAACCTCAACTATAGGTTGGTTTGCTGGTACGTTTGCTGGTTGGTTATTACGAGGTTCAGTCATTTTAAATGGTTTTTGTTTTCTTGTGTTTTAAAACTTAAATTAAAACTTTTTTAGGATTTGTTTCTTAAAACTAAATTTTATTTTTGACTTCTTTTAAATTAAAAAATTTTCTTAAAAATTCAAAATTGTAAAAGTCAGTCTAACCGTGACTTAGTTAGAAAATCGAACAGATTTTTCAAAATATCAACTTATTTGAAAAAAAATAAAACGTGATGATTCAATTGTCTTATTCACAAAAGCTTTAGCTGGACCATTTGCCTCCACGTGTTCGGCTACCAGGGGCTTCACTAGGTGTTCCTTCCGTATCCGTTGGTTGCGAGGACGCTTGGTTCGTTGCTGTCTAGCTTCTTGGTTGCTTATGTAACTTCTTAGTTGCTATGTAACTTCTTTGTTGCTGTGTAACTTCTTGGTTGCTGTAGATTCTTGATAGCTTAAAGAGCTGGAGCTTCACCACTCGCGAATTAGAATACTCGGGTTTTCGCGTGTGTTAAACTATCCTACCGACTGCGCCAAATGTTATACTTTAAAGTTTACTTTTAACTTTTTAAAAAACTTTATTTTGATTAAATACAATATAGGACTTAAACGTGCACTTAAGAACGATTCTAAAGAGAATGACTTAACATTACAATGATTTGAGTTTATATAAAGAAAAGGTGCTGATTAAGCAATGGAATAATTCCTTAATATTCTAGATTTAAACTTCTTAAAACTAAAGTGCAATTCGGCAGGAATGCACGTGTTGTTTATTCCGTGAGAGACGCAAGTCAGCAGAATGGTCTTCTTGAAAGGTTCTGAGAAATAAAGTGCTGATTCGGCTTGAATGCACGTGTTGTTTATTTCATGGGAAACGCAAGTCAGCAGAATAAGCTTCTTATAGAAGGAAGTGTAGGCAGGATATTTTCATATTACATATATAGCGAAGCAACAACATCAATCAAAATCCACGAAGGAACCAAGCCAATCCACATCCCAATATCCCCTAAATTATTTAGCCAGGCCCTAGGTGTTTTTAGAAGCCTAGATTGAGAAGAAATAGGCATCAAAGTAAACGGACAATTCTTGAACCACCTAAGATATGCTGATGATATCGCCTTAATAACAGACCAGAAAGAAGAACTGATAAAAATGCTGGAAGAAATAGATACAGCAGCTAAAAATATAGGCTTAAGTATGAACTACACTAGAACTAAATACCTGGGACAAATTATTAAACTGAAAAAAGAAAACCGAACAGCTGAAATCAAGAGACGAGTAAGATTGGCCTGGGTAGCATTCGGCAAATTAAGCTACATATTAAGAAATATCCTCAGTACCTCAAATAGAAAGTGTATAACCGATGTATCCTTCCTGTACTTACCTATGGATACCAGACCTGGACACTTACAAAATTAAACATGGATAAGGTAACAAAAGCTCAAAGATCAATGTGAAGACAAATGTTACATGTAAAGCTAACAGACAGAAAAAGGAATGAATGGATAAGAAATCAAAGGAGGAGAAGTAGCAAAATCAAAATGGAAATTTGCCGGTCATAATATCAGACAGAAAGACGATCGATGGAACAAACGTATTGTAAACTGGAGACCTTGGGAAAATAAAAGAAGTATGGGAAGATCCCAAATGAGATGGAAGGATGATTTGAATAAACACGCGAAAACTAGATGGATGAACACGGCGATAGACAGAGAAAAGTGAAAGATATTGGGGGAGGCCTATGTCCAAAGATGGATTGAAGAAGGCTAAATAGATAGATAGAAAGGGTGTTACGTAACGCGAGCCGGGACACCCCACCCTCTGTAACGCTGCATACCGCGACGACTGACCCCCCTTCATACGTTACGTAAAGACAGGCCCTAAGCTTGTTTCCAATATTGTTGTGACGCCACTTCTGGTGGCCCTGCTGGTTCGGTACTGCTGTCCAAAGGAAGAACTTAGTAGGTTATTTTTGCGGTTATGACATTTTTAAATATTTTACTTTAAAATTAAATTCTGCATCTAAAAAAATATAGTTTTGCAAAAAACTTTTTGTCTTACATATTTTTTTACAAATGCAGACTTTGTACACCAAAATATGACAAAAATCACACTTGAAAAAAATTATTTACTGCGTTCTTCCATTGGATGACAGAGTAAACTTGTGTCCGTTCTGCAGAAAATTGTAGGTTCAGTTCCCAAGCCTGCTACACAGGCAACTACTACTATTTAGGAGTTTTTTTTATACTTATTTACTCTGTTTATTTAAATTTATTTTATTGGGTCTACTAAAAAGGTAATATTGTTAAAATTAAAACAAGTGATATTTTTAAACATTAATTTAATGTTTTGCTAAATTAATAAAGTTGCTTTGCAAATCAGACACCCATAAAGTTTATTAAAAATTAATTAAATTTTCACGTGTTGATCTTAATTAAAAAATTAAGCTTGTTAACCTAATGGCCCTGGACTTCTGAGAATAAAAACAAATTTAATATTTTGATAACACAATTTGCTTTTTAACAAAACTTGTACTTCGACCATTAACCCTAGATGGAGAAACAATAACATTTTATGTGATCCTTGTCTTTTCAACTTAATACTTACAATAACACCAAACACTAGATTTTGTTGGAAGGTTTTATTTAAGTTGATTTTGACCTCAAGCCGGAGTATTAAAAAGGGTAAAATTTAATTATTTCGTAGTTATTAACATAGAAGCAAAACGGAAAGTAACCAGATTGTTATATGTCTTGTGTTATTTAGTTTCAATTTTAGTTACTTTCCGTTTGCAACTTGGTTATAACTACGAAATAATTAAATATCTTGTTTTGAGGTTAGGCAAGCATTTTTCAGAAACAAATTTCAATTAAAAATTTCTTATTTTTTTACGTATCCGCAATCCGTATTCAATTCTATTTTAAAAAATCAACTTTGAGCGGAATTTTGAAACTTCCTGTAAGATAGTACCTCGAAACCAACATTATCACAAAGAGCACATCTCACACCTTGATAGTGATTTTAAATTAAAAAAAAAAAAATATGTTTCCTTTTAAAATAATCGGCCTGTACGGGTGGTCTGAAAGACCCTGTAGATATAACTGGAGTTATCTCTAGACTACCGCAAAGCCATGCCGGGTCTGTGTAGTACAGTACTGACAGTCACTATATTGTATATATCGTGTTTTGTTCCGCGTTTATACCAACTTGTTTTTTAAAAGTTTTAAGAATTTGAACAGTATGATGGTGAGCAAATGTTTGTTACGTAAAAAGGTGTTGTAAGGAAGGAATTTCGTTTTACAGGCAACTAATAAATACAATAGTTTTTTCTTTGTATGTTTCACCGTCTCGCATAGCCGAGAGCGTATACCAACTTATGTATGGCCAAAATATATTGCTAATCAGCTTCCCTGTAAGATTATATGGTCGAAGGTCAAAAAACTAGCGAGGGCCAACATTAATACCTGTCTGTATAAATTAATTAAATTTATTTTAATACAATTATTGTAACCGATAACACCTATTATAATAGCAATAAATCCGGAAAAATTAAACACAATCGAAAAAAGCTTATTGACAAATCAAGAAAAATTGACGCTTTGTGTTGACGGCTTGGCCTGCGTATGTATCTTGATTTTGCAAGTTTATTTATTCGTTATAGAGCAATATTCAATATTTGTAGGCAAAATATCAGACATTTCGGTAACTAAATAATTATTATACAACCAATGTTACGTAAATAAAAATTAATTGGAAAAAAGGAAAGATTTAATTGCAAATCATAAAAATTAATATAAACTTTTATATTTTAGTTTTATTAATAAAGATTTTCCAAATATATACGAATACAGATTTTTTGTTTAAATAATAATAAAGGTTTGCTCATATGAAAAGTTAATGTACATAGGTTTATAGGCGTGAAAAACCTAAAAGTATTTACATGGTTTATTCTATTATAATTGGCTCAAAACTTAATAATACACACTATTTTACACAGTAGCCAAATTCGATGGTATTTTTAAGCTTTCGGTATTTTTAAGAATATAGCTAAAAACGAGTCTTATCATGGACTTGATTTTCGACACAACTTCACAAATGAAATAAGTGATTTTCGAGCTCTGGGTTTTTTGGAAAGTTTGTTTTTATTTATTTATAGAATATTTTAGTCGATTTTCAAATTTAGCATGAAATTATTTTTCAATTAATAACAAAAAAGTGGTGGCAATTTAAGACACACACAGCATGGCAAAAGCTTCTGCTTCCCTGCCTTCATTATCTGTTTTGTTGTGGTGTTTTAGCCAGGATATATTGTGGACGTTGAAATCGCCTAAAAAGACAATTTCCGCATGTGGAAAGTTTGTATACTATCACAGTTTTCTGATAATGTCGCAAAAAAGTTTTGGTATTCGGTGTTACTTGGCGGTCGGTAGAGGCAGCAGATGAACTTGGTCGATGACTTTAAGGTGAATTTTAGCCATATGATATCGAGGTTCGCCGGTTCTAGCTTCTCCTCTCGATGACATGAAAGGTCATTTTTAATGTACACACAGATCCCAAAATTATGTCAAAATCGGTGGTGTAGGTCATAGCCGGGATAAAGATAGTTCATAATAGGTGTTGCAGAACTGATTTTAGTTTCAGTGACGATCCATTGTGTCATAAGTATTATTTAAAAAAATTATTTGTAGAGTTCATATCATTATTTTTGAGACAACTTTTTACAACTTTTTTTCGTTGGCCTATGCTGTTTGTTATGGTAAACAGCTGATAACTGTCAAAAAGTTATCTTAAAAATTATGATATGGAGTTTATCAAAATAATGTCAGTGAATATAATAAACAGAGATGTCAAAAAATTATGTCACTTCATAACCAAAACATTCTACTTAATATGATCATTAAAATATAAAATTGTGGTTTAGGAATTAAGGAAAAAAATATTTGATACAGGTATTTTAAAAAACATTTTTTGTATCAAGTGTATATATATATATATATATATATATATATATATATATATATACAGGGGGTCCCAAAAGTCCGAATCCACTCAAATATCCTCTGAACTATTAAAGATTTAGCATTAATCGATAACATCAAGAAATCTATTTTATGAAGGGCGGTCAACTTAAATGTTTGACATAATAACTGTCAATTGTCTACATTAAACCTGTCAAAAGCTATGGAGTATACAGGGGAACCCAAAAATCCGAATCCACTCAAATATCCTCTGAACTATTAAAGATTTAGCATTAATCGATAACATCAAGAGATCTATTTTATGAAGGGCGGTCAACTTAAATGTTTGACATAATAACTGTCAATTGTCTACATTAAACCTGTCAAAAGCTATGGAGTGCCAAACATAATTTTTTTGCGTTTTTGTCAAAATTAACAAGTTTGTTGTTTTACACAAAAAAAATATCTTGCTTTAAAGGTCTCTAAAAAACCAACATTTTGGTGTAACTATGACTTATTTACGTCAAACATTTTTCTACATTTTTTGACAAACTTTAGTGTGAAGTGTTTTATATTAAAATAATTTTTTATGGGACACCGTCACACTGTCTGCCGATTAACTCATTTTTCAAAATTCAACTTTATCTTCATTTGATTGTGGCATTTATACAATTCAAACTAAATTTGCAAAATAATTTAGAAAAATGTTTCGACGACAAGTGAGAGTTGGTATACTTGTTAGTTTTTTTAAGAACTTTCGAACAAGCTATGTATAAACTTGTGAAATATGTCATAAATGGTAAAATAATAAGTTTGACAGCTGATTTTGCGCGTTTGACATAGACAAGGGACAGTTACGCCAAAGAGCTTTTAAACAAGATATCACCTAGTGCAGTTTTTGTTTAGAACAACAAACTTATGCATTTTTACAAAAACTAAAAAAAAATACGTTTGACAGTTTATAGCTTTTGACAGATTTGACGTAGATAACTCATGGTTTGAATTTTTCCAAAAACTAAAAAAAAAAGGCTTGACCATTTTTTATCAATTTAAAAAATGTATATCTGAACTATACTTCGTTTATTCGTTATGAATTTTCATGAGGTATACATAGCCCTCTTTCGAATAGTACTAGTCGCTTTTGCCTAAAACTACACAGAAAAAAAAATTGTACCTGCCGAAAGGGTACTAAAACATTTTAACCGAAAAATCGTCATACCTCCTCAACTGAAAAATAGATTAAAGTTTACAAATATACCGCTAGTTTTTTTTATTAGGAGCAGATTTGTATGTGTTTAATAGCCCAATGAGTAGGACGTTGGCGCGCATAGCCCGAGATTCCGAGTTTTAGTCCAGCTGAGTAATAATTTTTCGTTCTTTAATTTGACTTCCTCCCTAGTTCAGGCAAATTATTCTAAAAGTCAGGCATACTACTTGGGAGTCAGACACACATTCCAATGGGCTAGTCATACTTTCCAGGAAGTCGGACACACTATTTGAGACCTGACAATAATTATGGTCAAATAAAATTGATGTTTGGGTTCGACAATATAATGTTCCAAGCAAGCCTGTATAGTGTATGTTCTCCACAGTTAGAACTTAAGGCAAACTATATAAAGGCTCAGGGATTGATTAAATTCTTATCAGTCAAATTTTTGTTTTGCAAAAATATTTTGTTCCTGACACAAAAAAAAGCATTTGGCATTTATAACTTCAGTGATTCCACAAATTTCTTTCTAAACTTTATGCAACTGTGGATCTTTTGGAAAAATAGCAAAATTTATTTGTTCTACATGTTCAGTTCCTTAAGGATATCTATACTACGCTTACGCATTTTTGGAATTTGGAAACTTGCAAGTATATTTTAGTTGACGAGTCAATCTTTCCTTAGATAGAATTTATTAAAAAAGTTGATTAATACACGTTAGGATGTAAACGAGATAAACAGAAAAGGGCGTAAACACAAAGCTTCTTTTTTGCAATTTTTCAATAAGCTATCGACAAAACCATCAATTATATACTCAATAATAAAAAAATAACACCTAATATCTACTTCAGTAAATCTAGCAAAAAGGCGCAAAAAAACTTACGCTAATTTTTTTAAATAAATTTCTACTATTTCGAGCATAATCGGATGCTGTATTAAAATTAAAAATATCTACGGGGATTTTCAAATCATCGAGCAATAACTAAATAATAATAAAGGCCATTTTATGTTTTTGCTGGATATTTTAGAAACCCCTTAATTTCGATACAGCATCTTATTGGGCTCGGAATAGAGCCACTTTATTTCCTATTGGCCTGTTAATTGGATAGTAACTTTTACCCATTTTTGTTAAATTTACTGAGGTAAAGAACCTCCGACTAAGTTTATGCATCTTGCGTTTTCTGATCGCCTGTAATTTTTCCAATTCAATATAAAGATAAATACCTAGTAAAAATGTAGACGAAAAATATAATATATTTTGTTCACTAATAACGCAAACGTGTCGACCGGCGTTAACGTTTACCATTATTATGTAATTCTCGGGCTAAATTAAAAGTCGCTCTTAACGAGGGCGTTTTGAAAGTTGAAGCGGCTTGTTGCTGCAGCTGATAGGCGAGGGGGTGAATCTTGAAACCGAAAAGTCTGAAAAAGAAAACAAAAATAACATCCAAAATAGATAATGTTGTGGGCTCTTTGTACAGTGTGATAATTTATAAACTTACCTTGCTATCACATTGTTATTATTTGCCGTAGATAGATAAGAAAAAAATTGTAATTATTGTCAATTTTTCACGTTTAACACTTTGTTGACAGCTGTACGTTACGAGTTACAACAAACTAAACAATTTTTCCACCCTACCCATACTAAAAAAAAATTGATTTGGTTTGAACGCCATGATCGATTTATGCGAAAAATATACCTTGCTTGGCCATGTACTTTCAACTCCAAAACTTTGAATTTTTGCGTTAAATTTGCTCAAAACGGTATTTCCGACTGAAGTAAGGGTAGGATTGAGAGATAGTTGCATTCGAATCGCTATGGTCGAAATATGCGATAATGACATTTCGGAGTCTGATTTAGGAACAACTTTAATTTTTTTAGAAATTGGCGGTTCGAGTTAAAAAAGTGGTGTGCACAACATTTCAGAGCGCAACCCCAAAGTGCAATATCAGATTGGCTTGGATCGCGTAATCAAACAACTATCATGAGGTTTTACGATAGTATTGACAAATTTAAATATGCTAATTTCATAATATTTTTAGCGCAGTTTAGATATTTTTGAACTCAGAAAAAAGTACGAATCTAAAAATATACAGGGTGCTAAGTTATTTAAATTTTATAGTTAGAATTTATTTAGGTTTAGTGTAGTATTAGGTTGACTTATCTTATGGTTGTATTCTTAGTCTAGGTTTTAGTTGCGTTATCTATGACACACTCGTGCTCGGACGGTCCGCGTTCTAGAAACGGCTGGTATAATCGTGAATCGAACAAGGATGGATAATTCCGGAAAGTTCGATGACTCTATAAATAGGGTCGGATATCGTGCATCGAGTCAGTCAAAGATAACGAAAGGTAGTGATCGCTAGATATTAGCACGAAGTTAAAAGGCCGATTAAAGTAGTGAATTATTAGCAAGTTATTAGTAAGTGCGTGTTTTTGTACATAATTGTCGAAATAAATTGACATATCGTTTTTGAGAATTGCGACTTTTAATTTGTCGTTGTGACCCCGTGTTCAAGTCATCAAGTCCTTGGTCATCTCCTGTGGTGTTGGTCACTAAAAAGGATGGAAGTACTAGATTTTGTGTCGACTACAGCAAACTTAACGATGTGACCAAGACAGATAGTTACCCACTGCCAAGAATAAACGACACATTAACAACATCATGGTCATATTGGTTTTCTACTCTTGACCTAAAGGTATTGGCAAGTAGGAATCTTTGAAAGAGATAAAGATAAGACAGCATTCTCTGCTGGCAGTGGACTTTATCAGTTTAATGTGATGCCATTTGGCCTATGCAATGGCCCAGCTACATTCGAAAGACTAATGGAACTCGTTCTACGAGGCCTTACTTGGAAAACCTGCTTAGTCTATTTGGATGATGTCATAGTAATGGGAAAATCATTTCAAGATCATCTAGACAATTTACGAGAAGTATTTTCAAGAATCAGGAACGCAAGTCTTAAACTCAAAGAAATGTTTTCATGGGTCACGTTGTTTCCCCAGAAGGCATCCATACTGACGAAAAGAAGTTACAAGCAATAAAAGAATGGCCTCACCCTCGTGACAAACATGAATTGAGAAGCTTTTTGGGTCTGTGTACATACTACAGACGATTTGTAGAAGGATTCGCCAAAATAGCGTCTCCATTACATAGACTTACAGAAGATAAAGCTTCTTACAAATGGAATACCGAATGTGACTAAGCATTTAGGAGACTAAAAACAGCATTATGTTCTAGTCCGATTCTTGCATATCCCATTCCAAAAGGAAAATTCATATTAGATACTGATGCGAGCAACGATGGCATAGGAGCAGTACTCTCCCAAGTACAAGATGGAGAAGATCGTGTCATCGAATTTTTCAGCAAGAATGGATAGCTGGATGAACCAGAGAGAAATTATTGTGTTACCAGAAAGGAGCTCTTAGCCATCATTAAATCCGTAGATCACTTTCACAAATATCTCTACGGACAAGAGTTTCTGATTAGAACGGATCATGCTGCGTTACAGTGGCTCATGAAAATGAAACAACCTGAGGGGCAAGTCGCGAGATGGATAGAACAGCTACAACAATACCATTATCAAATTAAGCACCGAGCGGGAAGGGTGCATACTAATGCAGATACATTGTCCAGAAGACCTTGGGAGAATTGACCAGAAAGAAGGAATTACCTACGTGCGTCAGATAAAATTAGAACCAGATGAAGAATGGATGTCGGCTTCAATTAGAACCACACAACTTGACGACAAAGATGTAGGACCTATTTTGCGATTAAAAGAAGAGAACAAGCCACGACCATCATGGCAAGATATCGCAAACCAAGGGATGATATTCAAATCACTGTGGACACAATGGGATTCACTGATAGTGCCTGGGAAAGTGCCGATGGCCTTACTGTGATTAATCAAGTAGTAGTTCCTAGGAGCATGGTAGACAATATAACGGCCGAATGCCATGGTGGAAAATCAGGCGCGCACCTAGGCATAAATAAAACCATGGACAAAATTCGAAACCGATTTTACTGGGTCAATTACTTTCAAGATGTGAAAGCCAAGGTCCCAAAACAAGGTCCAGAGGTCAAATGAAACAATATAACGTAGGTCTGCCATTTGAACGCATTGCTATTGATGTGGCCGGACCATTTCCAGAAACTAAAAAGGGCAACAAATACATCCTTGTTGTCATGGATTACTTTAGCAAATGGCCAGAAGTTTTTGCTTTGCCTAATCAAGAGGCCGCTACAGTTGCAGAAGTTCTTGTAAATGATGTTTTCAGCAGATTTGGCATTCCTTTGGAACTACATTCAGATCAAGGAAGAAACTTTGAATCAAAGCTCTTTCAGAGTCTCTGTGACCTTTTAGGAATACATAAAACACGAACTACTGCTTTACATTCGCAGTCAGATGGTATGGTTGAAAGATTTAATAAAACAATAGAAGAACATCTTTGCAAAGTTGTTGATGAGCACCTAGCATCTAGTATCCTGTTTGGTAGAGAACTGCGTTTACCATGTGATATCATGTTTGGTTCTCCTGAACAAGAACACTTAGAAGTTAATGACTATGTAGAACGGTTAAGACAAAAGTTGCACGATATCCATGAGGTGGTTAGAGAGCGAATACAAATAGCCAGTGACTGCATGAAAGCAAGATATGACCTGAAAACAAACTCTTCAGAATTCAAAAAGAATGATCAAGTCTGGCTATACAATCCTCAACGAAAGAAAGGAAGATCACCTAAGTTGACACCACCATGGGAAGGACCTTATAAAGTTGTTAAGAGAATTAATGATGTAGTCTACCGAATCCAAAGAAGCCAAAATTCCAAGATGAAAAACCAACATCTGGACAGACTAAAACCTTACCTGGCAAATGTTGATCGAGACGATCAAACCTGAAGAGGAGGATAGTGTTACAAATTTAAGTTATTTAAATTTTATAGTTAGAATTTATTTAGGTTTAGTGTAGTATTAGGTTGACTTATCTTATGGTTGTATTTTAAGTCTAGGTTTTAGTTGCGTTATCTATGACACACTCGTGCTCGGACGGTCCGCGTTCTAGAAAAGGCTGGTATAATCGTGAATCGAACAAGGATGGATAATTCCGGAAAGTTCGATGACTGTAAATAGGCCGATTAAAGTAGTGAATTATTAGCAAGTTATTAGTAGGTTTAAGTGCGTATTTTTGTACATAATTGTCGAAATAAATTGACATATCGTTTTTGAGAATTGCGAGTTTTAATTTGTCGTTGTGAACCCGTAACAATACTTTTTTCAGTATTTTTGTAATTCGTACATAGTGACAGCTACCAAAAAGTCTAAACTTTGAAAAATGTTCAATGGACCATCCTTTAATCCAGTATTTGTTTCATCTTTCTACGACAAATAATAACAAACTTTTGGCGAGGTACGTTTAAAGTCATGTTTAACATGCATAGGATTGTGTAATTCGCCTAGGCCTTTTCAATACGCCTAAGTTTTTTAATACTTGTAAGATAATCCAATATAACGTTAATAATATGAGATGCTGAAGGCTAAGTTAGGGTTAAGTTACAATAAGCCTAGTCGTATTAAAACAGCCTTGGCGTATGATGATAAGACTGATTTTTACAAGACTGTATATCCTGTACAGTGTGATTTTTTTGGTTAAACGTGTAGTCGGATTATTACAAAACTTCGTAGTTTTTTAAATACGTTTGTGAAAATACCGTGACAACTTTTTTAAACAGAAAATAATCACGTTGTCAATAGTTTGACCTAACGTCATAGGAGATAGTCAATATGTTAAACAAGGACCAAGAGGCTCAGATTCTAAGAATTTTTTTTAAGAAACTAATTTTTTGTGGCGTTTTTTAAGGTGTTGGTTTTGAGTCGAACACATGCCGCTTGTTCAAGTCCTGCTTCGGATGTATCGACGTTGCGCTAGCCGCATATTACGGCGTCTTACGAGCTTGTGGGTTCGAGCAAACTGGCACTTATTGACAGCGGGGAGCTAGTTTCAGTGCACTTCCATTGCTGCACTTATTTTCTCAATGAAATACGGTATACATTTTTTAAAGCTAGGTACAAACGTACACTCCCCTTCGATTCACTTTACATACTGCCGCAAAAATGACCCGCATACGGCGTTTTATTCAGGAAAAACTATTTGGTACACCTCTTTTTTCTCGCATACATATTTACTATATAGCTTTTCTTTGTCTAAAGCAAACAGTTCTGAGGATCGGATAGCTTTTATCCTTATCGGAAAGTTATATTGGGAAAGGAAGTTTCATTCCATTGTCTCCTACATAGATTTAAATGAAGATACATGTTCCGTAACGCGAGTTTGTTCCCCGCCAATTCTGGTGTATAATTTATCCTTCGGTGTTCCCCTTCTTTTAATTTTTAGTTCACAAGCCGCCGGGATTTCCTAGGATCGGAGTAACCTTTAAGGCATGTATTCATTTAAGGCTGAATTCGTTCTTAAGTGAATATGTGCATTGAGACAAACAAATACAACATTTGAAGTACCAACTCCGTTCGGATGGCGTCGCATGCCTCGGCCCCATGCGTCGCACAATCAAAAGCTGTTCCACGCCTCGAATGCATGTACACATACGTATGTTCAATCGGCCTCGCAGCGAGGCATGCCAATTCTGTCTCAAATGAATATGCGCCTTTACGTTTCTATTATTTAAACACCTACTAAATAACAAATTTTTTCTATATGGTATGTATAATTACCTAGGTACAAATTGGTTGGCTGATCGCTTTGGTCGGTACTCGGGATGCACCATGAACAACATGTGTGGGAACCCTGTGCCAAAGTAGGCGCCGTCTGTGTGGTGGTGCCGCGAGGACTTAGGCGTGAACACCTCCATACATTTGGGGCAGTACAGTTTTACCATGGCTTCGCCTAAAATTAAAATAAAATTATTTTGATTTTCTATTAAAATTTTTCTCAAACCACACACCTTGCGATTTTCTTATTGCGTGTGGGTAACGGCAATTCTTCTCGAAGAATTTTATACGAATATGCAATTTATTGCTTTCTTACAAATACTAGGTAAGTTATGTCCCAGATAAAAGTAACAACATGGAGATTTCGGTAAAGGTTTCTAAAAAAGTTGAAGGAATACAAAAAAATCGTTAAAGTCATTTGTGGCGTGGTCACATATAATATAACACTACTGAATTTCATAAAAAATTTTTACAAGATAGCGACGATATTTAATTTATAGAAAAAAAATCTTTAGTTGACGCCCGATATTTTGAAATTTCATGTGGATATTTTTAATTTCGATAGAGCAATTATTGATTAGCGCCACTTTTTCAAATTGATTAATGTCAGGTTAAGGTCGAGATTGGAAAATGCAAAAATCTCAAAAACAGCTGTTTGGGGCAACATTTACATATTATACATAAATAAATCTTAAAAAAAACATAAGTAAAATAAGGCGCAAAAAATTACACTGGTTTTAATTTACTAAGAGTAACGCAAAGGGCGCTCTTCAGAATTTATATTAAAACTATTAAATTTCTAGTAGGAAAAAGAAAGAAATATTGATGTAATAACAAAAAATCATGGACACCCTGTATCTCGGTTCACTTTTGAACTAAAGTAAGTATGGCTAAACTTTAATAGTTTACTTAAAAAATCTAGTTTAATTTGGTACCATTAGTTCTGGAACATTCTGTACTATAAATAATGTTTAATAAATACCAGAAGTTTTTAATAGGTGGGCCATGAAGTTACCCTTAAGCGGTACCCACTTTGTGAGGGTTGGATGCCAATTAATAGACAAGTGAGGTTGCGGCTCGCAATACATTCTGGGACTAGAACCAATCCAACCAATCGTTTTTTTTATATTTTTTAATCATATGAAAAATCCAAAACGGACAAAAAACTTGACAAAATTGGTAAATTAATCAAAAACCCGATTTGTGAAAGATCAAATACGGAATGCTTTACAAAGATAATGGAACTGGCGCATCTTTGAGGGTATCCTCTTGATCTTACCCACTGCGACCTACTTTTATCTCAAAAGGTCGTATCGGTATTAAATCATTAGCGTAACTAGGAATAGCCTTGCCTCGGACGCGAAGCTCTAGGGGCTGTAGGGGTTTAGTTTAGAATTTCTTTTTTAGTAAAAGGTCTCTCATACCTCCTTCACCAAAAGCTCAACTTAATCACCTTGGATACACGGGTGAACGGTGAAGGGAGAGATAAAGACCGTCATTCTAGCCGAGGATTCGGCACGCCGCTGTTTGCTTTGTTTTGTAATTGAATTTAAAGCGAAAACCTTTCTTATTTTTGAATAAAGTAGAATATTTTCGAAAAGGCGCGTTGCTTCTTATGTAGTGAAAACTCTTCCCTGAAGAGTAGGAACAACCTGCTCATTTTGACGCCCAACTAACATTACCGAAAAAAACAGGGACAGCTCAAATCCGTAAGTGATTTGCATAGTTTGTACTGAGGCTTGCTGGTACGTCTGTTAACTACCTGTGGCTGAAATCTACAATAAACCGTCGAGACTGACTCTAGCGTCACACAAACATATTTACTTACATACATACAACAATCGAAAAACATTCCCTTCCTTTCGCAGTGCTGCAGTGGGTAAATATTAGTTTTAAGTAAAATGCCGAAAAGCCAAGGTAGAGCTAAAAAAAATGACGAGCTTAAGGTATAAGAGGATGATAACTTTGAGGGTGATTTAAAGAGTATGTTAAGAGAGATAAATGCAGAAATGTATTTTTTAAAAACTCGTTTAAAATTGTGGCCGAACAAGTTCGTAAAATCGACGAGAGAACATGACATTGACGAAAGCAGTACTGTAATTAAGGAAGTGGAGGGTACTAAAAGCACATTCTCCTCCCGCTTTCGTAACGCATTTTTACATAAAATAATCATTAAGAGTAACGCAAGGCTAAAACGCCCCTCTCCCAGTGGCGCACCCAGGAATGTCTTGGGGGGGGGGGGGGTTCATTTAAGCTATTTTTTGTGTTTTTTTCTCAAATATGTCGAAAATATGTAAAAAATTCTAAGGCTTGGGGGGGACCCCCCCCTGGGTGCGCCCATGCCTCTCCCCCTTGAGCGTAACGTAGTTTAGGAATGGTTAGGTGGTTGAATGGAAGTTTAAATCAAAATAGAGTTGTGAAGCAAAAAATTAACATATCTTTAATGTTTTTGCGGAATTCCAAACCTCCTGCGAAGCCGGCAAGCTTTTGTTCGGTTGTCGAAGCCGGCAAACATATGATTGGGCATCTGTAAGGGTAGAGACCTTTTTGACTTTCGAAGTATTTGAGCGCACTCTTCGTTCTAAATACTGGAGGGCGAATTAGCACCTACCTATTTTTACAAATCACATATTGTAGTATGAGTATGTATCGCTCTCTATTTACTTATTAATATTATTATAACAATCATAATAAAATAGTGCTGAATTGACAAACGATATCCAAACAATAATTTTTATATCTGGGGGCACGGCAGTGCCATGCCAAGTTCGCGTAAACTGCTGTACCACCTTTGTTTTTAAACATTTCAGTCCATATTTGACCTATCTAAAACTCTACTTCGGAATGAGCTACAAAACTCAAAATTTGCACAGTCGTAGACCTTCATAGAGTTAACAACCCATCCAAGTTCATGGACTTCCATAAAGTAGTAAAATATTTACGAAATTTCAAAAAGTAGCCACTTCATTATGTATAGACAGAGAACGTATATTTCTTCGATGGTCTAGATCATCAAAATTCTACTGTACTTCCAGACATGCTACAAAGCTGAAATTGGCGGACTGATAGAAATTATGACCAAACCCGTGGAAAAAATTAAAAAAAACCCAAAATTCTAATTTACTCCCCTTCCCTATACATGTGAAGTTATGTAAAAGTAACATTGCCCACTTCTCGAATCGCTAGAGAGCTGAGCTTTGGCAGACTGATAGGAAATATGTAAAACTATAAGAAAAAATTTAAAAACTCCAAAATTTAAATTTGCTTTCTTCCCCTATAAATGTTAAAGTTATGTAAAAGTAACATTGCCCACTTCCAGGAACGCTAGAGAGCTGAGCTTTAAAAGGCTGATAGGAACTATGATAAAACCATAGAAAAAATTAATAAACCTCATAATTTTTAATAAGGCATTTCAAAAGTTTTGAACAATATTCCGCATAGTTTACTACTTTAAAACTTAAATATTATCCAAATCCTTTAAAAAAGGAGTGAAATCATAACAATAACATTTCAAGTAAAAAAAGTCAAGTACGCGAAAATGGTATTCCTTAAAAAAATTGAGTTAAAAGTAAAGCCAAGTTCTCCAATACAGATTTCAAAATGAAAGGTTCTTACAAGTTTGGAAATGTTTTTCTAAACTTGGCTATTACGGCCTGCAAATGACTCTTAGACACAGTGCTAAATTGAACATAAAGAAGTTTGGCTGTAATAGCAAAGTTAAAAAAAAAAACATTTCCAAACTAGTAAGAACCTTTCATTTTGATATTTTTATTGGAATTTGGCCAGAGCTGTCATAAGTACATTATGAAAGTACTTCAAGTACAAGTACCAAGTACATTAAGATTTATAAAAGTACTTGAAGTACTAAGTACATTTTCTTTTCAAATGTACTTCAAGTACCAAGTACATTATAAAAGTACTTGATTTTCCCAAAGTCTTTTACTTTTACAATAGAAGTACTTCAAGTACTTTAAATATGTCAAAAAATGAGAAAAATACCAAAAATATAATGTTGAATGTACTTGAAGTACTTATTATGTACTTGAAGAACTTTACTTGACAAAATTAAGTACATTTCCAAGTACATTTTTAAAAGTACTTCAAGTACCAAGTACCATTACCGGATTGTAGATGTACTTCAAGTACAGTACTTGAAGTACATGTAAGTACTTGAACTACAATTTCAAGTACTGTACTTGAAGTACCTGACAGCTCTGAACTTGGCTTTACTTATATCTCAATTCTTTTAAGGAATACCATTTTCGCGTATTAGGTTTTTTTTACATGAAATGTTTTTGTTATGATTATACATATTTTGAATCTTTAATAAATCTGACCTAAAACTAATAAGGGGGAAGTTTTTTTGTTCGATTTAAGATACCAATAGTTGGTTGATAGATAACATATGTTATCAATCTGACATTATTTCTGATTGCATCAGATGAAGCCATCAGTGGAAATAAAAACCCGATGGCATCACGCCCAAGTGACAGGAGAGGAAAGGGACATAACCCAACTTTTTTTTCGATTTTTCACCATCGTTTTTCACCTTTAGCTTTTCGAAGAGAAACATGTTTGACAAAGAAGAAATTCTGATAGCCCTTGAGGTACCTAATATGAAAATGAGATTCTGCCTGAATTATTTAGGTTTTATTGGGCAACTTTGAAAGATTTTTCTTTATCTGGTTTCTTTTTTCATCCTTATCGACTTTGGCAATATCTCCTTCAAAAAGTTGATCATTGCCACGAATTTCGTCTAATAAGTTCATTCCCTCTTGTTCTTCTTCAATAAACTCAAATTCATTTTGACGAATGACAAAGTTAGGTAAGACGCAAGCCGCTACAATATGCTTATAATATTCTCTATTATAGATGTGAAGGTTCCTCGTCTGAATCCTCAGATAAGGAACTACTACCCTCCAATAGCTTTAGCGCAATTTTGGCCGCAGCCCTATTTATTGCAGACTGTTCTTTTAACTCGACTCTCAACTAAAAAATGTGAGGTTATGTACTCCATCAAAACCTTCCACCGATTCTCAGACCCGGTTGCAGGACATGGCATAATTTGATGGCATCGGAAATCCATAAAAAAATATAGTAATTTGATTGATGGATGGTGGATTCCACCGGAAAAATTTAAGAACTTGATTGATGGCATCGGAAATCCATCTGAAAAATTTAAGAACCTGATTGTTGCCACCGGTTGCTTAAAAGGTCTCTCTTCACTCGTTCACCAAAAGCTTAACTTAATCACCTAGAATATGCGGGTGTATGACAAAGGGAGAAAGACCGTAGTTCTAGCGGTGGGTTCGGTCTAGAGCGGCACGCCGCTGTTTGCTTTGCTATGTAATTGATTTTAAAGCGGATACCTTTGTTATCAATAAAGTAGAATATTTTGATAGTTTAGTGAAAATCCTCGCTTGCGAAGAGTAAGGAGGACTCGCTCAGGGCATACACAGAAAATATGACATGACTTTTGTTCTTTCAACTTAGTTTTCGCCAGTTTATGCGGCTGGCTCAAGTTTTTGCTATAATTAAACACAAATTAATGATATCAGTATTCTGTCGCATAATAAACTTTTGTGTTAAATTGTATTGACATATTTTAATTTTTATAATTATGATAACTGAAATCAATTATGACAAAATGTCAGACAAGTAAATACAATATTGTTACAAATTTAAGTTATTTAAATTTTATAGTTAGAATTTATTTAGGTTTAGTGTAGTATTAGGTTGACGTATTTTATGGTTGTATTCTTAATCTAGGTTTTAGTTGCGTTATCTGTGACAAACTGGTATGAAAACGGTCCGGTTCTAGAAAAGGGCGGTTCGGTTCGGTTCTCGAATAGTGGGCAGACCCTCATATATAGGGCCGGACGTCGTGCATCGAGTCAGTCAGAGATTACCAATGGTAGTGATCGCTAGATGTTAACGCGAAGTTAATAGGCGTATTAAAGTAGTGAATTATTAGCAAGTTATTACTAAGTTTAAGTGCGTATTTTTGTACATAATTTCTCGGAATAAATTGACGTATCGTTTTCAACAATTGCGAGTTTTAATTTGTCGTTGTGAACCCGTAACAATTGGTGTCAGAAGTGATATTAAAAGAAATAAATAGTGCAAAGACTATCCTTACATAGTACCACCGGCTAGGACAATTGGACAGAAAAACAGTAAGTGATTTTTCCAGAATATTCGAAGAAGTTCGATATTGATTTATTCAAAAACCAAAAGAGATATTTAAGAATCGACTTCGATATTAGCTTAGTTAGTTAAAAAGTAAGAATTAGAAAGAATTTCTAGAATATTCCATCACTTTCTACGACGCTCTATTCGAAAACCAGAAGAAATATCCAAAAATCGACTTCGACATTAGCTTAGTAATTTCAAAAGTAAGAACTAAAAAGAATTTCTAGAAGATTCCATAACATTCTACGACGTTCTATTCAAAAACTAGAAGAGATATACAAATACCGATTTCGACATTAGTTTAGTTATTTCAAAAGTAAGAATTAGAAAGAATTTCTAGATGGAATCTTCTAACATTCTACGACGTTCTATTCAAAAACTAGAAGAGATATACAAATACCGACTTCGACAGTAGCTTAGTTATTTCAAAAGTAAGAATTACCAAGATTTTCTAGAATATTCCAAAACATTCTACGACGTTCTATTCGAGAACCAGAAGAGATATACAAAAACCGACTTCGACATTAGCTAAGTTATTTAAATATTTAAATAGTGAGAATTAGAAAGAATTTCTAGAATATTCCATAACATTCTACGACGATCTATTCGAGAACCAAAAGAGATAATCAAAAACTGGCTTCTACATTTGCCTAGTAGCAGAAAGAGTGACATTTACTAGTATATTCTAGAACATTCCATTAGGTCCTATTTAAGAATCAGAGATATTGAAAAAAAAAACAAAACCGACTACGACATTAGCTTTATAGACCAAAAAATAAATATTTTGAGTGATTTATCAGGAAGTTGATGCTTACTAGACAAGGATCGGCAAAGATGGAAGATCTAACTAAAATGATGCAGGCTCTAGCAGCTCAAATGGCTCAAAACCAGAACGATATAAGACAGACCATTGAACAAAACCAAAACGATATGAAACAGACATTTGAGCAAAGATTAGATGGCATTCAAGAAAACTTCGATCAAATAAAGAGCAACTCCGAGCAGCTTAGAGGAGAGTTCAAGGCAGCAACCGAAGATCTTAAGGAAGAAATAACTCAGAGAATGCAGAATGTAGAAGAAAAGGTACAAAACAAATTGCAGAATGTAGAAGAAACGTTACAGAACAAATTGCAGAATGTTGAAGAAAAAGTGGAGACCAAGCTACAGAATGTAAGAGAAGAAGTTTTTCAAACAGTGGAAGAAAAGCTCCAGGATGTGTCAAAACAGCTTATACAGCTTCAGAAAGAACATAACAAAATAAAAGCTCAGGGATGTGTTGTGAATTCCAACCAAAACATTAAGCCTCCAAATTTTGACGGTACGTCCTCCTGGTCCACCTGCAAACAACAATTTGAAGCTGCCGCCGCTGCAAATGGTTGGGACGAGGACGAAAAAGCTAGAGCGTTGTAAGTAGCTCTACGGGAACCTGCACTCGGACTTTTACGGTCCATTCCAGTCGAACAAAAACAGAATTATAACGCTTTAGTGGCGGCGCTAGAAAGAAGGTATGGAGACGAACACTTGCGAAATTTACATTGGTCAGAATTAAATGTTCGTCAACAAAGAGCAGGGGAGTCATTACAAGAGTATGAAGCGGATATCAGGAGGCTGATGTACTTGGCTTACCCAGAAATGCCAGAAAATTACAGAGATCCCTTCACGGTAGATCGCTTTCTTAACGGCTTGCGAGACACGGACTTAGCAAAATTACTACGTCGAGAACGCTTCCATAACAGCAGTGAAGTGTTGATTCGAGCCCTTGAAATTGAATCATCAAATAATATGTCCAGGCCAAAAGTAAGAGGTGTTTCAATTCAGGAGGGAGAAGAAATGAGCACTGGAGATGAGGTCAACTTAAAAACGCTAAACCAACTGTTTCAATCACTGATAGAGAAGATTGATTCTTTGAAAGAAAGTAGACGATCCCCTCCAAATGTAAAGTGTTTCAGATGCGGACGTACAGGGCATATTCAACGCGATTGTCGTGTCCAAATGAGGTCTCGCTCACCATCTAGTGGGACAGAGTACCGAAGAAGAGATCAGGAAATCTAAAACTAGTCAACGCAGAGGGGCGGGTGTTGGCTAATGGGAATTTAGCCCCCAAAATTTACTCTATCAAGAGCTTAAAACATACTGCTGACAGTCTTAACATCGACGGACTTATTAATGGAAGAAAAGTTAATATAACAGTAGACACTGGTGCTGCCATATCATTGCTTAAGTTCAAAATTGCAACGAGATATAAGATTCGACCAACAGAAAAGAAAATAACACTTAAGACTGTGACTGGAGAATCCGCCGACGTGTTGGGGCAGACAGATATAGACCTACAGCTGGGAAGATTGAAGATTCGCCACACTGTATTGGTTGCAGAAATAGAAGACGAATTTATTTTGGGAATGGACTTGATAAGTAAACATGGATTTGCGTTTGATAATAAACTTAATACGCTAAGATTTGGGAATGAAGAGTTCATTTTGTCAAATAGTCACTTCAATAAAGAACCAATAAAGGTCGTGACAGTATGCACAACAAGACTAGTCGGTAACAGTGAGACCATAATTTTTGGGAGGCTGGAAAGTAAAACATCAAGCTGCGTCGGTCTCATAAGCCAACAAAACACACCCAACACCTACCTCGTTGCAAAATCACTAGTTAAAACCGATAAAGACATCCCGATTAGAGTCGCCAATATTTTCCCAAATAGTGTCAAAATTAATAAGGGGGAGGTGGTAGCATTATTTGAACCAGTACAGAAAGTAACAAGATGTGAAGAGCCAACTTCCGAGGATACAAGCAAGTTACCAATGGAGGTACTTCAGCAATTTGAGTCAACTTGGCAACATCTCACTCCAGAAGAATTTAGTAAAGCGAGAGAGTTTATAGAAGAACAAAGTAATATCTTCGAAACTAGGAGTAGTTCGGGACGCACAAACCTCATTCAACATGCTATCAACACTGGCGATGCCCAACCGATAAGACAGCCCCCAAGAAGACTACCAATGGCCAAGCAAGAAGAAGTTCACAATCTCATTAATAAAATGCTCAGCGACGGTGTTATTGAAGAGTCATCAAGTCCTTGGTCATCTCCTGTGGTGTTGGTCACTAAAAAGGATGGTAGTACTAGATTTTGTGTCGACTACAGGAAACTTAACGATGTGACCAAGAAAGATAGTTACCCACTGCCAAGAATAGACGACACATTAACAACGTTGGCAGGATCATATTGGTTTTCTACTCTTGACCTGAAAAGTGGGTATTGGCAAGTAGGAATCTTTGAAAGAGATAAAGAGAAGACTGCATTCTCTGCTGGAAGTGGACTTTATCAGTTTAATGTGATGCCATTTGGCCTGTGCAATGCCCCAGCTACATTTGAAAGACTAATGGAAGTCGTTCTACGAGGCCTTACTTGGAAAACCTGCCTAGTCTATTTGGATGATGTCATAGTAATGGGGAAATCATTTCAAGACCATCTAGATAATTTACGAGAAGTATTCTCAAGAATCAGGAACGCAAATCTTAAATTGAACTCAAAGAAATGTTTTCTGTTCCAAGAAAAAGTTGAGTTCCTGGGTCACGTCGTTTCCCGAGAAGGCATCCATACCGACGAAAAGAAGTTACAAGCAATAAAAGAATGGCCTCAACCTCGTGACAAACATGAATTGAGAAGCTTTTTGGGTCTGTGTACATACTACAGACGATTTGTAGAAGGATTCGCCAAAATAGCGTCTCCATTACATAGACTTACACAAGATAAAGCTTCTTACAAATGGAATACCGAATGTGACCAAGCATTTAGAAGACTAAAAGCAGCATTATGTTCTATTCCGATTCTTGCATATCCCATTCCAAAAGGAAAATTCATATTAGATACTGATGCGAGCAACGATGGCTTATGAGCAGTACTCTCCCAAGTACAAGATGGAGAAGAACGGGTCATCGAATTTTTCAGCAAGAAGCTATCCAAACCAGAGAGAAATTATTGTGTTACTAGAAAGGAGCTCCTAGCCATAGTTAAATCCGTAGATCACTTTCACAAATATCTCTACGGACAAGAGTTTCTGATTAGAACGGATCATGCTGCGTTACAGTGGCTCATGAAAATGAAACAACCTGAGGGGCCAGTCGCGAGATGGATAGAAAAGCTACAACAATACCATTATCAAATTAAGCACCGAGCGGGAAGGGTGCATAATAATGCAGATGCATTGTCCAGAAGACCTTGCCCTGAAGATTGTAAACATTGCAGGAGAATTGACCAGAAAGAAGGAATTAACTACGAGCGTCAGATAAAATTAGAACCAGATGAAGAATGGATGTCGGCTTCAATTAGAACCACACAACTTGACGACAAAGATGTAGGACCTTGCGATTGAAAGAAGAGAACAAGCCACGACCATCATGGCAAGATATCGCAAACCAAGGGGTGATATTCAAATCACTGTGGGCACAATGGGATTCACTGATAGTAGAAGAAAACATCCTTAAACGTGACTGGGAAAGTGCCGATGGCCTTACTGTGATTAATCAAGTAGTGGTTCCTAGGAGCATGGTAGACAATATAATGGCCGAAGGCCATGGTGGAAAATCAGGCGCGCACCTAGCCATAAATAAAACCATGGACAAAATTCGAAACCGATTTTATTGGGTCAATTACTTTCAAGATGTGAAAAACTGGTGCCGCCGATGTTCGACTTGTGCAGCCAGCCAAGGTCCCAAAACAAGGTCCAGAGGTCAAATGAAACAATATAACGTAGGTCTGCCATTCGAACACATTGCTATTGATGTGGCCGGACCATTTCCAGAAACTAAAAAGGGCAACAAATACATCCTTGTTGTCATGGATTACTTTAGCAAATGGCCAGAAGTTTTTGCTTTGCCTAATCAAGAGGCCGCTACAGTTGCAGAAGTTCAGGTAAATGATGTTTTCAGCCGATTTGGCATTCCTTTGGAACTACATTCAGATCAAGGAAGAAACTTTGAATCAAAGCTCTTCCAGAATCTCTGTGACCTTTTAGGAATACATAAAACACGGACTATTGCTTTACATCCGCAGTCAGATGGCATGGTTGAAAGATTTAATAAAACAATAGAAGAACATCTTTGCAAAGTTGTTGATGAGCACCAAACAGATTGGGACCAATATATTCCATTGTTTTTGATAACCTATAGAACCGCCATTCACAATACGACAGGAGCTACTCCATCTAGTATCCTGTTTGGTAGAGAACTGCGTTTACCATGTGATATCATGTTTGGTTCAACTGAAGAAGAACACTTAGAGGTTAATGACTATGTCGAACGTTTAAGGCAAAAGCTGCACGATATCCATGAAGTGGTTAGAGAGCGAATAGAAATAGCCAGTGACCGCATGAAAGCGAGGTATGACCTGAAAGCAAACTCTTCAGGGTTCAAAGAGAATGATCAAGTCTGGCTATACAATCCTCAACGCAAGAAAGGAAGATCACCTAAGTTGACACCACCATGGGAAGGGCCTTATAAAGTTGTTAAGAGAATTAATGATGTAGTCTACCGAATCCAGAAAAGCCCGAAGTCCAAGATGAAAGTTGTTCATCTAGACAGACTAAAACCTTACCTGGGAAATGTTGATCGAGACGATCAAACCTGAAGAGGAGGATAGTGTTACAAATTTAAGTTATTTAAATTTTAAAGTTAGAATTTATTTAGGTTTAGTGTAGTATTAGGTTGACGTATTTTATGGTTGTATTCTTAATCTAGGTTTTAGTTGCGTTATCTGTGACAAACTGGCATGAGAACGGTCCGGTTCTAGAAAAGGGCGGAATGATTCCGAGTCGAACAAGGATGGAAAATTCTCGAATAGTGGGCACACCCTCATATATAGGGCCGGACGTCGTGCATCGAGTCAGTCAGAGATAACCAATGGTAGTGATCGCTAGATGTTAACGCGAAGTTAATAGGCGTATTAAAGTAGTGAATTATTAGCAAGTTATTAGTAAGTTTAAGTGCGTGTTTTTGTACATAATTTGTCGGAATAAATTCACGTATCGTTTTCAACAATTGCGAGTTTTAATTTGTCGTTGTGAACCCGTAACAATATAATGCGGCTAAAGCAGAATACAACAATTCTCCGGGTTGTAATTTAAGTTAATCAAAAATTGAAACGGTCAGATGCTCTTCGGGTCTTGATGAACGCTGTAAAATCTTAGTGTCAAAATTCGTAACAATATTTTTTTGTTCAGTGTCTTGAGAACTAGGACTACGAGTAGGTAAAACACTAGCACTACCTTTTCAGTTTCTTGCATGGTAGTAGTGATTTGTTTTTTTTTTGTGCATTTGAACGTCCCCAAATGGACCTTAAAACTCGACAGGAGCTTCTTTAAACTGCAGGTAACTGAATATTTTCCTGTCTTGGTACAACATTAATTTCTGATTCTTCTTGTAGTAGGTGTTTTAACATTGCATCGTCTAAGTTGATTAAAATAATTTTTTAGAGTGTATCCATCATCAAGTTCAATTATGTAATGTAATTTTCCCAGGCGTTGTTGCACAGTTCCATATTTGCATAAATATGTTCCTTGACAATTCCGTGCTTGAACTCTGTTTCCGATTGGATAACATATATCAAAATTTAGTTGGATTGCTTAATTGTAATCTGGCTTCTGAGGTAAAAATAAAATCTCATTTAGTTCGAAGGTCTTGTGCAAACAGCAATTCCGCTGGAGACTCTCGAACTGAAAGAGGAGTTGATCTAAGCTTCAATAGAAATGAATGCAATTTTTCATGTAGAGTCCCGGGTTTATCAATCATTTTCTCTTTACAAGTGTGTACATATCTTTCCGCTTGTCCATTGGTAGCGTGATGTCCAGGAGTAATAAAGCTTTGTTTTTTATAAAATTCTGTAAAATGTATTGATTTAAACATTGATGCGTTGTCACAAGTATTTCTGGTAGACCATAGCAACTAAAAATTTTTCGTAGATAATAAATTGTACCAGTAGTTTGACCAGTTCGTGACATTTGGATTTCTGGCCATTTGCTCTTTGCATCTACCACTATATAAAATAAATGCTGATTCAAAAATGGGCCTGCATAAATATGTGAACACGCTGCCAATGTTTTGCTGGTTCTTTCCGTTAAAAAGTGGTGATTGCTGAGGATTTTTCTTTACATCACAACATGCTTTACTAAGTTTTCTAAATCGTTTCAACCACTGTTGAGAATTTTTGTTTTAATTTTGGTCACCTGTCCGTTTTTGATTTTTGGTCACGCCTTGGTTTTTGGAGGGCCATGCGCGAAGAGAACAAACCACCCTTCGTAACGAACCGCCGTACGTGTTACTACGACTCTTTTTTTGTGACAAGAGAAATAGGGCATGAGCCAAAGAAAGTGTAAAATCCAGCGCTGGAAACTGCAGAAGAAAGAAATAAGGTAAACCAGGGTGTGGTCGCGGTTTTATTTAACTTATTTTCTAATTGGATTGTTGGCAAAATTTGGGAGTCAGAATGAACTCCTCAAAAGATTCCCGCATCCAAAGATGCTCTGTGTAATAAAATCTTCTCTACCACCCACTACCGACATTAAAATGGACGTTATGGTACGCTTACCTTTTATTAAACCCCATTAGAGTCCAAACTTCTAAAAAATTCTGATTTGTATAAGGCTTACAAAAAACTTTATGCAAGATTACCTTGATCCAGGATACATAAAGTTGGCCACACAGAATCCTATGTGTGAGTCATATTACATACCTCATTATGCTGTCATTAAGAAGGATCTCTCCAATATCAGGATGGTGTTCGATGCTGGGGCTCGAACTTCCTCAAACCAGAGTTTGAACTCCATTTTGATAGAAGACCCTAAGCTTCAAAGTAATATTGTGTCTGTTCTAAGGTTAACCAAATAATGTGTTCTATCAAAAGATCCTATGGAGATTTAATTCCTGTGGCGACATTCAGGAATATTACCTCCAGACTGTTACCTATGGTGTAAATGCAAGTTTATATTTGGCTTTCCGAACCCTTCAGCAACTTGTCCAGGACAACGGTAGAGATTATCCGTTGGCTAGTGGGATTTTAAGCCAAACTACCTACATTAATGATACCATAGGATGTGCATGGTCGTTGGATAAGGCCTTTGAAGCCCTAAACTTCCTAATCGAGTGTTTTGAGTTGCGAAAGTGGATTAGTAATGCCCCTGAATTGTGCCTGTTAGCCACCAGTTTCCTTTAATGATAAGGATTCTTCTAGCTTAAAGATACTTGGTTGGAAATGGTGTCCAAAATCTGATGCATTTTGTTATTCTGTTAAGCCCATAACTAGGCCTTGTACCAAAAGAAATATCCTCTCCTCTTCGAGGTTGCTAGGATATATGATCCGCTTGGATATTTAGTTCCTGTCGTTCTGGTAGCAAAATGCCTAATGCAAAGACTGTGAGTTCAAGGACTATCATGGGATTCTACCCCTCCAGTGATATTGCTGCCCAATGGCAATTATATATTGGCCAACTTCCTCCGTTGTCTGCTGTTTCAATCCCTCGTTGTGTATTAACAACAAACATTGTGACCACGGAGCTTCATGGCTTCTGTGAAGCCTCATCTATAGCTTATGGAGCTTTAGTGTATTTCCGACAAGTGGATACTAATGGGGACAGGTCTGTTGCCATATTGTGTGCCAAAAGTAGAATGTGCCGCTTGAAAACTATTTTTTCTATAAGCGTGCGGAAAAGTCCACTTTTCCGCACGCATTTTAGTGTGGAAAGTGCCACTTTTCCGCACTAGTGCGGAAAAATATTTTTTTCCGCACTAGTGCGGAAAAGTAAATTTGTTACGATTTTGAGGTGTTCTATAACATTTAGACCGTTCAAAATACATTTGTATCTTTCCTAGCACACGAAATATCCTAAAAATATTCAAATTGACTAAAATTCTGCTATATTTTCAATATTTTCGATAAAATAAAGTTTTCAGTAAAATAGGTTCAAATTATAAGTTTTAAACCTCCCCGGTATAAATATCGTCATTGTCAATGTCATATAACAATGAACACTAGTGGTTTTAGATTTGGCATCTTAAATCACCATAGCAACAAAGTACAAACAAACTGTCAAAACAAAGCCAATTTTGCAGATACAAGCGTCTTTTGAATTTTTCAAACAAAAAAATCAGATTTTCAATGGACGAAGATCTACCCCAGTCAGTTCTAGAAGCCGCTAGAATGTTAATAATAATTGATTTGATTAAAACGTTTTGAATATAAATAATTTTCTGATTAATTTTTAGTTTTTTCCTCACGCTTATAGAAAAAATAGTGTACCTAACTCGTTCGTAAAGTGTCTTTTCCGCACTTGATTGCCGGCCAAACTCCGCTATCGCGTCGTTTGGCCATCTGCACTCGCGTGCGGAAAAGAGGCACTTTCCGCACTAGTTAGGTAAACTACTATTCATCCCTCGTCTAGAGTTGTGTGCTGCCTTATTGTTAATTGAACTAACAGAGTTTACTGTGACTGATTCCAAATGTCTAAAAATTGATAAAATCTTTGCCTGGTCTGATTCTAGTGTTACCCTTGAATGGATAAAGTCTTCCCCTTCCAAAAGGAAAGTTTTTGTAGCTAATCGAGTTACCTCTATCCAGCAATTAATTCCACCTAATTGTTGGAACCACATTCGTGGTTCAGAAAATCCAGCTGACTGTTTATCCCCTGGTTGGCTACCCAGTCAGCTCATTAACCATCCATTGTGGTTTACAGCTCCGTCGTGGTTGTTGTGCCACATTAGCATATGGGTCTTTGGACGATGATGAGACCCCTCATGAGTTTTACTATTAGTCTATGAACAAATCAAGTTTCGTGTGCAAGTCGTGCCAACTTTCTGCCGATAAGCTAACTTTGTTAAGGGCATCCCATATATCAGGTTTTGACTTGTCATTCTGGTAAATGCGTTTTTTGAAAGATATGGCGGATTCAAAATGGCGGAAAGGCGTATCTTTAAAAAAATTGTAACTTTTTTATTTCTTATCCGATTTTCATGGAACAAAGTTTGAAATACTTGCTTTGTAATGTATTTAAAAATGTATTGGCCAGAAAATATGTACTTTTTGTACTTGTCAAAAAAATAAAAAAATTAAAAAAAAAAGGTAATTTTTTTTATTTTTTTAAATTTATTTATAAAACTATTGGAGCTAGAAAAAAAAAGTTTATATAAAAAAGATAGCTATTTTGATTCTTTATTTAAATCTGGTTTAAATGTTCCAATGCGTTAATTAGTTTTAATGAAAACCATAAGAACTTTTTGAAAGTAACTTAAATTTGTTTTACATACCTAGCAGATCAGGTTTTCACTTATTGTCATTGCGATAATCGCGCTTTTTTAAAATATGTTGGATTCAATATGACGGAAAAGCATATTAAAAAACAAATTGTATCTTTTTTATTTTTTATCCGATTTTAATACAACAAAGCTTAAATTACTTGATTTGAAATGTATTAAAAAAATACTTTTTAAAAAATTTTATTATTCGAAAAAAAAATCGGGTGAAACAAGTGACAAAAATTATTTTATTTAGTTTATTTTTTAATTGACCCCCATATACGGACGTCGCTGAAGGGTTTGTCACTAATTAGACCCCACTGACTTACACATTGTTAGAAAGAAAATTTTATTTCCTACAATAAAGTATAAAACACATTTTTGTCAATTGAGCTTAGTTTCTGAGAAAATTGGAAAAAACTTGTACCAGAATTAATTTGTATAGTGATTTGTAAAAATTGATTTAAGTTGCACAGGCCTGTGAAGTTTTAATCTGAAGATAAATCTTACATTATTATACACGTTTAAAAGAAAATTTTATTGTCTACAATCGACTATGTGTCACAATTTTTGATAGAGAGCTTGGTTTTTCAGATAATCGGGTAAAACCTATGTGGTTTCTTTAATTTTTTTATATTTTCTTAATAAACGAACGCCGCTGGAGAGTTTGTCATTAGCCTGACCCCTCTACAATAAACGGCGAAATAATTTTTTTCCAAAAAGCTTAATTTTTCAGAAAATTGGATAAAACTTAGTGATAAATTGATAAATTTAGTGATTTTTAAAAATTGATTTTATTTACGGACACCCCTAAGTTGTTATAGATAAAACTACCATTGTCTTATTATACATTATTTAAAAGGCAATTTTATTGTCTATAACAAAGTGTGCATTATATTTTTTGATATAGAGCTCGGTTTTTAAGAAAATCGGGTAAAACCTGTAACAAACATTCTTTTTAAATTTATTTACACTACCTCAATAAACGGACGCCGCTGGACAGTTTGTCATTAGTCGTACCCCACTGACTTACTGAATGTTGAAAAGGAAAATTTATGGTCTACAATAAAGATTAGTACATATTTTTCCCTAAGCTTAGTTTTTAAGAAAATTTGAAAAAAATCTAAAAATTTCAGGACTTGGGGAGTCTGGGGGATTTTGCAGCTAAAATTTAAAAAACTAATATAATTTTATTTTTAAATTAGATTTTACAAATATTTAATCCATTTGCACCTGCACTATTGATGTCGATTGATATTCACTTTCAAAAATAACAATAACAACGTTGTTTGATAATGTCCATCAAACAACGATAACAATAATAATAGAAATCACCTGTTTTACTAGACGCCTCAGCTGCGTAAAGCCGCGCGCCCCCTTAGAGGCGTCCGCGTACGGTAATACACCTTCGGTAGTCGTTTTGGTGACAACAAATTGTTTTTTTATTGAAACAAATATAAAATATACATTCATATAAGACTTGTATACATCAAATTAAAGACAAATGTTCATTCTAAAACTTTTATTTAAACTTTTTTCAAAAATTTGGTGTTATTAAGAATGTAGGTCAAAACTTTACTAGCTATACAAAAAAAAAGTAAAAATTCAGTTATTTTATTTTTTTCAAAAAAAATAAAGCAAAATTTTGAAAAATATAATAGAAAGTTATTTTATTGCGGGTGTTTACTGATTAATTTGCCATTTTTTTCAACCCCTTACGACTATTTTTAAGAAAGATACATCGTTTTAAAAAGTATCGTGCAAAAAAAAGTGGTGGGGGCCATATATTTAAAAAAACGCATTTACCAGAATGCCAACAAGTCAAAACCTGATCTATGGAGTGCCCTTAACAAACTTGGCTTATCGGCAAAAAGTTGGCACGACTTGCACACAAAACCCAGTTTTAGGCCGATTTGTCCATAGACTATATCTGTAGTGACCGAAAGCAAAGTCCAATTATTACTTACAAAGTTCTTTTCCTTGCGTAAGATTCAGGGAATTCTTGCTTGATGCCTACGATTCCTCCGTCTGAATAAAGATAGTTCACCCGTCCTTCTTCTATGGCTCTACGCTATGGGGAACTTTATAGTTCTCCTGTTATTGTGCGGGTTGTTAAGGAGGAAGTGTTTCCTGATGAGTTATTCGCTGTGGTGAAAATTGTTGCCCCTTCGAAAGCTGAGTCTTTTTTCTTTTTGATTCCCAGGGAGTCCTCAAGGTGGGCGGACGATTTTCCCATTTAAGTATTGAGAAGTTCCACAACGAACATGACCACCCCGGTCCTCGTTTGTTAAAATCCCTTACTGCACAACAATTTTGCATATTGTCTGTGAAGAGAGCCATCCATAGTATGATTTGAAGTGTTTTCGCTGCACTCGACTTAATCCCAAGCCTTTTACCCCTTTTATGGGTGACCTTCCAAAAGCTCGAGTCTCACAGCTAAACCCTTTTTCTCACGTGAGTGTGGATTTCATGGGACCCTTTTCCGTAACCCTAGCCAAGCTGCGTGGTGTGAAAAGCCATAAAGCTTATGGGTGCGTTTTTGTATGCTTTCCCACTAAGGCAATTCATTTAGAGGCAGTCTCTGATTTGTCGGCTGATGCCCTCTTAGCTGCACTGCGTAGGTTTATTGGAAAAAGAGGCCGCTGTTTTGCGCTATATAGCGACAAAGGCACTAACTTCACGGGAGCTGATAACCTCCTCACCTCCTACTACAGGCAAGGTGCTGAGTCCTTAGCTATTAAGTGGTGTTTTAATCCCTCCGCAGCCCCTCATTTGGGCTCCACGAATTTGGAGTTAAGTCCTAAAACTAAAACCCACATTCGAAAAATTGGAGGAAACCAAATCCTCACTTTTGAGGAGTTAATGATGTGCAAATCAAATGCATCTTGAATTCGAGACCCTTGTGTTCTAGTAGCCCTGATCCTAATGATTTCCAGTGTTTGACTCAGTCATTTCCTGACTTTAGAGCCGCTTACAGCCCCACCTTAGCGTGAATGTGAACCGACTAACTCGTTGGCAATTGGTCCAACAGATGCAGCAACACTTTTGGCGTCGCTGGCGCTTAGAGTATCTACAAACCTTGCAGCAAAGAGCTAAGCTCTTTGAGCAGATTGGTCAAAGTTTACTCTAGTCCGGACAAAATAACGCGTCAAAAATCAATCAAAACAGAAAAGGGATACTTGGACAGACCCCTCGTGAAAATTTGTCCGCTACCAACCTTCCTAATTAAGTGTGTGCCTGTTTTATTTAAGTCCAGGGTTTTGGGGGTAATTATTTGCAAAATGTTTGCTGCAAAACCGGCAAAGTGCCAAATATTTTTTTATTGATATAAAAATTCTAGAATTAAAATAATTTTTATAGGTGGGCGGAATGTTTAGAACCGCTGATATTTTGGAACGGAACCATTTCATTGTTTTAAAACCACTGTTGGGAATTTTTGTTATTATTTTGTTAACCGAACCGCACCGTTTTTGTGTTATTTAGTCACGCCTTGGTTTTTTGAAGGGCCTAAGTGGCCACTTTTTAATAATCTTTTTAATTAAAAAGAGCGAACTCTGACCTTTGTTACATTTATATTTATTACTAAGTACTTCACTGTAATTTATCTGTATTGAATGTGACAATAAAAGCATAAATTATTATTATTATTAAACCACACTTCGTAACGCGACGCCTTACGTCTCACTACGATTTTTTTTTGTGACAAGATAAATCGGGCACGTTCCAAAAAATTTTTAAAATCCAGCCCTGGAAACTGGAGGGTGAAGTAGTGTTAAAGAAAATTTTATTTTTTTAGTGTAGCCGATCGTAAAGTTGTTTTTTTGGATTTAAAATTGCCATTAAAGGTTTGTTATCGACAAAAAGTGATCTTCCAAAACATAAAAGACCAATTTTCTAAAAGCCCAGTAAATCGCTGTAGCTATCTGACTATAATTTTTCGGCTTTTGTAAAAGATCTTGAAATAAAAGCTACTGGCTTTTCTAAACCATTTGGAAGGTTTTGAGACTATACTCCAGAAATGTCATGAGGACTAGCATCCGTAACTAATATGAGAAATTGCTAGCTTTTCTTGTTTTGCTTTGACAAAAACATCTTCATATTCAATTGTCCGAAGAAATTTACTGTTCTTTTGTAGTAATTGGTTTAATATTGTAGAAGCATAAGGTATAAAGTTGGCATAATATCGGATTATTCCAAGAAACTGTTGAATTTCTTCAATATTAGATTTTGGTGCCTTTTGAATAGCTCTAACTTTCAGGTCAGATTTTTTTAGACAGTGGTTTGTTATAAAATGTCCCAAAATTTTAATTTCGTCTTTAAAAAATTTGCATTTCTCTTTGTTTAAATATAAACTATACCTCCTTAATTTCTCCAAAGCTTTAACCAATCGAAATTTACATTCTTGTACTATCATTAAAATAGGCTGTAGTTCTGTCTAAACCATTAACAATATGATAAATAATTTTGTGAAATTTATTTGGTATGGAAAATTGAAAATTCTAAGTCGTCATCCACTAAATTTATTTAGATCATACTAGTTTTGGCTTATACGGCCATCATCAGTGATCTATTGGTATACCTATTTATATCACATGACAAAACATAAAACAATCGTCAACGTTCAAGAAATTACAGAAACATTTAGTTTAAAATCTTAAAATTATTTGTTAAAAATTCATTAGTCAATTTTAATTTTCTTGACTTAAACCTACATTTAGAGATATGGATTACTTCTTCAATCTTATTTGGTATGGTTTTGATACCAAAGTATAGTTGCTTGGCTTGATAAGTTCCTGTGTGGGTAGATATTGCTTAAACTTTAGCGCTTTCTTTATCTACTGGCACGTGTAAATATGCTTTATAGATATTGAGAGTGCAGAAATATTGTTTATTTTCCATGTTGTTAAAGATTACTTCTAATTTTGGCATAGGACGAACCCAAAAATTAATTTTTTACCACACCTAAAAAAATATATTTGATGTTTTATTATTGAACTGAGCTTGGGATACCGACTGAGATTGACTTTAGGTGTCTCCCTAGTGATGTTAGATTTTAGCCTTAGACCCGAGGTTACGCTAGCTGACACTGCAAATTGGCAGTTGGTTTTATAAAGTGGGTATCCACATTTCATTTTTCCTTGTCAGTTGTCATTACCTTTATTTCACCTTCCATTTTGGTTGTGCCGTACTGATGAAGTCTAATAAGACGGTAAAATCGATGTCTGCGGCTACTATCAGCCCATTCTGAGGACGAGCCCCAAAACTAATTTACTTAGCCTTTGACTACACTTCAAAAAATCTGTTTATTTAAAGTCGCTGATTAACAGAGTTGCTTTGTAATCAGCGCAAAGTCGTTGTTGTTCCGCTTTGGTAAGATAACTTTCCATCCTAAATAGTCAATTTTTTCCTTGATCCCTTCTTTTTTTAATGTGTCTAATTCTTTATCAACTTCTTCCTGCATGGCATAAGGATTTTTTTGTGGTTTATAATTTGGTTTACGTGAATAATGTATATCTAGAATTTTTCTTAAATTTGTAGTGTGGATTTACGGAATTTATATTTTGAATGTTAATGTTTAAGTTGCAAATTAAAAGAAACATTAACTCGAATGTATCCCAATGGGCTGAAAATACCATTTGCATATGATCTAAAATTAATGTTTGTATCTTTTAGAGGGATCTTTAATTTTAAATGATAAAAGTTTGTTTCTGAAATTATTATAACTGGACTTCTTGGATGGATTTTTGGTTCGTAACTGTGGCTTTCTCGCAAAAACTATGGACTATAGTTGATGTTGTATATAAGTGGCACCGTGTCATAGCTATGGTAAACCAAATTTTGCGGCATAATCTAACTAAAGAAGCTTTAAAAAATTAGTGTTTCACTTTGTACATGCAGTGTGCCGCTCGGGGTTTAATGTACAAATGATAAAACACTAAGACCTTTTAAAGAAGAGATCAAATAGGTACTTACCTAATAAATAAAGATCCGAAACATAAAAAAGGATCCAACATTATATTAAAATGTGCGCAAACATTGATTTAGTTGCAAAAACGGCAATTTGTTTTGTGAAAATCTCCGTCATAATTTGTTTGACATAAATAGTCAAAACAACGAATAGAAAACGTCAAAGCCCGGCTAAATCAATAATATCAAAGATTATAGATTAATAATATGTTCGTAACAACCAGATAAGAGTATATAATATGTTCCTTTCTAATGAAATCGTTTAGAAGACAATAATAAAAAGCAAGTAAAATAGTAAGCTAATTACTAATTAGTGCAGTGCCTCATTTTTGGGAATCAATATCAATAAAAAAATTAAAGGAAGTGCGTGCCACTGTATGTACCCCTCTACTCCCTTCCCGCCCATCAAGGTTTTGATGACGCGGTGTCACTTTAATACAACATCAAGTATAGGTGAGTTATGTTAGAATAGCTGGCTGCCAAAATCTTCTTCATGTTTGTATTCACATTCACATTGTTTACATCATTTGGAGCTATATTTAAGGTGGTTATGCATGCCATACTCATGTGACCCCTTTTTGACAACTTTGACAAAAAAGTTTATCTTGAATTCTGTATTCAGGGCTCTCAGCAGATAACCAGCAAAATAATATGAAAAATATGAAATCTTTTAATAAAAATATGAAAAACATGAAATTACGAAAAACAATTATGAAGAAAATATGAATAAAAAAAAATTTTTTCTCCCTTTCCATATGGCCGGTTTATTTTTGTTTTGGAAAATATAGATAACCAAAAATGTTTTTTTTATTTATAAAGAAACGTATTAACAGTTTGAAAAAGTTGAATTAGGCCTGAATGGGGTATCGCCAACAAAAATAAGGCACATATTTTAAAAGTACATTTTCTGTGGATTTCACCTCACCTCTATTTTCATCCAAACTTATTTTGAGAAACAAATGATGCTGCCAAATTTTTGACCGGTATAGTTTTTAAAATAAGTCATTGTTATAAATTTGGGATTATGCAAGAACAATAAAATCTTTAACATTTAGTTCTTTTTGACATTTTAAAAAGTATTTTTTTGTTTTTAAATAAAGGATGGCAAAAACCAAATTTTTTGTAAAAATTTTGACAATGGCTGTTTCTTCCGCAAAAAAAGTTGCTATAAAAATGTTTTAACAAAATTACGGTATTTTAAAAAATCTTCCGTATAATAAAAACTATAAGGTACGAAAAAAATCGGTTATTAAACCGAACCGAACCATTTTTAAGAGCTCAAAAAAAGAACACTGTAAGGTAAAATCAGCAGATCGCCATCTTTATTAATAAGCGAGTATAAAAATAGGACATGCTGTACATTGAGGAAGGAAACAGGCTTAACTATATTTTAAATGAAAAACATAATTTTTAATTTATGTTTGCTTCAACAGTAGTCACTACTGGAGTCAACATTAGCCCCCTCAGTTGATCTTCATTGCAGAAAATATGAAGGTTTTTTTAAATATGAAGTTTTATGAAGCCTGTAAAAAATATAAATATTTTTATAAAATATGAAGGTGCTGAGAGCCCTGTGTATTCAACCGTTTGGTGGTTGTCCCATACACAATAAAGACATAGTCCTAAAATTTCCAGAATTTTGTGGTCTATTTTATTTTAATTATTTCTTTTAGAAAGTGTTGCTGTTCTCGTATCCGCTACCATTGGAGTATTGTATATCCCTATTTTGAATTTTTGAAGCCTCAATTGGCAATACAATTTCTAATGCTCGGTCAAAAGTAATATTTTTTCTATGCAATATTTTTCCGATCCGATAAACTGTGAATAAATTGTGCTCTTAACAATATTTCATTTGTTGCAAGTTACAGACACACTGTGGTCTTTAAATTCAAGTTTTATATAAACATTTTTAATATGTTCCTTTAGAGACGCAACAAAAGTAGAAATCGATTCGTTTGCAAGCAATTTATGTTGTTTGGACACAAATGATTTGGTAGTAATCTAATAAGTTTGTTGTAATTTTTGATGCTTGGTAAATCTGAAGAGGTTAGACTTGATAAAATCTTATATTTACTTCTTAAGCAGTTTATATTTAAATTTAAAATTATTTTCAAGGCGTTCGTAATAGTTACTAAATGATTCTTTGATATCATTTGAATCACTTACTTGTTGGGTTTGTAGGGTTTGGATCAGGTTGGCTAAAGTGGTGTTAATTCGGCCATCTTACTTAAAATAGTGTTTATGTATTTTTTCGTATTCTTTTTAATCGCTCGTCGCCAAATTATTATATTTGAAAACGCGTATTGAACTCTTGTATTGTATTGACATATTTATATTTTTATATAATAACTAAAATCAAATATGATAAAACGTGAAACAACTAAATAACAATATCCAATTCTGCTAAAGCAGTATACAACCATCAATCAGACTTAGGGTTGTGTATTTGACCGGTCACGTGAAAATAAAGGTAAAAATATATTAATCAATATTTGATGTATTCGCAAATATTCCAAACATGCCATTCACAGACAAGAACGGAATTAGCAAAACTCAAACATGCCAAATATGTTTGCTTACTCGCAAACTAGTAAACAAGATGGCCATGTTTGTTTGGGTTTGTCCAGTTAATTTTGTAAACAAAAATCACTTTTCTCTTTCACTATCAAAGCAAGACAACACGGCCGCTGCACAGTAGCTTTGCTGACTGGGCAAACCAAGTGTGGCCGGTAAACGCAAATATTTGCCTTATTTGATTGTTTTGATGTTGATTAAAAACCGACAAGTCGACGGAAACGCGTGTTTGCTGTGCAATATTTAGATAAATAAAGCTCTACACATCGCCGTTTTGGGACAAATAAAGCAAATATATAAATAAGCTACGCCAAGTGAAGTGCCGCCAAGCCATAGTTAAATTTTGACTAATACTCCTATAGTCAAGGTCGAAAATCTAAATCGGTCTACAATTTTATACTACTTATGGGCAGTTCGACCCCGCTGAATCGGAATATTTGGGTTCCCGTCCCCGAAATGTCGACAGGGACTGAGAAACTCCGAACCGAACCTGAATTTTTTAGATTTTGTTTAATTTTTCGAAAACCAACTTTTTAGCACATATTGCAAAAAACCAATTTTTGTGGAGACCAAAATTCGTTATTTTTTTTTAACTAAGGTTTTTTTTGAAAAATATTGTCTTTTTACCTTATCCTATAAAACTGACCCGTTTTTAAGAAAATTTTACAAAAATATTTTGACTCTGAAAGGAAATTTCATTATCCACTATAAAGTTCCGATACTTGTTACTCTGTACTACTTCCTTAATTATGAAGTGTGTCCGGTATGGGTATGAGAACATTTTCTCAGTACCCGAAACAGCTCTAGGATGTTCATAACCTAATGGAATATGTGCGGGTCAAATAAAAACTGATATATTTCACAATGAGGTTCTTTACTCATAATTGGAAAAAAAATAATGTTCTTACTCTAGTAGTAAAGAAATTTCGTTTTACAAGGCTAGCGGATCTGCAGTAGTTCCGAAAATAACTCTTAGATGGCGTTGCCGAATCAGGAAAATGCAGTGTTTTGTGTCGGTAAGAAATGCTAAAAAAAAATTTACGATGTGGTTATGGATCCAAGGAACGTTTTTATGTAAATAGAAACCAAGTTTAGTCCCAGCTTCAACATATTAACAAAAAAAATAGATTTTGTAACATTTCTTTTCTATATAAAACTAGAGAACCTGTTCATTGTTTTAATGATATGAAAAAGGATTAATTAAATCCGAAACGTTATACAAGACACATTAGTTAACTTTGGGTCTGTCTTTACACACACACACTAGAGTTTCAGCACTGATTTGACCATTTGAAATAAAAATAGGGCAAGATCGAGAGGGCACTCTAAAAAATACAACAGAATGTGCTGGCGCATTATCTTGGTAAAGAATTCAGCACTTGAGGAATTCAAGTCGAAATTGGGTGGTTAATTTAACAATTTGTTTGATTTTTTTTTTTAACGTCAACGGCCATCTAGGGCTTGTATTGTTTTGCATTAATCATATGATTAAAAAATATCAAGCAAACGATTTGAATTCTAGCCCCAGAGGGTACTGCAAACCGAAACCTCACTTGTCCATTTGTCCCTAACCACTACAAAGAGGATAAGGGTAGTTACAGGTAAACGCCTAGCTCCACCTAATCCAAACTCCTGGTATTTAAAAGAATCTAAAGACAGACAGAAATCTATGTAAATGTGAGTCTTAAGAAAGCAGAGCTGGATTAAGCATGTACAGGGTGGCCACCTTTTTTTGCAAAGTCAAATATCCTCACTTTTCCCGGTTTTCCGGGCAATTTTTGAAAAATAATAAATGACATTTTAAAAAATTGATTTAAAAATTTTATTGATATTTTACAAGCTATATTTTGAATAATTTGGGAAATATGTCAAAACTACTAATATAGCTAATTGGCCGAATTTTCTACAAAATTCCCCGATTTCTCCCTGAATATCACTGACCGATGAAATTCCCTGCCTTTTCCCGATTTTCCAGAAAATGGCCACCCTGATCTATTTGAAAGATATTATTTGCCCGGAAAATTAAAAAGACGCAAGTAGATGTCAGTTTTGTCGATCTCCCTTGAAATACCCGAGACTCAGCAAAAACATCGAATTTGGGACACCCTGTACAAACCTGGTACATCTGACAGTCCAATTGGTAAGTGAGGTTGCGACTCGCAATATACTCTTGGACAGGAACCAAAATCATTGGCTTGGTATTTTTCAATCATCTGAGCTATGCCCCGATTGGTGAGGATGTAACGGGCGTGAATCAAACCGTACAACATCTCGGCGGCCTGCTCGATTAAGTCCGATTGGTTTGGGTTGTCATCGAGCTCATCATCTGCAAAATAAATAAATATTACATTCTAGAACCTAAAGACTATCAAAAAAGTTTTAAAACATGACCCATAACTTTTAAATACCCTCAAGGAAGGGGATGAGGATACTAGGTCTGAAACACAACACTACTAAACTAGAGAGGCGGCGCAGTTTATTTTGGCGAATTACGCCTAAATTGGGTGCATTTCCCCAACAGTGAGAACGAAAAATTAGAAAAAATAAGTTGAATGGCTTGATGCAGTGAAAAACCTAAGAACCAGCGTTTTTATACTGCGGATTTAACAATAGGTAGAGGTTTCCAAAACTTAATAACGATGTGTTTAGTAGTCTAATTGCTAGGTCACTGACAGGTTTACGGCTTGACTACTTATCACAAAAAGCCTTTTTATATTTTTCTTCATTCTTTAACTTCGCACCCTCTCTAGTTTGGCTCTTCTTTATGAGTATAAACCTTGCATTATTGCATTTTGGTACTTAAAAAATACAACACTACCAACCTCGTTTCTGTAGATATCCCATGAGGTGTTCTGGAAGATTTTATTTATTATGGAAATTAAAAATGTATTTGAAAATTATTATTCAAATTCAAAGCTTACATATGGTACGTTTTTTTTTTGATTTGTTAAATATTTAAACAGGATGATAAACACTGTTTCCATTCATTAATACCTCCCAATTCCCTTTTAGTTTAATCCCAGCCAAAAATAAAACTAAAAATTACGAAATAAAAATAAGTAAAAAAACTTTTAAATTAAACGGCTTTTTGTTAATTATAAGCTGGACCAAAAACTAGAAAATAGCTATGTCACAAATTTGACTTCTAACAAACTAAAATAAAAACGCCAGGCACATAAAAAATTATTTGACGACTGTACAAAAGTTGAAGAACGAGTTGTGCAAAAAAAGTAGTCCCAAGCCCATCAACCACCACGTTTTACTTTTAGTCTCCTAAAGGTCAGGTTTATGTCCTAATAATGCATATTACGTATATTATGTAATAATGGACCTAATTCGTACTTTAGTAATAAAAGCACTTTTTATTCCGCCTTTTAGTTTACAGGTGACAAATCTTAAAGTAACAAATTTATGTGACAGATCAGAGACAAAATGTAAAAAATTGTCATGAAAATTGACATGTCAGGGATAAAATGTAAAAATCGGGATGAAAAGTGACTGAATTGAACACTAAAAATCCAAAAAGAACGCCAAACCTTAAACCTTAAAAAAATACTACAAAAAAAATCATCTCTTGACAAACCCTTCTCCTTGGGATAAAAAGTGAAGCTTTTATCCCTTGGAATATAATATACTATTCTAGTTTTTGAAACAGCTGATAATTTAAAATAAAACTGGTAAACTTAAAAAAAGTTTTTTAATTCCTTTTATTTATGCTACTAACCTGGTTCCAAGTCCAGAATCATGTCAAGAGCTTGTCTATAATGTGGAACCTGCTCATTGAGGCCTGTCAGATTAAATTTATCTTGAATGTAGTCTTCATCCACCTGAAAAATGATGGAAGTGCCACTGCCAAGACAATTTACAAAATGCTTTATCCTAATGCGTTTGCAGTAACAACGCCGTAATTCTTTTTTTTTTATTTTAAAATATTTTGGTATAGAAAATGATTTCTTTTAGATGGGAGACTCTTAATTTTAACTGGCTGTCAAATTATTTTTTAATTAATGTTTGTTTGATCAATTTGACTAATGTGTTTCCCCAGAGGTAAGCAACAAAATTTCGGACTTCCATTATCTTAATTTTTTTTTTAAAACGACGTTTCGGTTAGTAAATACCTCCAACCGTTTTCAAGTGTAAACTAAACAATCTAGTCTATAGGCTACTGCTTATACTACTTGATGTGCAGTCAGTGTTCGTTCGATCGCAGTTCGGTACGGTTTTATTGCATCGTACCTGCGTAATAGTGCTAACGAGGTCAAGTCGAGGTTTGTTTTGTTTATAATAAACCGCGCGCGCGAACAATTGTGTTAAATATCTATAAACAATGTTTATTATAAATAATATATGATGTTTAAAAGCAAAAAAAGTGTACCATCACCAGTGAAGCTTGTTTTAAAAATTAGCGAAAAGCCCAAACAAAATCAAGAAAAAATGGATAATGCCCAATTATTTCAGGATACCCATGCTAGAACACAAAATGAAGAAGTTTTATATAGCGAATGGAAAAAATCCCAAAACGAAAAAAATTCACTTAGTGTACAAGTGGATTATCTCCGAAGTCAACTGGGAAGTATGCAAAAAAAATTTGCAGATTTAGAGACAAAAGTCACTAAAAAAGAAGAGTCTGACATGGACTACATTACTGATGAGGACGATCTAGCAAGAGAAACTGAGTGGATCAGACAAAAAGGAAAAGGTTGGAAAAAACGTCGAATGGATACTTCACTCTCACCACCACAAAAAAGCTCGGGCACTGGAGAGCCCTCCAATGAAACACAAAATGAAGAACCCCCTACTAAGGTTAAAAAAGCTCCATTACCTCCACCGATTATGGTAAATGGCGTAAATAATTTTAATGATATTTATGAAAAGTTAAATATCATACAAGGAGTTAAAATAAAAGTTTTAAATAACGAAAATAAATGTACAAGACGCAGACAGCTATCGGCTGGTTACTAAAATGCTTAATGAAATAAAGCATCAATGGCACTCATACGAAAACAAATAAATAAGGCCAATTATAGTAATAGCGAATAGGCTACACTTCTCATGTGACCCACAAAAAATTGTAGCTGATCTACAAAAAAAAGGTTTTAACGCACTGGAAGCCAGCAACAAACTGAAATGGAGAACAAGACAACCTCTTAACATGTTTATGCTCACATTTAGCCACGATGAAGATATTAACAAAATTCTTAAAATTTCCAGTATCCTTGGGATTGAAGTGGAAATAAAAGCACTAAAAACCTCAAAATTAGTCCCTCAGTGCAAAAGATGTCAATCTTATGGACACACGCAAAAATATTGCGCTAAAGAACCACGTTGCGTAAAATGCACGGGGAAACATCTTACTGTAGAATGCCCCAAACCAAAAGAATCTGAGCCAAAATGCATCCACTGTGGAGGCAAGCATCCTGCTAACTACAGAGGATGCCTTGTTGCTAAAGAAATACAAAAATTGAAAAATAAACCTAAGAAACCGAATCTCACACCAAACGGGAGTACAAATAGACAAACCCAACAGACAAGAAACACAGTCACACAAAACTCTGTGACAAGGACATACAGCCAAGTAGCAGCAACAGCTACTATACCTGATATTAATATCAGTAGTCAAAATACTATGGAACAAACACTACAATTAATTTTGGAGAAATTGAACAAACTTGATGAGCGATTAACTAAACTAGAAAGTAGCGATAACGGAGCTACCAATATGCCTCAAAATGGTCAGTAATCTTAGAATTCTAGCTTGGAATGCCAATGGTCTCTTGCAACATCAGCAAGACTTGCAAGTTATTCTAGACATAGAAAAAATTGACGTCTGTCTTGTGTCAGAAACGCATTTCACTAACCAGTCTCACATTAAATTTAAGGGTTATAAAGTGTATCATACAACTCACCCTAGCAATACTGCACATGGGGGAAGTGCTGTAATAATTAAAGAAAATATATCACACTATGAGGAGATAAGATATAAAACCATACAGATTCAAGCTACATTAGTAAGTGTAAAAATCAAAACATATACTCTAGTAATAAGTGCTGTCTATATACCACCAAGGCACTTACTAAAGAAAAATCAATATCTTAATTTTCTCAGAAAATTAGGAAACCGTTTTATAATTGGAGGTGACTTTAATGCAAAAAAATACCTACTGGGGATCTAGACTGACGAATTCTAAAGGAAAATAACTTTTGCAAGCTATTAGTGAATATCAATGTGAGCCAATATCAACTGGTAAGCCCACATACTATCCAACAGATCCAGGAAAAATTCCAGATCTAATCGATTTTTTTATAGTAAAAAATATATCTTTAAGTTTTGTAGATATAGAAGAAAGTTTTGATTTACACTCAGATCATTCACCTATTATTCTAACTCTTAGTAAAAACATAATAAAGAAAGAAGCAAATATCTCACTAGTTAATAAACTGACTGACTGGATTAGTTTTAAACAAAGTCTGTCAGAAAAAATAAACCTATCAGTACCATTGCAAACGCCAGAACAAATCGATAAAGAAGTTGAATATTTTGTTTACAAATATTCAACAACCAGCTTGGGAAAACAGTCCAAAACCAAAGAGAATTTTTAAGGGAAAAAACTATCCAAAGGAAATTAGAGACCTTATATTGGAAAAAAGGAAACTAAGAAGAAAGTGGCAGCAAAGCCGCGATTCTCGGGACAAAACAAATCTCAACAACATGACACAGCGCATTAGGCGAGAAATTCTAGTAATAAAAAATGAATCTATTAACCATTTTCTTAATGAACTTACAGAAGATAAAAATACCGACTATTCCTTTTGGAAAGCAACCAAAGATTTTAAAAGACCAATTATCCAAATTCCACCCATACGAAAATCTAACAACCAGTGGGCAAGGAGTAACAAAGAAAAAGCAGATATTTTTGCAAGTCATTTAGAAAAAACATTTCAACCCACGAAACACCGGATGAAAACTTTCAATTAAATGAACCCCATCAAATCGAAGACCATATTAAGCTTACATCACCAAAAGAAATATTAACAGAAATCAAAAACATTAATTCGAAAAAAGCCCCAGGGTATGATCTTATTAACGGGGTAGTCATAAAACAACTCCCCAGAAAAGCTTAAAACTATGCCACCTAATTAATGCGTCCTTTAGGCTTAGGTATGTACCTAAACTGTGGAAAGTTGCAGAAGTAATCATGAACCCAAAACCGGGAAAACCACTCCATGACGTGTCATCTTACAGGCCAATATCTTTGCTGCCCATTATATCCAAGCTCTATGAGAAATTATTGCTTAAAAGAATAAAACCCATCATAGAAAGACAAGAAATTATTCCATCTCATCAATTTGGTTTTCGAGACAAGCATTCCACAATAGATCAAGTACATAGAATTACTAATATAATAGAAAAAGCACTAGAAGAGGGAAAGTTTGTTCTGCAGTTTTTCTAGATGTAGCACAAGCATTTGACAAAGTGTGGAATGAAGGCCTTACTTTTAAACTAAAACGGTTTCTGCCAAAACAATATTCGGATATTTTGGAATCATACATATCTGATAGACATTTTAGAGTAAAACAGGAAGACTCATACTCAAATTTAAGAGAAATTCAAGCAGGCGTGCCCCAGGGTAGCGTACTAGGCCCTTATCTATACTTATTATTCACTTGCGATATTCCAAAGCCAGAAAATTGTCACTTAGCAACATTTGCAGATGATACTGGTTTATTGACGGTAGAAAAATCTATTGCAAAATGCATAGAAAAACTTCAGGATGCAGTCACCGAAGTTCACAGTTGGACCACAAAGTGGCGAATAAAATTAAATGAAACCAAATCAATTCATGTTGATTTTACAAACAAAAATATAAATCACATACAAATAACAATTAACAACATTCCCGTACCATATTCAAATCAGGCAAAATATCTCGGTATAACACTTGATGCTAAATTGCGCTGGAAAGCACATGTTAAGAAAAAAAAAAAGAAGAACTTGAGATAAGGTATAGAAAAATGAACTGGCTAATTGGAAGGAAGTCCAATTTAACAATTCATAATAAGTTACTGCTTTATAGACAAATACTGAAACCAGTATGGACATATGGTATTCAACTATGGGGTTGTGCTAAAGAGAGTAACATTCTAGTTTTACAGAGATTTCAAAATAAAGTATTAAGAAATATTGTGAATGCACCTTGGTACGTTCGAAATAGTGACCTTCATCGAGATCTAAAAATCGAAACTGTAGCAGAGACTATAAAAAAGTACGCAAAAAGCCATGAAGATAGACTTCATCGGCATGTGAATGTGGAAGCAATTCAGCTTCTAGACAATACTATGCTAGTTCGAAGACTAAAAAGAGTGAAGCCGTGTGAGCTAGTAAACTAAGTGAATTATATAAAACAAAATAATGCTACAAACATAACACAATTGTGAGTTACAGACTAAACAAAGCGGGGAGAACAGTTGAGTGAACCCTAAGTTTAAATCTGACTTTTCTAGTAAATTAAGTTAAAACAAAATTGCTAATTAGTCTTACTGATTAGATTGTAATACAATAAACACAGTGTGTTTGACAAAAAAAAAAGGTGTGACCTGTCCCCTTTTTAATAATAAGACGCCTGTTTTCCTTAAGGAGTGGTTTCGATATGTTTGGTACCTATGTCCGTGCTTGGTTGAATGAAAACTCATTTATTATGTATTATAAACGCAGCTTCAATAAACTTTCGTTTTCGCCAATGCGACCCCTTATGCAAAACTTTAGCTTCTGACTACTGAATCTTGTGATCATGCATGATGCAACATATGAATTTATTGTGCGAGAAACAGAAAGAGATAAAAGCAAAAATGACAACCTCAGATATTATAATTAAAGAATACTCTGAAAAGGCATAAAAAATGACACTATTGCGAAATCGAAACACCAATATGGTGGGAACTTTGAGATTTTATGAAAAGGAGATCGTTTCATATGAGACTTAAGAGGAAAATTGCCGATTGTGAAAAAAGTAAAGAGGTGAGAAAGAAACAAAATCAAGGATAGTATTAATTATAATAACGAGAAGAATCCAACTCTGGGCGAGAACACAAGAGACAAAGGCAATTTTAACACTAATACTAATAATAACAAGTGTGATAATTATAACAACAAAACAATAATAGTAACAGTAGTAAAAAACAAAATCAGAAAATTCTCTTATTAACAGACGAGTATGGCAAATATCTATTTCCACACGTTGAAAAGTTGTTCTCCCCGGATTATTATGTTCAGGTTATTTGTAAAACTATGGCAAGGTTTAAATACGTTATAACTGGACAAAAAACTGGATTCACCAATAATGATTATGTGATAGTGTTGGCAGGGTTAAATGATAACGATATCAATCTTAATGATATTACATTATTATCAAATATGTACTTTTATACAAATCTCATTATTCGCAAAATTCCGGCAAAGTATGAAGTCAATTCCGTATAAAAACATTGCATATTTTATTTAAAAAATCATTAATATATTCACTCATTTAAGGCAGTATGCAAGTAATATAAACTTTTTAGATTTATTTGATAAATTCAGATATCCTGACTGCATATTTCTTAAGAAAAAGGGTCTTGCAAAAATGGCGTGTTTCATTAAACATTGTGATATTAATTTTCAATCTTTCTCATTTACATATCTAAAACAGATTGAGGTTCAACCGCTAGCTTGTGCTTATGGTATTACTTGTATCGACCATGTGCCGGTAGTAGAAATTGATATGACATCAGAAAACTATTTGTTTAATAATAGTAACAGTAAAAGTACCAATAATATTTAAGACTTCTAATACAGAATTGACTGTGCCTCATAAACAAATAAAATAAGATAATTGCAAAAAATAAAGCTGATGGAGAAGGCACATCTAAGGACTCGAATATTTTTTATCTTTGACACTCCCACGCGAAGGGAGGAGTACAAAAAAAACATAAAGCTGTCAGTTATGCTCCAGAATATAAGATTTCTTAGATATAATGTGGATGATTTGGTTTTGTTTTTGAAGTCTCATAAATTCCCCGATGTAGTCATGGTAACTTAATACTGGCTGCACCCGGAGAAAAGTTTTCGTTTGCCGGATTATCAAACAGTTTCAATAACTGTCGAAAAAATTTACTCCATGGAGGAACTCTAATCTTGTTTAAGCATCTTGTTGACTTTGTCAGTATTGACAAATTTGACAATCTTTGGACGGGAGAAACCTTTAAGATCTCGTTGTCGTTTTGTAAAAAATATAACCTTTGATGATTGTCTATATCACTCTTCACCTCCCAACATGAAGGAATTCTTAAATAATCTGGACTCTTTGCTTTTTGAGATTCCAGCAAATGTCAAAGTGATTTTGGCTGGTGACTTCAACATTGATTTGGACAAGCCGTGCGAAAACAACACAATTATGTTAAAACATTTTCTAGAAGCATATGGCCTGATACATGTTGAGTCGTCCACCAGAATTACTGATTCCACGGCTACAACATTTAGATTACGTCTGTTCTAATCTTCATAATGTTTGTTAACTGTATTAGGGATATCAGAATTTTCGGTTATATTATCAGAGGTTTCGGTTTTTCGGTTAACCGGTTATTTTTGCACTCATTTTAACGGCCCGGTTATAACCGATAGAAAACACCGGGTATTCCGGCTAACCGGTTGTTTAAAAAAAAAGTCATTATAATTAAAAGCACCGATTAATCAGGTTAAACCAATTTTCGGTTACTTTTTTTAGTTTTTTTTAATAATAAAAGAACAATTAATTTATAACGATGAATAACATAAAAATGTTAATAAAAGCAATTTTTAATTGCTTAGGTTTAATGTTTTTTCGGTCGATTCCTAATTTACAACGATGAATAACATACAAATGTTAATAAAAGCAATTTTTAATTGCTTATGTTTAATGTTTTTTTCGGTCGATTCCTTCCATTTGATCTTCCTTCGCTGAAAGCGAATCTTTCCTTTTCTTGTGCAGGACACAGAACCGTGTATACCGGATACCGGTACGGTCAGTATCTTAAGGAAAATAGTAATGAGGTGCGTAATCGAAAATCGAATACGAATGTCGAGTTCTGTTTTCGAGTATTTACTAAATAATTATATCATTTATATGGCGAAATCACCGGTTTTTAGCTCACACATATATTTTTTAACGGTTATTGGGTATATAGTGTAAAACCGGTTATAACCGAAGCCAAAAAATAACTGCAATAATAACCGGTTAACTGATGGGCAAAAACCGGATTTCCGGTTTAACCATCGGTTGACATGCCTACACTGTATGCATCACAAACAAATTTAAAAATACACTGTATGTATCACAAACAAATTTAAAAATTTGTGTCAGGCTATAAATTGGAAGGGAAAAGTGTCCCCAAGCAAACCAATGGGATCCAGGACCCAAGTGTAAAACGAGACAGTAACTCCATGCATGGTAAATAAACAAATTCTTACATATCTAGAAAATCTTGTAAGCCATAAGGCTCCAAATTAACCAAAAGCTTTTTCACACTATTTGTACTTTTTTGTTTTATACTGTTAGGTAACTTATTGTAAAATTTTATACACATGTAATAAAGACTTTTTTCGGTGAGTACCAATGTATGTCTTGGAAAACTAAGGTGCTGGGTTCTAGTTTGATATTCATGATAATCGCCTAAGCCAATTTTATAAACATGTAATAAAGACTGTTTTCGGTGAGTACCAATGTATGTCTTGGAAAACTAAGGTGCTGGGTTCTAGTTTGATATTCATGATAATCGCCTAAGCCAATAAAATGATCTTTGTTTTTAAATACAAACATTAGACATTCATAGATGTAAATGCCATAGACAGTCAGTAGATTTTGTGCTTTGAAGACTCCTCTGCAACTATCATTGTATTTCATTTTATTCATTACTCAAATAATTATTTTTTGTTGTACAAAGACTTGCTGGCTGGATGTCAGAGTTAGCACCCCAGAACACTATTCCATATCTTATTAAGGACTCAAAATTGACAAAATATACAATTTTAACAGATAGAGCGTTCATATACTTACTCACTGTTTTGATTCCAAAACTAATACTACTGAGCTTTGAGCATAATTGCTCAATATGATGCCTAAGAATTTTGTCTTATGTACAAGAGGCATATCCGATTGTAATATGTTTATGCTCAGGAGTGGCAATTCTCTGTTGTTTAGTTCTCAAAAAAACAGTATTGGTTTTGTCTTTATTAAGTATAAGTTTATTGCTGGAAAACCATTTGTTTACTTTCTCAAAGCAAATTGATCCAGATTCAGAGAGCTCTGCAAGGTCTTTTCCTTGAGTGACGATGTTTGTGTCATCCACAAAGTTTACATTGAGACATTCTAGGTTGTTCAGACTGGCTAGATCGTTTAGAAAGATGATAAATAAGAAAGGCCCTAAAATACTCCCTTGTGGAATCCCAAACCTGTTTATTTCAATTTTAGATTTAGCAACTTCATACTCTTTTTTGATTTGTACTTTTTGGTGTCTATCAATAAGATATGATGTAATCTAATATAAAACATTTCCACGTATGCCATATTTGCTAAGTTTGTGCAAAAGTAGTAAATGATCCAGGGAGTCATAGGCTTTGGAAAGATAAAGGAACATTCCTAGTTCTATATTTTTTTTCCAGGTGTTTTGAAATTGCTTGAGTAAATTAGAATATTGCTGTCACTGTAGATCTGTTTTTTAAGTTACCATTTGCGTGTTACAAAACAAGTCACATTTATGCATAAATTGCATAGTGCAAAAAAATAGTTTTTTGCTCATAGGTAGTTCGAATAGTTTAAAAAAACTCAGCAATATGCTAATTGGGCGATAGTTTTCAAGCAAACATGGGTCGCCTTTTTTGAATATGGACTTAAATAATTTTTAAGTTCTCTGGAAATATTCAATTTTTCAAAGAGTTGTTTAAAATATGGCAGATGATATCTTTGACAGCTGGTACGCTGAGTTTGACTATTGTTGCAGGAATATCATCTTCACCACAGATCAGTTTATTTTTAAGTTCTTTTAACAGATCTACTATAATGAATTCTTCTGATTTTTTTGTAGATTAGAAATAATATTTACTAAATATTTGGTGAAATCATTGGCTAATTTAGGAAGTTCTCCTTGGAATTTAAAACTATCAGATTTACTTTTGGATCTTATTTCGTCAGATATTGTCCACATACATTTCATCTTGTCCGATTTTCTCAATCTATTTTCATAGGTCTTATTACGTTCTTTGGCAAGGAGTACATCATATTCTTTTTTGACTTCTTTGTATGTTTCTTTGTATGTGTTATGCTTTAGCGATAGTGTGAGTAGTATATCTAGTGAGTTTTTACACTACTCTATCTCTTCTGATTGATAGAACTATGGGTTGCCTTTTTGATTAATTTTCTTGTAAGGAAAATTGTTATTATATTGTTGACATTATGCGATGGAATCATGCTCACATCATTCCAGTTTTGTTTTTTTTTTAAATCCAGTACAAATTGGCTCTTATTTTTTTCGGTAAATAACCTTTAAGTATAAAGTTATTGTTTGTTTCCTTTTATATACTAAACATTGCCTTCTGTCCTAGATGATCAAGACATGTGAGTATTACTGACATCAGATTTTACATCAAAATTGTTGCTTATAGGTTTAGTTGCTTTAAAAATTGTTGGGGTAATATTAAATAAGCTCATCAAATTTAAGAGTTCTCTTTTAGCATTTAGATCTCGCCCCTCGTCTAGCAATGTCACTATGTTTAAGTCTCCTGCCAAAAGCAAAGCACTTCTTTGTCAACGATATTGTTTAGCAAATATTCTAATTTATTGAAAAATATGAGCTTATCTCCACTCGGAGGTCTATATAACCAGCAAACTGTTATTTGTTCTTTGTTTAATATCACCTTAGCTGCTGCGCATCCGAAATGATTTTTGACCGTTAACTTATTGAGTTTTTTTTACCTATATATATATATATATATATATATATATATATAGCTGTACCACCAAATCTTTTGTATTATGCTAGCTTACAATGTTTTATATTTATTTGTTTTAATCTATCCAATGTTCTGTTAAACATAGAATTTGACAATCTGGATTATCCTCAATAACCTTTTGCAGGATTAAACTCACTAATTGGAAACTAATTTTCTTCGCATTATTCACCAATGTTGAGTATTTGTTGGGTCTGACCTCGTGTTATCCAGAAAATGTTTTCCTTTAACAAAATTAAAGCGACTATAGGCAACACCTTTGGCCCAAAGGTCCGCCTTATAGACCATGGCTGTGTTCCAGCTTAACGTCTATCATGAAAATTTTTGTGTTGGTGTTGGTATCCTCATTCTTTGGGATGCATTCTTTAACACTAATACCATCAGTATATTTATCTTCGCATGTCTTCTGTAACGGTTTGCTTTACTCTTGATACAAAAAGCCAAATCTTTTTGTCCTGATTGACTTTTTGTTGGCTGGATTGGAAATCAGACTCATTTTCTTCATTGGTACCCAATTTTTTATTACTTTTTTTTGTTTTATTTATTTTTTCTTCGGAGCCGTCGGGCTGCATTGGAGATTTTTTTCATGTTTTACTCCTGTGCTGTACTTCCCAGTTGCGATTTTCGAAAATATGTTTGCTGTTACCTTCCATGTTATCCTTTTCAATGTTGATAATATCATTCATTGTTTGGAGTTGTTGCCTTTCCAGAATCTCACGATAACTGGGGATAGGCTCCTGGTGGGTCTTATTTGTTCCGTTGCTGTGGAAGTTTTGTGTTGTACGTTTAGGATCTTCTCTAACTGTTTAGGCATTTCACTGAGATGGGTTAAGCCCGGTTGAACCAAAAACGAAAGACAGTGGCTAACCTTGGGTTTAAGAATATCCTCGACTAATCTCTGCGCTGTTTGAACTATCTCAAAAAGTAGGTTTTTTTCATATTTAAATAGTTATGACGCTGCTTTTTTACTTTTTGGATAGGGTTTACACCGAGAAAAACAAAGGGGAAGCGGTCGCAGCGGTGTTCTGTGATGATCTGTCGAATACTTTGGATTGCGTCGACCATGCGTCCTGGTTTAGGTCTTAGTTGAGTAACCGTAGCCAATCAGTCCATGTTTCAGGCACGCGTTCCGCCTCTTTGAGTGTTAATTATAGTGTACCACAGGGAACCTCTTCTCTTTTTGATTTATATTAATGATCTTGTTAATCTAGACATATTGGTACAATTCACCTTATTCGCTGATGATACATCAGTTTTGTGGCATCAAGATCTTACTAAAATCAAGAAGTGGTGTGATGCTAATCGTCTTTGTTTTAATGTTGGTAAGTCTAATATTGTCATAAAATAGTTTAAAATTTAATAAACCACTATAAAAACGTAGCAATAATCAATATTGCTGAGTATGCACAAATTTCGTCTATAAAAGCCGATGCTGGACAATAGACCGGATCACTCTTACCATTGAAATACGTGGTCCCTACTAACCACACCCAGTACACCACTGAAATACGTGGTCCGTACTAAACATACCTAAGTAAAACCCACTATGGTGGTTACGCTTTATGGCCCATAAGGCCGACTCTCTGCGGCCTATAAGGTTCCTTATGGCCCCTAGGTCAACTCTCTCCAACCAGCATCCCCCCTTATTACATTATTTAATTTGGCATTCTATTCTTGTTAACCTATTTTATGTATATACAATACACGTATAAATGTGGATTCTTTATACTTAATTTTCATACTCCCCTACATCCCTCATTCACAAGGGCACTAAATAACAAACCTTGTGATATATATGGTAGAGATGCCACTTGTCACAAATATAGTTGTGACAATATTCTTGGCTTCAAGTGTAACATGCAGAACATATTTTTGGGGGACAATATGTTAGTCAGTGTCTAAGTTTTTGGGAATACATATTGATCATCTTCGAATACATTATTGCTTCGATTAACATATATTTCATTTAAGTAAGAAACTTTTATGTGGGTGCTTTGCAGTTAGGTGTGTAAGACAGGAGTTTAGGGCAGAAATAGCTAGGATTGTTAACTTTTCTCTTTTTGAGTCACACATAAGATATGGGGTTCCCTTTTGGGGTACAGAAAGTCAGCAGTTGCACCAGAGAAAATTTTGTCGGCCATATTTTAAAAGCTTAAAAATACTCTAACATCCATTTTTATTCTGGAGATGACTAGCTTAGTTTTTAAAAATTGGGCCAGTATTATAGGTGTAAGTTGATCATGTGACCAGACAGAGTTCTGAGCCCTTCGTGACAATATCCCTCTACCAATACCAAAAAGCAATTTAGCGAAAAAATCATTGATCATTTACCATCAGAAATTAGATGTTCTACTTCAGTCAAACGGTTTCGGAGATAGCTAAAACATATTTTGATAGACACTCCATTTTATACACTCACTGAATTTTATACAAAAAAGTTTGCTTAACAATCTCAATCTTTTATATTTAAACTTTGATATTTTACCTAATATTTTAATTTTATTGTCTTGATTTTATTTTGTTCTGTTCTTTTTTTTTAATAAGCTTGTTGTTTATTGTTTAACATACCTATTTTTACTGTTTACTATTTTAATGTTGTTCCTAATTATATGTTTACGTTCTGGTTTAGCAAATTACTAATTAGGTAGGTAATAGTTTTAAAAAAAACAAAATCATGAATAGAAGGTAATTTGATTTAGAAAGATGTCTTATTTTAATATAAATGCAAAATAATAGATAAATAATATAATAATCAATATACAGATAAAAAAAATTGCATATTTTGGAAATTATATAAACATATATAAACTTGAAAATATCTTAAATTTTTAAAACAAAAACAAAGTTATTTCAAATTTGCAACAAAAATTTACCCCAAAAATTACATCTAAATCTATATCAAATTTTGCTAAATTAATGGAATTAAAGTAATTTTAAAAAAAGTTTAGAATTATTTTTAAACTTTTAAAAAATATTTCCCAAATCACGTTTTTTTGTCAATAATTTGAAAAATCTGTTCTATGCTCTGCCTGGTTGTAAATTAATAATTAAGGGTTGACCCAGCATTTAAGTGTAAAAAACTTTTGGTAAGCAAAGTCATCAAACTTTTAATAATTTACAAAACGAAATTTTCCAACTCGATGATTTTCACCATAAAGTGTATTTTTCGCACTTGGCGTCTCTCTTCCGCGTCGTTTGTGCAACGGCTGCCGCGTGCGAAAACATTGCAAAGATAAGGTAAATACCCATAACTAATATATTATTCTGAAAGTAACACCCTCCTTGTTATGCTAGGTATTATTTACAGCCTTTTTGCAACTATTTGGTATATTCCTTGCCATATGCAGTTACACTTTTGTGACCTTGACATGAAATAAACATATTTCGTCACCAGAAATATATTAAAAAGTAAATATGTCATCTTGGTATAAAATTAACGGTAAAACAGTTATTGTCTCTGGATAAAAAGATGCTGACTGTTGTTTTGCCCGCAGTAAGAAAAACGATAACTGCAATGGACTGTATATATTTTAATTAATGAAAGCGCGAACAAACATAAATATTGTTACGGGTTCACAACGACAAATTAAAACTCGCAATTGTTGAAAACGATACGTCAATTTATTTCGACAAATTATGTACAAAAACACGCACTTAAACTTAGTAATAACTTGCTAATAATTCACTACTATAATCGGTCTATTAACTTCGTGTTAATCTCACGACCACTACTAGCACGCTATCTGTGACTGACTGCCTGGTGCGCGACCCCGGCCCTATATCTAGGATCGTCCATCTCTCTCGAACTTTCCGGCAGCCTTCGACGTCCGGAAAGTTCCCGCACTACCGCGACCGCAAGCCACAGACAACGCAACTAAAACCTAGACTAAGAATACAACCTTAAGATAAATCGACCTAATACTACACTAAACCTAAATAAATTCCAATTATAAAATTTAAATAACTTAAATTTGTAACACTATCCTCCTCTTCAGGTTTGATCGTCTCGATCAACATTTCCCAGGTAAGGTTTTAGTCTGTCTAGATGAACAACTTTCATCTTGGACTTCGGGCTTCTCTGGATTCGGTAGACTACATCATTAATTCTCTTAACAACTTTATAAGGTCCTTCCCATGGTGGTGTCAACTTAGGTGATCTTCCTTTCTTGCGTTGAGGATTGTATAGCCAGACTTGATCATTCTCTTTGAACCCTGAAGAGTTTGCTTTCAGGTCATATCTCGCTTTCATGCGGTCACTGGCTATTTCTATTCGCTCTCTAACCACTTCATGGATATCGTGCAGCTTTTGCCTTAAACGTTCGACATAGTCATTAACCTCTAAGTGTGCTTCTTCAGGTGAACCAAACATGATATCACATGGTAAACGCAGTTCTCTACCAAACAGGATACTAGATGGAGTAGCTCCTGTCGTATTGTGAATGGCAGTTCTATAGGCCATCAAAAACTATATATATTGGTCCCAATCTGTTTGGTGCTCATCAACAACTTTGCAAAGATGTTCCTCTATTGTTTTATTAAATCTTTCAACCATGCCATCTGACTGCGGATGCAAAGCAGTAGTCCGTGTTTTATGTATTCCTAAAAGGTCACAGAGATTCTGGAAGAGCTTTGATTCAAAGTTTCTTCCTTGATCTGAATGTAGTTCCAAAGGAATGCCAAATCGGCTGAAAACATCATTTACCAGAACTTCTGCAACTGTAGCGGCCTCTTGGTTAGGCAAAGCAAAAACTTCTGGCCATTTGCTAAAATAATCCATGACAACAAGGATGTATTTGTTGCCCTTTTTAGTTTCTGGAAATGGTCCGGCCACATCAATAGCAATGCGTTCGAATGGCAGACCTACGTTATATTGTTTCATTTGACCTCTGGACCTTGTTTTGGGACCTTGGCTGGCTGCACAAGTCGAACATCGGCGGCACCAGTTTTTCACATCTTGAAAGTAATTGACCCAATAAAATCGGTTTCGAATTTTGTCCATGGTTTTATTTATGCCTAGGTGCGCGCCTGATTTTCCACCATGGCATTCGGCCATTATATTGTCTACCATGCTCCTAGGAACCACTACTTGATTAATCACAGTAAGGCCATCGGCACTTTCCCAGGCACGTTTAAGGATGTTTTCTTCTACTATCAGTGAATCCCATTGTGCCCACAGTGATTTGAATATCACCCCTTGGTTTGCGATATCTTGCCATGATGGTCGTGGCTTGTTCTCTTCTTTCAATCGCAAGATAGGTCCTACATCTTTCTCGTTAAGTTGTGTGGTTCTAATCGAAGCCGACATCCATTCTTCATCTGGTTCTAACTTTATCTGGCGCACGTAGGTAATTCCTTCTTTCTGGTCAATTTTCCTGCAATGTTTACAATCCTCGGGGCAAGGTCTTCTGGACAATGCATCTGCATTATTATGCACCCTTCCTGCTCGGTGCTTAATTTGATAATGGTATTGTTGTAGCTTTTCTATCCATCTCGCGACTTGCCCCTCAGGTTGTTTCATTTTCATGAGCCACTGTAACGCAGCATGATCCGTTCTAATCTAACTCTTGTCCGTAGAGATATTTGTGAAAGTGATCTACGGATTTAACTATGGCTAGGAGCTCCTTTCTAGTAACACAATAATTTCTCTCTGGTTTGGATAGCTTCTTGCTGAAAAATTCGATGACCCGTTCTTCTCCATCTTGTACTTGGGAGAGTACTGCTCCTATGCCATCGTTGCTCGCATCAGTATCTAATATGAATTTTCCTTTTGGAATGGGATATGCAAGAATCGGACTAGAACATAATGCTGCTTTTAGTCTTCTAAATGCTTGGTCACATTCGGTATTCCATTTGTAAGAAGCTTTATCTTCTGTAAGTCTATGTAACGGAGACGCTATTTTGGCGAATCCTTCTACAAATCGTCTGTAGTAAAAGCTTCTTAATTCATGTTTGTCCCGAGGTTGAGGCCATTCTTTTATTGCTTGTAACTTCTTTTCGTCGGTATGGATGCCTTCTCGGGAAACGACGTGACCCAGGAACTCAACTTTTTCTTGGAACAGAAAACATTTCTTTGAGTTCAATTTAAGATTTGCGTTCCTGATTCTTGAGAATACTTCTCGTAAATTATCTAGATGATCTTGAAATGATTTCCCCATTACTATGACATCATCTAAATAGACTAGGCAGGTTTTCCAAGTAAGGCCTCGTAGAACGACTTCCATTAGTCTTTCAAATGTAGCTGGGGCATTGCACAGGCCAAATGGCATCACATTAAACTGATAAAGTCCACTTCCAGCAGAGAATGCAGTCTTCTCTTTATCTCTTTCAAAGATTCCTACTTGCCAATACCCACTTTTCAGGTCAAGAGTAGAAAACCAATATGATCCTGCCAACGTTGTTAATGTGTCGTCTATTCTTGGCAGTGGGTAACTATCTTTCTTGGTCACATCGTTAAGTTTCCTGTAGTCGACACAAAATCTAGTACTTCCATCCTTTTTAGTGACCAACACCACAGGAGATGACCAAGGACTTGATGACTCTTCAATAACACCATCGCTGAGCATTTTATTAATGAGATTGTGAACTTCTTCTTGCTTGGCCATTGGTAGTCTTCTTGGGGGTTGTCTTATCGGTTGGGCATCGCCAGTGTTGATAGCATGTTGAATAAGGTTTGTGCGTCCCGAACTACTCCTAGTTTCGAAGATATTACTTTGTTCTTCTATAAACTCTCTCGCTTTACTAAATTCTTCTGGAGTGAGATGTTGCCAAGTTGACTCAAATTGCTGAAGTACCTCCATTGGTAACTTGCTTGTATCCTCGGAAGTTGGCTCTTCACATCTTGTTACTTTCTGTACTGGTTCAAATAATGCTACCACCTCCCCCTTATTAATTTTGACACTATTTGGGAAAATATTGGCGACTCTAATCGGGATGTCTTTATCGGTTTTAACTAGTGATTTTGCAACGAGGTAGGTGTTGGGTGTGTTTTGTTGGCTTATGAGTCCGACGCAGCTTGATGTTTTACTTTCCAGCCTCCCAAAAATTATGGTCTCACTGTTACCGACTAGTCTTGTTGTGCATACTGCCACCACCTTTATTGGTTCTTTATTGATGTGACTATTTGACAAAATAAACTCTTCGTTCCCAAATCTTAGGGTATTAAGTTTATTATCAAACGCAAATCCATGTTTACTTATCAGGTCCATTCCCAAAATAAATTCGTCTTCTATGTCTGCAACTAATACCGAGTGGCGAATCTTCAACCTCCCCAGCTGTAGGTCTATGTCTGTCTGCCCCAACACGTCGGCGGATTCTCCAGTCACAGTCTTAAGTGTTATTTTCTTTTCTGTTGGTTGAATTTTATATCTCGTTGCAATTTTGAACTTAAGCAATGATATGGCAGCACCAGTGTCTACTGTTATATTAACTTTTCTTCCATTAATAAGTCCGTCGATGTTAAGACTGTCAGCAGTATGTTTTAAGCTCTTGATAGAGTAAATTTTGGGGGCTAAATTCCCATTAGCCAACACCCGCCCCTCTGCGTTGACTAGTTTTAGTTTTCCTGATCTCTTCTTCGGTACTCTGTCCCAGTAGATGGTGAGCGAGACCTCATTTGGACACGACAATCGCGTTGAATATGCCCTGTACGTCCGCATCTGAAACACTTTACATTTGGAGGGGATCGTCTGCTTTCTTTCAAAGAATCAATCTTCTCTATCAGTGACTGAAACAGTTGGTTTAGCGTTTTTAAGTTGACCTCCTCTCCAGTGCTCATTTCTTCTCCCTCCTGAATTGAAACAGCTCTTACTTTTGGGCTGGACATATTATTTGATGATTCAATTTCAAGGGCTCGAATCAACACTTCACTGCTGTTTTGGAAGCGTTCTCGACGAAGTAACTTTGCTAAGTCCGTGTCTCGCAAGCCGTTAATAAAGCGATCTACCGTAAAGGGATCTCTGTAATTTTCTGGCATTTCTGGGTAAGCCAAGTACATCAGCCTCCTGATATCCGCTTCATACTCTTGTAATGACTCCCCTGTTCTTTGTTGGCGAATATTTAATTCTGACCAATGCAAATTTCGTAAATGTTCATCTCCATATCTTCTTTCTAAAGCTGCCACTAAAGCATTGTAACTCTGTTTTTGTTCCGCTGGAATAGACCGTAAAAGTCCAAGAGCAGGTTCTCGTAGAGCTACTAACAAAGCTCTAGCTTTTTCGTCATCGTTCCAACTATTTGCAGCGGCGGCAGCTTCAAATTGTTGTTTGTAGGTAGACCAGGAAGACGTACCATCAAAATTTGGAGGCTTAATGTTTTGGTTGGAATTCACAACACATCCCTGAGCTTTCATTTTGTTGTGTTCTTTTTGGAGCTGTATAAGCTGTTTTGACACGTCCTGGAATTTTTCTTCCATGGTTTGAAAAACTTCTTCTCTAACATTCTGTAGTTTGGTTTCCACTTTTTCTTCTACATTCTGCATTCTATGAGTTATGTCTTCCTTAAGGTCTTCGGTTGCTGTCTTGAACTCCTCTCTCAGCTGTTCAGAGTTGCTCTTTATTTGATCGAAGTTTTCTTGAATGCCATCTAATCTTTGCTGAAATGTCTGTTTCATGTCGTTCTGGTTTTGTTCCATGGTCTGCTTCATGTCGTCCATGGTGTGTTTCATATCGCCCTGGTTTTGTTCAATGGTCTGTTTCATGTCGTTCTGGTTTTGAGCCATTTGAGCTGCTAGAGCCTGCATCATTTTAGTTAAATCTTCCATCTTGGCCGATCCTTGTCTAGTAAGCATCAACTTCCTGATAAATCACTTAAAACGTCTATTTTAGGGCTATAAAGCGAATGTCGAAGACGGTTTTTCAATATCTCTTCCAATTCTTAAATAGAACCTAATGGAATGTTCTGGAATATACTGGTAGATGCTACTCTTTCTGCTACTAGGCAAATGTAGAAGTCACTTTTTGATTATCTCTTTTGGTTCTCGAATAGACCGTCGTAGAATGTTATGGAATATTCTAGAAATAATTTCTAATTCTTACTTTTAAAATAACTAAGCTACTGTCGAAGTCGGTATTTGTATATCTCTTCTAGTTTTTGAATAGAACGTCGTAGAATGTTATGGAATCTTCTAGAAATTCTTTCTAATTCTTACTTTTGAAATAACTAAACTAATGTCGAAATCAGTATTTGTATATCTCTTCTAGTTTTTGAATAGAACGTCGTAGAATGTTATGGAATCTTCTAGAAATTCTTTCTAATTCTTACTTTTGAAATAACTAAACTAATGTCGAAATCGGTATTTGTATATATCTTCTAGTTTTTGAATAGAACGTCGTAGAATGTTATGGAATCTTCTAGAAATTCTTTTTAGTTCTTACTTTTGAAATTACTAAGCTAATGTCGAAGTCTCTTTTTGGATATTTCTTCTGGTTTTCGAATAGAGCGTCGTAGAAAGTGATGGAATGTTCTAGAAATTCTTTCTGATTCTTACTTTTAAAATTACTAATCTAATGTCGAAGTCGGTATTTGTATATCTCTTCTAGTTTTTGAATAAAACGTCGTAGAATGCTATAGAATATTCTAGAAAATCTCTCTAATTATCAATTTTTGGACTGTAAAGTTAATGTCGAAGTCGGTTCTTAAATATCTCTTTTAGTTTTTGAATAAAACAATATCGAACTTCTTCGAATATTCTAGAAAAATCACTTACTGTTTTTCTGTCCAATTGTCCTATCCGGTGGTAATATGTAAGGGTAGTCTTTGCACTATTCAGTTCCGAATATTCTGGAAAAATCACTTACTGTTCTTCTTTTTAATTGTCCTAGCCGGTGGTACTGTGTAAGGATAGTCTTTGCACTATTTATTTCTTTTAATCCCACTTCTGACACCAATTGTTACGGGTTCACAACGACAAATTAAAACTCGCAATTGTTGAAAACGATACGTCAATTTATTTCGACAAATTATGTACAAAAACACGCACTTAAACTTAGTAATAACTTGCTAATAATTCACTACTATAATCGGTCTATTAACTTCGTGTTAATCTCACGACCACTACTAGCACGCTATCTGTGACTGACTGCCTGGTGCGCGACCCCGGCCCTATATATAGGATCGTCCATCTCTCTCGAACTTTCCGGCAGCCTTCGACGTCCGGAAAGTTCCCGCACTACCGCGACCGCAAGCCACAGACAACGCAACTAAAACCTAGACTAAGAATACAACCTTAAGATAAATCGACCTAATACTACACTAAACCTAAATAAATTCCAATTATAAAATTGAAATAACTTAAATTTGTAACAATATATTGATATGAAATTACGAAATAATTAAAAGGTCCATAGGTTAATTGTGGGTACCACACAACGGAAATCAGAGACAAAGCACTCACCAGTTTGCAGCCAATTTCTCCACTTCCAAGGGGCCCCTATCTGGATCTAATGATGTCACCACGTAGCTGAAGGGCTGAAGTTTCTAGTTCTGTGCTTCAGTACACCAAAATCGAGCACTTTCAAGTGTAGAAATTTGAAATAGTTGGAGAAAGTAAATTAACACGCCATTTCTCGAGGCGGTCGAAAAAGGATCTCACTGATTCTTGGTGCGCATGTCCAAAATGCGCGAAAATGCACTCTGTCCGTCATTCAATTGTGTGGTTTTAAAATTTACAAACACCGCGAAATTTAGCGGGAGCTAACATAACTGCCCTCCAAAACACACAATTTTAGAATATCAGCCGGACAGATATAGATAAAAAAAAATATCGACCGATAAATATAAATGAATGAAAAACAGATAAGTAGCGTAAGTTTATTTAGAGATAACGAAAACCCGAAAAAGTCAAAACAAACAAACAAAATTAAAATAAAATAAAAAATAATAAAGAATTACCTATTGTAATAATTGACTTCAATAGGTAGAAAAAATTAAAATTACTTTTAATTCGGCAAGAGGCACAGTTTTACAACTGGCCGCTTGTAAACACCGGTAACCGTTTGTACCGTCGCAACACGCACCTGACCGTCTCCGCCGGGATGCAGTTCGATGACCCGACCGACCGGCCATTTCAAAGGTGATTGGATGTGATCACTTGTTATGATAACCAAATCATTTAATTTGATATTTGGGGACGAATCAGCCCACTTGTGTCGCTGTTGTAGCGTATGCAAATACTCTATAGAATACCGTTTCCAAAAATCATTATGTAGTTTTTGGATTAGTTGCCATCTCGAGAGCCGATTTAGGGGAACCTCGGACAAATCTGACTCCGGAATTTCTGAATTAAGGGGTTCAAGGGTCAAAAAATGCCCAGGGGTAACAGGTTGAAGATCATGTGAATCTGAAGAGGCAGGAGATAAAGGGCGACTATTAAGTACGGCTTCTATGCGACATGTAAGGGTGGACATTTCCATGATGGACAACTTCTGGTCGCCGACTACTCGAACAAAGTGAGTTTTAAAACTTTTGACGCCAGCTTCTGCCAGGCCATTGAAATGTGGACTGAGAGGAGGTCCCAGATGCCAACGAATAGAAAGTCTGGTGGCCGCACTTCTTGCGTAATCAAGTAATTGGTTACGAAACCCTATAAAATTACTGCCTTGATCTGACCAGCATTGCGTCACGCTTCCACGTCTGGAAATTAATCGATAGAATGCACCTACGAACCCTTCGGTGGACAGTTCCATGGTTAATTCCAAATGCACGCAATGTGTGGCCGTACAGACAAACACACAGACATACGATTTGAAAGCTTTACAACCACGGTAACGATGAGGAATCACAAAGAAAGGTCCACAAAAGTCGATAGCTACACTCGAAAAAGGTTTAAGTTGATTGATTCGATAAGCGGGAAGTGAATTCATTATGGGCGGTCTATAGGGTTTAGGGTTGATTCTAAAACATTGCAAACACTTGGATATGGTTCTTTGAATTGCCCGTCTGGCAGATAATATCCAAAATTGCTGTAAAAGCAGATTATGTAATGTTTTAAACCCAGGATGAAGGTATTGTCGATGAGTGGACTCGATAAGAAGAGTAGTTAAACGATGGTTACTCGAAAGTAAGACGGGGTGTTTTGCAGAATAAGACAAAAGGTCAGATTTTTGTAATCTGCCACCGACTAAAAAGCTCCGAAAAACAAGAACCTTGAACGCGTTTGATAAGAAGGTATAACGCACTTTGCATCTCACCGGTGGTAGGAAAAACAATATTTTCAAAAATAATTTTTTGGTCCGGTGGCTTAGTGGGTATTTGATAGGAATGGTTTTGAAAAAGGTTAACTATTCGAAGGACATAACAAATGATACGTTGAATTTTTGATATAGATGAATATTTGATAAGAAGCTGATCTAAGAAGTTGACATCAATTATCGCATTGCAACAGACCTTTGGCTTTTCCTCCAGATTAATATCTCCGAAATCAATCGGCATTTTTGATTTAAGAAAATCGGGCCATTCGTTTTCGGGAGACCACAAAAACGACGGTGCGTTCCACCACATGTCATGTGACGTGAGCTGTGAAGGGGTGGCCCCTCGTGACGCAATATCGGCTGCATTTAAAGCAGAAGGAATGTAGCGCCACGAGTTTGAGGGAATGATTTCTTGGATTCTACTGACTCGATTTCCAACAAAGGTTTGCCAGCGATTAGGAGGGGATAAAAGCCAGTGCAATACGACTTGCGAATCGCAGAAAGTAACGATATTTGTAAAAGTTATTTTTTCTTCATAGCTAGATAAAACGAAGTCAATTAATTCGCTTAAAAGAAATGCGCCTAGGAGTTCTAGCCTAGCCAAACTTTGTGACTTTATAGGCGCGACCCTAGATTTTGCAGATATGAGAGAAACAGATATATTATTTTCCTCTTCTACACGAAAATATACGACGCCTGCGTAGCCTCGAATTGAAGCGTCACAGAAGCCGATGATTTGACAGGTATTGGTTTTTGACAGTTTGATTTGTCGGGGTAATTGAAAATTGGAAAGAAGCGGGAATTCAGAACGAAGTTTGTTCCAAGAGTCGATGATAGAAGAATCTGGTCCTTCGTTCCAGCCTATTTTTGATATCCACAACTGTTGCAAAATAAATTTGGCTTGTAGCAACAAGGGACAAAGAAAACCTAAGGGATCGAAGATTGTTCCTATGATAGATAAAATAGAACGTTTGGTTGGGGGTTTGTCCTTCATTCGGCATTGATAAGAAAAAATGTCGTTTTTTGGATGCCATTGAAGTCCTAAAACTTTGATAAAGTGGGGTTGCTCCTTGTCGAAAGAGAGAACCATTTGACGATCGGAGTCTGGCAATGTTGCCAATAACTCAGGACAATTGCTTGGCCATTTTCTAAGTTCAAATCCTCCCGACTTCAACAAATCATTGAGTTCTGTTTGAAGGGAGAGAGCTTCAGAAAGCGAAGGGCTAGTTCCCAAGATATCGTCGATATAGATTGACGTTTTTAGAACAGTACTAGCCATAGGAAAACGTTCCTTTTCTCTCTCTGCCAGCTCATTTAATGTACGCATGGCTAGAAAAGGTGAGCATGTCATGCCAAAAGTGACAGTAGAAAGTTCCCACACTGAAAGTGGGTCCTGTAGAGAAAACCTCCACAATATCCTTTGATAAGGACGGTGATAAGGATTGATAAGGACTTGACGGAACATCTGTTTGATATCAGCAATGTAGGCAATAGGATTAAGACGAAACGTAAGGAGTAAAGAAGCAATATCTTTTTGAAGTTTCGGTCCCGATAACAACGTGTCATTGAGACTAATATTTTTTGGGGTGACTGCCGAACAATCCCAGACTACCCTTAATTTTGTACTTAAGCTTTCCGGCTTTAGTACGCAATGATGTGCTAAAAAACATGATACGTCGACTTTTGGTTGACTAGATAAAACTAAACTCATATGATTAGAATCGATATAATCTTGCATGAAACTTGAATAGGCAGTGTACAGATCAGGATTTTTGAGTAATCTATTTTCTAGAAGTAAAAATCTACGATAAGCTTGCGGATAAGTATTTCCTAGGTCAGGGTTTATTTTATCTTTAAACGGAAGATCTACCATGAATCTACCGCTCGGTTGCCGTACTACACTCGCAGTAAAAATTGATTCTGCTTGTTTTTCTTCCTTTGATAAGATTTGTTTTTTAGGCAAATGTTCGATTTCCCAAAACCTAGGTAGAATGACCTCTAAAGGAGGTGAATGACTCCCTTGCAGCCCTTCCACTGCGACCACTAGTGGGTCTATTGTGGCTCACTTTTGAGTGGTTTCTCACCACTGTATGCCTAATCCTCCAAAAAGGTTAGCTATCAGTTTGGGTGAGACACTGTTCAGATCTTCTGAATCAATCTGAGGTTTACCGAAAGTGTTTTGACGTAAACGTGCAATAGCCGGACATTTGCACAGTATATGTCTAACTGTTTCATCATCCTCCATACAGAGTCTACATTCGGTCTCTTCTGTTATTCCCATTCTGTGCATGGGTACTCTTAGTCGGCAGTGACCCGTAAAAAGTCCTGTCACTATACGGATCTCATGTCTGGTAAGTCCAATGATATTTCTGGCTCTCTTCTGACAAGGTCCTTTAATGAACTCTTTAGAGTGAGCCAGTTCTGGTATATTCATCCAGTAATGTTGGAAGCTGTCCTCCATCCATCCCAATATGGTTAATTTAGCAGCATTGTATGATATGCCCAGGGCTGGTTCGGGGCCGAAAAATTCGGCAGATGCCACTTCCCTCGCTGCCTGGTCCGCGGCCTCATGCCAAAAGTGACAGTATAAAGTTCCCACACTGAAAGTGGGTCCTGTAGAGAAAACCTCCACAATATCCTTTGATAAGGACGGTGATAAGGATTGATAAGGACTTGACGGAACATCTGTTTGATATCAGCAATGTAGGCAATAGGATTAAGACGAAACGTAAGGAGTAAAGAAGCAATATCTTTTTGAAGTTTCGGTCCCGATAACAACGTGTCATTGAGACTAATATTTTTTGGGGTGACTGCCGAACAATCCCAGACTACCCTTAATTTTGTACTTAAGCTTTCCGGCTTTAGTACGCAATGATGTGCTAAAAAACATGATACGTCGACTTTTGGTTGACTAGATAAAACTAAACTCATATGATTAGAATCGATATAATCTTGCATGAAACTTGAATAGGCAGTGTACAGATCAGGATTTTTGAGTAATCTATTTTCTAGAAGTAAAAATCTACGATAAGCTTGCGGATAAGTATTTCCTAGGTCAGGGTTTATTTTATCTTTAAACGGAAGATCTACCATGAATCTACCGCTCGGTTGCCGTACTACACTCGCAGTAAAAATTGATTCTGCTTGTTTTTCTTCCTTTGATAAGATTTGTTTTTTAGGCAAATGTTCGATTTCCCAAAACCTAGGGAGAATGACCTCTAAAGGAGGTGAATGACTCCCTTGCAGCCCTTCCACTGCGACCACTAGTGGGTCTATTGTGGCTCACTTTTGAGTGGTTTCTCACCACTGTATGCCTAATCCTCCAAAAAGGTTAGCTATCAGTTTGGGTGAGACACTGTTCAGATCTTCTGAATCAATCTGAGGTTTACCGAAAGTGTTTTGACGTAAACGTGCAATAGCCGGACATTTGCACAGTATATGTCTAACTGTTTCATCACCCTCCATACAGAGTCTACATTCGGTCTCTTCTGTTATTCCCATTCTGTGCATGGGTACTCTTAGTCGGCAGTGACCCGTAAAAAGTCCTGTCACTATACGGATCTCATGTCTGGTAAGTCCAATGATATTTCTGGCTCTCTTCTGACAAGGTCCTTTAATGAACTCTTTAGAGTGAGCCAGTTCTGGTATATTCATCCAGTAATGTTGGAAGCTGTCCTCCATCCATCCCAATATGGTTAATTTAGCAGCATTGTATGATATGCCCAGGGCTGGTTCGGGGCCGAAAAATTCGGCAGATGCCACTTCCCTCGCTGCCTGGTCCGCGGCCTCATGCCAAAAGTGACAGTATAAAGTTCCCACACTGAAAGTGGGTCCTGTAGAGAAAACCTCCACAATATCCTTTGATAAGGACGGTGATAAGGATTGATAAGGACTTGACGGAACATCTGTTTGATATCAGCAATGTAGGCAATAGGATTAAGACGAAACGTAAGGAGTAAAGAAGCAATATCTTTTTGAAGTTTCGGTCCCGATAACAACGTGTCATTGAGACTAATATTTTTTGGGGTGACTGCCGAACAATCCCAGACTACCCTTAATTTTGTACTTAAGCTTTCCGGCTTTAGTACGCAATGATGTGCTAAAAAACATGATACGTCGACTTTTGGTTGACTAGATAAAACTAAACTCATATGATTAGAATCGATATAATCTTGCATGAAACTTGAATAGGCAGTGTACAGATCAGGATTTTTGAGTAATCTATTTTCTAGAAGTAAAAATCTACGATAAGCTTGCGGATAAGTATTTCCTAGGTCAGGGTTTATTTTATCCTTAAACGGAAGATCTACCATGAATCTACCGCTCGGTTGCCGTACTACACTCGCAGTAAAAATTGATTCTGCTTGTTTTTCTTCCTTTGATAAGATTTGTTTTTTAGGCAAATGTTCGATTTCCCAAAACCTAGGGAGAATGACCTCTAAAGGAGGTGAATGACTCGTTAAAAAACAACTAGTTCGTTCCGTAAGACTACCTTCTTCGTCAACTTGTCCCATGACGACCCAGCCAAAGATAGATTCAAGGGCTGAAGGTTGCCCTATTTGTCCAAGAACCCTGCCCTCCTTGAATATCTGTGCGAATAGCTCGCAACCAATAACTAGGTCCACAGGTCTAGATTTGAAATAAGATGGGTCGGCAAGTTTAAGGTTTTCCAAGTGTTTCCACTGATTATCGTTCAAAGTGAATGTAGGCATATTGGAACATAATTGTGGAACGACAATTGCTTCGAAATTAAGTAAAGGAGTGACCTGTCCTTGTGGCTTAATGTGACATTGAACGAGCCCTTTGGAAGTAAAAGAAGACATCTGATTTAATCCGAATATTTCAGTATGTAACTTCGCCTAGGAAGATTAAGACGCTGAATACACTTTTCATTGATGAATCCTGTCTGTGATCCAGAATCAAGCAGTGCCCTTACAGGTTGAAAATTTCCGCAACCGTCCATAACATCTATTATGGCGGTGCATAAAAGAAAGGTACCTGAAGGTCCTGAGGTATTTAATGACACATGAAGATTATTGACAGGTGGTGTGTGAATGACAGGACTAGTATCTTGGCTTCCAGACTCTTGATTAGTTTCTAAGATATGAGTTAAAGTGTGGTGCCTTTTACTATTGCAAGTCCGGCATGAATATTTTGATTTGCACGTATCTACCCCATGCAAGGGATGAAAACACGCTAGACATAATTTTTTCTGCTTGACGAAAGATAGGCGATCGATAGGTGAGAGATCAAGAAATGTTTGACATTTCGAAAGCACGTGACCTTGATTACACCGGAAACATTTTATTCCCGTACTTGAATTAGTTGAGGTGCCAGCCAGTCCTATAAAAGACGAATTGGATGATTTATAGGTAGGCTTTTGCCCAAACTGATTTTGCATAGAATTTGAATTTTGATAGGTAGGCTTTTGCCCAAACTGATTTTGCATAGAATTTGATTTTTGATAGGTAGGTACGTTTTTGGGTGCTGTTGATTGAGGAAGTGATTCCAAAACTTTACATCTTTTTTCTATAAATTGAAAAAGTGACTGAAAAGTGGGAATTTCGGTATTAGTATTGGCGTGACTCATTTCGAAATTTGAACGCGTCGGAATATCCAATTTTTCTAACAAAATGAAAAAAATAATAAAGTCCCAACGTCAAAGCTAAGTGATTTTAAAATTTCTAGGGATTCAGAAAAGGTGTCAATTAAATTACGCAATGCTTTAGCTGACTCGTTTTTTAATGTGGAGTTCACAATTGTGCTTAAAGCATCATTTGCGAGGTCTCGCTTGTTTTGATATCTATTGACTAATTTGTCGTAAGCAATTTTATAATTTTGATCAGATAAGCTAATCCCTGATATCAATTTTAAAGGCTCATCCTTGAGATATGAAAATAAATATTGAAGTTTTCGGACGTTGATGATTGATGATTCATATATGAGTGGGCCTTGCAGCCCTTCCACTGCGACCACTAGTGGGTCTATTGTGGCTCACTTTTGAGTGGTTTCTCACCACTGTATGCCTAATCCTCCAAAAAGGTTAGCTATCAGTTTGGGTGAGACACTGTTCAGATCTTCTGAATCAATCTGAGGTTTACCGAAAGTGTTTTGACGTAAACGTGCAATAGCCGGACATTCGCACAGTATATGTCTAACTGTTTCATCATCCTCCATACAGAGTCTACATTCGGTCTCTTCTGTTATTCCCATTCTGTGCATGGGTACTCTTAGTCGGCAGTGACCCGTAAAAAGTCCTGTCACTATACGGATCTCATGTCTGGTAAGTCCAATGATATTTCTGGCTCTCTTCTGACAAGGTCCTTTAATGAACTCTTTAGAGTGAGCCAGTTCTGGTATATTCATCCAGTAATGTTGGAAGCTGTCCTCCATCCATCCCAATATGGTTAATTTAGCAGCATTGTATGATATGCCCAGGGCTGGGTCGGGGCCGAAAAATTCGGCAGATGCCACTTCCCTCGCTGCCTGGTCCGCGGCCTCATTTCCCTCGTGCCCAGAATGCCCTGGTATCCATACTAATGACACCTTATTAGCGCTACCAAGCGTATTCAGCGAGTCTCTGCAGTTCCTCCAAAATATTTACGAGCTTCTGAAAGGATCGCATCCTGCGTTTTAAACTCCTCGTCGTCCGAGTCGTCTATCAACATAATGACATCATTATGTGCCAACATGCATTTATCGAAAGTTTCGTCCAAATCGGAATACCTCACTTCAAACTCGTTTCTCGCTTTTTCGTCTGTTGTCGCGGTCTGTGAAAACACATAACACTCGGTCATCGCAGATAAGAAACCCTTGCGTTTTTGCACGGCTTTTTTGACAGACATGATTTTACCTTTGAAATGACGAAATTGTCGGTAAATATACAATTAACGCTAAATTAATGCTTCTGAAATAGAAAAATGACGAATTGTCGAAAATATGCACTAATTTATCGCAATTGATGAAAATTGTTTTAAATATCGAAATGATATGGAACACATCTAATCACAGAAATGTCGGTAAATATACAATTAACGCTAAATTAATGCTTCTGAAATAGAAAAAATTACGAATTGTCGAAAATATGTACTAATTTATCGCAATTGATGAAAATTGTTTTAAATATCGAAATGATATGGAACACACCTAACACACTGACATGTGCTTGTTTGTTTTGATTGCTTCGATTTGTTTACTGAATGACCACGGTACGTTACCATAGCAGCGGACCGAAAAACAGGTGAACTGCGCCGCTACCGAAGGTCGAGCGAAAATCTCTCTCGTTTCAATACGATTGGCAAAATTCAAGTTGATCTCGGCGTGAAAATGGCCGACTTATTAATACCGTCGTATGGAGTAAATTATAAATAATTCGGTCGAAGGAACACTTATGTTTTGCCCGCAGTAAGAAAAACGATAACTGCAATGGACTGTATAAATTTTAATTAATGAAAGCGCGAACAAACATAAATATATTGATATGAAATTACGAAATAATTAAAAGGTCCATAGGTTAATTGTGGGTACGACACAACGGAAATCAGAGACAAAGCACTCACCAGTTTGCAGCCAATTTCTCCACTTCCAAGGGGCCCCTATCTGGATCTAATGATGTCACCACGTAGCTGAAGGGCTGAAGTTTCTAGTTCTGTGCTTCAGTACACCAAAATCGAGCACTTTCAAGTGTAGAAATTTGAAATAGTTGGAGAAAGTAAATTAACACGCCATTTCTCGAGGCGGTCGAAAAAGGATCTCACTGATTCTTGGTGCGCATGTCCAAAAAGCGCGAAAATGCACTCTGTCCGTCATTCAATTGTGTGGTTTTAAAATTTACAAACACCGCGAAATTTAGCGGGAGCTAACAACTGTAGGTTGGCAAAAATATGCACAAATAAAAATAACTTAAACACATGCCATTTTTTAGATTTTTGTTTGCTCTGAGGATGCATATAATAAATAAAGAGGTTGAAAATGTCACAAAAGTGTAACTGCCTATGGCAAGGAGTATATCAATATCCACAAACTATCCTTTATTAAAAACATTCATCTAGTTTTCTTACTATACTGCTATACTTACCTTGTCACCTGCCGCAGACCAATTATATTTTATAATAATAAAAATATAAAATTCTGAATCAATTTTTATTTTATTAGTACATGTTAAAAGTAAAAATTTAAAGGCAAATATGTCAAAAACTAATCAATTGGAAATTTTTACACTTACGCCCTCAGAAGGGTGCATGCTACAAAAATTTTGCCTTCTCCCAAACAAAATTGACATATCCTAGGCTTTTTCCAAATTCCATTAATAAATACTTGACATGACCCCTGGAACGTTTTTGCCAGGCCATCCAGTATAAGTTGTAATAGGTGTCAAATTTTAATTTTATTTAATTGCTTGGACTATAAATTCAAAGAATTTTCATTAATATAGGTAGTATTTCTCAAAATATGAGACTATCTATCCAATAAGTTTAAAATGGGTTCTTGTTAATTTTATACAAAAATTGCTTATAATAGGGGAGGCCGTGTAGATTTTGGGAACTTATTTTCTTAGTCAGCAAACATCGACAAAACTGTTCCTTCTAACTTAAAATTCGAAAACTCGAGGTTGATATAGATGATTTAACTGCGAAAAAAAAATGATATGTTATCCACAATTAAAACACTGACTGCTGATAATGAAATATTCGTAAATAAATATAAAGAATCTCAACAGGAACTATTTTATATGAAAAGCTCTTCACCAGAAATTATTATCAAGGACAGTGCAACAAAAGATGTGAATAATGCAAGTACCCAATGTAATCTTAGTCTCTCCACAGAACAAAAGCAAGAATCTAGACAACTGCTCAAAGCTCAGAAAAACTCGGGAAAAATTATTATTATTGGAGATAGCACTATTGCTGATATGCAAAACATTCTGCAAAAGCAAGAGGCTCTGGAAAAATACAATGTAATCTCAATAGTGAAACACAATGCATGTTTGGAGCACATTGTGGAAGATCTTCAAAACCTTACAAAGGATTTCAACCAAATGGACTATGTTGTCATTAGCGGGGGACTAAGAAATGCCCTATTGGGAGGCAAGGTAGGGGAAGCAGTGTTTCAGTGTTTGTCACAAATAGGTAGAAAAACAAACTTAATCATTTTATCATTACCTTTGTGGAAAAATAGAATAGTACTAAACAAACTTATTGATCAGATTAGCATTAAACTTTATACATTTGTTCAGAATATAAGTAAAGACAGCAAATTTATTAATATTAACTCTTTCTTAAATTCGTCATCCTACTTCTTTCATCCACGTGACCTGGTGTTCAAGTATACCGCAAAAAAAGCAATTGCAGATAAAATAACTAAAAATATATCAAACACTTTTTTAGACTAACAGAAACCAGCGAAACCATACATACTACTACTACTAAGAATAGTTCTATAATCACAACAAAAACCAGTATAATATCACTATTTTTACTTAACATCCAGTCATCTCGGGATAAGATGGATGAGTTACTTATACTACTAAATGAATTAAAAGAAATGCCAAAATTTGTATTGCTAACAGAGCACTGGCTGAAAGGGGAAGAGGTGTGTTTCATTCCTGAGTACAGAATTTTATCAAGTTTCTGCAGAAAAATGGATACGGTGGTACGATGATACTCGTTCGCGAGTCCTTCTTGAGTGACCATGATGTTGTGGACCTGGATACGTACAACTATTTAATTAAAGAAAACGAGTTCGAATTCTCCATCATAAACATAAAACAATTAATATTTTTATAATCTGTGTATACAGACCACCTTCAGGAAAACCTATGTATTTTCTGGAATCCTTGGAGTTACTTTTGTCAAGTTTCCCATGGTCATTAAGGCTAATCCTCGCTGGTGATTTAAATATAGACTTCGACGATATTAATTCTAAGGACACAAAATCATTGGTTATCTACTCTCGTGTTTTAATCTCGAGGTATTCGTGAACGAGCCAACACGGATAACTGGTCATTCATCAAAAACTATTGATTACATTTGTAGCAATATTGAACAAAGTGATCTAAGTTGTGACGTAATTCCCTCTGGGATTTCTGATCATGAGGCTCTTACGGCGGAATTAGTACTACAACACGAAAAGCAGAAAAAAGTTTTAAAAAAAGGTAGGATTTTTAATACGAGAAACCTTGATACATTTAGATATTTAGCGGGTACGATTAACTGGGAAACTATCGAAAGCTCAGCCAATTCTATACATTGTTTTCAAGAAACCGTTATGATTTTATTTAACATAAGTTATCCACTAAGAAAACTCAAAATTAAACCGAAAAAAATGGTGGATTACAAAAGGTATTAGAACTTCGGGTAAAAATCTTAGATCTCTACATACAATACGAAAGTTTGTGAAGTCTGACTGGTTTCATAATTATTATAATATCTATCAAAAAATTTATAAAAAAGTAATACGCGCAGCGAAAAAAAATTACTATCATGCAAGGATCAACAAGGCAGCCAACTCTCACAGAGAATACTGGAAAATTATTAATGAATTGAGAGGAAAACCAGATAAGACCACAAATAAACTAAATATTACATCCTCAGAATTAAATCGCTTTTACTGTACAATCGCCGGTAAATTAACAAGTAACCTAAAAGCAAATAAAGACCCTTTAAGCTTTCTGCCACCTTTGACACCTACAAATAATTTTGAACTTTCTCCTACAAATATATCAGAATTTAAAAAAATCTTCAGTACTATAAAAAAACAAAATTCCTCAGGTGTTGATAACCTGTCACTGAAGATATTCAAAAATTTACCAGAAGATGCTCTTATGACACTTGTTAATTGTATCAACGATTCTTTTATGGCAGGCAAATTTCCAGACTGTTTAAAGTTGGCTGTTGTTGTCCCAATATTTAAAAGTGGCGATGATCAGGATCCGTCAAACTACCGTCCAATTTCGTTGTTAACAACACTTTCGAAAATCATAGAGAAAATAGTAAAAATCAGATTGGTTGAATATCTTCACAGCAGAGATATTATAACCCCGGAACAATTTGGTTTTCAGGAAAAAAAGGGAACACAGGACGCCATTTTCTCGTTTTCAGAAAAACTTTTCTTCAGTCTTAATGATGGCGAAAAAGCGGCAGCAGTGTTTTGTGATTTTTCCAAAGCGTTTGATTGCGTTAATCACACTGCTTCGCAAAATGAGTCATTATGGTATTAGGGGAACAGAGTTCAAATGGTTTGAGTCATATCTGACAGAAAGAAGTCAGTTTACAAGAATAGCATATGATGAGGACTCTACAACCTTGAGACTTGAACATGGCGTCCCCCAAGGGTCAGTTCTTGGACCTGTTCTCTTTTTGCTTTATGTAAACGACCTGGCCTAATTGTCAATATTTGTAATCTTTGCAGATGATACCACCATACTTTGGAAACACAAGAATCAAGATACATTAGCAAATATAATAGAGCAGGATTTGGGAAAGGTTAAAGAATGGTGAGATTGCTCTGTATTTAACATCAAAAAAATGCTGTCTTGATGAAATTAAACTCAACAATAATGTCCTACCAGAGAAAGATGTTGTAAAATTTCTGGGACTCCATATAGACACAAAACTTAAATTTGACAGTCACATTGACATACTAAATAGAAAACTTGCAAGGGGCTGTTACGTGGTAAAAACGGTTGCAAAGGAGTTGGGAATGGTTTCGGCAAAAACTGCTTACCATGCTCTTGTGGAATCCCACATCCGCTATGGCATCTCTTTCTGGGGTTATTCAACGCAGAGATCAATCCAGTCTGTTTTTATTTTACAAAAAAGAGCAGTAAGATATCTGTGCCAGGTGAAATGCAGGGATAGTTGCAAACCACTGTTCATTAAGCATGAAATTTTAACAGTCCCGTGCATTTTCATACTGGAAACGTCCTGTTTAATATTCAAAAAATTCCAAAACTTTGAAAGAGAATTGCATTATAATTTAAGACAAAACAACCTGCCTTTATTTACGAGAGTGTCAAAATCTTTAATAAACTACCTTCAGCAATAAAAAATACAAATGACTATTCTGCTTTTCGTACTAACCTAAAAAAGTTCCTCTTAGTCAAGGCATACTACAGCCTCCAACAATTTTATTCGTAGCTAGTTTACTTTATTTTATTTTTATTTATTTTTATTTTAAACTTACACACTTTTATAAAAATATACACATTTTTTTTTCTTCAGCTGTTTCTAACTATTCATATTTATATATTATTACTATTGTTATTTTTCTTTACATAATTTTTTTTTGATTTTTGTTTTTTTTGTGTTTTTATTTTACTTTGTTTTAATTTGTTGACTTAAATTTTGTTTGTTGTTTAATTTTGTCTCAATTTGTAACATTTTTGTCCTAATTTTATTGAGTTTAAATTTTGTAGTGTTTTACATATTTTGCTGTGTTCATGTTTCTAGTTTGTTTTATATTTAGATAATGATCCTCTTTTTTTATTATTTTTTTTTTTAAATTTGTCACAGCATTGCATTGCATTAGGAATTAGTTTTAAGTGAATTAAATAAAAATTTTGCCTTGTCAATGATTTTTGTTAAAATTTGGACAATAAAGCTTATTTTGAATTGAATTGAATTGAATAATTCTAAGCAAAATTTGTTATTTGAATAGGGGGGTTTTCTGGTGGGCTTATGTGCAAAATGCAAAAAAAAAAATATAAATTTGAGGAAGTTTTTTCTTAGTATTGAATATATGTTTATCCGTAAAAGCTATACTTAAACTAAGTATAAAAAATAGTATGTATAGGAAATATCTATGGCAAAATTGTGAAAAAATTAAATATTCAATTTTTGACACTTTTTCCAGAGATATTTCCCATATTTAGAGATAAGTCATACTATTTTTTTACTTAGCTTAAGTATAGCTTTCACTAATAAAAACAACACTTTTTTGCAAAAAAATCTCTTAAGTTAGTCTAATTTGGCTTAGGGTGAGTTAATGTAAGTTAATTTAATTTAAATGTAATTTATGAGGCCGAACTGAACCAACCTTAAGAAAATAAGTTCCAAAAAATTTCAGGGCCTCCCCTAGTATTATTTGTTGGAATGAAAACCAAAAATATCTGAAATAACTCAAAAACACTAAATTATGCAGCTTTAAAAGTTTACTATCTTCAATTTTTTTATGACAGTCATCACCAGTATGCAGTTTTACTTCTAGGATGTTCATTGTCATCTTTATCACTACATGTAAAACAGCCAAATCCTCTTAACTAGAATCACCTCCTATTTCTGAATTGGAGTCATATTCCAAGTAAAAATTTGGATCTTGAATAAGTAAGTATTGTCAGTCACTTGACAATTTAAATGGAACTGAAATTGTTCCTAAAAAGGCAATTAGATATTTAGGAATAATGATTCGAGAGAATATGTCATTTGGAGAGCATGTTAAAAGAATAATACAAAAAGCATCAGAAAAAACCACCAATATCAATATATTAATGACAAATAAGAAGGGACCATCAACTGCAAAAAGAAAGCTGCTCTATGGTGTAATACAATCCACCTTGCTATATGGTACACCCATTTGGGGAGAAGTGGTAAAAAGAGACAAATACAAAAACATCCTAATTAAAGTGCAAAGGAAAGTGATACTAAGAGTAGCAAATGCCTACCACACTGTATCAAATAAAGCCCTACAGGTCATAGCAGGAACACTGCCTATTGACCTTGTAATAGAAGATTATTTTTAGAAAGAAACGGCAACACAGAAGTACACAAAGAGAGTGCTAAAAAGGTTACACTTGAAAAATGGCAAGAAAGGTGGGAAAAAGATACCGGAAAAGCTGTTTGGACAAAGAGACTAATACCAAATATAAAACAAAGGATGGGATGTAAACATGGATATGTCAATTATCAAATAATGCAGATTTTAACAAATCATGGGTGCTTTAAAGTATACACAAAACGCATATGAAAAACAATAAGCAATAGATGTATGTATTGCCCAAAGTTTAGAGAAAAACGAAACATTATGCTAGAAGCCTTACATATAGACCAAGGAAATGTACTACCAGAACAAATCATAAATGAGATGCTAAAAAACAAAGATAATTGGAAGGTAGGTAACCAATTTATCAAAGAAATAATGGATAATAAAAAAGTAAAGATGAACACTCAGAACAAACAATAAAACTAGAGTAAAATAGAAATTGTTTGATACCAAACAGCTTGATAGTATTGAAGTATTGCTAGAGGTCTACAAAAGAAGTTTTAGTCAGTAATGACAGTAAAGGAGCACAAACAAAATAAAGTAACAATTAGATGATATGCACGAACTCCTAATCGCCAGAGCGGAAGGGAGATGTAGTGACTACACAGAAAGACTGCTGTGCCACCTGATGTAATGTTTAGAAAAAGGTTCCGGGGGCACATGCATTTCAAAGGAACCACTTGTTTTCAGTGCTTGCATTGACTACGCCCTTAACAAAAAAAAAATCACTTGACTAGTTTAACATACCCTTTTGAGACAACCTTCTTAAAATCTGTGTCCATAGCAAGCACTACTTTCTGGTTAATAGCCACTACTAATTCAAATCACACACACCCTGCACAGTGGAATGTTTTAAAGATCTAGATGGACAACCCTTAAGCAACATTAACACTCTTTAATGCTTGATTTTGTTTGCTTTAAAATAACATAAAATCTTGAAAAACATTTAGTATTTGCAATATTACCTACCTCTTATATAGGGTGATTCAGGATTTAATGATTTTAATATTTGTACCTATACTGTATGTTTTTAACAAAATTGTTTCAACAAATTTTATAACAATAAAGTAATGGTTTATGTTCTAGTTTTTGCAAGAAGGAATCTAGAGAAAAAATGTTTAGCACTATCTTGCCTATTTTTTTATCCTAAATAACAATGCTAGATCTGCCTAAGGTATCAACACCTGGCAACCAGGGAACTTTTTGGTTTTGTTTTTTATGAAAATATTGTAAAAAATGTGCAAAAAATTGTGTTTTTTTATTTTATTTTATTTTTTTATTTTGCCATTTACATAGTTTACATGGTATATCTTATAGTATGCAAGTACTAATAGTAAAAAAAAATAGGTTAACATTAAGTAGGTATTCATTACTTAATTTTAAAACAGTTACATATATGTAAAATATAGTGAAATGCTACAATAATTCTTGTAATTGAACATTGGCAATCACCCATCTATCACCATATATTATTTATTTATCAAATTAATCAATAAATATTTATTTTGTTATTAGTCAGTGATTACTTTGATTAATACTTAGGTCATATTTAAAGTTTAGTTGAGTTAAAAATATATATACTGGTTCTTGTCAACTTTAGAGACACAAAAACTAAACATTTTTCAATCGCGATTTCACTTGCAAACACTAATTAAGATATTTTTAAGCATATTTAGATGCGGATAATATCAAAAAACACAATTTTTTTATTAGGTTTTGCTAAAATCTAAACTATACGGAAAATCGTGTGCAAAAATTTGTATTTAATTTTGTTTACATTAAAGGTGACATTACCCTGGAATAAATTTTTGGTTGGAAAAAAGAAAAACAAAAATTGTGCGTCGTTGCCAAACTGCTCATGAACGCGTCCTAAATCTAACAACACAAATTGGTGAAAGATATTAATTTCGGTTCAGTTGGGTTTGGAATTGTTGGATTAGCTCGGGTTTGCTTAGGTTAGGTTTCATTACAATAAATTATGTTTGATCCGGTTAGGTTAGGTTTCATTACAATAAATTATGTTTGATCCGGTAAGGTTAGGTTAGGTTTCATTACAATAAATTAGTTTGTCTAACGAACTGTCACGATCAGCTGTTTTTCGATCCAAGATGGTTGCCATAGGACAAACAAAGCGTTTTCCCATAAGCCGCAATGTTAACAAAAACATAATTTTTTAAAAAAGTGAAACGATTTAATTTACAACAAAGATGCTGTTTTAAGTATTGATCCTTTGTACACATGGGAAAAATGCGTTTTTCTTAAAAAAAATCAATTTAAGCCAGTAAATCTCAAATAAAAGGGACCATGTTTTGTTCAAAAAGTCAGGTTATGTTTTTATTTACTTTTGTTTTTTTTTAACTTTTTTTCTAGTTTTTTACTCAGTTTGAATAATTATTATTAGTTTCTGTGCTGTTATGAATTGTGGCAGCTGGGGAGATCTTGATAATGTTAGTTTTGATGGAATGCCAAGTATTTTGACCTTAAAAAATCATCTAAGAAAGTGGAGTGCTCTATTACCTGACTTAACAGAGGATAAATTGAAATATTCGAAAGTTTTTTGTCAGGTTTGTTTTGGATATATGAGTAACTGCCATTTTGGCACACTTTTCTATTGGGATCTTTTTTTGTGCTCGAGTGGACCTTTTGCAGAAGTGTAACATAGAATTGTGTTAAACTGTAAGAAATACTTCACTATGATTTTTTTACTATTCTAGGCAAGCAACTTTCAAAACTAGAATACAGCAATGATCCTGACTGGGTCTCTCCTGAATGGATTATTGTTTCAAAAAGGTTGAAAAATTAAAAAAAATATGGTTGAAAAAAGGGTCTAGAGAAGAAAGAAAAGGAAAATAATATGAGGTTAAAGTGTGGGTAATGAGCTGAACCAAATTTGTACACCATCCTACAGAACTCTTAAATAAACTCTTGGTAGTGTAGCATCCTGTATAGTGTCCAGTGGAGTCCTGTATCATCAAAGTTTCTTTTTCTTTAATAAATATTTATTTTACAGACCTCAACACAGTTTAGAATAAACTGGTGATTGACAATCTCCCTAACTCAAACCTCTTTTTATCTTAAACTATTTTGGTGCAAATTTTCCTTTATTTCCATGCTTTTTGACACCTGAAACTTGTACACCGTAAAATTTGTGTAGCATCTGACTGGACCTACTATGAGTCCTGTTGTGAAATTTCTATGGTACTGTTCTGAGCTTATTACCAAAAAAAATTTTTTATGGCTTCAAAAAATAAATGGAAAAAAGTCATCTTTGTTGACTTTGATGACCACAAGAAAAACAAATAAGTTCTCTCAGATTTTTTTTTCAATTTCTCTCAAAAAAAACTTGGGTCCTAATGGGTCATATGCTGTTACGCCCAATTGTAGAATAGAGTATATATTTATTTGCATAAACTTTTAGATACATAATTGAGCAAATATTGTTACAAAAAAACAGTAATAAAAGTAATAGTAGTAATACAACAGCGAATATTGTACTGTTGTAAAATTTGAACAGTACTGTTGTGAGCTGATGAACCATAGGTTTGACTGTACTTAGGCCCTATGTATTATAGTTCATGGAAAATCATATGGTGATGTACAGTGTGTGAGGCCAATGACAAGGAAAAACTATTTTAATTTTGCAAGTTTTTTTTTATATTATGTTTACTTATATTTTTTTAAATAAACATATTTTGTAAAGTACTTATTAGAAGTTTGCTTGACCAACCTCGGTTGGAACTCATATGTGCATATTGATCTGTTGGACTGACCTACCTATAAGTTGTGCCTCTTTTTCATGTCACTACTGGAGGGTTAAAACAATTAAACTTTGTCTAAACCTAAAAATCATAGTGAAATATTTTTCACAGTTTAACGCTATAGAAGGCCTATTACTTAGCAAAAGGTTTAGTCAAGTACAACAAAAGATCCTAATAGAAAACCTGAATCTGATGATAATAGTCTATTTCAATTTCGTCTCTGTTAAGTGAGCCTTGAAGTGAGCTCTTTGAATAGAACTACTTTCCCCTACCTTGGGCTGATAATTCATTGATTTATAGGTCAAAAAACTTCAAAAACCTTTGGGGGCCCGATACCTTTGGAGGGCCCCAGAGGTCTCATGATGTACTTTATGCTATTTTTTCTGTTTATTCATAAAATATATGGAAAATATCTAAAAAAATATGTGGTTTGGGGGGTCCGGGCCCCTAGCCCCCCGCCCCCTTGGTGCGTGTAAGAAGTAGGTTTATTTTAACATAATAAAAATCAATTTTACGAAATTATTTGCGAATAAGATCTGTTTATGTTTTTAAAATGCGTCGCAAGGCGGCAAGCCAAGACGACAGGGCAATTATCATTTGATTTAATGGCTTGGGTCTTTTTAATTTCTTGATAAAATACTGATGACAAAAAGCATAGCGCGTTTAGGTAATCGTAACCCAAGGAAAATATTTTATAAACAAAACCGTTTAATGGGTTTCCTGTAAGTTTTCTGGGATTAAATATTATTAGGTGAGTGTTTCTCACAGAGTAATTAATTTACCTATTATAAGTTTACATCACCTGATTTTAGGCGTTAGGTGAGTGTTTCTCACAGAGTAATTAATTTACCTATTATAATTTTACATCACCTGATCTTAGGCGTTAGGTGAGTGTTTCTCACAGAGTAATTAATTTACCTATTATAATTTTACATCACCTGATCTTAGGCATTAGGTGAGTGTTTCTCACAGAGTAATTAATTTACCTATTATAATTTTACGTCACCTGATCTTAGGTGTTAGGTGTGTGTATCTTACAGAGTAAGTAATTTACCTGTTATCAATTACACGACACCTGAAGTATTTGATAGTGTATTTTTATTTAACGTTTATGCATAAACTTTTTGTACACTTACTGAGGGTTTAGTTTGTTGTTGTAATTAGTCTTGCTCAGGCATATTTATGGCGTCTATAGAAAGGTGGTACCTAGCCCATTTGCAGATGAACAGGCACCTTTGTTTGTCGGAGCGGAGTACTATTTGTCCTTTAGTACTCACCTGCTCGCTTCACCGGTAGTATCTGGAGCGGGTACTAGCGCTAGTATTTAATTACTATTTTTGGTTAAGTATCTGAGCTCTCTGTACCATTGCACGACTCAGTATTAGATTTGGCATTTGGGTACAAGACTAATTTATTTATTACATTTTGTACTAATGTATTTGTCCTCTACATTTTTGTACTAATGTATTTTACCATTACATTTTCGTCAGTCGACCTACTGTGGTTTAGATTTTAATGACGATTTATTTTGTATGGTTGATTATAAAGGGGATTTACAGTGTTGCACTACTGCTGCACTTAAGTAACCTTGTTTTAAGTAGATTTTGGGTAAATTCGTTACTCAGGTACGTTTCTCTTAATTACAGATACAATAAACCGGCTTGAACATCCAGTTTAACTTTTGGTAAATAGTTACTATGTAAGTACAATCTAAATTACATGACTATCAAACAATACAGTTTACTTTTAATTGATATTGTTTTAAATTAGACTATTTATTATTTTGGTAATATAATTTATAGCGCCCAAAAGATTTACGCCCTACATGCGCCCATGTAATAATTCAAAATAAGTGAAAAAACTAGAAAAAAAGTAAAACAAAAACAAAATAAACAAAAACATAAACTACTTTTTTGAAGAAAACATGGTCCCTTTTATTTCAGATTTTCTCGCTTTAGCTTAATATTTTTAAGAAAAACGCATTTTTCCCATATGCACAAAGGATCTATTCTTAAAACTGATTAATTTTTGAGACTAAAGCTCTTGTCGTTTTTGTAAATTTTACGTTTTTGTTAACATTACAGCTTATGGGAAATCGGTTTGTTTGTCCTATGGAAGACATCTTGGATTTGATCATATGTTTTGTTAGACAGCCCTATTACAATAAATTATGTTTGATTAGGTTAGGTTAAGTTTCAGTTAGGTTAGGTTTGATTTATTCAAGTTCTAGTTCAAATATGCTTTTTTGCTTAGGTTAGGTTTAGTTAAAAAGTGTTTAAGTTTTTATGCAGTTTTGATGTTTGAATTCAATTCAATTTTTCAATTCAATTCAATTCAATTCAAACAAGCTTTATTGTCGGAAGAGTAAATCTTATTGACAAAGCAAAAAATATTCTTATTATCTACCAAATTCTTAAGTTTCCTAAATTTATCTCGGTACCTATTTTCAAATTATATATTTAAGACTGAATAAAAATAAAAAAACACAAAAATAAAAACATTAACAGAGCAAAACAATGGCCCAACAAAACAACAAAAACACATTTTTTTTTTTATACACGACGACATTACACTAATATTTGAAAGTTAAACAAAGTCAAACATATTTAAAAAGATTCTGTCATAACGTTTTCTTACTTTAGTTCATCACAGCCATAAGCATTCTTAAAGTTTAAAATCATTGAATTAAACGTATTTATGAACCGTTAACCCATAGTAAAATGTAAGGTCTCCCCATAATACTCATCACAGCTATAAAACATTTTTTCTTCTAAACAAGAACGAACTGCCTTTTTAAATAGTTTTAAATTTTGAATTCTCCTAATTATAATTGGCAGGTGATTATAAAGTTTTATGCTTTCATAGATAAGTGAATTTTTTGTTAGTTAATCTCGGAATTGGCAAGGGTAGATTCTCAGATTGCCGAGTTGTGTAATGGCCCACGTTGGTAGGATTATCCTGTTGCAGTTTTTTCTTGTGAACAAGGCTAACAGTTTCCAGTATAAAGAGACAAGGAAGAGTTAGGATTCTAGCTGTTTTAAATAAAGGCCTGCAGTGTTCGCGAGGGTTAGCATTATATAATCTTCTTATAGCTCGTTTTTGGATAATAAACACTGACTGAAAAAAGGTCGCTGAACAAAGACCCCAGAAAGCCAAACCATATCTCAGGCGAGACTCAAATAGGGAGAAATACACCATCCTTGCCGACTCAAAGTTTAGCTCCCTTTTGACCACTCCAATAGCGAAACATGCTGATGATAATTTTGAACTAAGGTGATTAATATGTTCATGAAAGTTTAATTTTTCATCAACTATCATACCCAAAAATTTTACAGACTCTTTCACCTCAATATTCTGATTTCCCAAGCTTATATTTGAGATAGAGGAACAGAAAGATTAAATATTGGTTTTATTTATATTAAAACAGAGGAGGTTGCAATCACACCACTCTTTGATTTTCTTAATGTCATTGAAGATGATGTCTTGGATAATGGCTTTGGGACCTTTCCACAAAATCGTTGTATCGTCTACAAAGATGGTAAACTTTCCTTCTATGTCCAAATAAGCCAGATCATCAATATAAAAACGGAAAAACATCGGGCCAAGCACTGATCCTTGCGGTACGCCCCTAGTTATAGTTTGGACATTAGAAAGACTGGCATTTTCGCCTTTTACGGCTTGAGTTCTCCCTGAAAGATAGGATTTACACCACTGTTGTTCTGTGTGTCTAAATCCATAATGTATTAGTGTTTGCAACAGTGTTCTGTGATCCACGCAATCAAATGCCTTAGAGAAGTCACAGAACACTGCTGCAACGCATTCACCATCGTTTACCCCCAAATATACATTTTCTAAGAACGAAAATATAGCATCGTTTGTGCTTTTACCCTGTTGGAAGCCAAACTGTGATTTTGAAAGTAAATCATTTCTATCTAGATGGTCATTAATTCTAGTATTTGCAATCTTTTCAATAAATTTGGAGATGGACGACAAGATCGAGATCCTCCTTTGTGAATGGGAATTACTATTGCAGATTTTAAGCATTCTGGAAATATGCCAGTATCGAAAGAGTTGTTTATGAGTTTCACCAGTACAGTAAGTGCATTGTCCGGTAATTTTTGCAATATTTTTGTAGAGATCCCATCGTAACCAGCACTGTTTTTGTTCTTTATAGTCTTTAATATTGCCTTAATCTCATGTAGTGTTGTATGTGTTAAATGAAAATCTTCAGAGATATTAACATATTCCAAAAAACTTAATGGATCTTTTGAAGGAGTTATGTGTGAGTTATTAATTAGATTAGGTTCTATATTCACCTTAGAATGGCACTTTGGTTTGCCCCTCAAGGAATTTATAATCTTTCAATTTTCCTTTGGTTTATTTCCCGCTTCATTAAGTCTGTTCTGGTAATGTTGATCCTTGGCTAACTTTATTGTTTTTCGATAGATATTTCTATAGTTTTTGATATAATTTTCAAAAAACTCATTTCTAAAGTATTTTTTTATGTAATTAATGTAAATTTCTCGAAGCAATTTTGATTCCTTTAGTTATTCAAGGTTTTTTATATTTAGTTTTTAGTTTACGAAGTGGAAACGATTGATTAAAAATTGTAACCAGAACAGAGTGAAATGTGTTAAAAGGTTCAGGATAAATAAATACATTAATCCAGTTTGTATCCTGACAAATAGTTTTAAAGCTGTCAAAGTTTTTCTGACTAACGATTCTACCCATTTTAGTTTCTTTTTTAGTTTGAGACTGCAAGGGAATAATTAATTGAACAGCGTAGTGGTCAGACATACCAGGGATAATGGTAACTGTGGAAATATCAGTATCAAGATTAGAGCAAGCATAGTCAATCATTTTTCGTGAGTGGGTAGTGACTCTTGTGACCTCCGAGTTGTGAACTATTATATTACGTGAGAAAAATAGATTGAGAAGATCACGTCTTTCTCTCAGATTTTCATTTTTAAAATCTATGTTAAAATCACCGCCAATTACAATTTTTGCAGGGACAGGTATGCAATCCAATAGATTTTCCAGTTTCTGAATGAAGTCATGTGGACTGGTTGCTGGATTTGTATACAAACAAAGTAAAAAGACGTTATGGGTTTTGTTGTAAGCAAAAGAAAACTCAAACAGTTTTTCTTCTAAAAGATAATTGTAACAATAAATGCAAATAAAGTCGATGGTTTTAAGTAAATCAGTTTTTACCAAAATCATGGTACCCCCCCCTGATAAAAGAATTTCGACAGTTTAGTTTAGTTTAGTTTCTTTATTGCCATCAGATCATTATTACAAATGCAAAAGCAACGTCTAAAATAATATCTTAGATATCTAAAAAAATGTAAATACAAATATGATAGAAAGAAAAAGAAATGAACAGTAAAAACGAATTAAAAGTATAGGTACAAACAAATTAATATAAACAAACTAGGTACATAGTTTTTGGTTTTTTTACTACCTACATTAAGAGAGGAAATTGAAGGAGTAAAATTGTTTTTCCAGAGCAAAATTATTTACCTCTTTCTTGAAGCGCACTCCACCTTCAATATCCCTGATTGACTTGGGAAGCATGTGGTAAGCTTTAACTGCACGGTAGTAAGGGCCCTTTTCGTAAAAACTGGTATTATGGGTGGGGATAGCGAGATCGTCTCTATTTCTTGTGACCATGGCAGTTTCTAGAGCATTTTCTCTATTTGTAAGAAACAGATCTTCGTGTTTTTTAACAAATGTTACTAAGGTTTTAAAATAAAGGGAAGGAGCAGTTAAAATATTTAGTTTTTTAAAATATGGTCTGCAAGAGGTTCTTGGGTGAAGTTTTAGCATTGTCCTTATAACTCTCTTTTGTGCTTTAAAGACTGACTCGGCATCCGAACCTGCTCCCCAGAACATAATGCCATAAGACATAACAGACTGCACTGAGGCATAGTAAAAGCATTTCATGCTGTTGACAGTTAAATTTTGTCGAAGTCTACGTATTGCGTAACAGTGGCAGTTTATAGTTGATGCAGTAGTCTTTATTTGTGTATTCCAATTTAGGGTAGGTTCAAGTATAATTCCAAGGAATTTGGTGTGGTCACTTTCAGGTATTGATTTGCCTTGAATTGGAACATATAATGAAGCATCAGCAGATCCTGTTTTTCTGAAGGTTAACAGATTTGTTTTTTCAACATTGAGTTTTAGGCAGTTATTGGTAGACCAATTTATCATCCCCCTCGCTGCAGCCGAACAGCCCGCTGACAGAGCAGACACTGATTCAGCTGTTATAACTGCTCCTGTATCATCAGCAAACTGTGACAGGAGATCAGCATCAACCAGGACCGACAGGCCATCGACATACAGCAGGAAGAGTATTGGCCCTAAAATTGACCCTTGCGGTACACCTTGGTTTATATTTGTTGTTTTAGAAAGGTATTCCTTAGTATTGTGTCGTACACAAGTAGTTTGTTTTCTAAAACTCAAGTATGAATTTATAAGTTTAGTGCAAATACCTCTTATGCCAAAATTATTAAGTTTTCCAATGAGTAATTTGTGATCTACCGTGTCGAAGGCCTTCGATAGGTCAAAGAAAAGGCCGGAAACTGTTTGTTTTTTATCCAGTTGGTCCACGACAAACGTTATTACCTTAAAAATTGCAAGTTGCGTAGATTTGTTAGGTAAAAAGCCAAATTGAGTTTCAGATAACAGTTTATTGGAGGTGACAAATTCCAGAATACGTTTATATACGACCCTTTCAAAGACCTTCGACACTGCAGGAAGAATCGATATGGGCCGGTAGTTTTTTAAGTCAGTTTTTGCACCTTTTTTATAAACAGGGACTATTTTAGCAATCTTAAGTTTATCAGGAAAAATTCCGGAAGTAAGGCAACTGTTTATGATTTTGCAAAGGGGAGCAGCTATATATGTGCTTTAGTAAAAATATGGGAAATTCATCTATACCTGCGGAATTTTTGTTAGGAAGATCAGCAATAATATTTAATATTTCTTCAGTATTACATAAAGTCCATTCATCTAAAAAATGCGTTTGATGTAAATCAGTACTGACAATATTTTGAGTGTTTTGTATATTGTTGACCGGGAAATCAAAAGCAGCCCCAAACATATCAGCAACAGCTTGAGGATCCTTTATTACATTACCCTCATCTGTTTTTAGCTGTATTTCAGTAAAGTTATTTTTATTTGTTTCTCGGTTAATAATACTCCATACAGTTTTAACTTTATTGGATGAGTTTAATATTTTGTTTTCATTGATTGCTGTTTTGTGCTGTGCTAAAAATCGCTTGTATTGTTTTCTTTCACACTTATATTTTTTGTAAAGCTCGCGACTATTTGTTCTTTTTGAGAGAAGATAGAGGTCTTTAATTTTTTCAGAATATTCTTTAATTTCGTTTGTTACCCAGCGTTTTTTCTTATTTTTTATTTTAAAAGAAGTTAATGGAAAGCTAAGGTCAAAGTGATATTTTAGCACATTTTCAAACTTAATAAAGAGAGTATTAACCTCGGTGTTAGCGTTATCAATCAGTCTCTAAAGTTTCTTATGTTTGAATCAGTAAAAAATCTTTTTTTGCCAGTTGTCTGTTTAAAATTATTGGTCAATTTAATGTCCACATATTGACTGTAATGGTCAGAGATTTTGGTGGTATCAATAGTACCTGTAACGGCTTCTTCCGCAAGGTCACTCAGTACATTATCCAGTTGATTGTTTGAAGCAGGTCTCGTAACCCCTTTGATATGTCCCACAAGGCCGTAGGTGGAAAATAGGTGAAGCATTGCAACAGCATTTTCAGATTCTTTATTAAAGTGGAAATTAAAGTCACCACATACAACCAGTGATTTTTCAGTAGAGTGCACCTCTTCAAGAAGACTGGACACTAAGTTAAAATACTCCTTTTCATTCCCATTTGGTGACCTATAAATACAAACAATATTTAAATTTAAATCGTTTAAAGTTAGATTTGCTACAGAAAATTCACAGTCTTTATCAACAGAGATCAATTTTGTGCGATGTTCAGTTGCCTGAAGAGAGTTCTTAACGAAGATTGCGGTACCACCTCGCTCAAATTCGGTTCGAGTGGAAAAGCTGATAAGTGCAAAATTGTTCATGTAGACTTTTTGGATTTCTGCGGGTGATCGAAACCAATGCTCAGTAAGGCAAATTATGTCAGGATCTAAGGTGTCAATCAACACTTCTAGCTCTAGTAGTTTTGAGTTCAGGCCTTCAATATTCATATGAAAGATTCTTAGTTTTCTGATTCTTGATTTTGTTTTTTTGTAAGTGGCGGGTTTTTCCGAGTATTGTCCAGAAAATTTTTGCCCATTGCAAAGTTGAATCTGTTGTAGATGACTCCTTTGGGCCAGAAGTTTGCTTGATACACAGTATCCTTATATTCTGGTTTTATACCTACCATAAAATGTTTGGTGTCAGTTTCGCCATTTTTTGGGGTACATTCTTTAACTTCTATAGAGTCTAAGTCGCATTCTTCAATTTTTGAAGCAACATAGTCTTTAACTGCTTTTTCTGTAACTGTATTCTTGACTCTTGATAGAAATAACCAGATCTTTTTCTCTTTATTTTGTGGTTGACTGGACTCAAAAGCAAATTCATTACCTTTACATGTCCCTACTCGTTTTGGCTTGGATGTCCATTTTTTGGGTTTTGGCTCTTGTTGATCCAGTGGCTGCTCATTCCCAAATTGCCTTTTGTTACTCCTGCGTTTGACTTCAGAGTATTCTTGGTTATTATCATCAGTATGAGAAGCAGGTTTGTCTTTCATGTCACTGTCGATATTGATAATGTCTCCCATTATTTGACGCTGATACATCATCATATGACGAAAACCTTGTAACTCGCCATCAGGAGGGATCATTTTATTAGCAGCATTTGTGCTTTGCTGGTTACTAGGCGTTATGTCCAAGTTTGTGGTGCTCTCAGCACTTTTTTGTTCTTTGTTTAGTTCAATCTGTGCTTTTAGCAGTTTGAGAGAGTCATCAGTGTGTTTCTTCATGTTGGCAAACTCATTAGTTAATTTAAGGATTTCTTCTTCCAGTTTTTTTAGATGGGTATTTTTTAATGGTTCTTCTTTTGACTGCTGAACTTCATTGTTGTCGATCAGTTTCTCCAGTTCATGATTTTTTTCTTCTTGTTCTTGCTTTAGCTGTTGCTTAAGTTCGAAATTAGTAGTTTCCAATGATTTTCTGGCTTTGCGCTCCTTTTGTAAGTCTTTTTTCATTTTTTGCAAGTCTTGCTCCATGGTTTCATCCTTGATTTTGCATGCTTTACTACAGTAGCATATTTTTGTATTAATTCTGGTTCCTTCTTTAAAGTCGCGATCGAAGCAGCTATTATGTAGAATTGTGTAGCAAATCTTGCATACTACACATTTAAATTCTTGATTCGGGTGGCATTTTAAGAATTCCGTTTCGGTTTTTCCGGCCTGTGTCGGTGTATTGACCATTGTTATTTAGTAGGTTGCATGTGAATAACCGAACACGCCCGCCCAACCTTGAGCAGTGTAACGGTTCTGGTATGGCTGACGAATGACAGCCAGCTGATTCAAGTGTCACTTTTCGTGAAAAATGCCTGATTTGTTTTGCGATTTTCTTGAGTTTCTTATTATCCCCTGGTTGTTCAAACACTTGTGGAGGCTGCAGTAGTGTTGGAAATTCCTGCTGTGCAGTTTTAGATTATTTATTTACGGTCTTCACTGTGATTTTTCTATTTTTTTGTGCGCGCTGTTCTTTATGTTGACAGCCAGACTAAAGCCGCGACAGATTCTTACTTACTTAGATACGTACTTGGACACTTCAGTATAACTCTCCAGAATTGAACACTCACCGTTCATAAGCCAGTGTTCACAAATTAGTAAAATCTCAGGAAGATCAAGATCTGAAAGTAATACCTGGAACTCGTTAACCTTGTTCATAAGGCCTTGAATGTTAAAAATAAAAATGGAGACATTACCTTTAGCCCTCTGATTACTATTTATCCTTTCATCATTTCTAAAGCGATCTCTACTAAAAAATTATTTTCTGGTTGATTTTGAGAAGCTAATCTTACCTCAGAAATATCTTGTTGAACATCCTCTGAAAGATCAATGAGTATCACTTCACTTGACTCACTTATATTCGTATAATCTTGCCTTTCTATGTAAATCAAATTACAATTATTGGGTGTCATTTTTTCAATTCAATTCAATTCAATTCTTTATTGTACATCGACTTATAAAAGTATATACAATGTCAAATTTTACATCAAAAAATACTATATAATATTACATTTAACTCTAGTCAATGATCATAATTTTTGGGATCATTGTGTAATTATTTCACTTATTTTTTTAGATAGCACATTTAAGCCTAGTTTATTAAGAAATGGTGAATTTTTAATAAAACATCCAAGATTCAAAACAGTATTCGAAGCCAATACTTTTATATTATTGTTACTACTAGATAATTTTAACATGTATTCGAGTATGTGATTATTTACGGAAGGGTATAGCTGTGATGAGTTATTTACCGGGGAAGAACACAAGATTAAATTGGTCAGAAAGCATTTGTTTGACAAGATATTAATTTGTCTTTTTGAGAAGTTTATTATACTAGAACCTACTAAAACTATAACATAATCTTTGTTTGTAAAGTTTTTTATGTAGCAGTCAATATCTCACACTATATTGTGAAAATGAGCATTGGGCTTGCAGACCACTTGAATCACAAATTCATCGCCAATGTGTTTTGATAAGTATTCATACATATATTTACCGTAGTTATCTGTCAATAAGAGAATTTGACTCTTTTGCCTATTTAGATTATTATTTTTAATGTTTTCACTCATACCCTCATTTAATTTGCTGGTATTAATGTTTGGATCGTTGATAGGATTGTTGCTAGGATTACTCATGCTTGGCCTTCTAATGTTAATTCTATCAGTGTACTTGCATATGCTATTGGTGTTTTTAACACTATGGTGATCTTTGTTAACACTATAGTGATCTTTGTTTTCGGAACTGCTCGTTCTTACCGATTTATAATCATTAAGCTCCCACTTATATTGCTCAATTAAGTCAGCGTAGTTTTTGTTGTCCTGTTCAATAATTCTGAGGGCTCCCGCCATACTTCCATATTCCTGCTTCAAGTCATTCAGCTCACAGTTTTGATTGTTTATTAAATTGGCCTTGTCTTTAAGAGTATTCTTGAATAATTGTCTCCGCAGTATTTTGCTCTGTCATTAGTTCTTTCGTCTCTATATATTTCTGTTTTTCCATCTCAACAATTTTCTGATTGCTGTCATTTATTAAGTTTTTCAGCTGCTGAATCGTGTGATTCAGTTATTATTTCATTTTCGCTCTGCTCAAGCTTTGTTCTATTTGTTAAATTTTGACTGTTAAGCTCCTCAATTTTTTCCTCAGAATCCTTTAATTTTTTATGTAATGTCTGATTTTTAGCATTTAGGCCAGTAATTTGAAGTTTTAGTTTTTCCACTTGTGTTAGATATTCTGATTTTCCTTTTTGAAATTCTTTATCATTTTCAGCATTCCTCAACTTGTAATCCTGCACTGATGCTTCCAATTTTTCTATTTTAATATAATAATAATAATGTTTTTAAAGTAAGTTTTTTAAATAAATCTTATCCACACAGTGTCTATTTTTTCTCTAATTTTGGCGACTTTTGTGGCGGTCTGGCAACAGTGCCTTTTTGAAACATATTTCAGGTGCATTTTGGTTGGCAGCCATGCTTTTGTTATTGATAGGGCTGTCTAACAAAACATATGATCAAATCCAAGATGTCTTCCATAGGACAAACAAACCAATTTCCCATAAGCCGTAATGTTAACAAAAAACGTAAATTTTACAAAAACAACAAGAGCTTTAGTTTCAAAAATTAATCAGTTTTAAGAATAGATCCTTTGTGCATATGGGAAAAATGAGTTTTTCTTAAAAATATTAAACTAAAGCGAGAAAATCTGAAATAAAAGGGACCATGTTTTCTTCAAAAAAGTAGGTTATGTTTTTGTTTATTTTGTTTTTTTTTTTACTTTTTTTCTAGTTTTTTCACTTATTTTGAATTATTACATGGGCACACCAAGGGGGCGGGGGGCTAGGGGCCCGGACCCCCAAACCACATATTTTTTTAGATACTTTCCATATATTTCATGAATAAACAGAAAAAATAGCATAAAGTACATCATGAGACCTCTGGGGCCCCCCAAAGGTATCGGGCCCCCAAAGGTTTTTGAAGTTTTTTGACCAATGAATCAATGAACTATCAGCCCAAGGTAGGGGAAAGTAGTTCTATTCAAAGAGCTCACTTCAAGGCTCACTTAACAGAGATAAAATTGAAATAAACTAAACTTTTCTCATCAGATTCAGGTTTTCTATTAGGATCTTTTGTACTTGACTAAACCTTTTGCTAAGTAATAGGCCTTCTATAGTGTTAAACTGTGAAAAATATTTCACCATGATTTTTAGGTTTAGACAAAGTTTAATTGTTTTAACCCTCCAGTAGTGACATGAAAAAGAGGCACAACTTATAGGTAGGTCAGTCCAACAGATCAATATGCACATATGAGTTCCAACCAAGGTTGGTCAAGCAAACTTCTAATAAGTACTTTACAAAATATGTTTATTTAAAAAAATATAAGTAAACATTATATAAAAGAAAAACTTGCAAAATTAAAATACAGTTTCTTCTTGTCATTGGCCTCACACACCGTACATCACCATATGATTTTCCATGAACTATAATACATAGGGCTTAAGTACGGTCAAACCTAAGGTTCATCAGCTCACAACAGTAAGTACTGTTCAAATTTTACAACAGTACAATATTCGCTGTTGTATTACTACTGTTACTATTACTTTTATTACAGTTTTTTTGTAACAATATTTACTCAATTATGTATCTAAAAGTTTATGCAAATAAACATATACTCTACTCTACAATTGGGTGTAACAGCATATGACCCATTAGGAGTATTAGAACCCAAGTTTTTTTGAGAGAAATTGAAAAAAATCTCTGAGAGAACTTATTTGTTTTTCTTGTGGTCATCAAAGTAACAAAGATTACTTTTTTATCCATCTATTATTAATGATGCCATAAAAAATTTTTTTTGCTAATAAGCTCAGAACAGTACAGGATAAATTTCACAACAGGACTTGTAGTAGGTCCAGTCAGATACTATACAAATTTTACAGTGTACAAGTTTTAGGTGTCAAAAAGCATGGAAATAAAGGAAAATTTGCACCAAAATAGTTTAAGATAAAAAGAGGTTTGAGTTAGGGAGACTGTCAAATTCACCAGTTTATTCTAAACTGTTTTGAGGTCTGTAAAATAAATATTTATTAAAGAAAAAGAAACTTTGATGATACAGGACTTCACTCGACACTATACAGGACTTCACTCGACACTATACAGGACGCTACACTACCAAAAGTTTTTTTAAAGTTCTGTAGGATGGTGTACAAATTTGGTTCAGCTCATTATTCACACTTTAACCTCATATTGTTTTCCTTTTCTTTCTTCTCTGGACCCTTTTTTTAACCATCATTTTTAAAATTTTTCAACAATTTTGAAACAATAATCCATTCTGGAGAGACCCAGTCATGATCATTGCTGTATTCTAGTTTTGAAAGTTGCTTGCCTAGAATAGTAAAAAAATCATAGTGAAATATTTCTTACAGTTTAACACAATTCTATGTTACACTTCTGCAAAAGGTCCACTCAAGCACAAAAAAAGATCCCAATAGAAAATGTTGCCAAAATGGCAGTTACACATTTATCCAAAACAAACCTGACAAAAAACTTTCGAATATTTCAATTTATCCTCTGTTAAGTCAGGTAATAGAGCACTTATCCACTTTCTTTTCCCTTCTTTAAGCTGATACCTAGTTCATTTAAATCAAGATGATTTTTTAAGGTCAAAATACTTGGCATTCCATCAAAACTAACATTATCAAGCTCTCCCCAGCTGCCATAATTCATAACAGCACAGAAACTAATAATAATGATTCAAACTGAGTAAAAAACTGGAAAAAAAGTAAAAAAAACAAGTAAATAAAAACATAACCTGACTTTTGAACAAAACATGGTCCCTTTTATTTGAGATTTACTGGCTTCAATTGATTTTTTTTAAGAAAAACGCATGTGTACAAAGTTTCAATACTTAAAACAGCATCTTTGTTGTAAATTAAATCGTTTCACTTTTTTTAAAAATGACGTTTTTGTTAACATTGCGGCTTATGGGAAAACACTTTATTTGTCCTATGTCGACCATCTTAGATCGAAAAACAGCTAATCGTGACAGTTTGTTAGACAAGCTAATTGTTATTGAAAAAAGTGAGGTTAAACAGCTCATTTTACAGGACTTTTTTTCAATTTTTTTTGTAAATGTTCTTAAAAAGGCCCTTTTTAAGCCAAAAAAAATTTTCACAAAATTCGTGTGTCCGTTAAGTCGACAGGCCCCTATATACTTATACATATATAGGCTTAGGGGTGTTTTTAAAGGCACTAGCTACTGTCTAAACATAAAATACAAGTTAAAAACTGCCAATTTTTTGAATTTTAATTTGAATTGTACCTGAACAATTCAGTCTTCACTCAAAAATTATTTAATAGAAAAACCAAAATGTTCTTTCTTCATAACAATATGGTTAATACTTTATTAGCTAGAAACTTTGATGTACATGTAAGTTAATTAATTTGTCTTAACTTTGTTGAAAATGAAATTTTTTATTTAAGTATATATTTAGCTAAGCTGATAAGTTATTTATTTAGATTTTAATTACTTAATTGAGGTTGTTAGTGTTCTGTGTTACTTCAGTGCCATATATGTGTAGGTAATATTTTCTAATCCTTTTGTTTGTGTTCGTTTTTTGCACACAGGATTTGTTTCCTTGCACAACACTGCACAAGGCACAGAAAAAAAATTTGACATAAAAATGTAAATTGAATGTAATGTATGAAGATAAGTGTTGAATAAAATAAATACAATACAAATACTTATTTTTCGTTTTTGCCAACTGTAGATTTTATTTGTTAAGTGACTACAAACTTAAGTTGGCAAAAGATAAACATAATTTACCTCAAACTATTGCCAAATGCAAATTGCAAACTTTTTCCAAACTGAGTATATAGGTATTTGAGTACCTATATCAGGGATTTCAAACACTATTTTTCAATATAAAATACCCCTCTAGGCAGTTATACACCACATAACCTCTACTCAGAACCTACTTTAAATCAAATTTCTCAAATCCTGAGCTTACCTCGCAGAAGTATTCATTGCCCCTGAGGCCGCAAAACCACGAGATCCAGGAAACTTCCTCGCTGCTGCTCATTTTCCTGAAAAAATTAAGTAAAACTAGCGAGAATGCGAAAAATTTCAGCACCGAAAAACACCCGTGTAGATTCCGAACAAATTTTAACACATTTACCAAATCGTTTTAATGGGTCAAGTCACCTAAAGTGACTAAAAATAAAGAAGGAAAATGATTTCGTGCGCTTACCAAACAAAGACCAAAAACAACGAAACAGTTTGACTCTCAAATCAAAACTCGAAAACTTTCAATAGGCTTTGTGCTTGTTTAAATTCTTCGATGACTCTTAACAATAAAAATTAGAAGGATCGCGATATTTTGATGCTAAAAACGACAGAGACGAAATATCACCCGGTAAATGATTTTCGAAAGAAAATAGCCAGCCAGTTGACAGCTGTCATAAATTTAAAGGTGTATTTTGAAGAAATATACAATATTTTTAATTATCTTTTTTTTTTAAATTGAGCATGATTTTAAAATGCTTACCTTTTGATGCCTTTATTAGCCACGCTTCAAGCACACTTCATACGAAAAATGAAAATTTTTGCTTTTCCAGGCGAAAAATGGGTGACAAATGACAAAAGAAAAGAACCACACATTAGAATCACGGTTAATAGCTATCCACCATGCATTAGGCTGGGTGTCCATGGGAGCAATATTATCCGCGCGGATTTTTCTTTCCTAGGGCTCTGATTGGTTGATTTAAAAATTTGGACCAATCAAGGCATGAGAAAAAAATCCGCGCAGATAATAGGCTCCATGGACAGCCAGCCTTAGAATAGCTTAGATATCAATAGGCAGCCAGCGGAATCCTCCTACTGCAAAAGTTCGTGGACTTATCAGTACAAAGTTTAGTGCATAAAGGAAGTCAATCTCGCGCACGCAAAATGGTCAAATGGGGCATTTATCGTTTTGCCAAGGATTGATGAATCTTATCTTTGACCTAAAAGGGTATTAGAGGGAGATAAATACTTGAAAGTAACCGAAAGGTAATTTTTAACGATGGACCATCTGCTTATTCGTTATCTTCCTTTAAATGCGAGAATCTAACAGAGACCACCAATAGATGTAAAAAAATCACTCACACAGTTTTTGCCTTGAAAAGCAAAAATGTTCATCTTTTGGTGGGTGTGCTTTCGGGCTGTTCGGCCGTCGTCGTTGAAAATTCGTTCTCGACGTTTCGCCATCTCGAGTGGATGGCATCTTCAGGAGATGTTGACTGTTTGTCGGCTTATAAAGACTGGTCTTCGAGAAGCCGACAAACAGTCAACATCTCCTGAAGATGCCATCCACTCGAGATGGCGAAACGTCGAGAACGAATTTTCAACGACGACGGCCGAACAGCCCGAAAGCACACCCACCATTGGACGATGGCCGCGAAAGCCTTTCACAATTTGTTCATCTTTTGTTTAAAGTGTGCTTTAAGCGTGGCTAATAAATTCCTTCAGTCAATCAGCGCCTGAGTAGATGCCTCATATTGGATGTGACCAAGAAAAGTAAGACTGAACTTTTTTGAAGTGTAAACTTCTTTAGGCGTGTTTAGCAGTTTGTGTGGGTAGTGAATTGAACTGAGCCGTCAGGCTCGGCTCTGTAGCGCTCATTCGGGTGAAATCACCTCTATAAACTTAGCATTACCACTTAAGGGGCCTACAGACACGCGAACATTTCCAGAGATTAGTACGCGCGTACAAGTTTGCGCATACTAATCTCTTCGTGTGTAGACAATATCCGCCTAAAATATCTCTCGAAGATTAGTTCGCGCGCACAATGTACGCGAGCAAATCTCTCGGTGTCTAGGCAAAACGCATTGATAAAACGTTTAATTTTGTCTTCGTGTGTGTAGGCGATTCCCAGAGATTAGTTCGCGCACTAATCTCTAGAGATTAGTTCGCGTACTAATCTCAAGAAATGCTCGCGTGTCTGTAGGCGACTTTAAGAATTGGATATTCGCAATATATGCAATTGTCGTAAATTTGTCGTAAATTTGTCGTGAAAGAAAAAAATTTGTCGCGCCGCCCGTTTTCCTGAAAAGGGTATGTAATGCTAAGTTGAGTCTCAACTTAGCACTACCACCCCAGAAAAAATTAAAATTTTCAAAAACTAATCTATGGAATAATTGTCGTAAATTTGTCGTAAATTTGTCGTGAAAAGAAAAATTTTCTCGCGCCACCCGTTTTCCTGAAAAGGGGGTGTAATGCTAAGTTGAGTCTCAACTTAGCACTACCACCCCAGAAAAAAATTAAAATTTTAAATATATGTATCAGCCATCGTATCCCTACATGTAGCGTCCCACAGAAGTGCACTGCCAGCTTTCCAAGGCACCAAAGATGCCCCATCCACCCGCTTCCCATCCCCTCGACAAATAACAAGCGGCTCGAATACGGCTGGAATATTAGACTCGCGGCTACAGACTAAAAAGTACTTTGGCTCCTTCGATTTCGAGGTTATGTTTTAATTGTTTTGTTTTTGTTTAAATAGCCTGGAGCATGGAATAAATAAATTTCTTCGATGGTGGAAGTGTTTGAAGTCCTTTCGAGTTTTAAAAATTAGTATTAAAAATATTTGTCGTGTCGTTAGTTCGGTCAAATTTAGTTCAAAATAGCGCTAGTAACGAAATATAACATATTTTTTCAAAAAAAAACTTCCCTGGCTTCTTTCGCGGGATCCTAGCGGGTGTGAAACAAAACCGAAATCGAAGGAGCCAAAGTACTTTTTAGTCTGTAGCCGCGAGTGAATATTAGCTGATTGTGGGGACCGCTTAATAATATCGTTTATCATACTGTAGCTCGACACCCTCCTGCACTATAGTTTTACATCATAGCCTGTGAAGGCCATAAATGTCTACAATTTTGCCGCAAGTGCGAGTATGTTGTTGACACAGAGGCTGACCAACTCTTAAGGGACAGAAATGCGAAACGATGAGTCATCCAAGAGACTACCCAATGATGCAGCAAGCAAGGCTTTAAGCCAAGCGTTACTTTCATCTTCTTGAAAAGCTAAAAGATGCGCTTTGTCTCTCGGATTTTGTTAGTTACTAATAATTTGTTCAATAACATCTTTACATAAGGCCGAATCAAAGTCTTTTTGAAATGTTAGACATATTATACAATATACAAATGTGTTAAAGATTCTAAATAAACATCATCTGGTATTTCATTCATATAAGAAGGAAGTATAGAAGAAATAATCAAAGAATTGTTATTTTTTTTTTATTTGTCAAACACACTGTGTTTATTGTATTACAATCTAGTCAGTAAGACTAATTAGCAATTTTGTTTTAACCTAATTTACTAGAAAAGTCAGATTTAAACTTAGGGTTCACTCAACAGTTCTCCCCGCTTTGTTTAGTTTGTAATTCACAATTGTGTTGTGTTTATAGCATTATTTTGTTTTATGTGTAATTCACTTAGTTTACTAGCTCAAACGGCTTCACTCTTTTTAGTCTTCGAACTAGCATAGTATTGTCTAGAAGCTGTCACATGCCGATGGAGTCTATCTTCATGGCTTTTTGCGTACTTTTTTATTGTCTCTGCTACAGTTTCGATTTTTAGATCTCGATGAAGGTCACTATTTCGAACGTACCAAGGTGCATTCACAATGTTTCTTAATACTTTATTTTGAAATCTCTGTACAACTAGAATGTTACTCTCTTTAGCACAACCCCATAGTTGAATACCATATGTCCATACTGGTTTCAGTATTTGTCTATAAAGCAGTAACTTATTATGAATTGTTAAATTGGACTTCCTTCCAATTAGCCAGTTCATTTTTCTATACCTTATCTGAAGTTTTTTTTCTTAACATGTGTCTTCCAGCGCAATTTGGCATCAAGTGTCATACCTAAATATTTTGCCTGATTCGAGTATGGTACTGGAATGTTGTTAATTGTTATTTGTATGTGATTTATATTTTTGTTTGTAAAATCAACATGAATTGATTTGGTTTCATTTAATTTTATTCGCCACTTTGTGGTCCATTGTGAACTTGGGGGACTGCATCCTGAAGTTTTCTATGCATTTTTCAGTAGATTTTTCTACCGTCAATAAACCAGTATCATCGGCCAATGTTGCTAAGTGACAATTTTCTGGCTTTGGGATATCACAAGTGAATAATAAGTATAGATAAGGGCCTAGTACGCTACCCTGGGGCACGCCTGCTTGAATTTCTCTTTAATTTGAGTATGAGTCTTCCTGTTTTACTCTAAAATGTCTATCACATATGTATGATTCCAAAATATCCGAATATTGTTTTGGCAGAAACCGTTTTAGTTTAAAATTAAGGCCTTCATGCCACACTTTGTCAAATGCTTGTGCTACATCTAGAAAAACTGCAGAACAAACTTTTCCCTCTTCTAGTGCTTTTTCTATTATGTTAGTAATTCTGTGTACTTGATCTCTCGTGGAATGCTTGTCTCGAAAACCAAATTGATGAGATGGAATAATTTCTTGTCTTTCTATGATGGGTTTTATTCTTTTAAGCAATAATTTTTCATAGAGCTTGGATATAATTGGCAGCAAAGATATTGGCCTGTAAGATGACACGTCATGAAGTGGTTTTCCCGGTTTTGGAATCATGATAACTTCTGCAACTTTCCACAGTTTAGGTACATACCTAAGCCTAAAAGACGCATTAATTAGGTGCATAGTTTTACGATAGCTTTTCTGGGGAGTTGTTTTATGACTACCCCGTTAATAAGATCATACCCTGGGGCTTTTTTCGAATTAATATTTGTGATTTCTGTTAATATTTCTTTTGGTGATGTAAGCTTAATATGGTCCTCGATTTGATGGGGTTCATTTAAATGAAAGTGTTCATCTGGTGCTTCGTGGGGCTGAAATGTTTTTTCTAAATGACTTGCAAAAATATCTGCTTTCGGTTCTAAGCCCACTGGTTGTTAGATTCTCGTATGGGTGGAATTTGGATAATTGGTCTTTTAAAATCTTTGGTTGCTTTCGAAAGGGACTAGTCGGTATTTTTATCATCTGTAAGTTCATTAAGAAAATGGTTAATAGATTCATTTTTTATTACTAGAATTTCTCGCTTAATGCGCTGCGTCATGTTGTTGAGATTTGTTTTGTCCCGAGGATCACGGCTTTGCTGCCACTTTCTTCTTAGTCTCCTTTTTTCCAATATAAGGTCTCTAATTTCCTTTGGATAGTTTTTTACCTTAAAAATTCTCTTTGGTTTTGGACTGTTTTCCCAAGCTGCTTGTTGAATATTTGTAACAAAATAGTCAACTTCTTTATCGATTTGTTTTGGCGTTTGCAATGGTACTGATAGTTTTATTTTTTCTGACAGACTTTGTTTAAAACTAATCCAGTCAGTCAGTTTATTAACTAGTGAGATATTTGCTTCTTTCTTTATTACGTTTTTACTAAGAGTTAGAATAATAGGTGACTGATCTGAGTGTAAATCAAAACTTTCTTCTATATCTACAAAACTTAAAGATATATTTTTTACTATAAAAAAATCAATTAGATCTGGAATTTTCCTGGATCTGTTGGATAGTATGTGGGCTTACCAGTTTATATCGGCTCACATTGATATTTTATAATAGCTTGCAAAAGTTATTTTCCTTTAGAATTCGTCAGTCTAGATCCCCAGTAGGTATTGTTTGCATTAAAGTCACCTCCAATTATGGTGGTATATAGACAGCACTTATGACTAATGTAAATGTTTTGGTTTTTACACTTACTAATGTAGCTTGAATCTCTATGGTTTTATATCCCATCTCCTCATAGTGTGATATATTTTCTTTAATTATTACAGCACTTCCCCCATGTGCAGTATTGCTAGGGTGAGTTGTATGATACACTTTATAACCTTTAAATTTAATGTGAGAATGGTTAGTGAAATGCGTTTCTGACACAAGACAGACGTCAATTTTTTCTATGTCTAGAATAACTTGCAAGTCTTGCTGATATTGCAAGAGACCATTGGCATTCCAAGCTAGGATTCTAACATTACTGACCATTTTGAGGTATATTGGTAGCTCCGTTATTGCTACTTTCTAGTTTAGTTAATTGTAGTGTTTGTTCCATAGTATTTTGACTACTGATATTAATATCAGGTATAGTAGCTGTTGCTGCTACTTGGCTGTATGTCCTTGTCACAGAGTTTTGTGTGACTGTGTTTCTTGTCTGTTGGTTTTGTCTATTTGTACTCACGTTTGGTATGAGATTCAGTTTCTTAGGTTTATTTTTCAATTTTTGTATTTCCTTAGCAACAAGGCATCCTCTGTAGTTAGCAGGATGCTTGCCTCCACAGTGCATTTTAGGCAACGTGGTTCTTTAGCGCAATATTTTTGCGTGTGTCCATAAGATTGACATCTTTTCCATTGAGGGACTAACTTTGAGGTTTTTAGTGCTTTTATTTCCACTTCAATCCCAAGGATACTGGAAATTTCAAAAATTTTGATGATATCTTCATCGTGGCTAAATGTGAGCATAAACATGTTAAGAGGTTGTCTTGTTCTTATAATAAAACTTCTCCATTTAAGTTTGTTGCTGGCCTCCAGTGCCTTAAAACCTTTTTTTTGTATATCAGCTACAATTTTTGTGGGTCACATGAGAAGTGTAGCCTAGTCGCTATTACTCTAATTGGCCTTATTTGTTTGTTTTCGTATGAGTGCCATTGATGCTTTATTTCATTAAGCATTTTAGTAACCAGCCGATATTTTCGTTATTTAAAACTTTTATTTTAACTCCTTGTATGACATTTAACTTTTCATAAATATCATTAAAATTATTTACGCCATTTACCATAATCGGTGGAGGTAATGAAGCTTTTTTAACCTTAGTAGGCGGTTCTTCATTTTGTGTTTTATTGGAGGGCTCTCCAGTGCCCGGGCTTTGTTGTGGTGGTGAGAGTGAAGTATCCATTCGACGTTTTTTCCAACCATTTCCTTTTTGTCTGATCCCCTCAGTTTCTCTTGCCAGATCGTCCTCATCAGTAATGTATTCCATGTCAGACTCTTCTTTTTTAGTGACTTTTGTCTCTAAATCTGCAAATTTTCTGCATATTCTCCACTTGTACACTAAGTGAATTTTTTTCGTTTTGTGATTTTTTCCATTCGCTATATAAAACTTCTTCATTTTGTGTTCTAGCATGGCTATCCTGAAATAATTCGGCATTATCCATTTTTTCTTGATTTGGTTTGGGCCTTTCGCTAATTTTTAAAACAAGTTTCACAGGTAATGGTACACTTTTTTTGCTTTTAAACATGATATATTATTTATAATAAACATTGTTTATAGATTTTTAACACAGATTTTTCGCGCGCGAGGTTTATTATAAACAAAACAAACTTCGACTTTGACCTCGTTAGTACTATCATGCAGGTACGATGCAATACAACCGTACCGAACTGCGATCGAACGAATACGAAGAATTGTTAATAGAACCAAGAAAAGCAGAAAAACATAGTTGAGTTGAACTGTCACGAATTCCAAGACCTCCGAATTTTACAGTCAATGTTCATTGTTTCCAGGATTATTCATTTAAAGTACAATTAGTCATGTTTTCAAGACAGTCTTTTATAATGTTATCAAAACGTTCTAAGCAGTTGGCGGCTCTCCAACAAGTGCTCCTTGTTCGTAAAAGGTAAGAAATTGAAAATGAATGTTTTAGAAGAAAATATGCCACATGTGAATTAATTAAAGATAATTATTCTGCAAAAACTTTAAAAAATGTCAATTTTCTTATTAAAAGTTCCAGTAATTTGATCATTTGAAAATGGACAACCCAATAGAGTAAGCTTTTTATGATCGATATTTAACATTTTATGTAATATTAAATATATTTTGAATCTATTCACATGTTTTAAAGTTTACGTTAAGGCCAATTTTTGAGCAAGTTTCTACAATGTAACAGAAATCTTGAAAAACAGTATCTGAATCACCTGCAATAGTTCCATCATCTAAATACAATAGATTTATATCTGATTTTAGTTCTAAAATTATTGGATTAATGACTAAACAAAATAATGGCAGTCCTAAAGGATCTCCTTGTTGAACTCCTCTTAATGACATAATTAAGTTTTCACCATAAGTTAGAAAATAATTGTTTTGATAGCATTGTGATACAAATTTATAAAATTTTAGTATTGTTTTACTCTGGAAAGAATTGTGTCACGATTTATCATGTTAAATGCATTGTAAAAATCAATTTTAATAATTACTTTTTCTGATTGATGGGGAAATGAATGATATCTACAAAAAGCATGTGCTGTTATTTCAGAACCGCTTTTCGTACCATATCCCAGTTGAATTTGTGGAAAAAGATGTCCAAGATCATCGTTTAATTTAAAACAAATTAGCTTTGCAGATATTCTTCTAAGGGTTAAACCTATGGCAATTGGTCATACTGTCATCTTTTTTTCTAAAGGCACATAAAGATGCGCCGTAAAAAATAGGTAAAATATTACAAGGTATCAAACCTTTTAAAATGTGATCACTAAATAAATAAATAAATAAATAAATGGTTTATTAACAGCAAAATACATTTTTCCGAGAATACATTACATCCCAGCTCTAAAACCGGCTGCGAATAAACCATATTACTCCCAAAGTAAGCACTGTCCGGGGGTTGGGTTGATAATAAAGAAGACAAAAGATTTGAAGAAGACATACCAAGATCATCACTGATTAAATCTTTTAAGTGTTGACCTCAATCCATCAATACGACCCGCCGAACCCGGTCTGAAAGCAAAAATAGCTTTTTTACCCAACCGCAGCACGGCGAAAGGAATTCGATTGTTGTATGTAAATAAATATGTATGTTTGTGTCAAGCTAGAGGCTAAACGACTGAACCGATTTTGACAAAAAAGGTGTCGTTGAATTGCTACTGACCCCGAAGGAGCTATAGGCTATATTTTTTTTAAACAGGAATCAACATGGTGGTCTTCAGACGCCATTTTGTTACATGATGTAGGCTTTAAATGGCTACAAATGATCAAAATTTAAGGCGATTTTATTAAAATTCCTTTGATTACCCATTGCAAATGTCCTCTAATTTGTTGTAGTTACTTTGTAGTCCTCCCTGCTCCCACCCATCTCCCCTCCTGTCATTCCCATCACCCTATTCAAAAATCATATTCGCATAATTTTACCAAATATAGAGCGATTTTAAAAAATTCTTTCTGCATACGCTTTCAGATTTTTTTTCCAACTCCATTTTTGCAATCTAATTTAATGAAATTTGCTAGTTTTGTATAAGAAACTACGGCCAATTGAATGACGTTAGCAATTTTTTTCTAGGCCTTCTAGTTTTTTTGAAACTATAGCCAACTTTGTGATTTCTTATGACCACCATATTGGCTTTATACTTCAATAAATAGAGCATAAAAGAAGCTTTTCAACCGTGTATAATGAGCCTATCTTTGGATGACGGAAAATGTGAATTTATTGAAAAAAATTGCATGTGCTTAAGTCCACACGGCATAAGTGTAAACTTCAACAAGTCGAAATGAATAATACTGGCTTTCATCTGCATCATCATATCGCTCGCTGAATGTTCCTTTTACAGTTAGTCGACTCGAGCCGACCTCACCCGAATGAGCGTGACATAACCGAGCCTGACGGCTCAGTTCAATTCACTACCCGCAAAAACTGCTAAACGCGCCTAAAGAAGTTTACACTTCAAAAATAGTTGCTCACTTAGTTGGCTGTGAAACAAATGCCATAGTTGTGTTTGTTGTCATACCCACGTAACTAACTTTCAAAACTTTTCCATTCACTTGATTTATATGCAATTCATTAAAGCCCTTATTTTATAATTTTTCCTGGCTAAGAAATAATACAATTTCTTAAAATCTATCTTTTATATCTAAAACAAAAGTTTGCATTTATTATTTAATTTAAAGTAAAACTAAAAACCGATAACAAAGTATTAAATTAAATAAGCAAATGTTCGAAAATTCCACCGTTGTTATTCATGCAAGCCCTGCATCGATAAATTAGAGTCATGCATGCATCTTTACCGTTTGTTCGGGAATTTTATAACTTGAACAACGGCTGCCTCAAGTTCTTCTATCGTATTATCGTAGTAGAATAAACTTTATTATCCTATATATATATATATATATATATATATATATATATATATATATATATATATATATATACAGTGTGTCCACGTAAGTTGGCGGCATATGGGAAACTTTTTTATTATTAGCTTTACGAAAAAAAGTTATTCTTCATAAAAAGTTCTGCATGGTCCAAAACCTAAAATGCAACCATCAGATGTTAAATTTTTTCAGTCATATTACGAGGTTTGTCAAAAAATGTGATTTTTGCTCCATAGTAAAGTACCTTTCTTTTTGACAATATCGAAAATTGTTATAAAGAAAAGATGTTTAGAATTAAAAATAGCTTTCAAATATTCAACATTGTTTATTTACATTAAAAAAATATTTTTTTCTACATTTTCTCTGCGATTACGTTGGAAATTTAAGTTTGCACATTAATGCATAATTAATCTAGGATGCACTGGCATTTTTAAAACTGATAATTAAAGTAGGCTTTGCGAACTGTCTAAATATCAAAAATTCGAAGAAACGTCAACAATCGTATTTCAAAAAGTGCCACGGTATAAACACTTTTTTAGGCAGTCTAACAGTGTTTTTCAAAATTTTTAGAGATCCGTATTGTACAGTTTTATGTTTGACAGACGTATTTGTTTGTTACAAACTAGTGATTAAGCAACTTAAAGGTTATCAGTGTTCGATAAATATTAAGAGATAATTGTTTTTAAAAGTTTATTTATAATTGTTTAATCAAATTTATAATTAATAAATGCAATGCATTAATGTGCAAACTTAATCGCAGAGAAAATGAAGAAAAAAATATTTTTTTAATGTAAATAAACAATTTTGCAATGCAATATTTAAAAGCTATTTTTAATTCTAAACATCTTTTCTTTATAACAATTTTCGATATTGTCAAAAAGAAAGGTACTTTACTCTGGAGCAAAAATCACATTTTTTGACAAACCTCGTAATATGACTGAAAAAATTTAACATCTGATGGTTGCATTTTAGGTTTTGGACCATGCAGAACTTTTTATGAAGAATAACTTTTTTTCGTAAAGCTAATAATAAAAAAGTTTCCCATATGCCGCCAACTTACGTGGACACACTGTATATATATATATATATATATATATATATATATATATATATATATATATATATATATATATATATATATATATATATATATTGTTACGGGTTCACAACGACAAATTAAAACTCGCAATTGTTGAAAACGATACGTCAATTTATTTCGACAAATTATGTACAAAAACACGCACTTAAACTTACTAATAACTTGCTAATAATTCACTACTATAATCGGTCTATTAACTTCGTGTTAATATCTCACGACCACTACAGTAGGTTATCTGTGACTGACTGACCTGATGCACGACGTCCGGCTTTATATATGAGGGCTGCCTACTATTCGAGAACCCTTCCATCCTTGTTCGATTCGGACTCATTCCAGCCCTTTTCTAGACTTTCGCATACCAGTTTGTCACAGATAACGCAACTAAAACCTAGATTAAGAATACAACCATAAAATACGTCAACCTAATACTACACTAAACCTAAATAAATTCTAACTATAAAATTTAAATACTTAAATTTGTAACACTATCCTCCTCTTCAGGTTTGATCGCCTCGATCAACATTTCCCAGGTAAGGTTTTAGTCTGTCTAGATGAACAACTTTCATCTTGGACTTCGGGCTTTTCTGGATTCGGTAGACTACATCATTAATTCTCTTAACAACTTTATAAGGCCCTTCCCATGGTGGTGTCAACTTAGGTGATCTTCCTTTCTTGCGTTGAGGATTGTATAGCCAGACTTGATCATTCTCTTTGAACCCTCAAGAGTTTGCTTTCAGGTCATATCTCGCTTTCATGCGGTCACTGGCTATTTCTATTCGCTCTCTAACCACTTCATGGATATCGTGCAGCTTTTGCCTTAAACGTTCGACATAGTCATTAACCTCTAAGTGTTCTTCTTCAGGTGAACCAAACATGATATCACATGGTAAACGCAGTTCTCTACCAAACAGGATACTAGATGGAGTAGCTCCTGTCGTATTGTGAATGGCGGTTCTATAGGCCATCAAAAACAATGGAATATATTGGTCCCAATCTGTTTGGTGCTCATCCACAACTTTGCACAGATGTTCTTCTATTGTTTTATTAAATCTTTCAACCATGCCATCTGACTGCGGATGTAAAGCCGTAGTCCGTGTTTTATGTATTCCTAAAAGGTCACAGAGATTCCGGAAGAGCTTCGATTCAAAATTTCTTCCTTGATCTGAATGTAGTTCCAAAGGAATGCCAAATCGGCTGAAAACATCATTTACCAGAACTTCCGCAACTGTAGTGGCCTCTTGGTTAGGCAAAGCCAAAACTTCTGGCCATTTGCTAAAGTAATCCATGACAACAAGGATGTATTTGTTGCCTTTTTTAGTTTCTGGAAATGGTCCGGCCACATCAATAGCAATGCGTTCGAATGGTAGACCTACGTTATATTGTTTCATTTGACCTCTGGACCTTGTTTTGGGACCTTGGCTGGCTGCACAAGTCGAACATCGGCGGCACCAGTTTTTCACATCTTGAAAGTAATTGACCCAATAAAATCGGTTTCGAATTTTGTCCATGGTTTTATTTATGCCTAGGTCCGCGCCTGATTTTCCACCATGGCATTCGGCCATTATATTGTCTACCATGCTCCTAGGAACCACTACTTGATTAATCACAGTAAGGCCATCGGCACTTTCCCAGGCACGTTTAAGGATGTTTTCCTCTACTATCAGTGAATCCCATTGTGCCCACAGTGATTTGAATATCACCCCTTGGTTTGCGATATCTTGCCATGATGGTCGTGGCTTGTTCTCTTCTTTCAATCGCAAGATAGGTCCTACATCTTTCTCGTTAAGTTGTGTGGTTCTAATCGAAGCCGACATCCATTCTTCTAAATGCTTGGATACATTCGGTATTCCATTTGTAAGAAGCTTTATCTTCTGTAAGTCTATGTAACGGAGACGCTATTTTGGCGAATCCTTCTACAAATCGTCTGTAGTATGTACACAGACCCAAAAAGCTTCTTAATTCTTTCTTCTTCTTTTCTTCTTTCAATCGCAAGATAGGTCCTACATCTTTGTCGTTAAGTTGTGTGGTTCTAATGGAAGCCGACATCCATTCTTCATCTGGTTCTAACTTTATCTGGCGCACGTAGGTAATTCCTTCTTTCTGGTCAATTTTCCTGCAATGTTTACAATCCTCAGGGCAAGGTCTTCTGGACAATGCATCTGCATTATTATGCACCCTTCCCGCTCGGTGCTTTATTTGATAATGGTATTGTTGTAGCTTTTCTATCCATCTCGCGACTTGCCCCTCAGGTTGTTTCATTTTCATGAGCCACTGTAACGCAGCATGATCCGTTCTAATCAGAAACTCTTGTCCGTAGAGATATTTGTGAAAGTGATCTACGGATTTAATGATGGCTAAGAGCTCCTTTCTGGTAACACAATAATTTCTCTCTGGTTTGGATTGCTTCTTGCTGAAAAATTCGATGACCCCTCTTCTCCATCTTGTACTTGGGAGAGTACTGCTCCTATGCCATCGTTGCTCGCATCAGTATCTAATATGAATTTTCCTTTTGGAATGGGATATGCAAGAATCGGACTAGAACATAATGCTGCTTTTAGTCTTCTAAATGCCTGGTCACATTCGATATTCCATTTGTAAGAAGCTTTATCTTCTGTAAGTCTATGTAATGGAGACGCTATTTTGGCGAATCCTTCTACAAATCGTCTGTAGTATGTACACAGACACAAAAAGCTTCTCAATTCATGTTTGTCACGAGGTTGAGGCCATTCTTTTATTGCTTGTAACTTCTTTTCGTCGGTATGGATGCCTTCTCGGGAAACGACGTGACCCAGGAACTCAACTTTTTCTTGGAACAGAAAACATTTCTTTGAGTTCAGTTTAAGATTTGCGTTCCTGATTCTTGAGAATACTTCTCGTAAATTATCTAGATGATCTTGAAATGATTTCCCCATTACTATGACATCATCCAAATAGGCTAGGCAGGTTTTCCAAGTAAGGCCTCGTAGAACGACTTCCATTAGTCTTTCAAATGTAGCTGGGGCATTGCACAGGCCAAATGGCATCACATTAAACTGATAAAGTCCACTTCCAGCAGAGAATGCAGTCTTCTCTTTATCTCTTTCAAAGATTCCTACTTGCCAATACCCACTTTTCAGGTCAAGAGTAGAAAACCAATATGATCCTGCCAATGTTGTTAATGTGTCGTCTATTCTTGGCAGTGGGTAACTATCTTTCTTGGTCACATCGTTAAGTTTCCTGTAGTCGACACAAAATCTAGTACTTCCATCCTTTTTAGTGACCAACACCACAGGAGGTGACCAAGGACTTGATGACTCTTCAATAACAGCGTCCGCTGAGCATTTTATTAATGAGATTGTGAACTTCTTCTTGCTTGGCCAATGGTAGTCTTCTTGGGGGTTGTCTTATCGGTTGGGCATCGCCAGTGTTGATAGCATGTTGAATAAGGTTTGTGCGTCCCGAACTACTCCTAGTTTCGAAGATATTACTTTGCTCTTCTATAAACTCTCTCGCTTTACTAAATTCTTCTGGAGTGAGATGTTGCCAAGTTGACTCAAATTGCTGAAGTACCTCCATTGGTAACTTGCTTGTATCCTCGGAAGTTGGCTCTTCACATCTTGTTACTTTCTGTACTGGTTCAAATAATGCTACCACCTCCCCCTTATTAATTTTGACACTATTTGGGAAAATTTTGGCGACTCTAATCGGGATGTCTTTATCGGTTTTAACTAGTGATTTTGCAACGAGGTAGGTGTTAGGTGTGTTTTGTTGGCTTATGAGTCCGACGCAGCTTGATGTTTTACTTTCTAGCCTCCCAAAAATTATGGTCTCACTGTTACCGACTAGTCTTGTTGTGCATACTGCCACCACCTTTATTGGTTCTTTATTGATGTGACTATTTGACAAAATGAACTCTTCGTTCCCAAATCTTAGGGTATTAAGTTTATTATCAAACGCAAATCCATGTCTACTTATCAAGTCCATTCCCAAAATAAATTCGTTTTCTATTTCTGCAACTAATACAGTGTGGCGAATCTTCAATCTTCCCAGCTGTAGGAGTGACTGTTCTGAAGAAGGTCTCTGACCGAAACGTCAATAAATATTTAAGCTAAAAGTTCCTATTAAATTTATGGACCACATTCCCAAGAAACCAACTAAATTAATATATATATATATATATATATATATATATATATATATATATATATATATATATATATATATATATATATATATATTTATTTTTTTTAATTCACACATACGTGGTTTTGGCTAACAGTGTCCGGGCGCTCATTGTCGCCAAGGACACTGCTAGTGTCAATACGGCGAGACAGTCCGTCGAATAATTCCAACGGTCCCAAGTACAACGGCTTTCTGCATCCATGTGATAGCACTATTTGGCATGCTAAGCTCTGTTATATGTTGCATGGTTTTTCTGTGTACCAAGCCGTTGGCGCTGATGACTATTGGCATTATTGTCACCTTTTGTAAGTTCCAGATGGTTTTTACTTCCTGAGCCAATGCTTGATATTTCGTTATTTTTTCTCCATAGGCTTTAGCCAAGTTATAATCTTGCGGAACAGTAAAATCAATTATAATTGCCGTTTTTCCCGTTTTGTTCCACACAACCATATCCGGTCGGTTGTGCTCCACTGCTCTATCTGTTTCTACGGTAACGTCCCAGTAGATCTTCGTGGTATTATTTTCAAGCAGTGGCTGTGGACTGTACATATGGTGAGGAGTGAATTTCTCCAGCAAACCCTTACTTAGACTGACCATCTGATGAACCACTTTACCCATGTTATTGTGTCTTTCCAGATATTTGGTGTTAGCAATGGCAGAGCAACCCGATGCCAAGTGTTGTACGGTTTCCTCAGCTATATTACAAAGTCTGCACTTGGTTGTTTCTACCTCCTGCTTGAGGATATGTCGGGTATATGTTCTCGTTTTAACGACCTGATCTTGGATCGCGAGGAGAGCTCCTTCGGTCTCTGGGAAAAGGTACCCTGTTGTTAGGTAGTAGTTAGATGCGGCAATATCTACTTCAGGTTGATGCAGACTTGTGTAGAACCTCCCGTGCAACACTTTTCTTTGCCAGTTGGATTTAAGCTGCTCAGAAAGATTATCTTCCTCTGGCTCCTCCGGATTTGCCAGGTTCAGTGGAGTGATCTTTTTATCCCAGTTTCGTATACTTCTGTGTACTGGCTGATTGTGTTTATTAAAGTATTTTCTGAGCATTTTTCTTTCTTTGATATTTGAGGCTTGCAGACTGCTCAGTCCACGCCCTCCTTCCCTACGAGATAGGTACAGTCGTTCGATTGCTGAGTTAGGGTGCAGTAATCCGTTCTTAGTGAGGAGTTTTCTGATCCTCTGATCTAATCTTTCCAGGTCAGTTTTTGACCATGAAAGTACTCCGGCGGTGTATGTAAAAGCTGGTACTGCCCAGGTATTTATTGCTGCTATCTTGTTTTTAGCATTTAATTGCGTTTTTAGTATCTTCTGTACCCTCCGGATCAGTTCGCGCTCTGCCCCTTCCTTGTTTTCCTTTTGTCGTATCTCGTAGGTTTGTTGGATACCCAAATACCTGTAAGTGGCTTCTGTCCCTAGTTCCTTGATCCGACCTCCATCCCTCAGTGTGATATCGCCTTGCTCCACCAATTTACCTCTCCTTACATGGACGACCGCACACTTGTCAAGTCCAAATTTCATGTGTATGCCTTCCTGAAGCTTCTAACAAGCTCCAGCTCTCCCTCTAACTGTTGTTGTCCTCTTCCGTACAGTTTGAGATCGTCCATATAAAAGACGTGCGATATTTTTGCATGGTCATCGATTGTGTATGCGTATGAACTTCTGTTAAGCATGTTGCTTAGTGGGTTAAGGGCTTGGCAAAACCACAGTGGGCTAAAACTGTCGCCTTGGAATATTCCTCGGCGAACAGATATCTCTTCTGTGCTGTATGAGTTGGTTCCCCCCCTGACTGTCAGAGTCGTCCTCCATGTCGACATTAAATGCTGTAGTAAACCTATCAGATTTTGGTCAACCTTGTAAATTTTAAGGACTTCTATCAGCCATGAGTGTGGTACCGAGTCATACGCCTTTTGGTAATCGATCCATGCCATGGAAACATTTTTTTGGCGTCTTTTTGCTTGTTTGGTTATGACGTTGTCGATCACCAAGAGTTCCTTGCATCCTCTAGCTTTTTGCTTACATCCGTTCTGTTCCCATGCTAATATTTTGTTCAATTTAAGGTGACCATTAAGCTCGTGCCCTAAGATGGAAGTCAGTATCTTGTAAGCCGACGGAAGACACGTTATTGGTCTATAGTTTTTGGCCTGTTGTAAATTTCCTTTCTTAGGCAGCATGTGTGTCTGCCCAAGCGTGAGATATGTGGGGATTTCGCGTGGATTCCTTAATGCGTTTTGAATCAGGCTCGCTAAGATCTTGTGTGTGTGTGTGTGAGAATCCCTTCCACCAATAATTGTGTATTCCGTCAAGTCCCGGCGCTGTCCAGTTTTTGAGTCGCTTTACTGTCTCCTTAACGTCTGTTTCAGAGACAGTAACCTCTGGCATCTCTGTGTAATTTGACGCGCTTTCTTTTTCAGCAGCGATCCATTGTGCCTGGAAGTCATGCTCAACTCTCTGGGACCAGATGCTCGACCAGAATTCAGTCATTTCTTCCTTAGAGGGTATTGTGTTTGTATTTTGGCCTTGGTTCTCCTCGTTAAGATTCCTGAAGAACAATTTCTGGTTATTGATAAAAAGGTCATTTTGTTTCCGCCTAAGCGTTCTCTTATGATACCTTTTTATCCTATTTCCCAGTGCTGCTATCTTTTGCTTTAACACCTCGACCCTAAGGAGTAGTTTTTCCCGATACTGCGCATCGTTTTTCTTTATTTTTGCGCTCTTTGCATAGCTTAAAACTTTCTTCTCTAGCTTCTTTTTGGGTTGATCGGTCGTAAGATACGAGTGTAATACACCAATCTCCCGCCGGAAGGCAGAGATTTTTTCTTCAAGCCTTTTCTCCCATGGTGGTTGTTTTTGGGTTTCGTTTGTTGTTGTAGAAGGCGCGGTTTTTGTTTGCGCGTGTATGCTAGTGGCAACGCTAGCAGCGCAGTATACGTTATGACATAGGTTTTCTAGGTCATTAGATCTTGTGAACTCTCCTTTGAGTGTTGTGTTAATTGCTTCTATTGTGTTTTTGACCTCTAAGGTGATTTTAATGCGTGATAGCTTTGGCCTTACGTGCATTTCTACTCCTTCATATTTATGATGGAATTCTTGAAAGAGCAGCTTGATCTCGGCTGATACTGGTCGATCATCTTCTTGTTGTGGCTCATCGTTTGGTTCAGTCCTTTCATCTGGGGCCGCTGGTATAAAGCTTCTCCTTGCTAGTGACTGCCTAAGCAGTTGCGGCCTCCTGTTCCGGTTTTCAGTTGCTTCAGCCTTCATTGCAGCTAGTTCATCCGGAGATATCATCAACTTATGCTTTTTGATGTTAGTAATTTGTGCCGCTAGGTGTTGCGATGTGAACTGTTTCTCGGGAAAAGCTTCATTCCATAGTTCAACCATTCTTGCCCGGTACTTGGTTTTCTTTGTCTCCCCTTCAGTGACTTTGAAGTAAGCATTCATCAGTGTGAGATTCATTTCCCTGGTCTTTGAGCTACAGCGGGATCCTGCGGTGGACTTGCGTCCTGCAGATCCAAGCTGTTTCTCCGGGTGTCGTGATTGGGGGTGCTTGGCCTTGTGGTTCCGTTTCGCACAGAGGCGCCACTCGCTCCGCCTTCTTGTGCTAGGGACTGTAACGATCTTCCCACAGACGCACTCCTGACGTCTGGGGCGGGTTCCGAGGCTTCGTTTGGTTCAACGAGAGCAGGTAATTCTCAACCCGCGGGGTGCTAACCCGCCAGTTGGTTTGCTGGGGTCTGCGGGGATGCGAATCCCGAAGGCCTACGGCCCCCCCTGCAGGCGAAGCTGGCTGTACAGGTCTTACGTCGTTACCTGTAGCAGCAGAGAGTGTCACTGGCTTGTGACCCCTCCACCGGCCAGACATATTATATATATATATATATACATATATATATATATATATATATATATATATATATATATATATATATATACAGTGAAACCTCCCATAAGCGGACACTCACGGTTCCGTCGATTTTGTCCGCTTATTGGAGGTGTCCGCTTAAGAGAGGTAACTGCGAAATTTTAATATATATTTATTAACAATTTCCGCTGCCTGAGATTTTCCGACATTAAAATTTTCGGCGATCTTTCGTGATGGTAGATGTTCCTTCCATGAAACGTCAACAATTCTCCATTTTTCCACATACAATAAGAAGTTTTTTACTAGGCGCCATTTCAAAGAGATCTATTATTACCCAACTGAACAATAAACACAGCGGTCCCGCTGAATCAAATAATGTTGTAAATACGACAGATGTATTTCGTCTCCGCATTAACACGGAAAGAGGTAATTCCCCGGCTGCAGAGTGCCTTGTTGCCAACATACTACATAATATTTATGCTCATGTCGTGCAGCGCTCCGTCCCGTTTTCAGAGGTTCGCGTCCGGTTAAGGGAGGTTTCAGAATTTTTTAACCAAAAAAAATTGTCCGCGTCCGGTTATAGGAGGGAATTTAACATGTAAAGACATAGGCAAAAGCTTGGTTCCAACAAATTTGTCCGCCTAAAGGGAGTGTCCGCTTAATAGGGGTGTCCGCAAGGAGAGGTTTCACTGTATATATATATATATGTATATATATATAGATATATATATATATATATATATATATATATATATATATATATATATATATATATATATATATATATATATATATATATATATATATATATATACATATATATATACATATATATATATATATATATATATATATATATATTATATATATATATATATATATTATAATACATTATCAAACTCGCCAAAACATATAAGCTAAAAAGATCCATAACAAAAATGACAAAATAAAATTATAAGAAATAACACAAAAAACTTATCATTATACCTCCCATGAGACACCACCCATACACACACATATCACGCTGTGAGACAGAATTTTAAATTAAAATATTTTATTAGTAACCTAAGTAATAGTCCTATAGTTTGTTTTATTATTGATTTTAAAAATGTTTCGTATAATAATGTGATGTGTCTTTTTGAACTTGTGTTTTTTGTATGTTGTTTTGATTAATGTAATGTGAAATTATGAATGTATGAATGGTGAGTCCTTCTCGTTATTTTAATTATTTTACTCTGTCTTTTAAAAATAATGGCATAAAAAACAAATAGCCTAAAACGTTGTTTTCAATTTCTTTTTAGTTCTTAAGAAGGTCTTTAGACCGAAACGTTAATAAATGTAAATTTAAAGTTGCTAGTTTATTAATGAACCACATTCCCAAGAAACCTACAAACCTAAAAAATATAAAATATATGGTTCAACAAAAAAAAAGATCCAAATATATATGTATATATAAATATATATATATATATATATATATATATATATATATATATATATATATATACAGGGTGTCCCAGTTAAAAGCAACTTCATGGAGATTTAAGAAACGGTAAGAGATACAAGTTCGTTTAACTGAGAAAAAAGTTGCAATATTCTAAGCACAATCAGGTGCTGTATCAATATTAAAGATATTTACAGGGGTTACTAAAATATCGATCAAAAACTAAAAATTGTGTTTTTTTGAAAAATTGAAATATCGCCGCCATCTTGCAAACAAATTAAATGAAATTTGTTTGTTTTGAAATCATTTGTTATTTCTTATGACCGCCATATTGAAGATATATTTCAATAAATAGAGCATTAAAAGAGTTTTTCAACCATGTATATTAAGCCTATCTTTGAATGACGGAATTTATTTAAAAAACTGTTTTTTACTTGGTTGGCTGTAGTTGCGTTTGTTGTCATACCTACGTAAATATCTGTCAAAACTTTGTCATTTATTTGATTTATCTGTTAGAGTTTTAAAGTTTCTAAATTACTTAACATGGAAAGGTTTCCAAATTGGGAGTAGATATATATGAATGTTATATTTTGTGTAATCAGAATGTTGGAAGAGCTCGAGATATGTACTTTTAGAGATATCGAGAAAGACGACAATCAGGTTTGTCAATCTTCAGAATACTTAGAAATAATTTAATTGAATATGGTTCCTTTAGAAAACAAAATCGTAATCGACAACCTGATGAAAATATTGAAGCTCTGGTTTTACAAAGTGTCGTCAAAGAATTCTTAAAAAATTTAAGTAATATCCAAATGCAACACATATTAGTCAAGCACTCCGACATGGTGACTTGGAAAGAAGAACCTTGTTTTTCAATTGGTTTATACAACATTTCCGCTTAAGGTTCTGTGGTCCGATGAAAGCATGTTTACAAACTGCGGGGTGGTCAACAGACATAACAACGTGTACTGGGCCGATGAAAATCCGTTCTTAAATCGTGAGGTGCACCAGCAAGTTAGGTGCTTAGAAAAAGAAGGGTGGGTAGAAGACTCGTGTAACCTGCGCGAACGGTAAGATTACGTGAACCGCCATTTTTATTTTACCACTCACAGCTGATGGTAAACAAAACAAATATTAAAATTTTTCAAATTAGTCAATTTATGAAACAAAAGCTTTTTTGTGGCTTGAATAGGAATGCGCGCCTTTAGAGATTCGTGAGAGTATTTGCACAACACTACACAAGGAACAGAAAATATTTTTTTTTTACAAAGATGTAAATTGAATTTATACCTACCCAAGTATCTATCAAGTTTAATGGTGGTTGTGGCTTAAATAGAAAATGCGAATGTAAATATAAAGGTGCATTTATAAAAAAGAACTGAACTTATCCAAATACCAAGGAGGGAAACCTGACCCACGATTTGCACATGCACTACCAGTAATGCTCAGAAATTTGTTCACGTATTGCGATAATATCATCATGGGTGAACCAAGCCTAAGGATTTTAAGATATTTTCCACATATTTCATGAAAATAGCATAAAATATAACATAATGGTGTCTCAGGCCCCACAAGACAACTTCCTGGGTGTGCTACTGATATCAAGCCAAATTATATTGGTAATGTCAGAAGCTGTTTCCTCCTTGCCAAATCCAAAACAGTATAATCAATGCTCATCAATCACCTGCCATGATTTATTTAAATTTGATGAAATTATTTCAGATTCTGGGTATCGGTAAAAAAAACTCTCTGTTTAGTTTCATTACAATTCAGTTTATTTAACCATCAGACAAATTATTTTCTATACATAGTACTTCTCCATAGAATCATTCATGTCTTAAATCCCTGGCATTTGTTGTAATTTAAAAAATATTCCTGACCATTGAAATTGTAAATATATTTTAGATCCTGGGTATCGGTCATTGTTGTTTGCTTGTTTTACTTTGGTTACAGTTTAAAGTTCAAAATTTCTTTATTCAGAAGAACCTATCAAAAGTTTACAATACAGAACTATAAATAAAGTAGGTTAAACAAATTGAAGTCAGTTCAAATTACATCATATTTAAAATTGTTAAAATCACAAAAAAAACCATTCAAATAACAAAAATACAATTATAAAAAAAACAAGATTTGGTTTTTATATACTGTTGCTGTCAAAGTACAACAAGACAAAAAAAAGCATTAAATCTTATATTAGAACTTATTTTCTAAGTACTCCTCAATACTGTAGGGTTCTATTTTTAAAATAAGATCAAATATATTCTTTTTATATTCCATCATGCTGTTTTTTGGTTTTATGTTTTCAGGCAATTTGTTGAAAAATTTCATGTCTGCATATGTGGGAAGTTTTTCTGTTAAAGTTAGTCTATGTCTTGGTAACTGATAGTTTGTATGTCTGGTGTTGTGTGAGTTGTCACTCAAAAACTCTATAAATTTATCTTTATGTCTGAAAAGAAACATTAGAGACTCATACATCTCTGAATTTAGTCCAATGTGACTAAGACCAAGTAGCAACATATCTCTTTATTCAACCATCAGCAAATACAATTTTTCTCTGTACATTGCACTTTCCATAGAACCATCCAGCTCGGGGACTTAAAGCATGGCCATCCATTTATTCTACAGAGAAGTGCAACATACAGAGAAGAATGTTGTCTGCTGATGGTTGAATAAACTGAAAAATAACCAAACTAAAAAAAGAGTTTCTTTACTGTTACCAAGGGTCAAAAATATATTTACAATTTCAATGATCAGGAATATTTTTTAAATTTAAATTAGATATGATAAAGAATTTCTTACACCAAAGGGGAATTAACTACCATCCTTTTGTACATGTATTATACATTATTTTTTAAAAATGTAATAATGTGTAAATTTACCCCCACTACCGTCAATCAACTAAAAACATAAGAAAAACTTTTAAAAAATGATAACTAATGCATAATAATATTAAATTCAAATATTGATTAATTTCAAGTAATGGATATTGTTGCAAGCCAAATTTGGACATGTATTGCCAAAGTGAATTCTCCCTTGTCTTACCAAAAGTATTTCAAAATTGTGTATCAAGTATCCCAGTGTAGAAACCATCCCCAGTCTCCCCTACTGACTCAATGGGAAAAAATATATGTAGAAAAATGAAGTGTTTTTATGTTTGCACAGGCAGTTTTGTGAATATTAGCATAAAAACATATACATGCATCACTCACTTTTTAAAATTACAATATCACTCTTAATAATATAAATAGTACATAGTTAAAATTAACATTAAAAGTTTCTCATAATTCATATTAAAACATTAAGATATATATAAAATATATTTTTTTTTGGTTTCTTTATTATAAACAAATTCAGCCACTTTGTCAAAGCAATCATTAAATGTCTTCTTGAACCACCCATTTATGTATCTGTTTAGCATGTGTTCGTTGGTCCTGCTTCAACCCATTTTAAGTAGAATTTTTTTGCTTTATAGACATCATAAGAAGGTAAAAGCTCATCTGTCACCACTTGCTGAGAACATTATTGATGTTGAGGTTCTGGCCCTGTCTCTGCCCCGGGATAATCTGTTACATTTTCTGGGGGAACATTTTCTATTGTTTTAGAGCTCATCAAAACACAAATTGATAAACTTAAAATTAATATCCACTCTAGCCCTTTTCATGTTCTCAGCATTTCCCTTAGACAGTTCTGGGTTCCATGTTCCATGTAGGTACTGCTTTACTACTGTAACCCTGAAACAAATGAATTTTTTATAGTTTTTTTTCAAGGGGCTGATCAATAGCAAAATTTTTGGACTGGTACTGACATTAAGGACCAAATGCATATGAAGGGTACATGGGAAAAAGGGGCCCATGAATGTTTATTCTTTTTTTACAGGAGAGCAATTTCTAGGTTTTTTTAAGCACCTTCTTTCCTTGTACACCTTAATTTTAATTAAGAATATATCTGCAATGAGCACTTTATTTCTAGTTTCTGGAGTTTGGGGTAATAGAACCTAAAAATTTTACACAATGTAACAATATCCCAATTTTTGATAAAATGTTGATGAGCCCCTTTTTCTTGTGTACCCTTCATATAGGTGTTAGTTCTGCCAAGTCTTGCTAAGTCCTGCCAAGTCCCGGCAAGTTTTGCCATGTCCTGCAAAGTCTTGCCAGCTCCTTATCATTTATATTTGTTACTACACTAGTGCCTAGAGTTTCTTTCCAGTTTCCACCCAAAGTTTGTCATATTTATTTATTTCTACTTGTGAAAAGAAACAATTTGCTTTTCGAGCCTCCTGTAAACATTGCACTCTGTAACTACACAGAAAGTCATTTTTTACCTTTACCATAAAGCTATTTTTTTCTTGTATAGTAAAGTCACTAAAAAACACAACTGAACACTCCAAAAATATTTATGGAGCCAAAAAAATACAGGAAATACAAAGGAAAAAAAAAATAGGTTATGGGCATTCTACCCTAGAAAAAGGCTGCTTGACATTTGGTTAGTTGAGAAGGATCATAAATTGGTTGCGCGGTTGACAAGCGGAGAAAAGATGGCACACGTCAGTCCATTCCTTGAAATTTGACAGATAAGGGCTGCGCAGTCGTTCAAAGCGTCTTCTACCCACCCTTCAATTTCATTGGTTAGGTGGGGTTTGAATGTATGGCAGGGCTATCAAAACGGACGGGCCAAGATCCTCCACTTTTTTGACGTCACATCCGGGACTGATTTTTTTTTGATGGTCATGTTACGACACAGTTGATTGTCTTTAAAATATTGAAGTTGGAATGACGGTTCATGAATATTTGATTTTTTAAAAATAAAGCCGGTTTTGAGATTATTTTTACTTAATTCTTTCAGAACAATTTTTTTTTAATCTATAGTAATCCTTAACTTTTCAGAGCCGCTTCATGAGCTCACACAAAAACTAAGTTTAAAGCAGAAGCGAATGTGACAATCACAGATGAAAAAGTCAAATAGATGTCAAATATAACAGTTGGTATGTGTTTGAATTCAAAATAAGGAATGCTAAATCTTGAAGATTTTTAACCTTTTAATCAAGTTGCCTTAGAAAGCTTTGGTGGAATATCGGGATGGTGTCTGAGAATATTTCACTGAAATTTTGCGGAAATCTGTAGTGCCATTTTGAAAATATCATAAAAAAACGTCTGACCTCCCATAAGACCCAATGTAAAATTCAGCCTCCGGAGAACAGGTGATTTTTTCAGGGTCGTGGCCTCTATTTTTGTGTTAACCTTGTGTATGGCTAGGAGTTATAAACAGACACATACTATTTAACATTTTTCATAATAATTTGACGGCACCTCGATATATAGAAATTCTACAAAATTACGTTGACCAAATTTTAGAAAATTTGCCTCTTCAAGATGTAGCAAAAATGTGGTTCCAGCAAGATGGAGCACCTCCAAATAGTGCAAGAATCATAACCGACTATTTGAATCAGCAACATGGAAATAACTGGATCGGAAATCGAGGTCCAGTTGCCTGGCCTGCTCGTTCGTTGGACCTTACGCCTCTTGATTTTTGTATTTGGGGATACTTAAAGGATAAAGTTTATTCTACTACTCATAATACGATAAAAGAATTTTTGGCAGCCGTTGTTTAAGCCATAGAAGAAATTCCTGAACAAATGTTTAAAGATACATGCATGTCTCTAATTCATGGATGCAGGATTTGCATGAATAACAACGGTGAAATTTTCGAGCATTTGCTTATTTAGTTCAATGTTTTGTTATCGGTTTTAAGTTTTATTTTAAATTAAATAATAAATACAAACTTTTGTTTCGGAAATAAAAGATAGATTTTAAGAAATTGTATTATTTCTTAGCCAGAGAAAAATGTATACATAACGGTTTTAAAGATTTGCATATAAATTAAATAAATAGAAACGTTTTTTTTTTTTTTTTTTTTTTTTTATTTGTCAAACACACTGTGTTTTTTTTATTACAATCTAGTCAGTAAGACTAATTAGCAATTTTGTTTTAACTTAATTTACTAGAAAAGTCAGATTTAAACTTAGGGTTCACTCAACAGTTCTCCCCGCTTTGTTTAGTCTGTAACTCACAATTGTGTTGTGTTTATAGCATTATTTTGTTTTATGTGTAATTCACTTAGTTTACTAGCTCAAACGGCTTCACTCTTTTTAGTCGTCGAACTAGCATAGTATTGTCTAGAAGCTGAATTGCTTCCACATTCACATGCCGATGGAGTCTATCTTCATGGCTTTTTGCGTACTTTTTTATAGTCTCTGCTACAGTTTCGATTTTTAGATCTCGATGAAGGTCACTATTTCGAACGTACCAAGGTGCATTCACAATGTTTCTTAATACTTTATTTTGAAATCTCTGTACATCTAGAATGTTACTCTCTTTAGCACAACCCCATAGTTGAATACCATATGTCCATACTGGTTTCAGTATTTGTCTATAAAGCAGTAACTTATTATGAATTGTTAAATTGGACTTCCTTCCAATTAGCCAGTTCATTTTTCTATACCTTATCTCAAGTTCTTCTTTTTTTTTCTTAACATGTGCTTTCCAGCGCAATTTGGCATCAAGTGTCATACCTAGATATTTTGCCTGATTCGAATATGGTACTGGAATGTTGTTAATTGTTATTTGTATGTGATTTATATTTTTGTTTGTAAAATCAACATGAATTGATTTGGTTTCATTTAATTTTATTCGCCACTTTGTGGTCCAACTGTGAATTTGGGTGACTGCATCCTGAAGTTTTTCTATGCATTTTTCAATAGATTTTTCTACGGTCAATAAACCAGTATCATCGGCAAATGTTGCTAAGTGACAATTTTCTGGCTTTGGGATATCACAAGTGAATAATAAGTATAGATAAGGGCCTAGTACGCTACCCTGGGGCACGCCTGCTTGAATTTCTCTTAAATTTGAGTATGAGTCTTCCTGTTTTACTCTAAAATGTCTATCAGATATGTATGATTCCAAAATATCCGAATACTGTTTTGGCAGAAACCTTTTTAGTTTAAAATTAAGGCCTTCATGCCACACTTTGTCAAATGCTTGTGCTACATCTAGAAAAACTGCAGAACAAACTTTTCCCTCTTCTAGTGCTTTTTCTATTATATTAGTAATTCTGTGTACTTGATCTATCGTGGAATGCTTGTCTCGAAAACCAAATTGATGAGATGGAATAATTTCTTGTCTTTCTATGATGGGTTTTATTCTTTTAAGCAATAATTTTTCATAGAGCTTGGATATAATTGGCAGCAAAGATATTGGCCTGTAAGATGACACGTCATGGAGTGGTTTTCCCGGTTTTGGAATCATGATAACTTCTGCAACTTTCCACAGTTTAGGTACGTACCTAAGCCTAAAAGACGCATTAATTAGGTTGCATAGTTTTACGATAGCTTTTCTGGGGAGTTGTTTTATGACTACCCCGTTAATAAGATCATACCCTGGGGCTTTTTTCGAATTAATATTTTTGATTTCTGTTAATATTTCTTTTGGTGATGTAAGCTTAATATGGTCCTCGATTTGATGGGGTTCATTTAAATGAAAGTGTTCATCTGGTGCTTCGTGGGGCTGAAATGTTTTTTCTAAATGACTTGCAAAAATATCTGCTTTTTCTTCGTTACTCCTTGCCCACTGGTTGTTAGATTTTCGTATGGGTGGAATTTGGATAATTGGTCTTTTAAAATCTTTGGTTGCTTTCCAAAGGGAATAGTCGGTATTTTTATCATCTGTAAGCTCATTAAGAAAATGGTTAATAGATTCATTTTTTATTACTAGAATTTCTCGCCTAATGCGCTGCGTCATGTTGTTGAGATTTGTTTTGTCCCGAGGATCACGGCTTTGTTGCCACTTTCTTCTTAGTTTCCTTTTTTCCAATATAAGGTCTCTAATTTCCTTTGGATAGTTTTTTCCCTTAAAAATTCTCTTTGGTTTTGGACTGTTTTCCCAAGCTGCTTGTTGAATATTTGTAACAAAATAATCAACTTCTTTATCGATTTGTTCTGGCGTTTGCAATGGTACTGATAGGTTTATTTTTTTCTGACAGACTTTGTTTAAAACTAATCCAGTCAGTCAGTTTATTAACTAGTGAGATATTTGCTTCTTTCTTTATTATGTTTTTACTAAGAGTTAGAATAATAGGTGAATGATCTGAGTGTAAATCAAAACTTTCTTCTATATCTACAAAACTTAAAGATATATTTTTTACTATAAAAAAATCAATTAGATCTGGAATTTTTCCTGGATCTGTTGGATAGTATGTGGGCTTACCAGTTGATATCGGCTCACATTGATATTCACTAATAGCTTGCAAAAGTTCTTTTCCTTTAGAGTTCGTCAGTCTAGATCCCCAGTAGGTATTTTTTGCATTAAAGTCACCTCCAATTATAAAACGGTTTCCTAATTTTCTGAGAAAATTAAGATATTGATTTTTCTTTAGTAAGTGCCTTGGTGGTATATAGACAGCACTTATGACTAATGTATATGTTTTGGTTTTTACACTTACTAATGTAGCTTGAATCTCTATGGTTTTATATCCCATCTCCTCATAGTGTGATATATTTTCTTTAATTATTACAGCACTTCCCCCATGTGCAGTATTGCTAGGGTGAGTTGTATGATACACTTTATAACCTTTAAATTTAATGTGAGACTGGTTAGTGAAATGCGTTTCTGACACAAGACAGACGTCAATTTTTTCTATGTCTAGAATAACTTGCAAGTCTTGCTGATGTTGCAAGAGACCATTGGCATTCCAAGCTAGGATTCTAAGATTACTGACCATTTTGAGAAACGTTTTGAAAGGTACTTACGTAGGTGTGACAACAAACACAACAAAGCCATTTGTTTCACAGCCAACTAAGTGAAAAACTATTTTTTTAAAAATTTATATTTTCCGTCATTCAAAGATAGGCTTATTATACACGGTGGAAAAGCTCCTTTTATGCTCTATTTATTGAAGTATAAGTCCATAAGAAATAACAATGCTATGGTTTCAAAAAAAATAGAAGGCCTAGAAAGATATTAACGTCATTCAATTGGCCGTAGCTGCTTATACAGAACTACCAAATTTCATTAATTTTGTTTGCAAGATGGCGGCAATATTTCAATTTTTCAAACCACAATTTTTATATTTTGCTCGATATTTTAAAAACCCTTGTAGATATTTTTAATTTTGATACGGCATCTGATTGGGCTTAGCATAGCGCAACTTTTTTTCATTTAAACAAACTCGTATCTCTTACCGTTTCCGAAATCCCCATGTAGTTGCTTTTAGTTGGGACACCCTGTATATATATATATATATATATATATATATATATATATATTTATATATATATATACAAGCTACAAAATTTTCAGACCATGTAGCCACCCGTGCCGCGCACCAGTCATGGGCATTACCATTGTTTACATAGCTTGTATCTTTTAATCAAAAATATAACAAAAGCTTCCAAAAATATTTGTTGTTTTCTGTGAACATAACCTAAAGTTGTTATTAGTCGATAGAATAGACTGGTGTTCAGATCTTATTATTTTTCACGTCACTTGTGGTCCAGCTGATTTTTGTAAACAAAAGTTAGACATGATAAACGTGGGCTGAATGCAATAGTAACTCGAAATTTCGTGATTTTGAGTTATCTACTTTTTCAAATAGTGGGAATCAAGCGCTATCGAATGCAAAAGCTGGATAATACGTTATTCTAAACTGGCGACGTCTAACTGCAAATGTAAAAAGTAGACAATTCAAACATGTAAACTTTTTTGGAGCTATAAATAGATAACTTAAGATACCAGTATGTTTCTCTCTATTTTCTGATCTTTTTATTTTATAAAAGAAGACAACTGTGTAAACCCTAAAAATAAAAATTATCTCATATTGTGCAAGCAACCCTTCCAGTCCAGGCGACTCCTTTTATACTACGAAAGCTACATTTCTAATCGTGTTTGCGGGCTGACATGAACGCCAGCACGGAAGTCGTCACAGACTAGGCCATTTCTAATCGTGTTGCGTGCCAGCGAGCGTGCTGTGGTTAGCGCATGCGTAATTGATGTGTTTATAGCTCACTTTTATTTCTACAACTGGCTGAGTGGGCTCCACATGCCGCTTTGTATTTCGTAATTGAAACATCGAAAATATTTATGAAAAAACTACTACTATGTTGGTTTAGAACGTTTCTCTACGTTGTCAGACGCCTATTCTCCACCTCCTTCGATCCTGACAATCATCCTCTGTCAGAATTTTTTGACTCATTGATCTTTGGATTGACTGTTGCCATTCTAGTTTAGGACGCCCTCTTTTTCTACGCCGTATTGGTTGCCATTCTAGGACCTGCTTTGGTAATCTTTCGTCGTTCATTCGTTGTACCATATCAGTTGCCTTCGAGTGATGTCATCCGTTTTGCTTCCCTCGATTCCCATTCTTTCTTTTATGATGTCATTTCTTTTGTGATATATTCTAGATATTCTCATTAATCTTCTTATTGCATCCATTTCGACACTTTCGATTTTTGTTTTGTATTTTTCTGTTACGCGACAAGTCTCTATTCCATACAACAGCGTGCTTTTGACCATTGTTTCATATATGTTAAATTTTACATTCTTTTTCTTTCTCTCCATAAAATTCTCTCTGCTCCATAAAATACTGTTAAGATATCCAATAACGTTTTTTGCTTTTACTATTCTTTTTTCCAATTCTTTACAGTCTGTACCTGTCTTATCAAATGTGATACCCAAGTATACATACTTATTGCATGGAGATATTGTTTGTCCATTTTCTAGTACTAACTCACTGGATTCGTTTCCAATACATAAGTACTGTGTCTTGTCCACGTTCACTGTTAATCCCCACTTTTGGTATTCTTCTGTTAACTTTCTCATCATATACTCCATGTCTTCTTTATCATTAGCCACAATTACTTGGTCGTCAGCAAACTGTAGTGTGTATATGGTAAATCGGTCGTTAAGTTGTATTCCCATGCTGTGCACTTTACGTTTCCAGTTTTTTAGAGCTACTGCGATATATATTTTAAAAAGAGTTGGAGAGGTACAACATCCCTGTCTTAAGCCTTTTGTTACCAGGAATTCTTTTGAAAGTCGATTTCCAATTTTAATTTTAGATTTTGACCCATTGTATAGCTCTTTTATCGCTTTTATGTATGTATGATTGATATTAGTTTGCTCTAACACTGTCCATAATTTTTCTACTGGAACGGTATCATATGCTTTTTGTAGGTCCCCAAAGGTAACATAAGTCTGTATATTTCTGGCGGTCCTTTTCTCAATTACTTGTTTAAGACAAAAAAATGAACTTTGAATGAAAATACCAGATCATAAACATTCAAGACATAACCACATTTTTCGGGAATGCGTATTTCTTGTGGTCGCCCAAGTGCACCGTTAATATATGTTCATCTTTCTTTTAGTCATACTTATATAGGAGACAGATATAGCCAAAAAGATCTCGATCAAGATTATTCCCGATACCAATCATTTAGGTGATGGAACTGCGCATGTCTGGTACGCCGCACGGGCCGCAGAGTTTGCAGCTTGCAAGCACGAAGGACCGTGCGGACACGGTGGTCGTCGTTAGAAATGGTTACATTGATTCCCATATGCCTATATAATTTTTTAGCCCGCTTTATTTTTTATTACACAAAACTTAAACTACAAGTCAAACTGAATATGATCGTTTAGTATCAAACGTGAACCGAGGACTTGGGAAGTAAACAAAGATGTAGGTCAGCGGATTATTTTTAAAGCTTCGAATTTTAATTTTTGTGTAAATAGAAATGAAGCGGGCTAAAAAAAATAACGACTGATATGTCTGAAAAATATTATTTTATAAGAAAATACTAAAAGAAGTAGGAAATTGCCTTAGTTTTCAGAAAATTCAAAAAATATTAGTTGTTCGTATCATATCTGACGTGAAACGTGAAAATTCGCCACAGCATGAACGCTAGCGCGCGACATGATCATAAATGCACAAATTTGAGACGACAACCATGCGGGAGTGCAACGCGGCCAGCGAACACTACTAGAAATATACCAGCCCCAACGGTTCATTCTAGGCTAGCAACTACCAAAAATGGTGAATAATATTAGATAGTTTAAGTTCTGCTACGTATTTTTACGTAAAACTGCACGTTAAGCCCTCTACGTTTTGTTACAAATTTGAGTTTAAGTTGAATGTTTTAACGTTACCATAACAAGTCTACTAATAGCAGAGAATGTGGAATGCGGCACTGTGTTTTTTTGATGTCACAATTTTTTTTTTGTCTTTTCAACTACAGTAGGGATATATTTGCAAAGAATCGTTGGTACTGGCAGCGGAAATTATCGTCTAGGCCTCATTTTTCGATCGGTCAATCAACCAATTCTATTCTTTGGTAACGTTAAGGTGCCCGCAGACTACCGTAAGCTAACGTAAATACGTAAACTTAAAACGTGACTTGACGACGGTGTGACGAAGTGCGCTTGCGAATCTGTCAAATCTCGTGCTTACGTAAAAATACGTAGCACAACTTAAACTATCTAAAGGCCTTCACACACACACAATTTACGTAATCCGTAGCATGGTGCATAGCGGGCTTTCAACCAATCAGCGATCGAATAGCAGCGGCCATATTGGATTTACGTAAGAAAAGTCCATAAGGTTGAACTTCTTACGCGTTATGTTTTTTTGTGTGTGATCGGCTTAATGTGCTTTGCGCGCCTAGGCTCAACGATTATACACTAAACAGGATTGCTCAGTTTGCCGAATCTGTCTGCAATCGATATTCAAGGTCAAACTTGCTGTAACGTCACCACTTGTGCTGGGCAGGTAAAGCGCGCCTTTCGTTATATTGGATTTTATGTGCTTTTAGAGCTATTTTCTTTATGCAAATTAAATTTTAAGCAAAATTGAGGCATTATACATTTAAAAATATTTTCTTTACAGGGATGATAAATGATTTTATATTTGAAATATCTGTTAAATAAATTAAATTTAAATATTTAAAGGGAAAAAAAAGCTACACATAATGTCGTAGTACCTAGACAGGGTGTCCCATAACTTAGGGACCATAGGCCAACAGGTGATAGAGGAGGTCATGTCTGATAAAAAAGTTCCTATAATGCATGGGTCAAAACTCTTTCTTTGTAGAGATACAGAGCATCAAAGTTGGCAATTTTTTTAACTTTTTTAAAAAACGCAGTAAAAACATGAAATTGGGTAAAGTCGTGTATCAGAACAAGGGCAATAAATTGAAATAAAACTTATTTTGAAAAAAATTAGTGGGTCAATTTTTTTTTGAAAAAACTATTTTTTTGGTATAAACTTTTATAAATGCCATATTAAACGCAATGTTTTTTTAATATTTTTTGTTATTAAAAACAAGCCTTTAGCGACAAATAATAATAAAGAAAATACTATTGATATTTTTTAAAAGAATAAGTAAGCAAAAATTATTTTAAAAAAAAGATTATTTTTTTTACATTTTTGGAGGTAATTTTGACAGCCTGTATCTTCTTAACTTGTAATTTTATTAAACAAAGGAGTATCACATTTTTGAATCACAATTAGCTGAGTAATCAGCTGTCTGTGAAAGATTTTTCTTTTTTTGAAAAACCCTTTTTCTCCCACTCCTCTAACATTAAAAATCCTATATCTTAAAAACAGATGTGTGTTGACCCCATCTTATATAAACTTTTTTTTCGGAAATAACCTCCTCTATCACCTGCTGCACTATGGCCCCCAAGTTATGGGACACCCTGTATAATTTGTCCAATTGTTTTAAAAGTATGTAAAGACATTATTTTGCGATAATGATTAAAAACGGAAATATAGGTAGACGAAAAATTTATTGATTTATTTAAAAAAGGAACAGCACAAATATTGTTCTTAACAAATAGACAAAAAACAAAGAGAAAAAAATGCACATAATGTATAGTTTTATTATTACGTTTTTACAAAAAAACAGAAAAGTACAGATACATACAATAAATTTAAAATCTTTATATAAATAATAATATTTAATTTAGAAAAATATTTCTTCAATTCACAATTTTTTGTAATTTTCTTGATAGATATTATTAAACAAGAAGCCCATTTGCTGAGAAAATCGTGGCCATTTTTTTTACCCTGTAAACAAACGTTCTTCTCTGTCCTGAATCGAATTTTTACACACTGTTAACAAACCAAACGTGAAAATGTTTATTTATATGTCTTTTCTTAGTAGCACTGCAATGAAACAATCCAAAAAACACAAACTATTCAGCAAAATATCAACAAAACTCTCTTAAAAATACAAATAACATTATGATGTTATTTGTATTTTTAAGAGAGTTTTGTTGATATATCATCAAATCATATACAACGAACGTAAACAAAGGATTTAGCACAAGTGGTGACGTCACGCCGCTCTCCTCACCCCGCACCATTTGTTAACAAAGGTTAAATGGAACGAAGCAGTCGTTAGGGCCGGTTTATCATTGGAGGGGTATCTCGTCGTGTTAGGTAGCCCAGGGCCAACTTTAACCTTGGGATAACCCTCGAGTTAAAAAGAAAAGTGTTTATCCACATCATTTTAACCCAGAGCTCCGAAACTCGTAGGTTGGCAATGCTGATAACAATCGACCATCTAAGTTTTCCCTTCTTATTTGATAGTCTATGGTATTTTGGACGTTTGTGGTTATAATCATATGTTTTTGTTTTTTTGGTTTTGGGTGTTTTATTTAAAAAAATTATTTGAAAAAATTTTATTCACCCAGGGCTATCAAAACGGATATATTTTTGATTAACCTTCTTCAGTTATTTTACTCTAGCCAGTATTTACTACGTATGATGAAAATAGTTTAGCTCCATAAAAATTAGCATGTAGCTCCAAATTTGTAAATTGTTTCTGTTGTACTTGTACCTACTTGTACTTAAAATAAAAATGCATCTATAGGTACCTATCGACCTATTAAAGCTAGATTTATACATTACATAATTTAAGAGATAAAATGAGTTAAAAGCAAATGGATTAATGTCCATATTGGATCATGCTGCATTTTTTAACTTTATTTTTAAACTACTACACCTATCTTATGTTTGCTACAGATCATGTCTTTGCAAGGAAACAAATAAACTTCTCTAAACTTGGGCATTCTAATGAAGAAATATTAACAAGGTACGTCAACAAGAAATAATGGTACTAGTTTCTGGCACATGAAACTGTTATCCCGGAATGACTGATTTACAAACACCCTGTGCAGAGCAAGAGGTTTCCTGGCTGACCAGAAGTTGTTTCAAAACCTTCATTTTATATATTATTTATTCTGTAGCATATATATTTTTTTTAATTATAAAAGTGCTCTTTCAGTATTTTATTTTGATCTTACTCTGTAAGTTAATTGTTGATTATTTCTGATTCCTAAAACACTGTTGTATAACAAAAGAAATTAGTCATTTTTCAGGGGCCCCCAAATAAACATTTGAAAACTCAGTGTTTGAAGTACATTATTTTTTATTTTTTGCATTTTTAAATAAACATAAAAAGTTTTAAAACTATATACATAAATTAGAATTATAATAAAACTGGTACACATATTATTGATGATGATTCATATGTGAATGGGCCTTGCAGCCCCCTCACTGTGACCACCAGAGGGTCTGTATTGTGGCTCGGTACAAATAGTAGGTATAGCTCTGTTGGCGGGTGGGATATTTATTGGGTTATTCATGGAGTGCTTTTCTTTAAACATTATCTTGCTCATAGAAAAAATATTTGAGGCTTGCTTGGTAGACTGCTCCCATTGCAAAAATCTCCATGTCTGTGAGGAATTCCATCATCTCAGTCTCACACCATATGAAGTATCGCCACTGCTGTTTTAAAAATTTCGGAACATCGTATTTAACACTTATAAAATTAAGTACACAATTTATATGTTATGCTTTTGAGAAAAATCAACCAAAATAAAAAAAAAACACTTTAAAATAATTCAACATTTTATGGTTAACCCAGAGCTAAATACGTTACCCTGCCGCCCGAGCGAGGGTCAAGTTAGCCTACGGTTAACCCTCGAGTTTGCAGTTAACCTTGGATGGATAAACACTTTTGACAACTTTAGCCCCGGGCTATCTCTAACTAGAGGGGTATCCCTCCATTGATAAACCGGCCCTTAGTCTATAGTTGGCCTAGGCTATTGTAAGATTGGAAGCGGATTCTAAGCCCAACTCTACTCGACGATTCGGGAACACCCCCATTTTAGACGAAATCATACGTCAATGTCAACTGTCACATTGTTGACAGAAAAGCAAGAAACGGCATTTTGGCGCGTTTTCAGTTATGTGTTGACGAAGCTTATTTTTGAGTGTTTTTTGATTTTTCTAAAGGAAAATGGCTTTAACCGAGCAGGCCAGTCCCATAAAGCAGGGATTAATACATCTCGTAAGTGAAATTTGTATTGTTTTCCATTTGGTTTTTTACTTGGTATGTCCTATACGCTGCTGTATTTCTAGGTCTGTTTGTTGTTTTAATAATTTTCTTGGGTTTGTTTAGCAAAAACTTGTGTCCTATTATTTCTTTGCCTTTTGATTTAAATATAACGTTATGTAGGTTTTTTATAGAATTTTTGGTTTGTGTTGTTTACATTTTCATTTTGGGGTTATATTTGGATTACATTAATTAAAGTAGGTCTGTAGCAAGGATACTAAACACACAGGATTGCCTATTAGCTCGAATCTTTCAGCGGTAGGCGGCGCCTTGCTTATGTCACTAGTGGACCTCTGCTCAGCACGCTTCATTTAATACACAAGCCCAGTGTTGCACTCAGTGCACATTTTTTGGCACAGGCTCTCTGAGCTCGTGTTGCACTAGTGCACTTTTGTATTCTTTTGAAACTGCACTGGGGCAATTTTTTGACAGCACCAAAACAGTGTCAGTGGCCCATGAGTGGCCCACTAACTTTGTCAAAAGAATTCGCTATTAGTAAATATACAAATTAATAATTTCATTCATTCAAAACAAATGATTTGATAAATCAAAAGTTTGCTCTGAGAGTTGAATTTTCCTACTAGACGATATGTTGGAAGTTTTTTTTTAAATAGTTGAAAGTTTTACAATAGAAGTAGGATTTGTTCTAAAAGTTTAATCAATTTAAATCAGTAGATGTATTGTTTTTGTTGCAGAAAAAACACTTATATTATGTAGTAACAGAAAGGTATTTACGAGGGGTGAACAGCTCTCACAATCAGTGTACGCATTTCTCACAATCTTTACACAATCCCTCCCAATCACTCAAAATCTGTCACAATCTTACCACAATCCTTCACAATCCCTCACAATCTTACCACAATCTTACCACAATCCCTCACAATCTTACCACAATCCCTCACAATCTTTACACAATCCATTCCAATCACTCACAATCCTTTGTCCCACAATCCTTCACAACTTCACAATCTTGACACAGTCTGTCCCAATCACTCACAATCTTACCACAACCCTTCACAATCTTTCACAATTGACATGATGACCAATTTTTGATGGGCTGTTGGCCCCCCGCCCCTTCAGGTACGCTACACTGCTGCACAGTCCTCCACAATCCCTCGCAATCCATCACAATCTTACCACAATCTTGACACAATCTTAGCAAAAGATTGTGGATTTTCACAATCAGTGTACACATTTTGGGTTAGCTGTTCACCCCTCGGGTATTTATTTGATATTACAGATCTAAAACTAGAAGGCATTTTACTTTACTTTACTTTACTTTCTTTATTGTCCAAAAAGATGATCAATACAATCACACAGACAACATCTAAAACTAGGATCTAAGCCTAAATCTAATCTAGAATAAAGAATTGTTACATTTGGTTATATATTCTATGTTGACATAAAATAAAATGTATGAAATGTCACTATTGTTAAAATATTGGCTTATATATATCATACAATTTATACAAAATACAAATTAATTAACAATCTTTTTTAATTTTTTTAAATTACAGAATCTCCAGCCAGTCCTACCAACACTCTTTCTTTTCAAATTTTTTTTTCTGGGATTGATAGTTATTATAATTCATTCTCATTATAGTTCTTAACTTACAAAATAGAAAAATTATACCATAAGCAGGGTTCCACGGATATATATCAAGTGATATATATCATGATGTCAATGTCAAAAAGTAGCTTTATTGTCTGTAGAAGAATATTACATTGACAAAGCCATGCTTACCTAACTTAATGTCTACTTAATCTGCACTGTATAGGTTACTATTAGTAAGAAAATATAAGTATACCTATTCTTACAAATTAAAATAATAATTATTACCAGCAAGTAAATTTTATTCTGGTTTTATAATAGTCGAATCTATAAAACTGGAAATGTGTAAGCTTACTTAAAATTTATTAAAATTTGAATCCAAGAAATGATATTTCGTTTTTATTTATCTAGTGAGAAAAAAATTCTTCCAAGCTATAATAGCTCTTTGTGGCTAAGAATTCTTTTGTCATCCTTCTGAATTTTTTATAGCAAATAATTTGCCTAATTTCTACCGATAAATGATTAAATATTTTTTTTCCATTGTATATGAATGAGTTTTTAAAGAAGGTAGAATGCGGAATTGGGAGTTGCAATAAAAAGGGACGACGACTAGAGTAAACACTATGTCTTTCTAATTCACCTCGATATTTTTTAAACACCAAACAAACAGTCTCCAAAATAAAGAGACAACACAAGGTTAGTATTTTATGTTCCTGAAATAAAGGTCTACAGGAACTACATCTTTTTACTCTACAAAGATTTCTGATTGCTCTCTTTTGTAAAGTAAATACCGATTTAAAAAGTTAATTTGAACAGCATCCCCAAAAGCATATGCCATAAGAGAGATGTGATTGAACCAAAGAATAGTATACATTTTTTGCCGTAACAAAATCCAAGTTCTGTGCTACTACTCTTAGAGCAAAACAGCCTGAAGCAATTTTACCATTTAACTTTTTAATATGTTCATCAAACTTCAGTGAATTATCAATTATGATACCCAAAAACTTATTAATACCTTGGTTTGTAATATTTTCATTCTGTAGTTGAATAATATTCAGATCACATCTAAAATTTAAAATATGTGTCTTTGAGACATTAAAAGATAATAAATTTGCATCACACCATTCCTTAATGACACTAAGGTCATTTTGAACTGTAACTGTGAGTCTTTCAGCAATAACATCATGCCACAAGAATGTGTTGTCGTCCACAAAACTGGTGATTTTACCACTTATAGAAAGATGTGAAATATCATTCACAAATATCAAAAATAATAGAGGTCCAAGTATGGATCCTTGCGGAACTCCAACATTTAAGTGTTCTGTGGTTGAGGTTTTATTACTTAAGATGACTGATCGTGAACGCTCAGATAAATATGACTTAAACCAGTTTAACGCTACACCACTGACTCCATACTTCTCAAGCTTCCCCAACAGTATTCTGTGATCCATGCAATCAAAGGCCTTCGATAGATCACAGAACACTGCTGTGACCCTTTCACCTGCATCACTGGTGCCTATGTTAGCTTGAAAACCAAACTGTGTACTACTAAGGATACTATTCTCTATTAAATTTGTCAGCCTAATTTGTACCAATTTTTCAACCACCTTGGACAATGTTGGTAGTAGTGCAATAGGTCTGAAATTTGAAGGAATGTTGTGATCTCCTCCCTTAAAGATAGGTAGTATTAAAGCTTTCTTCAAACAATCCGGAAAATTTCCCAAATTAAATGATTCATTGACCGCTTCAGCAAGGACAATCAAAACTAATTCAGGGAGTGCTTCAAAAATTCTAAGAGACATTTTGTCCCAGCCAGTAGAGTTTTTGTTTTTTAATTTTTGAAAGATTTCTTTAATTTCAAAAGCTGTTGTGGGACTTATGGAAAATGAGTTTGTAACAGAAATATTATTTAAATAGTCCAATGGATCTTTAGTTGAATTGATTTTACTAGAAAGTTTCTGGGCTATACTGCAATAGAAAGAGTTTAAATCATATTTATTTCATTTATATCACGATATATATATATATATATATATATATATATATATATATATATATATATATATATATATATATATATATATATATATATATATATATATATATATATATATATATATATATATATATATATAGCTTGATATATGTCCGATATATTCAATAATTTTACTTATTAAACTAAAAATGTTTTCTAAATATCAGGAAATTTGTCAGTACGCCCCTGTACAAAGGTATAAGCATCTGTAAAGGTGTAGTATCGCACAGGCATCGCGGAGCTGACTGGGAATCCCCTGTTTCACATCTGGTAGATCCCCGACGCGATGATTTCTTTTGTTTTCTATTTTCTCAGGTTAGAGCAGTTACTGTGTTTTCCATCTGTGTGTACTTTTGATTTATTAGGAAGTAGTGATTTTTATTTAATATGCCAAAACCAAAGCATTCAGTTTGATAATGATATATATATCAGATATATATCTGATATATATCATGTGATATGACCATAAGTAAAACAAGGCTCTCTTTTTTTTATTTTTCGTGCTGATTTAGAAACAGGGCAACGGACGTTTACGCACGATCATAATGGCCGACTTCAACTACAACACACATTCCTCCCTCCCCCGCGTGAGAACATCCACCCATACCCCGCCAAAAAACGGGTGAAATTGAAACCTTGCCCCCCGCGCCGCTGCCAGCTTGTAATTATTTATGCTAAAAAAGTTCACCCAATTAATCGCTTAATGTTAACAACAGATAATAAAAAGAACTAGACGATCATGTCGTAAGGGAAGATTTAACTTTTTTTAAATAAATCAATTAAAAATGTCTAGTTTTGGGAGGGCACTACCCCGTTGCCCTCCCTGTAGCAGCCGCCACTGGTGAAAGCCCCTTCCCCTTGAGTGTCCCGTTATTTAAGAACAATCCCTACACTGAAAATACAAATCGTTGGGACAAACGCATAATACATTTGATATATGCCAAATGCAAAGATAAGGTGCTGCTCATGAGTCATGACAGGGACGGACAGACTTACAAGCCAAAAGTAGCCAAATTTTTCATTTAATTCACATTTCTAAAGGTTTATTTACCTCCTAAATAGTCAACCACAAATTAATAAAAAAACGCACAAAAACGGAGATAAAAACCTCAAAAACACCTTAAAATCACACGAACTCTCAATACAAACAAAGCAACTGGTCCGCTGGTGACGTAAGCAGGCAGTGTTCGTCTCGCTTGAGCGACGCTAACATAGAGTTAAATGGAAATAAGCAATCCTGTGTGTTTAGGATCGTTGGGTCTGTAGGCCGGACATATGCAAGGCGCAAAGGCCATTCAGCTGGGCCGCCCGTTGTCCCTTATGCTTTTTCTGTTCTTCTTGTCATATTAAACGGGTAAGTACAGTGGCGTATATAAAGGGGGGGCCTGGGGGTTCGGTTCCCCCCCCATATATGTAATATTCCAATACCCACGATAATTTCCAGTTCTTGATGAAAACATTAAGAAATGGCAATATCAAATGTACATAAGAGTGTCCTTGTAGAATTTAGTATAAAATGTCCTGATTGGTTATTTTTGAACACATGCATTATTTTACTCATGCAAATTATTTTATTGGTGTATATCATTGATCATATATCACATTGATTTTGCGGCGCACAGTGGTCAAAAACCCTATCTATGTAAATGTACTCCTACAACTTTAAATAACAATATAGAGATTTTTTTTAAAAGAGTTTAATCGCAAGCAAGTTTTTTCAAAAAAGGCATTTTCATTTGTGGCGCCTTTTTGGAAGGCTTCACATCGTCTCCTGGATCAATAAATAATGTGACAGCTTTGACCAACGTCAAAAATGATAGGAAGGTTAATAGGCTAAAAAGGGCACTAAACTGAGAGATTCTCGTAAGACCTATTAACGGCAATAATCTCTATTATGCAAAGTGAGGCAAAAATTTTGAGATTTTTTTGTAGAGAGCACGCTGCGCAGGAGGTGCTACTGACAACATTGACAAACACTTTAATGACAAATCACAAATGACAATCCCCTTGAAGTATTAAGTTCACATAATACCACAGGTGATTAGAACTAGAAAGAGAAAGATTGCAATGCTTAGCATTTATTGTATGTTGTCACTCTAAAAAAACTCTTAAATTTTTGTCTCAGTGTCTCATATAGCCGTGGTCGTTCCAGTTACTTCGTATATAATTCATTAAGTTGCGGGTAGTATAATTCTTACATATAGATAATATTCAAAAAGTACTTACCATACAGGGTGTCCCAGATAACAATAACTACCTGGGGTCTTATGAGGATTATGGAAATGATAAGACTTATTATAATTCTGGTTAAATGGAAAAAAATTACGATATTCTGAGCCCAATCAGGTGCTGTATTAAAATTTAAAATATCTACAAGGGTTTTTCCAAATATTAAGCAAAAACTAAAAACTGCTTTTAATAAAAATAATTTATTTATTGCTTGATATTAATTAAGTCTTTATAGATATTTTTATTTTTGAAATAGACTGGGCTCGGAATAGCGCCAATGTTTACCCAATAATCCAAATTTGTGTGTATTACTGTTTTCAAAATTCTCATAAGAAACTATGTAATAACTTTTATCTGGGATACATGGTATACCACAACTATTTTTTAAAGTTTCTAAACAAGTAACGATAACTTTCAATGTGTTATGCAAAGTTTATAAGAAAAGAAATCTCGAGTGTGCACAAATCTATCTTTCATATGGACTGCCTAGGCTTATCGGGACAAATAATGTGTTTGGGCAGGCCTTAAGTTAAAAACGGGGTGATTGGAAAGAGTGAAACCAATGTAGGTTTGTGGCAGATTATGGCAGAGGCGTGGTTTGTTTGTGCTTCTTGCTTTGCATTGAAAGCTTATTTCAGCCTGCGAAAGCCGTTGTGAGATTTTTGAGATATACAAGTCAAAGAAAAAAATGACAAAGACAGAGTAATAAATAAACTTGTCGCAATAAAATTATATTAAAAAATAAACACATATCATGTGACTGTCCCAAACCTATTTTGGTTTCACTTCTTATATCATACTAATAAATATAATTTTGGTTTTCTTATTTGAATGGTTTAAGAATAAGCTAGTTTATTTATTACACGTATATTCCATTAAAAGAAAATAGTTGCTTAACATAAAAATTTTAAAAAAGAAAGGGTTGGAAAAAAATGATTTTTAAAAATGTTAATGCCTTACTCGACTTCTAAAAGTTTTTTCTACTTTCCTGCGAGAATTACGTACTTCTTGCCCTCATTTGCTGCGAGAATTCGAATTCCCGCACAAATTTTTATTCGTGGAATTGTCTTTATAAACCGCAATTTTTAAATGTTTAAATATAAGGTTTTTTATGTTATTTAATGTATTTTTAAAAAAATATTTTATGACGTTTTAGTAATTATTAAAAAAATTGCATTTTTTTAAATAATTGAGCGACCTTCGTAGCTTTTTCTAAACGACACATTGCATGTCTTGATTTTTATATCAATTTAGACTGTTAGCTCGCGTTACTACGTCAACCGTTTCATTTAAACCACAAAAACGTTTCCAAGCTGTTCGAATAACAGGAGCTCTTGAAAACCACTTTGATTTTTTAGTTTGCTTTAATTGGTGTGGTAACCATGAATATGTCTTGAGGTGTAGGGCGAGAGCCCATGATACTGTATTTTATGCTATTTTATTTTTCTATTTATGAAATATGTGGAAAATATCTAAGAATCCTTAGGCTTGGAGGTGGCCGGACCCCGAGCCCCCTTTCTAGGTGCACCAATGCTTTAATTATATTTTTATCCTTTCTTTTAACAACTATTTACATTGAAACAATGGTGTAACTAACTAAACTATCATTACTTACATGTGTAAGTGAATTTCCAGGCCCTTTTTGGATAAACAAAAAAAAACCGCTTTACCATATTGATATCTCACAATAGCACTTTACCTTTTAAAACTTGAATTTTCTGTGATTTAAAATATTAATAGTAGGTAACGCATTTCTGGCATAGACCACTCTGCCTTGCGCTTTCACTTCGCCTCCAGAGCCGCAAAATGTTGCAAAACAATTTTTCATTCATACTTGTGAAGATGCCCTGATATCTTTAAAATAATGGAATTATTAACAGTCCTGAAATCTTGGAACTTATATCAATCTCAATACCCCAAAGAAATACATGAACCCATGACCTCTTTTAAATTTCTTTTCAAAGACCCAAACTACAGCCAGAACAGCCCTGTCCAGAGGATTTGTAGATTAGGAAATACTATAGATCTGGATTTTTTTGATATTACATTACAAGCATTTAAGAATAAGAATAAGAAAATTAATGCTGGACAATAGCTAATTTTCAGTAGGCAAAATATAACTGTTTTGTTTTTATTTAAGTATATTTTAAGTTATGACCTTATGAAGTGATAAAGATATTACCTATAATAATTTTAAAGTGTTAAAACATTTTAGACTTTTAAATTGATTGTTATTGTGTCAATGTAAATTATTTGTTTTTTACCTTTGGATATTTCAGAAATTCTGTAAAAGTGGTACTGCCGTCAATAAAATAAAATTTAATTTATTTATTTTATTTTATCATTACCACCATTGGTTTTCGCAAGTTGGCTTGATTTTGCACAAAAAAATAAACAAAAACTATTTTTTATAAATTTTAATAAAAACAAAATATTTTTTTTTAAATTTTTTTGGGTAGAACTTAAATTTTAGTAAAATGTGAAAACAATATGCAGCAGTTAAATAAAAGTAAAAGAGCAGACATATTTATAAAAAATAATCCTCAACTGAATATGGGCTAAAAAAAAAGTTTGACCAACCATTATGTTTTGTTATAAATTTAGAGACTTTTGAAAAGCTAACACTACTGGAGATAAGTTTTGTATTCTGTGGTGGTGGCAGGCCCTACTGGTCCTCCGTGCACTGCAACCACATTGTGCTATTGTGCCCATGTACCTACTAAGTTTGACTAAAGTGGCATATTTTTTTTTCCACCCAGTATATAGAAAAACTGTGCAGACTACAACAAAAAATCATTTAGGCTTAACTGAGGGCTTAACACATTGCCTCAAAGATATACCACTAAGGCCTATGTATTATTGGCATTTACTTTAAACTTAAAACTGTTTCTATTTCCAGTGAACCAGTTCCTTAGTGATTCTTTACAAGGTCTGCAAAGAGATTTAGCAGCCCAACAATTTTCCAGGTTTATTGGTCTTTCAAAGTATAATAAATAGGATTTTTTCATCAAGTCATTTATGGCTCTCTTTTGTTTGACATTACCCCAAATGTAGCAAAATATGTCAGGATCATTCAAACATGATCTGCTTAAATTCATGTTAAAAAAACTTAAAATCCAAAAAAAAACAAAACCAAAAATTCATACACTGCTGATGATGATATGCTAAAAACTGTTCATATATATATATATATATATATATATATATATATATATATATATATATATATATATATATATATGAATAGCTGATTGATCTCTTTGTGCGTATTTTATTGAGCCACCCATCAGTTACTATAGTGACAAAAAAAATTTTTTTGAACCTTTGTATAAATTTTTTTTTTATATATGTATATTAAAAAAAAAAAAGGAAGAAAAATAAACCATAATTATTTCTTTATATAAATAAAAAAAAAAAATCAGTTACATATACATTAAAAGGGAAAAAAATATTTAGGAAAAAAATAATATATTGTCAATAAGGTCATTTTTAAATGTTATTTATTGGGAAAAGAATAATAATTTTTAATTGGTGATGTATTAATGTGCCGTATTTTGTATTATCTTACTAATGAGTTGTAACCTTTTTAGTCTGATGAAGACAAAAACCATTGTCGAAACGTTACCGATGGATTAAAACGTATATTTACCAGAACAACAGTGTCCTTATTCCCACTAAATTTACCTATAGTTGCATTGCAAGGACGTGATAAGTTTACCAAAAAGTTCATATATATGTTTTTTGTTTTACAAATATTTTAAAAAGTAAGACAACACACATATAATGTGTGTATTTTTTTTATTTTTATATTTTTAACTGATAAAACTATAAAAAAAAATATTTATCTACAAGATCTTTTTTGTATGTACTGTATTTAGAAATACACCTGTATACAGAGGGACTTTTTGGTTTAAAAGCCTGTACATTTATATGCTAATATTGTATTTCATAAAAATACTCCTATGCCTTATTTATGAAGTTGTTAAATTTAGCTAATTTAGTATTCAGTAGAGTTTCAAAGTTACACCAAAATTTCTTCTGAAAAACATGAAAAAAATTAAAATAAAATTTTTTTTGTTAGTTAAAACTGTCCCCAACAAAAATCTGTATTTTCTTTTCTGCAACATAACTTTTTTATTATTTCGTAGACCTGTGTAATCATTTGTTATTGTTTATAAATATTTATATTATTACTAGGTATGTTCAGTTGTTTTATATTATTTATTTTACATTATATTTATTACAGATTTTATCTAAATTGTGATTAGACTCAAGTGGGCTAATTTGAAGTAAACTTACCGTTTTTTCTAATTAAATGGCTCTATAATTTAAAAAGAAACAAGTTTAAGTTCAAAAAAGCTTTATTGTCCAAAAGTACCTGTAGAAATTTCTTGACAAAGCAAATCCTGTAGTAAAAAATCAATAATCAATAAGAATCATTCAATATAAAATTAAAGACCAATACAGAACAAAAGACACTTAAAAACTAAATAAATAATAACTTAAAAAACTAAATAAATAAAAACATATATTATTGGTTGGTAGATATGCATATTTACACAGTTAAAAAAAGTAAAACAAAAAATATACAGTACCAGCCAAAAGTGGAGAAACCACCTAAAATTGTATATCTGAGGGCACGGCAGTGCCTCGCCAAGTTCGCGCGCCGTACCATCTTGAAACATTTCAGCCGATATTTGACCTATCTAAAACTCTACTTCGGAATGAGCTACGAATCTCAAACTTTCAAGTTCCATGTTTCAAGTAGTAAAGTAGCTACGAAATTTCAAAAAACGTCGAAATTGGCACTTACTCACTCACTCATGTATAGATCATCAAAATTCTACTGTACTTCCAGACATGCTACAAAGCTGAAATTTGGCAGACTGATAGAAATTATGATCAAACCCCTGGAAAAAATCAAAAAACCCCAAAATTCTAATTTAGTCCCCCCCCTATACATGTAAAGTTATGTAAAAGAAATGCTAGGGAGGTGAGCTTTAGCAGACTGACAGTAACTTTGATAAAACTATAGCAAAAAAATTAAAAACACCAAAATTATAACTTACTTTCCTCCCCTATAAATGTAAAGTTATGTAAAATTAACATTGCCCACTTCCAAAAACGCTAGGGAGCTATGCTTTGGAAGACTGAAAGGACCTATGATGAAACCATGGGAAGCCATGGGAAAACATTTAAAAACCTCAAACTTTTAATTTGCTACCCTCCCCTATAAATGTAAAGTTATGTAAAAGTAACATTGCCCACTTCCAGAAACGGTAGAGAGCTGAGCTTTGGAAGGCCGATAGGAACTATGATAAAACTATAAAAGAAAATTAAAAACCCCAAATTTTAATAAACTTCCCTCCCTTATAAATGTAATGTTATGTAAAAGTAACATTCTTTACTCCCAGAAACGCTAGAGAGCTGAGCTTTGGACGACTGATAGAAACTATGATAAAACTATAGAAAAAAATTAAAAAACCACAGTTTTAATTACTTCCCTCCCCTATAAATGTAAAGTTATGTCAAAGTAACCTTGCTCATTTTCAGAAGCGCGAGAGAGCTGAGCTTTGAAAGGCTGATAGGAACTATAAAAAACCATTGCAAAAGTTTTGAAGAATATTCCGCATATTTTACTACTTTAAAAATTAAATATTATCCAATTCCTTTAAAAAAGAAGTGAAATCATAACAAAAACATTTCATGTAAAAAAAGCCAAGTTCTCGATTTCAAATTTCAAAATGAAAGGTTTTTACCGAGGGGTGAATAGCTCTCACAATCGGTGTACACATTTCTCACAATCTTTACACAATCCCTCACAATCTTACCACAATCTTTACACAATCCCTCCCAATCACTCACAATCCTCCACAATCTGTGATTTTTGATCACATTACCCTCTTTCAAAGAGCTTTTTATCACATAGAACACCAATTTTATCAGACAACTTTCAAATGCCATCTGTATAGCTACTTTTAAGTAATATACTGCTCATTGATTTAATGAATTGGGGAATACCCATAGACCTAACCTCAAAAATCTTTAGCATTTGACGAATTATAGAATTTGTTGTTTATATTGAATGTGCATTTAAAAATGTTCTTGTTCTAGCTGATTATGAGGTAAGTTATACTTGGGTAGTACCTACTTATGCAGAGGCTTATGCATGATTTGGTAAAAAAGGGACAAATTTAAAGAGTGGGCACCCAACAATCCCTATCTTTACCAGTCTCATTTTAACTTGAAAAGGGATAGTTATTAGGATTGTCACCTTTTTAAGAGAAAAAAAAGACTAATCTAAAAATATATCCTCTTTAAAAAATCAAATAAATAAATAGGCAGGTATGTAAAATGTTTAACAAGGGATTAAGATAACTGTTGTGGCGCTAAGGGGCCTTTTTTTAAGTCTGCATTTTTGATTGGCCCAATAATTTTCAAAATTTATTTTTGGTGTAAATTGCTTGTTTGTAGGTTTTTTAAAGTTGAATGCAATTGTTAAACTAACTTTTATGTCACTTTTAGGTTTTGAGATATAACACAAAGTTACTATATTTTTTCTTATAAAATGACCCTTTTTATTGAGTTTTAAAATCAGGTTAAAATTTCCTTTAAAACAATTACACAGGATGTTTTATTTTTTATATTATTATTATTTATATTCTTAGTACTTTTTTATAATTTTTATCCGACGCCTATTCTCCACCTCCTTCGATCCTGACAATCATCTTCTGTCAGATTCTTTTGACTCATTGATCTTTGGATTGACTGTTGCCATTCTAGTTTAGGACGTCCTCTTTTTCTGCGCCCTACTGGTTGCCACTCTAGGACCTGTTTTGGTAATCTTTCGTCGTTCATTCGTTGTACATGGCCGTACCATATCAATTGTCTTTTAGTGATGTCATCCGTTATGCTTCCCTCGATTCGCATTCTTTCTTTTATGATCTCATTTCTTATGTGATCTAATCTAGATATTCTCATTGATCTTCTTATTGCATCCATTTCGACACTTTCCATTTTTGTTTTGTATTTTTCTGTTACGCGACAAGTCTCTATTCCATACAACAGCGTGCTTTTTACCATTGTTTCATATATGTTAAATTTTACATCAAACATCCAATAACCTTTTTTGCTTTTACCATTCTTTTTTCTAATTCTTTACAGTCTGTTCCTGTCTTATCAAATGTGACACCCAAGTATACATACTCATTGCATGGAGATATTGTTTGTCCATTGTCTAGTTCTAACTCACTGGATTCGTTTCCAATACATAAGTACTGTGTCTTGTCCACGTTCACTGTTAGTCCCCACTTTTGATATTCTTCCGTTAACTTTCTCATCATATACTCCATGTCTTCTTTATCATTAGCTACAATTACTTGGTCGTTAGCAAACTGTAGTGTGTATATAGTAAATCGGTCGTTAAGTTGTAGTATCAAACTTCTTAGCTGTCTTCTGGTTTCCCTGTATATTTCTAGGTCTCTTTGCTCTTTAGTACTGAGCCATTTCAAATAAATGTCACAGATCAAATTTAGTTTGATAGTTGCATTCAGCTTTAAAAAACCTACAAACAAGCTATTTACACTAGATAGTGTAACATATATACATATTTTTATGTTAAAGCTAGGATTCCCTCGAGTGCCGGAACAAAGATCAAAAGACAAAAGATCAAATACAAAAGATCGAAATACAAAAGGTCGAAAAGACAAAAGATTGAAACCACAAAAGATCGAAAAACAAAAGATCGAAACTACAAAAGATCGAAAACAAAAGATTGAAAAACAAAAGATCGAAAATGCAAAAGATCGAAAATATAAAAGATCGAAAAACAAATGATCGAAAAACAAAAGATCGAAAGACAAAAGATCAAAATAGCGTGTTTCAAAATATCGCTATTACATAGTTTTTTCAAAAAAAACTTTCCTGATTTCTTTTCCGGGATCCTAAAGGGTGTAAAACCAAACCGAACCGGTTCGGTTCGGTGCGGTTTAGTTCGGTTCGGTGCGGTTTAGTTCGGTTCGGTTACACACCCTCTAGGATCCCGAGAAAGAAATCAGGAAAGTTTTTTGAAAAAATATGATTAAAAAAGAGACCGATCGAAAGACTAAAGGTCGAAAGTACAGAAGATCGAATTTACAAAAGATCGAAAGACAAAAGATCAAAATAGCGCGTTTCAAAATATCGCTATTACATAGTTTTTTTCAAAAAAAAAACTTTCCTGATTTCTTTTCGGGAATCCTAGAGGGTGTGTAACTAAACCGAACTAAACCCCTGACATGTTTCCCGGTATCCCACAGGGTGTAAAACCAAACCGAACCAAACCGGTTTTGTTTGGCTCGGTTCGGTTCGGTTACACACTCTCTAGGATCCCGGGAAATAAATCAGGAAAGTTTTTTTTTTGAAAAAATATGATTGAAAAAGATACCTCTTTATCGAACTATATGATTTGTGTTAAGTATGGCAAGCCATTGGTTTATTTAACGGTTAGGTAATTTTACCTTACCTGACCTTGCCTAAACTGTTTATGTGAATATACCTAAGCAAACATGATACGCGTCATTTTGTATATTTCTTTTTTTTTTCGATCTTTTGTCTTCTGATATTTTGTTTTTGGATCTTTTGCCTTTCGATCTTTTGTTTTTCCATCTTTTGTTTTTCGACCTTTTGTATTTTCGATCTTTTGCCTTTTTGATCTTTTGTTTTTCGATTTTCTGTATTTTTAATCTTTTGTGTTTCGATCTTTTGTTTTTCGATCTTTTGTATTTTCGGTCTTTTGCCTTTTCGATCTTTTGTTTTTCGATCTTTTGTCTTTCGATCTTTGTTCCACCACCCGATTCCCTCAACGGTCGCGTACACCGCGTCTACCACATGTTGAAAAGAGATACCAGTAATACGGATCTCTTTCAAACCAGTGATGGACGCGTGACTTAGGAAGCGACCGCGGAGGGAATCGTAACTGCATGTTAGCGTCCTCTAAATTTTGTTTAAAATTTCAGTTTAAGTTAATGTTTATACATACGCGCGCCGTGTGCCTAGTCGATAGACCAAAAATGGTCTCTCCACTACTACTACTAATGTATATAATATGTAACCATAATTTATCTACCGATAGCAGAGAATACAAAATATGGCAGTGTGTGTTTTTGATGTTACACTTTTATTTTTTTGTCTTTTTAACTGCAGTCGGAATATAGTTGCAAAGAATCCTTTGTGCTGGATGTGGAAACCATTGTCATTTTTTGTTAATATGACCTTGACAAAGTGCGCTTGCGTACTTGTCAAATCTCATGCTGATGTAAAAATATGTAGCATAACTTTAACTATCTACTAAAAAGAAATATTGAAAAAATTCTAAAATGCTGACCTTTCGAAAAGAGGCTATGAGGGCTGATATATCAAAATCCAGTCTTTACTAAAAATTCTATCTAAATTTGAGGCTTGCAAAGGGGGGTTGGTTTTCCTCTATCTCCCCTAGAAGTACCATTTCCCACTTAAAAGTGCCCAATTTGAAACACCCTGTACATCATATAACCGGAATAAGCTTCAGAATAAATATGTAAGGGGGTACATATATAATGTAGTAGTGATCATTTAGGTAGGTATATTAGTTTGAAGTACTTACCTTTGTGTATTACAGGAATTAAACTATGTAGGTAAATAAAGCTCTAAACAAAAATGTGTTTTTATATACATAATCCTTACTCAATCATTCACAAACGGCCACAATCAATCACAATCCCTCATAATCTCACCAGAATCTCTTAATCATTACACAATTTATCACAATCTTACCACAGTCCTTCACAATCAGTCACAATCTTACCTCAGTCCATCACAATCCATCACAATCCCTCACAATCTTTCACAATCTTACCACAGTCCTTCACAATCCCTCACAATCTATCACAATCTTACCACAGTCCTTCACAATCCCTCACAATCTTACTACAATCCCTCACAATTTTTACACAATCCCTCACAATCTTAGTACAAGATTGTGGATTTTCACAATCGGTGTACACATTTTGGGTTAGCTGTTCACCCCTCAGTTTTTACTAGTTTGGAAATGTTTTTCTAAACTTGGAGTTTACGGCTGTAAACTACTCCTACGCACATTGCTCAATTGAACATAAAGAAGTTTGGCTGTAATAGCAAAGTTTAAAAAAACATTTCCAAACCAGTAAGAACTTTTCATTTTCAAATTTGAATTGGAGAACTTGGCTTTACTTTTATCTCAAATCTTTTTACAGATTGTCATTTTCGCGTACTTGGCTTTTTTTTTACATGAAATGTTTTTGTTATGATAAATCTGATCCTGTACCAACTGTTCCAAAACTTCAGTCTAGTTAACATGTTTCGCCGATTTTTTATAGAAAATCATTAAATGCCTTGTTCTTATGGTTAAAAAAAAGCAAAAAACAATTTTTTCTGTGTAATTTTAACCAAAAATGACAAGTACCATTTGAGGAGACATAAAAGATATATGTTTCTTAAAGATTTCATAACAATTATATAAAGGATTGTCTAGATATGAATTGTTAATAGTGCTAAATATTACCAATATTTCAAGATTTTTGCCAATATTGATCATTATTGCCAATTTTAAACTTTTTTATGTAGACTATTCTTTGTCCAATGTAAAATTTTCAGGATATATATATATATATATATATATATATATATATATATATATATATATACTGACAGGTTTAAGTATTTTATTTAAATTTAATTTACATTGGTATTGACAGGCACTTTTAGGTCTAAAAATATGTTTTCAAGTTCAAGTGAATAATTTGCTAATTCCAACAGGCAGGTTAGTAGTATCCAATTAAATTTTTTAGGGTTTACCCATGTGAAAAAAGGAGTTTCTCAAAAGTGCAGTTGAACAGAGATGCTCCCTGTGTAGAGCAACCTCTTACGAAGCTGACAGACGCCTCTGTTTACTTGAGGGTGACGTTCTGTCAAATTATGCACAGTGCCCTTTGTAAGGTGACAACTGTAGCGTTTGTGTATGGAGTGCAGCCTCACACTCCGGATATAGGCTTAGTGATTTGTTTGGTGTGCAATGAGTAAAATACCATAACAGGTTTAGTGCTGATTTATTAAAGGTATAAATACAGCTATGAAATCTTTTATCCGAAAAATATGAATAAATGCTCATTAGATTCGCTAATTCTTTATCTGTAAGACGCATTCAAAAAATGTAAAAAAAAAATTTTTTTCAACGTTTCCCCAAGAAATGGGTATTTTTCTGTAAATTTTAGGGGTTTTGGCCACCATTTTTGACGAAATTTGTCCTAGGTCAAATTATTGACCACATTCTTGTTCTCTGATCACTTCTACATCAATGTACCAATTTTCAACATTTTACTGCAAAAAACTTCTGAATTATAGAAAATACCCAAAATCATGTAAAAAATTTATGAAAAACAGAAAAATGGCTATATCCTAGCCAATAAATTTTTTTGAAAGCCAATATTTTGGCTTTTGTCTATTCTCCAGGTAGGTAATATTCCCACAAAAAATCAAGAAAATCGGAGAGGGTGAGGGACAGGTCCGGCTTTTCTTAAATAATTTTGCTCATTACTATCGCGGTGTTTAATTCGTTTGGAAAATATTAAATGAATCATTTATAATATATCTTAGAGCTTCACAACAGTTTTCGGGAAACTGCTTTATAATTTTAATGGATAAGCCATCAATACCGCAGGAGTTTTTGTTTTTAAGTTCTTTTATTGTTCTTGATACTTCAGCTGTCGATGTTGGAAGAAAAACAAAACTACTTAGTTCTCTGGTTCTTTTTGTTTTTAGAAAATCGATCAAGTTATTTTTCGAGTTTAAATTTTTTGTAACGGAGTCTGCTATCGTACAAAATTGAGTATTTAGTTTGTTCGCAACTGTTTGTGGATCTTTACTAGTTTTAGAATCTATATTAAGTTCGATGTTTTTATTTTTTTTTGCCTGCCCGAATTTATTTATAATGTTCCAAGTTTCTTTTTTGTCATTTTTAGATGTTTCAATTTGTTTTTTGTAAAATAGAGATTTTGCTTTAAGTACAGTTTCTTTTAAGATATATTTATATTTTTTAAAATAGTTTAGAAAGTGGATCTTAGATGTAAACTTTGCAATGTAAGCCAATGATCTTTTGTTTCGACTAGAAACTCTAATGGCCTTTGTTTTAAATTCCTTTGATTGAGAGTTCCTTTTTTTCTTCAAGGGGAAGCATGTTTGAACCACATCATTAATGGTGTTTTGAAAGAATGCACATTTCTGTTGTAGAGGAATCTGCCTAAGTGTTTCCTTAGTAGTATTAAAACATTCTATTTGGGGTCACTTAGATCTGTGCTTATAGTTTTGACTTTGGCCTCAGGTAGGAAGTTTGTACGAAAGTAGTCAATCATGCTGGCGCTGGTTTTAGTTATTCGAGTAAATGAGTTTACATGCATTTTTATATTGTTTGCCAAAAATATGCATTTGAGCTTTAACATTTGTACATTTTCAATAAACTGCTAATTATTTAGGTCCCCTGTCAGGACCACTTTACCTTTAATAGGTAGATTAGTTAACACATTATTTAGATTTTCGAAAAATGTGTCAATATTTCCAAGATGGAATCGATAAATACTTAGTATGTAAAGGTTACGATTTTTCAATATAATACATGTCATTTCGAAATTTCTATCAGAACTTATACTAGCGAAATTCAGTCTCAAAAGTAAGACTATTTTTTACAAGAATAGCGGAACCTCCGTTTTTCATAGATGTCCTGGTATAAATAGCTGCAGTTTGATATCCCTCCATCACCAATGGTTCATATTCTGTAATAGTCAGTTAGACATACTATTTCAGGAAGTTTCATTTCTGACAATTGAATATATATTTCGTTAATTTTATTTGGAACACTTTGAACATTTAAAGCAAATATTGTAAGATTTTCTAACGCTTGTATCTTTTTTAAATTAGTTCCTCTAGGTGCTTCTTCGGTATGAGGTTCTGAGGTATCGATTTGCATGGTTGGTGATATCTGTTCTTCGAAAAAACTGAAATCTTTTAACGACCACGCCATCTGGCCACCATTTGGGGTCTAGAAATAGATCTTGCAAAGCAGGATCGATATCAATTTTAAATGTGATATTGTGACCTCATAGTTTTTACCAAATGTCGAATCTATATGCTCTTGGAGTTGTTCTTTTGTAGTGAACGGGTTTAAGCGGCTGACAAAAATTGACACTTTTGGTTTTGAAACGGCAGCGGACAGTTTATTTTCTGTTTCGACTAATGTCATTCGTTTTTAAAGATGGCTAGTAGGGCTCTGGTTTGAGATAGCGCAGAGCCGACTAACATTACCATTTATATTTGCTGATGTTAAGTAATTTTTTTGTAAGGCCTGATTTGTGACATTTGTACTCTTAATTTGTGCTATTTCTATTTTTAGTTCAGTTCATTGTACCTATTTTTTAATGATCTTTAGTGTACATTTCAATCATTTCTTTGTTAGTTTCTACTAGGTTTCTCACCTCTACATGCATCTGGTCTGTTGCAGTTTCAAGTTTTGTTGTAATGCTGAAAACTTGTTTTTGGCATATGTCAACTCCCTTCGAGATTTTCTCAATTTTGTCTGATCTAATGCAGACTTGGGTTTTAAGATTTTTAATAATCCTCTGGGAGTAGAATCTCAACAGGTTTTGATCTTCTTTGTTTAGTGAGGTTTTTTATTTGTTCCTCCAGTGTCTTTATATGGTCAGAGATTAAGTTCGATTTTTGGTCCACACTTTGTGTTAGTTTTAGCAATATTTCATCTCTAAGTGTTCGACGAAGTTTTGTTGCAATAAATTCTTGATTATGGTTTCAGGCGAGCTTTATTTGTTTGTTCTTAGGCAATGATTTGTTCAGTGAGGTTTTTTACTTGTTCCTCCAGTGTCTTTATATGGTCAGGGATTAAGTTAGATTTTTGGTCCACAATTTGTGTTAGTTTTGGCAAATTTCATCTCTAAGTGTTCGACGAAGTCTTGTTGCAATGAATTCTTGCAGTGTGTTTTGATTTATAGTTTCAGGCGAGCTTTTTTTTTTGTTCCTAGACAATGATTTTGTGTTGAAAATCGCCAAAACACGTGAACCTGAGAAGAGCGTGGTCGGTCTTCTCTGACGTGAACTAAGAACTGGACTAAAGTTTTTAAATGTTTCACTTGTTCTTTAATAGTTGGTACGGGATCAGATTTATATACAATTTTAGGTGGTTTCTCTACTTTTGGCTGGTACTGTGCCTTTAACTCAAACATTTTTATTATAAATATATTAAAATTAAAACAAATTACTAATAAAAAGTCCCAATCTTAAAACATTTAACAGAAAACACTAAATTTAAATTTGAATTACATCCCAGAGCATTTTACTAACAAAATTCTATAAATAAAATAAATAATAAATTAACAAAAAAAATACAGGAATAATGTATTAAGTATATGAATTGTAGACACAAAAATAAACAAAAAGATAAAAAAAATCATATCAAATTGTGATATTGACAACAAATGTCTTTTTGACCATTAGGAATTCTAATAATAAATTGATCTTTAACTAAAAACACGTATTTGAAAGTACTGGTTACAAGTAACCCTCTCTGTTTGCATTACAACTGTAATAATAATTATGCAAGCCCACTATAACAACAACTATAGAAGAAAACCAACTTCCATATAGAGTTATTGGAGCTTTAACTTATTTAGCTGTAACTACCAAACCTGATATTAGTTTTGCGATAAATTATCTTGGACAATTCAATAATTGCTACAGAACTTACACACTGGTTAAGCCCGTCAAACCTAAAAATGCATAAGCGCATAGCATGGCACATAGTGGTGCAAAGCCAATCAGCGATCGAATAGTAGCGGCCATATTGGATTTGCGTAAGAAAAGTCCATAAGGTTGAACTTCTATGCGCTATGCATTTTTGTGTGTGATCGGCTTTAGTAGCAAAACGAGTTTTTCGTTATTTAAAGGAAACAATGAATATGAGACATGTGTATTTACCCAACAAGATATAATACAATGTTGATGCTGATTGGGGAAACTATTGATGACAGACATTCCTACACTGGATATGTATTTTTAATTTCCGGAAGTCCAATATCCTTTGATGCAAAGAAACAACGATCAGTTGCATTATCATCAACTGAAGCCAAATATATTGTAATAGAAGCTGCTAATCTTCAAAGATTGGTTCTTGAATTAGGACTAGATGATGCAAAATAAATTTTGAAATTAGCAGAAAATCCTGTTTTTATGCAAGAAGCAAACAATAGATGAATGTCACAATTTAGGGGGGCCAAGGGGTTGGTTTTAAGTATTGTAATACTACTTTACAACCCCAAGTCTTATTTGTTATTTAATAATTAATTTGATACCGTTCCGGTCGAATCGGTCTAACGGAGTTATATCGATTCGAGCCTTCAAGGATGTTTGCTTACAATTAAGGGATGCAGATAAAATGATAGCTGTAAATCCAGAAACTTTGGTTTGGCACGGCGAGGCAACGCCTCGCCTCAGCGTACTTTGTTCTCGCAAGTTTTCATCAAAAAGCCCTGGTTATAAACTTTTATTGTTGAATTGCATTCTATTGGCGTCAATTGATTTATAGGTTGTCCCAATAATTAATATCATGTTACCTATAAATATTAATAATAATTACAAATATTGAATTGCCTTTAAGCCCTTATGCCTTGTAAGGTTTATATTTTAGAGCTGGGTGCATCTTTATGACAATATCATTTTATTCATGAAGTCATGGACAAAAGACTATTAACAGTTGAACATGTTTCTACAAATAAAATGGTAGCCGATGTTGTACTCTCAGATGCACCGTAGCAACGCTTAGCTAATCCATTCTCCCTCTTTGTTCTTTTCTATGTGTCAAACAAGGACTTAATTGCGATTAAACCCATAATCGCGTTTAAGTGCCTACGGTGCATATGAGGGTTAACCAAAGAACTGACAAAATCGAAACATTACTTGCAATGTTATGTTATGATGGGACTAACGATGTAAGCTTCAGTTCAAGGGGAAGTGTTAAGGATATCGTTGTATATGATCTTTAGCTCCCTTATAATTTATGAAGTATTCAGTGTTGTTAATAATTTTACCAACTCGCGTGCGGTAAAGTAATTACTTTAGCCAATTTGTTGTTAAAGTTACTTTACCGCTCGCGCACCACCTAGAGACCTTAGCAACGCATCAATAAGACAGCTTCAATACTTGTTTTCATTTCAATTCCATCTAATTTGACATGTTTATTTATGAATTACATTCAAGTTTTTGAAAAAAAAAGGTACTCATAGGTAAAATATTGTACCTAATACATGTGGAAAGTGTCTTTACCACCCTTGACGGCTTGACCGAACTCCGCTCCGCGTCGTTCGGCCAACTGCCGTCGCATGCGGTAAAGTATCACTTTCCGCATTTGTTAGGTAAATAACTATTACCTACTCGCGTGCGGTAAAGTAATTACTTAACCGCACGCGCACCACTTAGAAACCTTAGGAACCCATCAATAAGACAGCTGCCACTATCTGTTTACATTTCAATTCCATCTAATTTGACATGTTTATTTATAAATTACATTCAATTTTTTGAAAAAAAAGGTACTCATAGGTAAAATATTGTACCTAACACATGCGGAAAATGTCTTTACCACCCTTGAGGGCTTGACCGAACTCCGCTCCTCGTCGTTCGGCCAACTGCCGTCGCGTGCGGTAATGTATTACTTTCCGCACTTGTTAGGTAAATAACTATAATATTAATTGTGTCAAATATTTTCAGCAAAATATATTTCAAAGATTACACTGATCCTTATTGACAAAGCTAAATCTTAAATAAACTACAATAAAATAAAATAAAACTGATTAAGTAGACACAAAAACAAAGGTAAAGAGAAAAAAATATAATATATAAAACAAAAACTCAAAAGCTAAGAGCACAAACTTTATCAGACCAATATTTAACATTTAATTTAAGAATCCTCACCTATCAATAAATAAGAAAAAAGTAGTACATTAATTTTTAAAATGATTAATACTTAAATTTAATAGTTGCGGCTCATACAATAAAAGTCCGGAGGTTGCAAAGGAGAATCGTAATTTTTTAACACACAAATATACGAATCAAGCTTTAATAATAAAGGAATAAATTACAAAATTAACATTCAATACGGACTACACGACAAATTAAAATAAGAAATTAGCATGCAAAATAAACAATCGGTTGCAGTCGACCTGCAACCTTACTGAGCTTTACGGGACGGCTTTGAAATTCACGCACAGAAACAAAATCTCGCGCGCTTTGTCATAGGCGAATTGGGTTGCATTCGAGCTGCAAACCGCGACATAAAGCTGTCGCTGTGGACGGCCTGCGCGCGCGATATAAGAGGTGCGGTAGCGTATAAATGCACATAATTCTGGTGGGAATTTAAAAATATATAATTAATAGTTCTTTTATTATTTTACCTATTTTTCTTGGGGGTTGCGCAAACCTGCAAACCTATGGACGAGCCGCCACTGTATCATACTACTACTACTACTATGTCGGTTTAGAACGTTTTTCTACGTTGTCCGACGCCTATTCTTCACCTCCTTCGATCCTGACAATTACCTTCCGTCAGGTTTTTTTGACTCATTGATCTTTGGATTGACTGTTGCCATTCCAGTTTAGGACGCCCTCTTTTTCTGCGCCCTATTGGTTGCCATTGTAGGACCTGCTTTCATTGTCGTCATACGTTGTGAACTCGTGCTCATAAAAAGCCCGTACACGAAAAAGGGAATTAAGCATTATTAGTGTAAGTTGCTGTAAATCCAGCTTCCTCCAATTAAAAAATAAGTAACCTTAAGATTGCAATATTTTGACTTTTTGCCATACTTTTATTTGTCATTCTGTTAAAAATAAACTAATTTGTTTAAAATGCACTTAAAATGTAAACTTTTATTAAACAGGAGGTGACGATTAAACTAAAATTAAGAACATTTAACTTAACACACTTATAAAAATTTTAATTTAAATATAGTCAATAGCCAATAGGGGCTCCATTATTATTTAAACTTCATGGAATCGGCGGGGCATGGAGTTTGCCAGATTTCGGCAATAAAATTCATCGGTAGCAATTATTTCCCACCCTTCTTGTATTGCCTCATGCAGTTCTTCAGCATTTTGAGGCCTCTAATTGTGCTGATATATAACTTTGACCAGCCTAGCCCAAACATTTTCCATCGGCTGTGTGAATTGGACAATTGTCCTGCTGAAAGATGTAATTATCCCCGTATAAGTTGTCCACGGAAGGCAACATAATATTTTCAAGCAATCCCAAATATCTCTCACCAGTAAATCTGCCTTCTATTTGCCAGCAGATGCCCAGTCCTTTTGTGCTTACCCTCCCCCAAACGTTTACCGAGAATCGACCAGCCCTTTGTATTTTTTGTGTATATTTTTCATCAAAACGGCAATGGTCTGGACGATAGACTTTAATTTTTCGGCAGTCTGTCGACGTCTGGAAAATTTTCTCATCAGAAAATACAACCCGATTCCAGAAGTCTTCCTTAAGGTTAAGATGGTTTAATACAAGCAGTACTAACTCTTGCCTGTTTTTGCTCCTCGGATACACTGGTCGGCATAAAAATCGGGGGGGACCCCCCTTCCTATTTTTACTGCTTTAGTTTGGTGGGACGGAAAGGATTTTTTTTGGCCTTAACATCATTATTTCTGAGAGACTGGAGAGTTTAGAGTTTTCAAACATTAATATTTATAGGAAGGTAGTAAGCCATTGGTTTTTTTGGGGGGGGGGGTGTTTTGCATAAATGGTAAATGGACTTTGTCGATTTTACCGTTTTATATGCATTTTCTAATTATTTTTACAAAATTTTAGCTGCCAGCAGCTTAACGGTAAAGGTAATATATAAAAAATCGCCTTGGAGGGGCTTGGAAATTTTTTCCACTTTTATTTATTTTATTAACATATTAAAAAGTAGGAAAATAAATATTTTTAACATAATCTATTTTTAGATTCTTGAGGGGGCTTTCGCTTCCAAGCCCCCCTCCCCCCTTGTATACGCTCATGCAGAAACTATAATAAAAAAATAAAATATTGTTGCTTTATTTGTGAATGGGACAGCCGAGCACGGGACAAACATTACATTGTACGGAACTGGCCTTTGCGAGAAAGATTTACTCCCGGTCAGAAAAATGTCGCCAACGATCCTTATTAGTCCCGCAAGATAATATTTACTTGCCGCTTTTGCACATCAAACTTGGATTGATCAAACAGTTTGTAAAAGCACTGGACAAAACAGGCGACGCATTCATATTTTTGAAAACTAAATTTCCTCGTCTTAGTGAGGCTAAAATTAAGAAGGTGTTTTTGTGGGGCCCCAGATTAGACAACTTTTCAAGATTCGACGTTTATTGAACACCTGAATCAAAAAGAAAAACGAGCTTGGTTTGCATTCCAAAAGGTGTGTAAGAACTTTTTGGGTAACCATACCAGGTCGAGGAATTGCGTAAAAGGCGGGTAGTACAACGAATAGAGGAGTTTTACCCTACAAAAGGTCTGGTAGTTCTGAATTTTGGATATGTTATTAAGGTGGAAAGGGTAGTTAAAAATCTGAGTTTTCGTCGCCCCCACCCCTGTGCTTCCTCCGCCATCTTGAAAAAACCATCAAAAATTGGCACTTTTTTTAGTTATTTGCCTTTAATTTCGATCCAGTACACTAAATCGCAAAAAGAGTTATATGAAATTTTTTAGAGGATATAATTATCTACAATTGGGTGGTACTATGGTTGTTCTGCGAGCAGTAGTAAGGGAGCTAGGTAATTTCCAAAAATGACTAAAATCATGTGCTTGGGCAAATTTTCATATTTTTTCTACTTTAGACTGCATAAGCTCCGAAATACTTTGTTCTAGGGTAAAAGTTCTAGGAACATATCTTGTAGAGAATTTTATCAGCTACAAAATCCATTCTTTAACTGTATTTTTAAATATTGTAATGGAGTGGGAGTAACTTTTAACTTAAAGTAAGTAAGTTAGAAAATAATCATTTTTTAAAATTTAGTGCTTTAAACGGCACGTTTTTTATTTATTTTTATTTTTTTGTCTAAATTTAGTGACGTACAAAAAGGGGTCAAACACCTTCTTAAACTAACCACCTCTTCAAAAACCCCCCCAGACCCCCCAAATTCTAACATATTTAGGTTTTCTCAAATTTTCTAAAAAAATACGCTTCTAAGAGAAAAATGTGTAATATACTTTATGGTAGACAATGAAATTTCCTTTTGAAAACGGTACAACTCGATGGGGGCCAACTATTTATAAACTCTTCAGCGGCGTCCGTTAATTGAAGTAATTTAAAAAAGTCAAAAAATATCCATGTTTTTTCCATGATTTATTGGATTTTTTTTTAAACCGAGGTTTATAGAACAAAATGTGTTATACATTATTGTAGCAAATAAAATTTCCTTTAAAATGCTGTACAAGAAAGTCGGATTGGTTTCATGGTTATAAATTCAGAGGCGCCCGTAAATTTAACCAATTTTAAAAAAATCACAAATTAAAATATTTTTGTTACAAGTTTTATCTAATTTTTTCAAAAACTAAGCCTAATTTTAAAAAAATGCTATGATGCACTTTATTGACAGTAAAATTCTCTTTTCAACGGTGTATAACTCGATGGGGTTTGACTTACAACGAACCCGCCAGCGACGTTCGTAAATGGGGGCCATTTAATTAATTTTTTTTAAAATTATGTGTTGCACAGGTTTTATTTGATTTTCTGAAAACCATGCCCTTTATCAAAAAAATAGTTTTTTTACTTCATTGTAGATAATAAAATTTCCTTTTAAACGTTGTGTAACATGGTAAAAAATATTTCATATTTACCGCTTCAGTGGTGTGCTTAATTTAAAACAATTTTTTTTAATTGTGATGACACCTTTCTTCAGTTGAAATTGCACAAAAAAGAACTTTCCATAATCGGAGCTTTATCAACATACACCAATTTTAAGCGTACGTTCTCTATTTTTTAAATGAGCTGTTCTGCAAATAATAAAAAACAACCTTATAGAGTCTTTCTTACCAAATCATCCATATCTAACAAGATATTCACAAGAACAAAATGTCATTACAATAAAATATCACAAAGTTATTGGACAACAAACTTATATTTTCCTTGGACAGCAAATATACAACACCCTACCAATAGAAATGAAAATGAAGTCAAACAGAAAGAACTTTAAAAAAATCCTTAACAAGTTTCTACTAAAAACAAAAATCTCTCTAAAATAATTTTAAAAAAGGCAACAAAAATAGGTACCTATATGGTTCTGTTACAAAATAAGTTTTTAGCTATCCCTTATCCCATACTCTATGCAAATCTATATTGCTTTTTCTTCTGAGGACTTGCCTAACAAAAATGGTGACCATAAAAAAGAAAAAACACAGGATTCAATTTATTTCAAAAATTTTTTATTCATTTTTCAAACCCGGCAACAATTCATTATTCCTTATTTCGTCTTGGACAGTTATTTTATATATATATATTTAGAAACTTTTTTTTAACGGTATCATATTTTTTAGTAGTTTCTCTGATCCATATTTAAGCATTTCAGCGTATATTCCCCCAGGATTTTCCGGATGTAAGCTTTTTAATATTATTCTTTATCATTTCTTTTTCGATAATGACTTCCTCTCCACGTACTTCTATGTCTCTCCTCGGAGAGGCTGACAGATATTCGGGTCTTGTTTCCTGCAGCAGTCTCTTGTAGTGTTCATTGTTCTGGTTTGATGATCTGAATGTTTACGTTTTCTTTTGTTGGGTTTTTTAACGTAGAAATGAATTTCCATACTTCAGAACTCTGCTTATCTTCTACATGTTTATTTATATCGTGGCATTTTCGCTCGAACATTTAATTTTTTTCCGTGCGTATCAGATTTCTTAGCTGTCTTGTGGTTTCCCTGCAGATTTCTAGGTCTCTTTTCTCTTTAGTACTGAGCCATTTCAAATATGTACGTTTTTTCTCCCTGGCCATTTCCTGTATTACCTCTGTCCACCACATCTTATTGTTATTTTTATTATCTTGGTATCCAACAGCTTCTTTGCTTGCTTTCCTTATGTTTAAAAAAAACATTTATTTTTAGATTGTGGGTTTCACACAATTGTATCAGTCTCAACCCATTATCATTTGTTACTTCCTCTCCAAATGGTCCTACCACTTTGCTTTTGGTTTGTCTACCAGGTCGACTATTAAAATCGCCAAGCATAATTTTATTGGGTATTGCTGATTTTACGATAGTCTCAATAGAATAGATTTTATTTACGGGTATACCATTTTACAAATCATTACGAAAATAGATTTTAAAATCTTTACAAAAATAGCTCTATCTAAAATTATACAGGGTGTCCCATAACTAATGGTACATAGTATACTGTATTTTTAACCACGTTGGGTGCCAACTTTATAGTGTATTTTCTTTCACGTTCGGGGCAAAATTTTTTAAGGCGTTGGGCGCCAAATTTATGACTATTATAGTCGTTGGGCGCTATATTTATAACTAGCCCACGTTGAGCATCAGATTTATAACTAGTATAGAGCACCAAATTTATAGCACGCCAGCACCACATTTATGGTGGAGTGCCAATTTATGCTTTTTAAGATCCTTGATATTTGCCTGGTATTATTTCACTTTTCCTTTTTCTTTTTTTTTTTAGCAAAGCAAAGAAAGTGGAAGAACAAAAGAACAGAAACTCTTTCAAATCAAAATAATGAAATGACTATCTCAGGGTCGTACCTTCTCTTTTTAGTTCTACTAACGTTTCTTCCAATTTGTTTTCTTTTAAGGGTAATGGGGCGCCATTGAGCTTTACCTGGAAGATCCTTTAAGACAAAATTCATTCATTAAAAAAAAATTATATATAAAAAATATAATAATAAATGGAAAAAATTTAAAGAATGAAGTAGCCTTGGAATCCTCCAAACATTCTCACCTCGTTTAGAGTATAAAGAAATTCTGGATTAGAGAATAAATTTTACAATTTATTTTAGAAAAGAATTATCAGTGACACAATCAAAAAAAAATTACAAAAAACTAAACCTTTTTATAAAAAAAATGAAGAAAATTTATTCAAGGAAGAAGAGTCTCAAGTCTTATTTAATTTTGAAACTTGCTTTTTAAAGTTTTAGATTGTCTTTTCTTTTCAAAAAAAAATCTATTAAAAAAAAATATCATCACCAATAGTAGAGCATCATCTCCAACCATGAGATCATATTCACAACATTCCCATCATGGTCTCAGTGCCAGTCTTCGCCTCGTCAGCAGGTGTGCAATCCAGGAGGACTTGTATGTGGCTTATCTTTGTTGGTTTTACTCAGTGGTGGAGTACTTGTCGTGGATTTTAGCTCACACATATACTATACTATAGTAGTGTGAGCTATGGTGATCCTAATTTTTTCGAGAAAAAAAAGTTGCTCCGATTTCAAAATTTTTTATATATCTTTGCGTTTCAGATGATTTTGAAACTTTTTTGTTGCGCCGTCTGTCTGTCTGTCTGTCTGTATGTCTGTCTGTCTGTGTGTATGTCTGTCTGTAACGACCAACGCGCATAACTCAAAAACCGCTTGGCCGATTTTAATGAAATTTGGTACCTGGGCTGGGTCTTGGGTCGAGATGGTCCCATTTAAAAATGAACAAAATCCACCGAACACAAACCAAATAAAAGGGTGGGGATATATTTCAAAAATTAGAGTTTATGTGAAAATATGGCGTGTGTGATATCAAACGAAAGGTAATTGAGTCTGGAGTTAAACAAAATACATTTTAATTTATTTTTTAAAAAAGGGTGGGGGTATATTTCAAAAATTAGAGTTTAAGTGAATATATGGCGTGTGTGATATCAAACGAAAGGTAATTAAGTCCGGAGTTCAACAAAATACATTTTAGTTTTTGTTTTTTAAGGGTGGGGGTGGATTTCAAAAATTTGACTGTAAGTCAAAACATGGCTTGTGTGGTATCAAACAAAAGATAATTTAGTGTGGAGTTGAATAAAATATATTTCAGTTTTTAGTTATATTAGCTCACATAACTATAGTACCTAGTGTGAGCTTAGGGGCCCACATATTGGCAGAGTATTTTTTTGTACATGAAAAGAAAGACTATTTACGCAACCGTAGAAACAATTTGTCAGACTTGATTACCTAGCTTTCTCAACAAAACTCTCAAAAAAAATTACGTATAACTCTAGCATTGAGAGTGTCACAAAAAATAGTTTTAGTTTACAAGTTTCTATAAATGACAATCATCATGGAAATGTCATTTATCAAAAGGAAAATATATACATTCAAAATATAAAGAAAATGTAGAAGGAATCTTTACAAAATTTCAACCAAATATTCAGCAGAATATTTAGACCTTTCAGGTTTACATGAATCCTATTTATAGATTCCTGAATTAGAAAAAAAATATATTTTCTAAATTTAATTTCAAAAATTTTACAAATTTTATCAAATAAATTCATAAAAAATAAATGTTTAACAGGTTATTATCTATTTCATCTTTACAATTGGTTTCTTAAGATAAAAAATATAACTGTTTGGATTTTATAACTTTAAAATAATACCCAATATTAAATTAAAAATATAATTTCACACATGTTGGTTTTACTTCTTAAAGCTAGAAAAATTTACAAAATAATTTGAGAATAATGGTGGCCAGCCAATAATTCAAAATGGAGGGAAAGAATAAAATCTTTTTAACAATTTATAAAAAAAAATGTATCTAAAAATTTTACATGGGGAACATTTCAGTCTTTCACACAAACAAAGGGAAAGTTAACTGAAACGTGAGTATGTTTTCGACTTTTGAGGGAGGGCAATAAAAAAAAATATTTCCTTTTATTTTTTCCTTGAAAGGAAAATAACTTCTTAAAAAAAATATAATTTAAAAGGGGAAGCAAAAATTGAAATCTGGTCGTTCATGAATTTAATTTATTCACTCAAAAAAAAAAAACAAAATGGCTGCTGTTCACTCAAGAACGCAAGTAGAATAAAAAATACAAAATGGCCGCCGTTCATTTAAGAATGAGCAAGCTAAATATTTCTCTGAGAAGTTAGATTTTTGAGGACTTTTGATGGAGATTAGAAAATCATTCTGGTAAGTTTTTCATTCAAAGCAGATTTGACTAAAGTCTATTAAAATATATATGAATAAAAAAAACTTACCAGATAATTTATCCAAATAGATCCATATCTCCAAAGTCCATCAACCTCAAGAATCCACTTCCTTGGAATGCATTGATCGAATGAGTCAGGTGGGCTAAAATTTGTCCTATAAGACTGAAAAGGGAAGCTTGACTGAACTCATTGGGTCCTTAATCTGAAAAACAAATATTCCACGAGAAATACCTGTGCTATGGGCCAATATTTTAGCAAACATTAAATTTTATCAAAATTTGGTTTTCTACCAAAAAATTAAGATAAATGCAATCAAATTATTTGCGCTAAATTAAGATAAATAATTTTGAGTGAAAAAGGAACGAACTGATCTGAATTTCAATGTCGTCAGACCAAAATCGAAAACACACTAAATTTTAATCTTTTAGATCTCTTAAAACAGACATCCTATGGAGTATACTTTTTAATAAAAAACGTATTCATCTTAAATCATCTCAACTAACACTATGCAGATCATTGACTGTTTATCCTTTGCCTCGCGCGAAAGTAAAACAAAGAAGAAATGTGATAGATTGGCTCAATTCAGCGTATGGATACATATGCTTGCCTTTTTTGCTGAATGCGGAGATTTTAATAAATAATTTAGGCCAGTCAAAATGATATAGCCATTCAAAGCTCAATAGGCCAGTAAAATTGATTGTTATTCATTAAGGAAATTTAATTAATTGAATAATATATTTTTATTACAAAATATGTAATTCCTTAATTTTTAAACAATATAACGATATAATCGTTATAAAACTTAAACTGTATATTCTCTGGGTCAAAATATTATGATAGCCATACTTACCTTAGTCCAAAGGTTCGTACTAACCGAGATACAGGGTGTTAAACTTTATTTTTTCAATTCGAATTTCGATACTTTTTTAATAATTAATATTTTTACAAAAACTAACCAGCATGTAAGTTCTTTTAAAATTGGCAAGATGATTCCGTTGAAAAATTTGTTGTTCGATGTACAGGGTGTTACTTAGACCACTACCATTGCATAAAAATCAGTGTATTTTTGTTGTGCCTCGGTATATACCAGTTTTTATGTAAAATAATGGTTTTCTCATCCTTTTTATGTAAAAAAGTTATACTGTTTTAAAGTCGCTCAGAGCAACGGTTTTTGAAATTTTTGCATTTAAAGTTTTTATTGCATGTGAGTGATGTCTAATTTATGTTTGATACTTTCTTCAATTCTTTCTACTAATTAATAATTTTGCACAAAAAATTCGGTTTGGTGGTTTTTGGGTCCATACCGATAACTTAATTTTGGTTAAAAAAAATAAATATTATACAGAGTGTTCTCTGGGTTGGTACCGTTACATTAAAATAGGTCTAACTTTTTTGTTCCTCGGTGTATACAAGATTCTATTAAAAACATTAATTTTTTAATTTTATTTAAGTAAAAAAGTTATAGCGTTTAGATGTCGCTTAGAGCAACGGTTTTCAAGATATTTAAATTAGAAGTTTTTATTGTATGCGTAAAAGATTTTTGATTAAATTCTTATCTACGACTATGTCGGTTTAGAACGTTTTTCTACGTTGTCCGACGCCTATTCTCCACCTCCTTCGATCCTGACAGTCATCTTTCGTCAGGTTTTTTTGACTCATTGATTTTTGGATTGACTGTTGCCATTCTAGTTTAGGACGCCCTCTTTTTCTGCGCCCTATTGGTTGCCATTCTAGGACCTGCTTTGGTAATCTTTCGTCGCTCATCCATTGTACATGGCCGTACCATATCAGTTACCTTTTAGTGATGTCATCCGTTATGTTTCCCTCGATTCCCATTCTTCCTTTTATGATCTCATTTCTGATATGATCTGTTCTAGATATTCTCATTGATCTTCTTATTGCATCCATTTCGACACTTTCCATTTTTGCTTTGTATTTTTCTGTTACGCGACAAGTCTCTATTCCGTACAACAGCGTGCTTTTCACCATTGTTTCATATATGTTAAATTTTACAGTATTTTTTATCTCTCTGCTCCATAAAATACTGTTAAGACAACCAATAACCTTTTTTGCTTTTACTATTCTATTTTCCAGTTCTTTACAGTCTGTTCCCGTCTTATCAAATGTGACACCCAAGTATACATACTCATTACATGGAGATATTGTTTGGCCATTTTCTAGTTCTAATTCACTTGATTCGTTTCCAATCAGTGGCGGCGCGTGGTAAAAAGTTTTGGGGGTGCACACAAAAAAAAAGTAAAAATTGCGGCGCAGGCATTAATTTTTTTTGAGTGCCACGCTAACTTTTTGGGCTATCGAGTGGGTCGTCATATCATATAATTTAGAGCAAATAATTAAAAAATTAGATATTTAGTTAGATATTAGTTACCTACCTATTATTATTGTAATTATAAATAAATAATAATAAATGTATCATACCTAGTTAACATATTTTCTCTTCTAATAACAAAGATGAAAATTTAATTGCCTTTAGAAAGTTCCGCCATTGTCGTAAATACCAAATCGTCGAAATCAAAACAAACCGCCAGCGCCCGACCGATAATAGGAAGTTGTCTAAGCGCGCACTACTGAAAAGTGCGCGTGAGCTGCTCTAAAATGCCACGTGAACCGTGGCCGCGGGAGGCATCACGGGGGTGCGGGCGGCGTCGAGGCTAGTTTTTGTATAAGCGCGGTGCCGAAGGAAGGTTCAGATTGTATGTACTGTAAAATTCTATTGGGACATGTCGTCCCCTCTTTCTATATTTCGTAATTAGCATGCGACATAACATCCACGATGCACAGAATTTGGTTCCAGTAAATTACCATAAAGAATTATATTCGAAGTTGGTTTAAACACGAATACAAACACATACATACCGGGTATTAATTTCTAGATAATATTCCAGTCTTTAGTGAATTCCTTTTGGGGTAATTATTAATTAAATTAAGGAATGATCAAAATTTGTATAATTTGGGACTGCACGTGCACATGTGTACTTATGGAGAAACCGCCACTGTTTCCAATACATAAGTACTGTGTCTTGTCCACGTTCACTGTTAACCCCCACTTTTGGTATTCTTCCGTTAACTTTTTCATCATATACTCCATGTCTTCTTTATCATTAGCTACAATTACTTGGTCGTCAGCAAACTGTAGTCTGTATATGGTAAATCGGTCGTTAAGTTGTATTCCCATGCCAAGTACTTTGCGTTTCCAGTTTTTTAGAGCTACTGCGATATATTTTTTAAAAAGAGTTGAAGAGATACAACGTCCTTGTCTTAAGCCTTTCGTTACCAGGAATTCTTTTGAAAGTCGATTTACAATTTTAATTTTAGATTTTGACCCTTTGTATAGTTCTTTTATCGCTTTTATATATGTATGATTGATATAAACCTGCTCTAACACTGTCCATAATTTTTCTACTGGAACGTTATCATATGCTTTTTGGCGCTACTTTTCTCAATTACTTGTTTAAGACAAAAAACATTATCACTACAAGATCTGCCTGCACGAAACTCACTTTGCTCTTCTTCTTCTTGTCATGAAAAATTCTTACCTACTTCATACATATTAGCTATAATTAATACTTTTTTATAGCATCCTAAGATTGGATGTTTTCTTAAGATATATTAAGTTAAAAAACATACAGGGTGGTTCTTGAATTATCATAAGTGTGTTATCATTGTTCGTTATTGCAACTGTGTAGGGCTTTGTTTTTAATGAGGAACAAAAACCTCTTCGTATTAGTTTTTTTAAAAATGGTAAGTACGTATACTTTATTAATGCAAGTATTTTTTTATTGTTTTGAAAGAAAATTTTAATTATCAATAAAATTAATAATTTATTAAAAAATATATAAAATTTCTTAAGCGTGACGCTCTCAGCAACTAAGTTAAAATTTTAAAATTGACAAATAGTAAATCAAACTTAAAACTGTTTATTATTGTAGGCTAGATAAATACCCGAGAAAAACTAATTAAAAAAAATTCAAAATCAGACGTTCGTATAATAAGCGAATAAACAAATGTATTCATATCAGGTTAACGGTGGCCATTTTGAACATTTATTGTTGATTTCTTTTGTTTTTCTATCTAAAAATTTGTTGTTGCAATAAAATATGTACAATTTTTATAATTGGTTTTTATTTTTTTTTGTTATTAATAATTATTTAATAATTAAAATAATATTCTGTTTAAAAACCTGCTTAAGTATACACCAAGGCACAAAAAAATACACTGATAATTTTAATGCAATGGTAGTGGTCCAAAGAACACCCTGTACATGGTAAATCAAATTTTTCAACGGAATCGTCTTGCAAATTTCAGAAAAACCTACATGCTGGTTAGTTTTTGTAAAAATATTAATTAGGAGAATGAATTGAAGAAAATATCATACATAAATTAGGCATATCACTCACATGCAATAAAAACTTTAAATGCAAAAATTTCAAAAACCGTTGCTCTGAGCGACTTTAAAACAGTATAGCTTTTTTTACATAAGAAGGATGGGAAAACCATTATTTTACATAAAAACTGGTATACACCGAGGCACAAAAAAAAGTCACTGATTTTAATGCAATGCTAGTGGTCCAGGGAACACCCTGTACACTGTACATCAAAATTTTCAACGTGTTTAATTACAAAATTAAACAGGTTTCCTTTTTTACCCTTTTTCATAAATCTTCATTTTTAGTTAAATTTATTATTTAAACACAGGTGATCTTGAGAAATCAGGTTTTAATAACATAAACTAACCTTCTCAAGTTTACCTATTTAAATAATATAAATTATTTAGTTTATAAAACAACACATTATATGGAATTTTATATTTTATAATTTATCACGAATTATAACAATTTGTTAATATAAAAAGAGAGGATTTATCTTAATAAAGGAGATTCAACATTTGATAGTTGTTCTCAATATACCTACTTAGTTTACTGTACCATAAGCCTTCTTGGTCATAGCCATTTCTACAATAAACAGGTTCTTCTTCCAGAGTGGTATCAGATTTAGAATATACTGATGAAAAAATATGGTAGCAGGGTCATCTGAAGATGCACCGTTATACTGTAAAAGGTTTGGTATATCTTTGTTTATTCGTTTGCTATTAATAAATTTCCAAAATTCACGTTTGTTAGTAACAGTATCTTCCAATTGTGTGACATATTGATTGTAGCAGGCTGTTAGTAAGCTTTTTGATTCTCGTCTTAGTTGAGTGAATAGAATATAATCTTGTTTAGAGTTTAATATTTTAAATTTTTTATGTGCTTGTGTTTTATTGAAAATAGTTTTCTTTAATTCATCAGAAAACCACTGTGGAAAAAGTATGGTTTTACAGTGACGGGTAGGAACATACAATTCTATCACATAATACAAAACATTATAAAACACATCAACAATTTTATCAATTTCATCCCAGTTAAAACTACCTATAGTCCAGTCAACGAATGGGATGTTGAGTGCATGCAGGGGGGAGAATTTTTCTCTCTGGGAATATGTTAAGGGTAGTCAGGACGTTAACATACTAAAAGTCCCCACTCCTAGCCCTCCCGCTTCAGTGGCGTAGGGGGGTGAAAAGGTGCAATTTTTCAGATTTTTGCCTATATATAACTCAATTACGATGTGTTGTACAAAAAAAATGTTCTCCTAGAAATTAAAGAGGACTAAATTTCCCATAAAATGGTTATGCTAACCTTACCTTTAGTCATTACAGATTCTGAGACAAAGACGACGAAAATCGGTAATTTTTGAAAAAAAACTTTTTGCCCCATCTTTTTTCTCAAATTTGTTAATCTAACACTTTTGTTTTAAATCCTAAAAGATATTCGGTAAAAATAACAATATAAAGAATTCAATTTAAAAACATATATTTATTTATTTACTAATTTGTGCTCATAAATTTAAAGTTACAGGCGTTTTAGTTTAAAGTTCATGTTTGTGATTTTCCACAAAAAAAAGTGTAGTTGCTTTTAGCATCATCTTTCTTTATCATCATAAGCCCTCGGACAAACTTCAGATTTTTGATGATACCCTGATGGAGGTACTTCAAAAATAAGAAGTAGATATGATTATTAAGGGTTGACATTATTGAACCACCTTAAAAATTGGATAGGTCACTAGGCATTTATACTTGGACTATTGATTCAGGACAAGGTTTTACAAAAAAAACTTGTGTTGATTTAAGAAATTAGACTTCTAAAATTAAGTTCGTATATATTGGATTGTACATGCGTACAAATTTACATTTATATTGAATATGGAGCATCCAAAACCTTTACATCTTGAGGCACAGAAAGTGATGGTGATGATGATTATGTTTTTTAATTTAAATTTACAAATAAGCTAATAAACTATACAAATAAGTACACATATGTATAAGGGAAAAGTGCATTTAGACCGATCCTCTTATATCTACTTACTATTTTACCCAATAAGCTTATAAAATACTCAGGTGTACATACCACATAAATTGCATAATATACAATTCTCTTACTTCATTTATTATACTTAGAGTATTTCTGGGTAGATGTTTGGTATCGTCGAATTTTTTTAGCCCTGTAAGTCCATTAATGTACGTAGTAAAATCTTTTAAGTAAAGTTTATCAGATTTGTAAATTTAAGACCATTATTTTGTTTGTCTTGCTTTCTTGGGTTGCGAAAGGCCAGCTTCTGGCTCCACTTCCGGAATTTCCTCTCAGTCAATAGTTTCCTATTCGTTGTTAGTTTTAAGCAATGTCGGAAGGCATTCCATGTCTTCGCCGTCTTCATTGTGATTAGTTGAAACGGACACACCATTAAAAGAATTTCCCTGACAATTGTGGCATAAATGGGAACAATTTAACGACTTTTTTTTGCAGCTACATTTGATGCTACTGCAGTCAGTTGTGCATCTAAAATAAATCATGTCTAAAATTTCTTTTGGTGTCACAGGATGTTGGGCGAAGACTGGAACTAGACAGTTTACTTTAAATTCCCAACCCCATAGTTCTGGAGCTAGCTAATTTCCTAACCAAAGCTGTACTTGATAATATGTTCTATACGAATGTTGTTTTGTTGCTCCTTCACTTGGGGGAAGTGATGATAGATCAGATTTAATACTTGCTACCGATTTTAAAAATAACCGAAATCGGTACACATTTAGGGAATTTTCATTTGTTGGAGAGTTATACCATTTTAACATGCATAAATGTCCAGCAGTTTCTACTTCAGCATGCGAGAAGCTGGGATTGTAAAATACTTTTGCTGATTTTTGGATTTCGGGGTGCTTTTGATAAAGCTTTATAAATCCAAGCTTACCCCTTCGAAATGCTGCCGATGTTGAATTGCAACCAGTAAAAGCATGCAGGAACAGTATTCCTTTTAGTCCTAGCTGCTGCATATTCCCTAATTACAGCTACATTGCATGAATTTTTTTAAGAGTTTTGAATTGCTCACAATCAGCACATCAGCATCATCTAATGCTTGCAGCATTGTGATTCCACACTCCTGAAGTTTGGAGCTTAGTAATTTTATAAGACGATCTTTGTTGTTGGTATGTGAAAGGAATTCCTGACTTACATTTATTTGATTATGGAAAGTAAAATACATATCTACTGATTTTTTCATATTATAGCGTCTTGTTTCTTCTGCAGCCTTGGTACTCATTTCTGTTATCTTATATCCATAAAAAACCACAGTACAAAACTTGCCTGCATAGTGGGTCTTGATGAATTTGACGTATCCATTATAAATTTCAGTAACTGAGGATCCTCTTTGCCACACAACTTTATGCAATAAAAACCCCCCATCAATAACCACATCATAGTTTGTCAGATCTACGTTCTCGTTTGTTGGTTTAAAAAGATTAAACAAAACAGATTTTTTTGTTTTTCTCATACCACTCTCATTGAATAAGGCTATAGGAAATGGAGCCAGTTCATATCGCAAATACTCTTTTAAGTCATCATCACTTTTTTTGCTTATAGATATTCTTTGAAAGAGTAACAGAGGATCTATTGTAATGTTTTCATTATGAATTTTATAAGGTTTTTTTAGAAACTCATTCCTGGAGCAAAACAAGTTTATTTTCTCTAATTACGGTTAATGTTCAATCTTTCTACGATTTATATTGACAGAGTTCATGGGGTGGTGCTTTATGAAAACTCACCCAGTACATTACACTAACTTTTATCTTTTCTCGCCCCTAGTGTATTACTTATAAATAATGCAAAAAGTAAATAGAAAAGTTTTTGTGAAAGTTGAGAAATTTCAATTTGCTCTATCTTTTGACAAGTTGACAATAAGTACACATTTTTAAAGAAAATTGATCGGTCTTTAACTTTTATATTAACAAATTTCATCTTAAGTCAAAAACAAAACTGTTAGATGTACAAGTTTGATAAAAAATATGGGCCAATAATATGTTTTTCAAAAATTACCGATTTTCGGTAGCCACTTTCTCAGCATGTGTTTCATTAAGGTTAAAGCTTGCATGGCGGTTTTGTAGGGAATTTAGTCCTCTTTAATTTTTAATAGAACATTTTTTTTTTGTACAACTTACCGTAATCGAGTTAAAGGCAAAAAACCGAAAAAGTGCACCTTTTAACCCCCCTCCGCCACTGAAGCGGGAGTGCTAGGGGTGGGGACTTTTAGTATGTTTACCTCCTAACTGCCCCAAATACATTCCTGTAGAGAAAAATTCTCCCCCCCTCCATGCACTCTACAACCCCCTAATGCCCATTCATTGACTGAACTACTAGTATTTCATTAACTAAACTATAATCTAGATTTTTAAAATCTCTAAAACTATAATCATACTTTAAAAATTCATCATTATCACAGTATATATTAAAGACTAAAGCAGGATGGAACCTATCACATTTGACAAGAGGTACATCGGCAGTTATCACATTTGAGTTGGTAGAGTCATCAGTAGAGTCAGTAAAAATGCGGTCCAAAAAGTTACCTACATAGTTAGGAATAAAGTTGATTTGCTTACAATTTAACACTGCAAACAGATCGGCAATATTTTAAGCTTTTCTAGTTAAAGATCCAATTGGTCTGAAACCATATTCGTCATTTGTCCATTTTAAATTAGGCAAATTATAATCTCCACAGAGGTAGGATAGTTCAAATTCATTATCTTGATAAATTTCTTCCACTGATTTAACATAGTCTCGATATAAATCGTCATTTAATCCTGGTGGTAAATAAGTACAGCCAAACAAAATTTTTGTTTTAACTGTTACTCGAACAAAAGAGCTCTCAATATTTTTATGTCGAGATTCAATCTGAGATGATGCTAAAGATTTCTTTACAGCAATTAATGTGCTACCCTTTACAGTCGAGCTACTTGTTTCACTATTCCTATCTGTACGATATATATTATAGTCTGGAAGATAAGATAAGTTCATTATCATGTATATCTTCATTCAAAATAATATCATACTCTTCTGAGTTAATTGAGGTTGAAAGTTCTTGTAGTTTTGTTCGCAGTCCGTTGACATTTTGATAGTATACTTTTAGATCTGTACTTAATTGTCGGCTTTTGCTTGAAAATGTGCAGGTTGACAATCTGTTACTTTTTGTTTTTTAAAGTTGAAGCGTCTAAAAATTAGTCCAGCTGGCCAAAATTCACATTTGTTGACTTGTGAGTATAAATTAGGATTGATCCCTACTTTAAAGAAGTTAGTGTTACCAATTGTTTTTGGTTGTTCTACTATGAGATCATTATTATTTAAAATTGATAACGTTTGTTTTTTATGTACTCAGTGACTACATCTGATGTCACATCGTGAGCAGCTTTGCCTATATAAAGCCACATTTTTGTGTTCCCGGTTGTTAATAGGCTACCTGTATTAGTTGCAGAGCCACGGAATGTTTTATTCGTGTTTCTTCGGACAGGAATAAAAGGAGGTTCTTGAGTTTCATTATTTTGGATGTACTGCGTGGTTATGGCTTGTTCTACAGCTGAATTTACTTGGCTTAGGGTAATAGTACTATTATCGCGTTTCATTTTCCATTTCATTCTAGTTTCAATGAGATCGCGTCACCCATGTTTGGTATTTTTGTAGGGTCAATCACAACTCATTCATATCACATGACGACTCAGCAGGCCGGCCTGCTAAGCACCCCCTGGTAGGCAATTTTCTTTTCTCGCGGAGGATTTAATTTTGCCTGATACCCTTTGTCGGGTACAGGGATCTTTATCGTGCTAGCGCCATCTACGCTCTTAACACGGGACCATCCGCTTAACGTGACTTCCGAACCACGGCCTTGTATTTTTACACCTACTTCGTTAATGCCCAAACTGCGCCCAAGACAGGCGTTACTCCTATCTCCGGTGAATCTGTGTACACAAACGGATAATAGGTTCAAGTTTGTACTGGCAGGCATGGGGATCGAACCCATTATCCTCTGATCGAAAAGCAGACGCGCGCCCACTGAACCATCAGGGCCCATCTATTATCGCGTTTTAGTGTATCTGCGTAATTCAGTCTTTGTTGTAGTTGTTTATTTTTGTTTACATTTTCTGACCTGGGTTTAGTAATCAGCTGTTCAGTCCTCGAAATGTCTATTTGCCCAATAATATTTGAACTACTGCTATCTTCTCGTGCCAGCTGATTTATTGTATATTCAGCTGTTTCTTTAGAAAACTTTCTTTGTTTTCATCAATATTAAAACACCTTAAAATAAATAAATCAATAAATAAATAAATAAGGTCTTTATTCAGGATTTGTTTTGCTTAACAAGAACAACTCTGAAAGGGCGAAATCTAGCTAAAAAGAACAGCTATTCAAATTTAACCCGAACTTAAACCTAAAACTAACTTAACCTAAAAATAGAAAATAGAGAAGGGTCAAAATGTTTATTATATAAGTAAATATATTTATAGTAACATTGCACGAGAAAACTTTTTCGTTAATTTCTAGGCATTCTGCAATGTGGTGTTTTTTGAGCTCCTTTTTAAATACTAATATGGAATTATTTTTCACAAAAAATATTTGAAATTCATTATACAATTTTACAGCATTATAAGCAGCAGCATTGGAATAAAGTTGTATGATATCTAGGTAGTGCGAGATTATTATTTCGAAGGGCAACATTATGTTGTTGCTTACGAAATTCAAGCTTTTTTATTAAATATATTTGAATCGAATTTTTAAGTAACTTGTAAATGACAACCATAAAAAGATATTTATACAAATATTCTGTTTTGAGCCAACTAAGGTTTCTGATTTTTTCTGAAACATGATCGTATTTTCGTAGTCCATAAATAAACCTAACACAGTTATGTTGTAGTTTTTGTAATCGAAATTTGTCTGCCTGCGTTAAACGGGGGTAATATACAGTAATGCAATAAGACAAGGAAGACATTATATAAGATTCACATAGTTTTTTTCGTACTTTAAAATTTAGTATGTGCTTGTTGGCGTATAGCACTTTTAAAGCCATATATGACCGTTTACTTAAATTTGAGATATGCTGGCTAAATCTTAACGATGTATCAAATGTTAACCCCAAATTTTTAGCTGTATCCGCAAACTCAAGATGGTGATTATTCATTTCTAAATTAAGATAATTTTTTTAAAAAGCCAGTGCATTTGAAGGAGCAAATAACAGAACTTGTGTTTTTGCTGCATTTAGCTAAGACTGTGTTTCTGGCTGTACTCAACTATTCGCCTAAGGTCTGAATTCACGTCAGCTTCTATATTGTTATAGTGAAGTGGATCAAAAATAAAAAGGAGTTGTGTATCATCCGCGTACGATTTAAGCTTACAGACCTTTGTAATATGTTTCATATCAAAAATCATATTTAAGTTAATATTGTCACAGCCTGCTGCATTAGATTTTAGTGATTGAATGATTTTTCTTATGTCATGTTGCGTAGGAAGGGTAAAGCTAAAACGATCAGCAGAGTGCCTATGAGTTTTAAAGTAATCTATTAGATCCCGGTCCGCCTCGGCACCCGAAAATGCTTCCAGAAAATAATTATTAATGGCATTGGGATCCTGAAGGTCACCTGGCAAATTTGCAATTGGCTTAGATAGTACACTAGCTATTTTTAGGCGCTTCCATAATGTGGCAGCGTCCTGAGAATTATTGTATCTTAAGTAGGCCGCTTTTTCTCGTATCAAGGAAGTTAAAGCAAAGTTTCTCATTTCTTTGTATCGAGCCCAATTTACTGGAGTCGAGTTTCTTTTATATTTTTGTAATGCTTTATCACGTTTTAAAATTTCTTTTAATCCGTTTGAGAGCCAAGGGTTCGGTTTTCATGAGCGCATGCTTATATATATATTTATATATATATATATATATATATATATATATATATATATATATATATATATATTGCATATAATAAATCCCATCCCAATTTATGTTTTGCATGACTGTTCATTGAAATGCCTAAAGCATCTAAAGGTATATAGTTTTTGCAAATTTTTAGAGGACACTAGCGCAAGTTCACAGAAGGAAAGGCTATGATCCGAAATAAAGTCGGTATTTATAACACCGTGTGTTTTAACTAGATCAAGTAGGTTTTTTGTTGTTTGTGTTACTCTAGTAGGCTCACTTATTATTTGGGTCAAATCATAAGAACTAAAACAGTCACTCAATGGATTTGCGGGATCCAACATGTTCACATTAACGTCCCCTGTTATGATAACATGGTCAAAAATAGGAGCAATTTCCGATAAAATTGCATGATATTCTTTAACAGATTCTGCTACTGAGCAGACTTTAGCTGATCGGTAAAAAACTCCTATCAAAATGGACATGTTTTTAAGCTTAAAGCTAACCAGTAAATGCTCGAGCAGGCCACCGTCGCAAGTTGTTAAATTATATTTGGTTATTTTATATTCCTGTCTTGAGTAAATTGCTATACCACCTCCGGGTCTACCCAGGCGGTCCTCACGCGTAATTTTATAACCTTGGATATCTACGAGCGACGATGGCATGTGTTGCTTTAGGTTACTTTCTGTGACACATAGAAAGTCAAAACCTTTTTCGATAATCAAATCTTTTACATAAGGAAAGTGCAAAACCAAAGAACTTGAATTCAAATTACCAAATAAAAAGTTTAAAATCATTATGAAAACTAAAAAATTTTATATTAATTAGAGATACTGACTCAAATATACTTTTTAAGTTTGGTTTTTTTAGTTTTGTGGTCTGTTTGCCTGATCTATTATCCGATTGATATGTTCATCATTGTTGATTTTAATAGCCGGTTCACCCTTGGTTTTCCTAACAAATACCAATCCGTTGGCACTCCACACAGAAATAAATCCATGTTCCTTACACTTTTTTGCCGCCCTAAAAAGCTGGTAGGTTTCTCTGGCAAGAAGTTCATTGATGTAAATCTTTTCAGATTTTTTTATTGATGCCGCATATTGTTGAGTCAATTTTTTCCTATTTCTTTCCTATGTTTTAGGATATTGCTTGCTCTTGCATCATCTTTAAATAAAATACTGACGACTGTAGGCTTATTTTCAGAGCTCATTATTTTAAGGTTCTTTATCAATAAATTTAAGAACTTTTTTGGATATTTCGTTAATATTATCAGAGTTATTTTCTTTTGAAAATGCTCCATTAATCGTTAGCCATTGTTTAGGTGTAGGCTTTGCAGCCTCGATCATCCCTATTTTGCTCTGAAGCAATAAGATATCAGATCTTAGGTCAGCATTTTCCCTTTTAACTTCATCGATCAGATCCCCCATTATTTTATTGGCTCTTCATAGCAGGCATTAAAAAATTCCATAGAGTCTTTTATTGTGGAAAAATTTCTCCTTGATTCCCGAAAATTCCTGTCTAAGGCCAGCAATTTTTGACTTTAATTCGAGCAATAAATCTCGAAGATCCCCATTTTCATTTTGGCTGCTTTGGGTCTGACCTATGGTTGATCTGCGCGCGTTCTTCGTTCTTGAACTGCTGCACTTTAGTCTGAAACCCCAATATTTTGGCCAAAAATACCAAAAACTTACTTTACAATAAAACTGTTAAAGCAAAATAACGGCACCTTAAAATTCCAGCATGATTGGCTCGTTGTCTGAATTTGACATTTCCTGAAAATGAGCAATTGTTTTATTTTTGTTCATTATTTTTCACTAACTTTAATGTGATATTTCTAAGAAATGCGAAGAGTTATAAAAAACTTTAGGAATTACTTTTTTAACTTAAGGTAAGTAGATTATTTTTGATAATTTTTGTCACATGGATTTTAAACTTATTCTTTAAATACCAGTGATACGAAAATTGTGCAAGAAATGCATGAATTTTTTTCTTTTCGATATTTCATTGGACTAACAAAAAAGCTTTCAAAAACTTTCAAATTAATTTTTGCAAAAATATTTTCGTCCTAATATGTACTTTCCGGAGTACATACACTGTTGGTGCGAAAAAGTGCGATAGTCTCCAAATTGGTTATTAAACATGACGGTACATATTCTGATAGACACAAAGTACCTATTCTAGTGCATTTTAATTTGTGTTTCCGTGTGTCTTCTATATAGATAGTAATGACCAAAGTACCTTAAAAGAAGTAGAATGAATCATAGATATTAAAAATTCTGTCTTAGCAATGAACTTTAAAAAACAAAAGACAAATTCAAGATGGCCGCCAAAATACAAAGGAAATTAATAGAAACTGCAAACATTTAAAGCAGACACATCTCTTTTAGGGTATTTGGAGCATCTAAATTCAAATATAGAATAAATTATATCGGTGATGGGGGCGGGGGTTTGGTTCGCTAGATTAAAAAAATTAAATTTGTTACGTGATACATCGATTAAGGGGTTCTTGTGTACTTTGAATCCAAATATAATGCTTAAAATAAATGGATCCATGCTAGCCTATTTCAAGTGAAGCCATTATATATAAGCCTTGAAAACAATTTTTTTTTGTAAATATCTAAGAAACCAAAGCTCTTACCAAGTTTTTTGCTAACACAAATTATTGTCCAAAATATAGTCTACTATATTTTCAAAAGCGCATATTGATACGATGCTTCGTTAAAAAGTTAGCATTTTTAAAAAAAATTATCAGCTCGTTAGAGTGTCGAACACTATTTTACCTGAAAATTTTATGAAAATCGGTTCATCGGTTTAGGAGCTATCGTGTTACGGATAGAAATAATACACACACACACACACACAGACGGACATCAGGACGAATTGCTAAGATAGGTCAAAATACATGCAAATAAACATTTTCGGCGTTATCTCAAAAATTGTTTTTTCGTCGAAAATAATACCTTCTCTAGCCATTGCTACGCGGGCTAGGAAGCTAAAATTAAATTAGAAGAAATTCGACTAATATGGGGTAGGCACGATTTTTTTGAAAAAAAACCGAACGAGAAAAACTGTTTAGCATCCCCATGGGGAGGGAAGTCGTGGGAGTTTATAAATAAATTGTGTATGGATTACTATAGGCACGACTAAACTTCTATATGAATTTTTATTTTAGTCTCTACCGCTTCCCCAGGGAGGGAAGATCGGTGCTGGGGCAAGATCGTATCCAACCCAAAACAGAAGAGGGGGCAGGTTTCTGTATTCCATGGCCTTAATTTAGAGAGGGAGAAGGGGGGGAGTTCATAATATAATTTAATTTCAATGTCCGATTTTAAAAACTTGGTTAAAGAGGGGGACAGCTCAACAGCTGCCCTTAGGGGATAATTGAGTAAATTATTATGGATTTTTATTGTCTTGGTTGAATTTAGCAAATAAAACTATTTCCATGATAAACTGTGCATTTCCATTAGAAAGGTAAAGTTTTGACCTCCAAATAAAAGGGGTGATTGAATGGTTATAAAACTTTTTATTCCTTATATTTCAGTCCTGCGGACCAAAATACTTAAGAATATACATAATATTTTGAATTTTTATAATAGATCAAATTTTACCCCGCCAGTGGTGGCGGGGGGGGGGGGGGGGTATATTTTTTAGAGAACTCGGTTTTGGCGCACCAAAAGTAGGAGGATTTGGGGGTCTACCCTCTGAGTTTTGCGACTTATATTTTTTTGTGAGGCGGTGTAATTTGTAGACCATATTAAAAATAATACACTCTTCTAAAGAGCTTTTAGGCAGTATAAATCACAAAAATGGTAGTGACAAGAGTGGGGGATAATAATAAATAGCTATTAATGGTATATTAGCGATTTAGATTTCTTTATTGACTTGCGTTTCTGTGATTAGAGAGTTTTACTTCAAGTCTATTTTTGGCCAAAATATTGATCCCTCAGACCATAGTGTGCCGTCTGGGGCCGCGTTATTAGGAAATATCGACTGCCTTTTACAGCGGTTACAATGCCATAGTTTATTGCTTTCCCGTAGGACCCTTGCTTCAAGTTCCGATAACTTGGCACATTCCAAGTGATAGTACATACCTGCTGCAAGTTCTGCATTGAGCTTTTGTGTCATTCGGTTTACCTGTTGACAGCCACCGCACACTATTTTTTTAGAGCGCCGAGTTTGCACCCCTTTGCCACTCATTTGTAGATCACAATATATGTCACGATCAGAGAAAGATTCTATTAAACACCCACCTTTTATCACAGTGATTCTGCCCACAATCAGGGGCCACCAAAAACAACAAAAAACAAAACTCTGATAGGTGTAGTAGGTAAGTACGGTAAATTTTTGTTTTCACTAATAACAACTTAACTGATCCTAGGTGACCTCAGTTTTGTAGATCTTTGTCTTACACACGCGGTATTCACAAATCAATTTTAGGTATGCACAAATGTTCAAGAACTTGCATTATTAATAATTATTTGTTAGACTGGCTTAAGACTGATGCAATTGTGTGAAACCCACAACGTAAAAATAAATAATGGTTTTTTTAAACATAAGGATATTCATCGATATACGTGGATTCAGCCAACAAGAAATCTTAAATCAATCATTGATTATGCTATAGGTGGACAACACTCGCAATTAAAATAGTATGATGTGCGAGCATTTCGTGGTGTTACCTGTGGATCTGACCACCATCTGGTAAAAGCAAAAATATTATTCCCTTTAAGAAAAACAAATAAGGACGAAAGTATTAGAGAAAATGAAAACCTAGAAAGCATCGAAGACAATCAAAAATACAACTTTAGAAGTCTAGAAATCGAAAGTACTCAAAGATTGTATCAGAACCGATTAGATGAAAAATTACTAAACACAAATCACTCATTTGAAGAGATATATACAAACATAATAAAAAGCTTGAAGGAAGCAAGCAACGAAGCTGTTGGGTACCAAGATAATAGAAATAACAGGAAGATGTGGTGGACGGACAAAATACAGGAAATGGTCAAAGAGAAAAAACGTACATACTTGAAATGGCTCAGTACTAAGGAGCAAAGAGACCTAGAAATCTACAAGGAAACCAGAAGACAGCTAAGAAATTTGATACGCACAGAAAAAAATGAAATGTTCGAGCGCAAGTGCCACGACATAAATACACACGTAGGAGGTAGGCAGAGTTCTGAAGTATGGAAATTCATTTCTACAGTAAAAAACCCAACAAAAGAAAAAGTAAACATCCAGATAATCAAACCAGAACAATGGACAGAACACTACAAGGGACTGCTGCAGGAGACGAGACCCGAATATCTGGCAGCCTCTCCGAGAAGAGACATAGAAGTACATGGAGAGGAAGTAATCATCGAAAAAGAAATGATAAAGAATAATATTAAAAAGCTTAAATCCGGAAAAGCTAGCGGACCTGGGGGAATATATGCTGAAATACTCAAATATGGATCAGAGAAACTAGTCGAAAATCTCACATATATTATTAACCAATGCATAAACGGACATCCAGTACCTAATGATTGGAAACTTGCATTCATATCCTCAATACATAAAAAAGGAAACAAGCTGGATTGCAACAATTACAGAGGAATTTCAGTAACCAGTACTCTAAGTAGATTGTACGGTAGGATTCTTGGAGATCTAATAGAGAATGATTTTCATGAACAAGAAGAAGAAGAGCAAAGTGGGTTTCGCGCAGGCAGATCTTGTAGTGATTAGTGATAGGATTAGTGGAAGAAACTTCTAAAAGAAGAAAACCATACTGGTGGGATGCTGAGATTGAGAGAGAAATAGAGGAAAAATGGAAATTATATCACACCTACTTATCCCAAAAGACAGATAGAAGCAGACAAGAATACAAAATCGCGCAATCAAAGGTGAGAAGAATGATCAGTGATAAGAAAAATCATTCGTGGACGCAAAAGTGTCAGAAAATAGATTCTTACTTAGGAGGTAGGAGAAGTACCGAAAGCTGGAAAACTATAAGATCGATTAAAAAAGAAACATGCAGAGATATCATTTCACCAATACCAGACAAAGAATGGGATGAGCATTTTAAAAAACTTTTAACTGAAGATAGAGCAGAATTCAAGGAAGACGCAAGAGACAATATAATTAGAACGATGGGATCTCCAGTACTCCTCACAATCTCTGAGGTCAAAAACGTGTGCACAACCTTAAAAAGCGGTAAATCTGCCGGACCCGGAAATATCCCAGCCGAACTTATTAAATATGGCACTGAAGAACTGTTTTGGAGATTACGGAATCTTTTCCAAAAATATTTAAATGGAACTGTAGTCCCAACTGAGTGGAAAACGTCATATATATCCACAATACACAAAAAAGGAAGGAAAGATATATGTGACAATTATAGAGGTATATCTGTGACTAGTACGCTAAGCAGAATATACGGTAAAATAATAAGAAATAAAGTAGAGAGCGAATATAAAGACATGGAGGCAGAAGAACAAGCTGGTTTCAGGGCGGGTAGATCGACTTCAGATCATCTCTTTTGTATAACCCAAGTTATTGAAAAGAAAATGGCATACGGTCAAGAGCTGCATCTGCTTTACGTGGATTTGCAGAAGGCATATGATAGTATACCACTGGATCTACTTTGGAAAGCGTTGGAAAACACAAACATAAGCGTACAACTAATTAAGGCCATCCAAGAGTTATACCGCAATAATAAGGCAAAAGTTAAAATAAAAGCAAAACTAACCAAAGGCTTTCAAGTAAATAAAGGTCTTAAACAAGGTTGCTGTATCTCGCCTACGCTCTTCAAGATATACTTGGAACAAGTCCTTAAAGTATGGAAGAGAAAATGCCAAAACATGGGAATTCCGTTGGACGAAACCACCTTGTATACTTTATGTTTCGCCGATGATCAGATAGTAGTGGCTCAGGATTATGACGACCCCGAATATATGACACGAAAACTAATAGAAGAGTACAATAAGTGGGGACTAAAGGTTAATCTCAATAAGACAGAGTATATGTGTATCGGTGGAATGAAACAGGATCTAATCTTAAATACCGGGCAGCGAATTCACTCCTGTGATGAGTATAAATACTTAGGTCTAAAAATTACAGCTGACGGAACACTAGACAAAGCTATAAAAGATCGAAACGTACAAGGAAGAAAAGCAATAACTTTATTAAATGGAATAATTTGGGACCAAAGTATATCAAAACATAACAAAAAGCTTATATATAACACCATTATAAAAAGTATTATTACATACGGCTCAGAAGTATGGCCAATCAAGGATAGAACAGAAAAAATGCTTTCCGCTACGGAGATGGACTATTGGAGAAGAGCAGCAGGGAAATCAAAAAGAGAAAGAGTTACAAATCAAAGAATAAGAGAAATTATGACAGTAGGTGAACGTACTTTAGTGGATGATATAAGAACAAAACAACTGGTGTGGTACGGACATGTACAAAGAATGAATGACGAAAGACTACCTAAACAAATACTACAATGGAAACCAACTGGCCGAAGAAAACGAGGACGGCCAAGGAGAAGCTGGAGAGAAGGAATAGACAGTGAAATAAGAATAAGAGGCCTAGATGATGAATTATGGGCAAACAGAAACGAGTGGAGATTGAGTATCGGAAGACGTAGAACGTTGTGAAACCGATAAATATATATATATATATATATATATATATATATATATATAGATCTTGTAGTGATAATGTTTTTTGTCTTAAACAAGTAATTGAGAAAAGAAGCGCCAGAAATATAGAGACTCATGTTACCTTTGTAGACCTACAAAAAGCATATGATACCGTTCCAGTAGAAAAATCATGGACAGTGTTAGAGCAAACTAATATCAATTATACATACATAAAAGCGATAAAAGAACTATACAAAGGGTCAAAATCTAAAATTAAAATTGAAAAACGACTTTCAAAAGAATTCCTGGTAACAAAAGGCTTAAGACAGGGATGTTGTATCTCTCCAACTCTTTTTAAAATATATATCGCAGTAGCTCTAAAAAACTGGAAACGTAAAGTGCACGGCATGGGAATACAACTTAACGACCGATTTACCATATACACACTACAGTTTGCTGACGACCAAGTAATTGTGGCTAATGATAAAGAAGACATGGAGTATATGATGAGAAAGTTAACAGAAGAATACCAAAAGTGGGGATTAACAGTGAACGTGGACAAGACACAGTACTTATGTATTGGAAACGAATCCAGTGAGTTAGTACTAGAAAATGGACAAACAATATCTCCATGCAATGAGTATGTATACTTGGGTGTCACATTTGATAAGACAGGTACAGACTGTAAAGAATTGGAAAAAAGAATAGTAAAAGCAAAAAAAGTTATTGGATGTCTTAACAGTATTTTATGGAGCAGAGAGATAAAAAAGAATGTAAAATTTAACATATATGAAACAATGGTCAAAAGCACGCTGTTTTATGGAATAGGGACTTGTCGCGTAACAGAAAAGTACAAAACAAAAATGGAAAGTGTCGAAATGGATGCAATAAGAAGATCAATGAGAATATCTAGAATAGATCACATAAGAAATGAGATCATAAAAGAAAGAATGGGAATCGAGGGAAGCATAACGGATGACATCACTAGAAGGCAACTGATATGGTACGGCCATGTACAACGGATGAACGACGAAAGATTACCAAAGCAGGTCCTAGAATGGCAACCAATAGGGCGCAGAAAAAGAGGGCGTCCTAAACTAGAATGGCAACAGTCAATCCAAAGATCAATGAGTCAAAAAATCTGACTGAGGATGATTGTCAGGATCGAAGGAGGTGGAGAATAGGCGTCGGACAACGTAGAAAAACGTTCTAAACCGACATAGTAGTAGTAGTGTTAGAAACGCAAAAAACAAAAAGAATTTAAGTAAAAGTGTAATACAAAAAAGTTTCACGGGCAAGACCTCAGAGGTAAAGGCTGAGGCAACCCTGACCGAAACTGCAAATTGACAGTTGGTCTCTCCTCAGTAAACACCATATTTCATATTCCTTTTCAGATATCCACACCATCATTTCTTCTCCTTCCATTTTATGGTTATGCTCGGGCTGAATGAAGCCTAATGAGGCAGAAACGCGTCCCCGAGCTACCTTTACCTCTGAGGTCTTGCCCGTGAAACTTTTTTGTAAAAACTTTTTACCTCGTGAACTTCCTTCAAATTTAAAAGTGTAATCTAGAAAATTACCTATATTTTGATGATAAAACCACTTTTTTTCACTTAGTAAATCATCGGTAATTAACAGTCTACGGTCGCGTCGAGACCTAACCTGAATGATACTTTTTTCCAAAAATTCAATTTTTTCTCATATAATTTTTTCTTTTTCGTTTAATTCATCTAGGATAGCTTTGTTTACACTGCTGTAACTCTATTAAAACAGATTCATTATGAACTTTTAATGATTCTTGAGAACTGAGGTTGGTAACCTAACTTTCTTTAGATACTCAGCATTTCACAAGATTACTCTTACCAACTGTTACCAGGCCTGAAATTCTTAATGCACAAGATGTATGGAACTGTGTTTTACATAATGTACACTTCGCAACCGTTCTTTATATTGTTTTTTTACAGTAATTACACTTTAAAATATCACAATTATTATCCTCGCCTGACTCGGTTATTGTTGCCAACTCACTCTTATCGAGTTGTTTGAAGAACATTTGTTTTATAGTTACCGTTTCGTCATTTGATGGTGCGTAGGCTGTTATTATGCTTATATTGTGTCCAAGCATCTCCATGTTAACTCGAAGTAAGTTTTCGTTAATGCACTCGTAGTCTGTAATCTTATGTTTGAGGTTTTTCTTTATTAAGGATACCGCCCTGGCTGCTCTCCTTTCTTTTGGGACTCTAGTGAATACGTAAACAAAGTTACCGACACTACTTGTACCTGTTCTTTTCTTTTTTGTCTCTGTAAGTGCAATAATGTCTATCTTACTATTGTGCACCTCGGTTGCAATGATGTCTAACTTTTGGTTTACTCCCTGTACGTTTCATGTAGCTATATTCAGAGTCCTTTGTCTTTGCTTTTTTCGTCTTTGAGAATTTCCGTCTATTGCTCCGAGGCTTTGTTTAGGCTTTTTGGTAATATCTTTGTTTTACAAGTATTAGAGAACCAGTCTAATGCCTCAACCCCCTTGATCAAGGTTTTTCTCCTCTAGCCTTTGACGAGCCAACGCCAGACTATAAGGCATCAGTCTTTTATACTATCCCTAAAAGAAGAGTTGCCACCTACGCTATGATCACCGTACCGAGGTCCATCCGGTCCGTCTGTCATAGCGATGTGGTCTTCCGTAAGCCTGGGAAAGGGACCCTAGACAAGTGCTAACTCTCCGTGTCAGAGAGTACCTGGAATCTACGGAGGGCAGGAGTTGATTCATTTCCCCTGATAGACATCTGACGAGGTCTACCCCGTACCCATCTAATCTATTATTCTAGTCCTAAATCTATTTCCAATCACACATTCATTAATGCTTCAAATTTTAAAAATTAAAATAATAAAATAAAATAAATTAAAAAGCTGGAGAGAAGGAATAGACAGTGAAATAAGAATAAGAGGCCTAGATGATGAATTATGGGCAAACAGAAACGAGTGGAGATTGAGTATCGGAAGACGTAGAACGTTGTGAAACCGATAAATATATATATATATATATATATATATATATATATATATATATATATATATATATATATATATATATATAGATCTTGTAGTGATAATGTTTTTTGTCTTAAACAAGTAATTGAGAAAAGAAGCGCCAGAAATATAGAGACTCATGTTACCTTTGTAGACCTACAAAAAGCATATGATACCGTTCCAGTAGAAAAATCATGGACAGTGTTAGAGCAAACTAATATCAATTATACATACATAAAAGCGATAAAAGAACTATACAAAGGGTCAAAATCTAAAATTAAAATTGAAAAACGACTTTCAAAAGAATTCCTGGTAACAAAAGGCTTAAGACAGGGATGTTGTATCTCTCCAACTCTTTTTAAAATATATATCGCAGTAGCTCTAAAAAACTGGAAACGTAAAGTGCACGGCATGGGAATACAACTTAACGACCGATTTACTATATACACACTACAGTTTGCTGACGACCAAGTAATTGTGGCTAATGATAAAGAAGACATGGAGTATATGATGAGAAAGTTAACAGAAGAATACCAAAAGTGGGGATTAACAGTGAACGTGGACAAGACACAGTACTTATGTATTGGAAACGAATCCAGTGAGTTAGTACTAGAAAATGGACAAACAATATCTCCATGCAATGAGTATGTATACTTGGGTGTCACATTTGATAAGACAGGTACAGACTGTAAAGAATTGGAAAAAAGAATAGTAAAAGCAAAAAAAGTTATTGGATGTCTTAACAGTATTTTATGGAGCAGAGAGATAAAAAAGAATGTAAAATTTAACATATATGAAACAATGGTCAAAAGCACGCTGTTTTATGGAATAGGGACTTGTCGCGTAACAGAAAAGTACAAAACAAAAATGGAAAGTGTCGAAATGGATGCAATAAGAAGATCAATGAGAATATCTAGAATAGATCACATAAGAAATGAGATCATAAAAGAAAGAATGGGAATCGAGGGAAGCATAACGGATGACATCACTAGAAGGCAACTGATATGGTACGGCCATGTACAACGGATGAACGACGAAAGATTACCAAAGCAGGTCCTAGAATGGCAACCAATAGGGCGCAGAAAAAGAGGGCGTCCTAAACTAGAATGGCAACAGTCAATCCAAAGATCAATGAGTCAAAAAATCTGACTGAGGATGATTGTCAGGATCGAAGGAGGTGGAGAATAGGCGTCGGACAACGTAGAAAAACGTTCTAAACCGACATAGTAGTAGTAGTGTTAGAAACGCAAAAAACAAAAAGAATTTAAGTAAAAGTGTAATACAAAAAAGTTTCACGGGCAAGACCTCAGAGGTAAAGGCTGAGGCAACCCTGACCGAAACTGCAAATTGACAGTTGGTCTCTCCTCAGTAAACACCATATTTCATATTCCTTTTCAGATATCCACACCATCATTTCTTCTCCTTCCATTTTATGGTTATGCTCGGGCTGAATGAAGCCTAATGAGGCAGAAACGCGTCCCCGAGCTACCTTTACCTCTGAGGTCTTGCCCGTGAAACTTTTTTGTAAAAACTTTTTACCTCGTGAACTTCCTTCAAATTTAAAAGTGTAATCTAGAAAATTACCTATATTTTGATGATAAAACCACTTTTTTTCACTTAGTAAATCATCGGTAATTAACAGTCTACGGTCGCGTCGAGACCTAACCTGAATGATACTTTTTTCCAAAAATTCAATTTTTTCTCATATAATTTTTTCTTTTTCGTTTAATTCATCTAGGATAGCTTTGTTTACACTGCTGTAACTCTATTAAAACAGATTCATTATGAACTTTTAATGATTCTTGAGAACTGAGGTTGGTAACCTAACTTTCTTTAGATACTCAGCATTTCACAAGATTACTCTTACCAACTGTTACCAGGCCTGAAATTCTTAATGCACAAGATGTATGGAACTGTGTTTTACATAATGTACACTTCGCAACCGTTCTTTATATTGTTTTTTTACAGTAATTACACTTTAAAATATCACAATTATTATCCTCGCCTGACTCGGTTATTGTTGCCAACTCACTCTTATCGAGTTGTTTGAAGAACATTTGTTTTATAGTTACCATTTCGTCATTTGATGGTGCGTAGGCTGTTATTATGCTTATATTGTGTCCAAGCATCTCCATGTTAACTCGAAGTAAGTTTTTGTTAATGCTGTCGTAGTCTGTAATCTTATGTTTGAGGTTTTTCTTTATTAAGGATACCGCCCTGGCTGCTCTCCTTTCTTTTGGGACTCTAGTGAATACGTAAACAAAGTTACCGACACTACTTGTACCTGTTCTTTTCTTTTTTGTCTCTGTAAGTGCAATAATGTCTATCTTACTATTGTGCACCTCGGTTGCAATGATGTCTAACTTTTGGTTTACTCCCTGTACGTTTCATGTAGCTATATTCAGAGTCCTTTGTCTTTGCTTTTTTCGTCTTTGAGAATTTCCGTCTATTGCTCCGAGGCTTTGTTTAGGCTTTTTGGTAATATCTTTGTTTTACAAGTATTAGAGAACCAGTCTAATGCCTCAACCCCCTTGATCAAGGTTTTTCTCCTCTAGCCTTTGACGAGCCAACGCCAGACTGTAAGGCATCAGTCTTTTATACTATCCCTAAAAGAAGAGTTGCCACCTACGCTATGATCACCGTACCGAGGTCCATCCGGTCCGTCTGTCATAGCGATGTGGTCTTCCGTAAGCCTGGGAAAGGGACCCTAGACAAGTGCTAACTCTCCGTGTCAGAGAGTACCTGGAATCTACGGAGGGCAGGAGTTGATTCATTTCCCCTGATAGACATCTGACGAGGTCTACCCCGTACCCATCTAATCTATTATTCTAGTCCTAAATCTATTTCCAATCACACATTCATTAATGCTTCAAATTTTAAAAATTAAAATAATAAAATAAAATAAATATTAAAAATTATGTAAAAATATTAAATATCAAATAACTACAATTTACCGGTTATTGGTTGAGTTTGCCTTTGAGCTGTAACAGAAGCAATAGGACCTCTTCAAATAAGAAATTGGTCTAAGAAAGACTATATTATGTAAAATTAAATAAAATTAAACAAAACAAAAAAAAAATCATGAAAAAAAAATATTTAAAATGAAAAATATAAAAACTCTTCTACAGAATAGAAGGCTTTCTTTGTAAAAATGTTTTTAAGTTGTTTTCGGAATTTGGCTAAATCGGAAATATTTATAATAGCTGTAGGAAGTTGATTGTATAGTTTAATGGCAGTATAGATAATAGAGTTTTTTCAACAAGCGTTAGTTATGGGGTCTAGCGACTAGGCACACGGCGCACCCTTTTCGCAAACCTCGGTTTGTTTGTACACCATCTCTAGTTCAATTTTCTAAACACACCATATACCAACCTGATTCACGTGCCACTTAGCATACAAGTTTTCTTTGCCTGGCATCTCTTTGTCGAGGACAGGGATCTTTATACTGCGTAGCAAGCATACATAGTGGACCCACGCTTTTACACCCCTTCCGAAAGGTTCCTTCTACATGTTAGACTTGCACCTATCTAACATCGCTATCGTACTAGCTGAACTTGGTTATATAGGATAGATTTATTTTCCCAATAGTTGTGGGCGTCGTGAGTTACCTTTTAAGATTTTTGGTGGCTCCATTCTGGTACCGACTATAGCCTTGTACGTGTGAAGCCTAGGACCATACCACAGGACTACCACCACAGTTAAAAAAATTTCTAATATATTTTTGACATTTTTATTGGTTAATTGATGAACTTATTAACTGATCAGTGAATTGACCGGAATTGAGTGACCGGTCAAATACGTCAAAATGCTTAAAATCACTCATTTTGAGTATCCTCAAAATTCAATTCATTAACAAAAATTTAAATCAAGATAAAAATGCATTTTGTTTAGAAATGCTTGGAATACCAACTATATGTTTTTATTTTTTTGGGTCTTGTGAAGTATTCACTGTAGTTAAATTGTAAATAACATTATGTACATATTTTAGTATTTTAAATTTGTATTTGTCCAAATATTATGCTGTCATTGTGTCTATGCTTCATAATATTTCATCGAAAGCATGGTATTTCATTTACAGGAAAGTTCTGAAGATGAAGGTAAAGAAAAAGGCAAAGATGAAGATGAAGAAAACGAAAATTTAAATGGTAATGATGAAATCCCAAAAAATGATAAAGTAAAAGAAAATTTAAAAGTGTTTGTTATAAGAGGTGATTTTATAAATAAATTTGAAAATGCAGAAACTGATAATTTGCGTGGAAATGGAGCATTCAAGAATGCACATAATATAAAACCAAAAAAAGCTATTAAACCTATAAAGATCAAGTTGAAAATAGCTCAAAATAAAATAAGAGGAAAGAAGGACGAAAAAATCCCGAACTTATTAAGTCCAAATGTACCCATGAAATCCAAAGCAGAATTATATGTATGTTTAAAACCCAGTTCAAACACCAATATAAACCCCAAAAAAGTTAAAATATCAACAGATTCTACAGGTAAAAAATTATTCAAATGTCCGATTTGTCACTTGGTCTACCCTTGGCGAAGGAGAATGGATGTGCATCTTAGATATCATGACATAAAGGGGGCGATATGTGGAGACTGTGGACTGTTAACCAAAAGTCTAAATGATTTGACAAGGTAAGGAATTACTTTTTCTAACGTGTACGGTGCGTGCGCTGCACATATGGTAATTTGTCTACTTTAGAACGCCAAAAATCAAAGTAATTTATTCATATTTAAAATAAGATAATATTAAAAATACTAAATTAAGTGTAAGAATACTCTGCCATGATGGACATCTAAATTCACATGTGTAATATTTTTTGCCACTTCTTTAAACCCAACGATAATCTAAACTCCAGACTAAATTACCATTCATAGTACTGAAAATCTCTCCCCCTTTTCACTGTGCTATCAGTGGTTAAAAAAGGTTAAAATTTCGTTATTTTTTTTTAACTCCAAGTTCAATTACCATCCATCTGATACCACATTAACTATGTTTTATATAAAAACGTATTTTAACACTTCCCCACCCCAATTTGACTTTGAGTGCCATATTTTTTTTCAGAGTTTATGCTACCTTTTCCCCCTGAACTTTTTTGTGGTGCACTGTGTCACTGGTAGATTCTAAAATACGTTTTCATCTCTTATTGGGAGTACTGCATTGGGGGACAAAGAAGCGAATTCGCGGCATTAAAAGATGTGTGTGTTGAAGAGGTCAAGTGTCATTTTAAATGTCAAATTTCCCTAATTTAAACAAAACACCCTGAGGTTTGTTTCGGTGATTAGCAGTTTTCCGAAAAATAATAAATTTCTAATTAAATTTTTATTTTATCAGTCCATGTTAAATTTGAAAGTTTGAAGGCAAATATCTCAAAAACTAATCAATGGATTTTCGAAATTTTTACACGGTTGTAAAGATATTCAAGAGAGCTTCAAAATAAGGTATCATTAGACCCACTTTCCCTATTCAAAATATAGGGGTAAAGTATACCCCTCGAAGGGGGTTCGTGCTACAAAAAGTGTCCCCCTCAAAAACTAAATCGACGTGTCCGAGGAATTTTTCGAAAAAATATTTTAAATATCCAAAAACGCCTCTGTTTCGTTTTCATTGGGACACACGGTATGTCAAGCCTCTGTAAAATTTTTTGCCATATGTATTGATTTTATGTATTTTATCACATTTTTTATTCGTCCTTTCGTTCTGATTTTAAAAATATATAAAATGTCTATGATGCTGATTTTTTTATTGAGATATACCGTGTGGGCCAAAAAAGCCGGACAAAATATTTTGCATTATAACTTTCAAACACTGCTATCGATTTTAATAAAACAAACTCCAATTTGCAGCATCTGAAATTCTAAAATGGCAAGCAGAATCAAACTATACCCTGACTATACTTCAATGAGGCTCGTCTCTTCTCGTTCTTATGTTCCGAATACTTTTTAGAATGTTTTTTAAATTCGCAAAACCCTGTTTCTGCCAGCACAACGAGGCATAAATCACTGAAATCGGTTTAAAATTGTTTTCATTTCAACCATTGTTTTACCAGTAACGACATAAAAAGCATTGTACTAAAGACCGACTGCTTTTTATAAATTATTAAAATTTGCCATTATCAAAACTTGTCACTAAAATCCAAGATGACAGACTTCATCAGATTTGATCCTACATACAGGATTGCTTTTTCTTGTGTTGCGAGACAATGTTGCAATGCATAACGATCATGGCTTTAGTAGTTCTTGAGATATTAGTGTTTGTTCTACCGATTGTTTGCATTTTAGACGCTTGCATCTCTGCATTAATTTCTTCATAAAATTATTTTACTGAACCGATTTTAATAAAATACAAAGATTCCCATCATGAAGCTTTTGATTTAATTGAAGTAGGTATAATAATAATAAATGTATAAGGAAATAAATGCTTAAAGAATTAGCAAGGCAATCGTATAATATGTAAAACTATAGTTAAAACAAAAATTCTTATTTTGGGATCACTAAACCGAATTCCATAAATGTACCTCATTCGCTGCAGATCTTTTCTGTGAATCCAAAAAAAAATCAAAAAGTTTCTTGAAAGACGAATAAACAAGCCTCTTTGATTCTGACCGCCATCTTGGATTTAAAAAAAATTAAGTTGCGATGGTGATACCATGATGCTTTTTATTTTATTAACATCGGTTTAGTATAAATTATTTTATGAGGAAATGAATGCAATTGTTTAATTGGTAAAACAATGATAAAAAAAACATATATTTTTGGGAACCACTGAACCGATTTCAATGATTCATAAGTAGTTGTGCGTGACAAAAACCCTATTTTTTGAATTAAAAAAATATTTTAAAAAATGTCGAGAACATAAACAGAATAAACGAGCTTATTTCAAGGGTCTGTTTAATTTTGTCTGCCATCTTAGCTGTTAAGATGCAGGACAAAAAATATTTTTGGCCAGAAGCTTGATCAATTCCTTGCAAAGTGTAGTTTGTAAGTTATAGTAAAAAATATTTTGTCCTGTTTACATAAGTACATAAGTGAATGTATGAAGTAATTATTGTCAACATTATTGCCGATCTTGCGTGTATAGTTGCTTATTATGGTCTAATTCATACCCATTTATAATCACGTCATTTTTGTTTATCTTTCTTTAAAAACTGACCATTTTTTTTTAGAAATTGGTATGTGTTCATTGTTTATTCTTGTTAGCTAAATGTCAGTGTTTAATGTTTCTTGATGTGATGTTTTTGACCATCAGGATGACGTCATTACAAATGGGTATAAATGTGACTATAGTTGTGTATGTAATATGTTATTTCTTATTTTCAGGCATAACATCCGTAAACATAGTTCCATCCGACCATTTATTTGTCCAAAGTGTAAAGCGAACTTTAAAACGAAGCAACATTTAGTACGTCATCTCCAAGGTCATAACAATAAACCAAATTTTAAGTGCGATATTTGTAACATTTTCTTTCATCGTAAAGATAGTTTGAAAGTTCACCTTAGATCCAAAAATCATTTTGCGGTTGTCAAAAGTCAAAACTTATCAAAAACTGCTGCTAATAAAAGACAAAAGCAAAAAAAAGAAAAAGTTGTTTTAAAGAAAACCAATGGTAGTAATAAACATAAAAGTAAAAGAGATATTACTAATCCGTTTATTTGTCCGATTTGTAATTCCGAACTACAAAACAAAATTACCTTACAATTGCATATTCGGTACGTGCACGGTCCCAGAAATCATGTTTGTACTATTTGCAGCAAAGGGTTTCCACACAACTTTGGTTTAAAACGCCATAAAGATAGTGTACATCAATCTAACAAGGATGCCAAAAACGGAAAATGTATACTGAAAAATAAAAAATCTCAACCAACCAAATTAATAGAAAGAATACAATGTTCGATTTGTCATGCGAAATTAGCAAATAGTTATATTCTAAAACGCCATATACAGAGGTTGCACACACATAAATTCAAATCGCAATTAATGGAAAATAGATTAGAAAGAGTGAAGTCGCGTATTCAAAAAACAATAAGTTCTACAAACGAATTAAAATTTATACGTGTTAAAATAACACAAACCAATAATGGAAGTTTGTTTTTTCACTGCTCTACATGCCCACAAAAATATTCGAACAAAGACGAACTAGAACTCCATTTTCACAAACACAAAGTCAATAGATTCGTTTGTGAATTATGTGGTTATACATTTTCGCAAAGAGGATATCGCAATAAGCATAAATCAAGGTTTCATTATAAGGATGAAAAGCCTTTGGTCGAATCTATAATTTCTATTGAAGATACTGTGGAAGCGGAAAAAGGCAATGAAGATGTGACTAACAACAATTATGCAAAAAAGACAGTCGTGGAGAAAAGTGACGTTACAAAGTTTTACAATGTTGCTTCCACTAGTGCATTACAACAGGATTTTGATGATGTTGATGTAGATACTAAATCCGGGGTTGAGGTTAGCATTTTTTAAACTTTAATAAATTACAATTCTCTAGCGGCTTTAACTAGTCTGTCCCGAACTTGTAAAAAATGTGTTATTAGGAGTAGTGGTGGGGAGACCATTTTTGGTCTAGTGACTAGGCAGACTTTTCGCCAGATTTGTCGGTACACCATATACCAAACTGATGCACGTGCACCTTAGGATGCAAGTTTTCTTTCTCTAAGAGGACTTAATTTTGTCTGACACCTCTTTGTCGAGGGCAGGGATCTTTATACTGCGTAGCCAGTATACACAATGGACCCACGCTTTTACACCCCTTCCGAAAGGTGGTCCTGCTACATGTTAGAGTTGCATCTATCTAACATCGCTATCGTCCCAGCAGAACTTGGTTATAGACGATAGACTTCTTTCCTTTTCAGCGTAACAGTCGTGAGTTGACTGTAGGAGATTGATGCTGGCATCATCCTGGTACCGACTATATAGCACTTATAGCAGGCTCCTGGGTTATTATTCCTGGTTCCTCGGCTCCTGGACTACACCTGCGTATATTCTCGATGTTCAAGGTCAACTTATATTTTTGCGTGCATCGCATCGCACACTAATTCGATGACGACTGTTTAACGCTGAAGTGAGCGGCAGGGCAGACTTTTTTTTTGTTTTTGCATTGTTGTTCGAGACGCGCACCTGTTATCGTCTGCATGTGAAGCCGACGACCATACCACGGCACTACCCTGCGGCCTAAAAATTGAAAAAATTGTTTTGTATTGAGGTTTGTATTGGTTTGTATTGGTCTGTTTGTCTAACAGCTTTTAGACCAAATCTAAAAACTGTCTATTTTAATTTTTGGGTTAACTATCCAAATACTGATGTTGAAAAACAGTGACGAGCTATAACGTTATTTGTTTAATCATAACATTTGTGATTGTTGAGTGCTTTATATTGAGTGTTGTTACTGATTGATGACGTCATACCACTGGTAACTGCGAACAACTTGTCGAGAGGTTAATAGAGACCTCGAGGAAAAAGGAGTAGCAGGTAATAATATAATTTTTTTATTGTTCCAAATATTTTGAACGTGTCCCATTGGTCTAAATATTTCGAGGTTAGGTGATGTTGTTTTTAAATTAGCTTCTCTGGCCTCTTTTGGGGTCGGTCATAATCGGTGTTAACCTAAACTTCAATTGATCGCAAACGTAACCTTATCTTGCGATCACATTCGAATTTCGATATGAGAGCCAATGTAAAAAACAACGTCACCTCCTCAAAATATTTGAACCAGTAGACAACGGTTAACATAGTTGGACCAACGCAACAGAGTGTGCCTATAGGGTGATTAGCCACAAAGAGTTATTACATTAAGAGCTGTTTGGACTCGGGACTCGGTTTGAGCATACTCGGTTACATAAAGTATGGGGGGTAAGGTCCCAGTGTAGTTTTTTTATGGAGCTGGAGCTTGAAAAATTTTATATTTGAGATTTTAAGAAAAAAAGTTATTCTACATGACAAGTTTTCCTACTTCGTATATTAGCTTTATTTGCTCAAAAACTGCGATGCGTGGATAATCTATTCGTTATATTTGCTTTATTTGTTAAAATACGGCAAATACCGCTAGGAGCAAACACGCGTTTCCGTCGACTTGTCGTTTTCTTATCAACATGCTTTGAAAGTGGAAAATGATTTTTGTTTACAAAATGGACTGGACAACTGCAAACCAACATCGGCATCGCATCGGGCATGTTTACAAGTTTGCAAATAACCAAACTATAAAATTATGTCTGCTTGTGTGGTTGCTGATACCCCCTCGGCCCTCGGCCTCTCTTCACTAGAAATCCTGAATCCGCCACTGAGTATAGGCAGCTTAAGCTAGAGTAGTGTCCCTAAATAGATTGACAGTTTGTACATAAAAACTGTCAAATTATTTAGGGCCCTACGGTATATACAAATAAGTTTTAAATCTGTAGTGCCGTTTCAAAGATTTAATTTGGATTTGTAACATTATTTAAAGAAAATTACACTTTTTATTGTTGTTCGCCATATTTTAAAAATTGCATAATACAATCGAGAGGTAAAGGAATGGAAAGCAAAGCCCGCGACGGACCCGCGCTCTAACAACGCGGAGGTTCAAACTTTGTTAGCCCCTAAGCGCATGTTACTTAATAGTCCGTACATACGACGCCGCCCGCATTTTTGTAAACGACGTCCATGATTGCGATTCGGTTGTAGCCCGAACGCTGCCGAAACCGTGTCAATGCAGCCCTATTCTACATTGACACGGTTTGGTTACGTTGGCGATCGATTGACAACGGATAGGTTTCACATTCTCTAGGATCCCGGGAAAGAGGTCAGGAGAGTATGTTTTAAAAAAATATATGTATGTTAGAAATTTACGAATTCTTTCTTAAGAGAGATTGTGGTTCTGAAATTCAGACTGATTTTTACGAACATTTTTGCGATCACGGGTGTTAGTTACCCAAGCGATTTACCATATCGTCTGCTATTTATCAGAGATGTTCGGGCGAAAGCCGACTGGTGATCCTGGGTGTTGTATACAAATATGCACGCCGCCCGGTCTGACACCCAAACACACATTATGGAGCGATTAAAGTTTTAGCCGCTTGCAGGGAGCGGGTGTCCTTTCATACTACCATACTATGTTTGTTTTTTTTATTATGCCGGTACGTCATTGACATTTTCTCATTTAAAAATATGTTATGACGTAGCCGCCAACATAAAAAAAAAACAAACTATAGTTTATCTGTATGTCTATCAGTGGCGACTCCTGACCAATTCTACGAGGGGGTTACTTTTGAAAAGCGCTAAAGATATATAAAATTTAACAAAGCTCATCACTGGGTAATTCAGTTGATAGTATTCTTTAAATCCTACTCTTGACCACACGTTATCTGTTTCTTTAGTGAAAAATAATAATAAAAATAAAGGAAAACGAAACAATGCGTCCAGTATAACACACCCACATATCCCTGGTTTTCATTATACAGTTGCCTTCAGAACTGTTGTACATGTTGTATTATAAAATTTTGTATGCTTGTGTAGGTTTTAATTGGAAGTGCCCTTTCAAATATTTAATTTGGATTACAAAAATACATTTAAAAAAAATCACGTTTTATTGTTTGCCATATTTTAAAAATTACTTAATACAATCGAGGGGTAAATGAATGGAAAGCAAAGCCCGCGACGGACATTACCTTCGCTGTAGCAACGTGATGGCTAAAACGTTGTTAACACTAAGCGCATGTTACTTATAGTCCGTATATTAAAAAAGCCGAGCGTACACGACGCCGCCCGATCTGACATGCAAACACACATTTATGAGCGATTAAAGTTTTAGCGGCTTGCAGCGAGCGTGGAGTGCCGTCGATTCACCGGACAGAGTAAGTAGATTTTGACCTGTTGTTAAAATTGGAATCCTAAAAACAAATTTGAGTTTTCGACCTTGTGGGGGAGGCGGCTCCCCTCACCATCTTGGATTTAGTGTGCACAAAAACAATTTTTTAAAAATTACTTGATTACTGTACAGGGTGTCCCAAATTGGGCACTTTTAGGGGGTTTAAGGTACTTTTAGGGGAGACAGAGAAAAACTGACCACGCATTGCGAGGCTCAAATTTCAAGGGACGACTTATAGTGAAAACCGCATTTTGAAATATCGTCTCGTCTTCACGAACAATTCACTCGCTAAATTATATTTCAACTATCACTTTTAGTTTTTGAGATATGACATAAAGTTTTTTTCTTATGGAATGGCCTATATTTTAATTAATTTTCGAATTTGTCATTGAATTCTTTTCAAAATGATGTATCATATGTCATAGTTTCATTGAGCCGTTTAGGAGATATTCAGCTTTTTCACTTATTTCTAGTGCGCTATGATTTCCTGCTGAGGCAGGTCAAGGCACTCCAGTATTTTTATTATTTTACACAGTCAAAAATATAGTAACCCTGGTTTGGAAAAATTATAATTCAGCTGACGGCCCTCAAAGCCTAGTTATAAAAAGTAACAAAAATGATACATATTTCAAAATAAAATTAAAACGCTTTTGTGCAAAATAATTTCATATCAAAGCGTAATGTCAAATTGTTTAAACAATTGAAAACAATGACAAAAGGCCAAGACGCAAGGCCAACTTGATTTGCATAGTATAAGACAACAAAACTATAGGAGCATTGAAGTAGCATTTGACCGCAAGGCTTTCACGTCAATGGCGCATGACGTCATTCAACGCACACTAGACAAAAATAAAAAACTTTAATTATCTCCGAAATCGCTCAATCAAACTATGACATATGATACATCATTTTGAAAAGAATTCAATGACGAATTCGAAAATTAATTAAAATATAGGCCCTTCCATAAGAAAAAATGCAACTTTATGTCATATCTCAAAAACTAAAAGTGACAGTTAAAATTTAATTTAGCGGGTGAATTCCTCGTGACAAAGTCTATAAAATTGCAATTTACTCTAAATCAATATTTCCAATAATAACGAAGTTATAGACCCCCCTCCAAAATGCAGACTTTTCAAAAAGCCCCCGTAGCTCAAAGTCGAGACGATATTTCAAAATGCGGTTTTCACTATGTCTTCTCTTGAAATTTGAGCCTGGCAATGCGTGGTCAGTTTTTCTCTGTCTCCCCTAGAAGTACCTTAAACCCTGTAAAAGTGTCCAATTTGGGACACCCTGTACACAAATAAACGTACAAGAAGGTTTTTGTAGGAAATTTTATTGTCTTCAACTTTTGTCTAAAACCTTTTTTTTCTAAAATGTACAGGGACCAAGCAATTAAAAAAAAACCTTTTTATACAAACTAAATTCAAGATGGCGCGGAGAGCCGCCCCTCCCTAAGGTCGAAAACCAAAATTTTTTTTAGGACTCCAATGTGAACAACATATGTCAAAATGGCGACTCCACCACCTTTTGCAAGCTGGGGGTCTGTTTTCGCTTTAATGACTGGCCTAAATAGTCAATAACAAAAATCAGTGACGTAATTAATTACTGTTATAAATTATAGACGGGAAATATAATATTTTTTTATTAAAATTCATATGAGTAAATAACAGTACATTTTTATTTTATAGACAATAGACAACTTTATTTATCTTTTCAGCTACAATTATGTAGATAAGACGCCAAATACAAAAAATCAATCAATAATAAGTGTAAAAATAAAAAAAAACACAAGTACATTTATCAAAGGATAAATAATAATATTGGATTAATAATTTGATAAATTGCACATATAAAACACATATTGTACATAAATACAAAAGAGGAAAAAATTACCCACTGCCAGCATGTAATTTTCAAATTCAGTTAAACTATAAAATGTATCATTCAATAATAGATTTTTGATTTCTTTTTTAAACTTTGGCAGAGAAGTGATGTGAGTTTTTATATATATTCATGATTGTGTTTATAATTGCCAAAGTGGTTACAGCTTTTGGTGGTAATATAATATATACAGGGTTCGTCAACGATCGTTTGGCCATTGAAAAATATGTGAATTGAAGTAAGATCGCTATTTAAATAAATGGCACTAAGAGAGATAAATAGTTTAGCGCTGTTGTCAAGTTAGCAATTCAAGAAAATGGTTTTCTTTTCGCGATCTAATGACGTTACTCTTACCGGCTGAGTAGGCCAAAAAAAGTTAATAAAATCCTTAAAACCCCTTGATTTTAATTGCTGTAGCGCCATCTCTTAGATATCATTTGAACTGTATGACTAATAATCAATACTGCGAATCCGTAATTAAGTGTACAGGTAGAGCTTTCTAACATGGCAAAAATATTAAAGGAGGTTACTAGACGCACAAACAAAATATTCCACAAATTCAACTTTATGGATAACAAATTTCTTGGTCTTTATGTGTACCGATTTATTCTCAACCAGAGTTAGAAACCAATACTTTGAAAAGTAACTATTACTTTACAAATTACTTTACAGGAATGTACTTAGAAAACTGTGTAATTAATTAGAACAAAAAAATAACTTAATTATAAATTTCCTACTTGCAAGATAAAAAAAAGTAGTTGACAATTACTTTTTTATTTATTTATTTCACTTTTTCATAATTTACAAAGTGTGAAAATGCTTAATTTAGGAGCCCCCCTTAAATTCAGTACGAAACGTGGATTGGTTTAAATAATAAAAGCAAAATAGCTTTTTACAAATAATAACAATTACTTCGTACATCCCTACCCCCAAAAATGTTGTCCCCTATTCTGTTTCCTGGATAGTGTATGGTGACTTTTAGCAACTGGACTTCGTGAGCCGCTGGCCGCCAGGAGATCGAACAGCTCAAGAATTTCACAAAACACTTAAACGGCATTTAAGCGCGACTTTAATCAAAGAGCAAGGTTATTGTGTAAGAAAAAATTATTAAAAAATTGAATTTTTCTCGATTTAATGTTTCTTGATTAAAGCTAAAATAACGAAATAAATAATAATGACTATTTCTTCGTCTTTTGGATATCTGTTTGAACCACAGGTATAAAATAAAATAAAGTTTGATTCAAGCGCTCTGTGGTTTAAAGTAGCCATAGATATCTCAGATTAAAAATGATAGACTGTAGTATGGGTTTTAAAACTTTGATGCATTATTAAAATAGGGAAAATCGTTAGTAGTTGAGAGACTTATCGTCAAAAATCGTATCCCGTGGGATAGTAGTGGAAATTTTTTTAAAACTCCTTAATCGATTCGTAATAGATCACACAGTTGTAAGCTCCTGTTTAGTAATAAAAAACTATTAATGAATTTTGAGTCACAGCGGCAAACGCTCCTGAATATGCGCGTTTTTGGTCCCTCACTGACTTCTTGCTTTCCATAAGTTGATCCTTTTTTATACGCTTTTCATAAAGGCTAAACGTTCGAAGTCGAGCCCTGTATATATATATATATATATATATATATATATATATATATATATAGTATATTTTGATGTTGGAAAGTGCAACTTAATAGTTTTTATTTGTAAATACTTGTTACTGTCATAACTCCACACCCCGAGTACTACTCTACACAGCCACACCATAAGCCAGTATGCGTTAACATAGTACACAGTAATGAGATTTTTAACTTAAGATAATTTTTAAGTGACAATCATATATTAAGCTAAGAACAAACGCTATTTATGGATATATAAGTTATATATATATGTTAGATTCCCCTTGTACCGGGGGCTGTAGCCCTATCGCCCCTACAGGCAAACCGCCAATAAACAGGGTGTCCCAGTAAGAGATACGGTTTTGGTTAAGTTAGCTAAAAGTTGCGCTATTCCAAGCCCAATGAAATGCTGTATCGAAATTAAACATAACGAGGAAAAACTGAAAATTGTCTTATAAACAAACTTTAGACAATTTGGTAGTTTTGTATAAGCTACTACGGCCAATCAAATTACATCAACGAATTTTTCCTGGGGCTTTTTTTGAAACCAAAGCCAACTTTGTTATTTCTTATGGCCGCCTTACTGGATTTCTACGCCTATCTACGCCAGGCTGAGGCATTTATTGTCATCCACATATTGGCCATTTACGCTATTCTTATTTATCTGTCTACGAGTTTGAATTTACGTTGTTTACTTTTGTTTCAGGATGTCATAAAACAAATGGTGTTGTCTCCTATCAAGACAAACATACCTAACATAACTGCTTTGATTGTCAATCCCGTGTTTGAGCCCAATCAGAAAGAGAACTTGTCTATCCAACACCGTACCCAATTCAAGCCTCAAATTGATTTGAATGTACGAGTCAAACTAGGTAGGAAGCGCGATAAATCCAAATGCCTTTCAGATCTATACTGATAATTCTTATTTTCGTCGTTCAGACACTTGTACGCAACATTGAAAATTTAGCGGTACCCAATTTTAGTATTGAGCATGCCTTGCCCAGCCGTCATGCCATAGTAACGTGTGGAACAAAAAAAGCTGAGTGATAAACCAAAATCATTTTATTTTGTTAAAAAACCTAAAAAAGGGTTACATTGAAATGGAGTAAAATATTTCGGTGGAAGGACTCCTTAAATTAATTTAAAAACTTAAAATTTGAATTCCCATAAACGTGGGTCAAAAAATTCATGTTAAGGGAGTGTAAAGGGTAAAATTAAAAAATATTTTATAATTGTAAGGTCGATTTTGAAAAAACCTGGTTGCTATAAAGTTTTGTCCCTTATCAACGGGTGATATAAAGGAAGTTTTTGCTAAATCGGAAAGAGTAGTTTATGCAAGGCTGGGGAGATATTTTTGATATATGTTTTTTGGAATGGCTTTGTTTAGAACGTGGGTTCGTTTTTAGAAAACTACTCATTTTTGTCAATAAAAAAGGTGTCCTTCTTGTAAATGGCTTAGAGCAAGGGTTTCCGAGAAAATTGAAAAAAAGAGTGTCATCGAAATAGGGTGCAATATTTCGGGGAAAAATAGAAATTATTTACAAAAAGTTTCACCAAAACCTCACTTAACTCCCAGAATATGTATTTTTTGCCCCAGGCAGTAAACCGACTTCGCCGTCTCAGAGGAGACGCGATCTCATAGAAATCCAGAAATTGATTGATAAGCATGGGTCGAACTTATAGGAACTTTACCAATTTGAGAAGTACTATCTTACCCCAGAATATGTTGCCCCATTTCGATGACACCCTGTAAAGGGGCTGTGCTGTGTAAAAATAAATAAACAACACGTAAAACAAACACCAATCAAGAACGATAAAATGAGATCACACAAGACCTGACGCTCTGTTAATTGGCGCGGCTTAGGCATGCGCCGAAGAGAATGGGGTCCGCTTGAAAATGTCTATATGTTGCTTACACGCTTCGCAAAATTTTTCAAGAATTATTAAAATATTTATTTGATATTTTTAAAGCAGGGGAAATAAATATTTTGTTCTTACATAATATATATATATATATATATATATATATATATATATATATATATATATATAGGGTGTTTTCATTAACTTCAGAAAACGGCTGTCAAAATTTGACTTTAGGAAATACACACCTGATAATTCTGACCTTGTCCAAAGGATAATACGAAAACAATTTATGCAATTTTTGTATTTAAAGTTTTTTTTTTATATGACTTACACTAACATCTTTATATGCAAATATAAAAATTGACCCGGTACAATTTACAAAAATATATTTCTGAAACACGGCGATATTTTTACCTTCTAGCTCGCGTAGCAATCGCTAGAGATGTTATCATTTTCGAGGAAAATTTTTGAACTATCTTAGCAATATTGTCGTGATGTCTGTCTGTGTGTGTGTGTTTTATATACCGGGTGGGCCAAAAAAAACCGGACAATTTCTATTTTCTATTTTAACGGAACAAACTGCACTTGGCAGAGAATTAATCAGAGATTTGACTAAATATATTTTTTTGTCCTCCATTTTAAAATCCAAGATGGCGGAAGAAATTAAATTGTACCCTTCAAAGATGCTCGTTTATTCTTGTGTTGCGAACATGTTTTAATTATTTTTTTAAATTAGTAAAAAAGTTACACTCTTGCCACGCACAACAAGGTACGAATTGGCAAAAGAGGTTCGGTGGTTCAAAAAAAAAATCAAGTGTAGTTTGTCCCATTAAAATCGATTGTATAGTTCAAAAGTTATAATGAAAAAAAAAATTGCCCGGTTTTTTTTGGCCCACCCAGTATATTATTTCTGTCCGTAACACGATAGCCTAAACCGCTGAACCGATTTTCATAAAATTTTTACGTAAAATAGAGTTCGACACTCTAACAAGCTGATTAGACTGCTAATGACAATTTAAAACAATTAAAAATTTTTTAAAATGCCAATCTTTTAACGGAGCATTGTATCAATATGCGGTTTAACTTCACTTGAAGTGTGCTAATAGGCTAGCTAGTCTAGGAAGGTATTAGATCCGTCAATGGATATTTAAAATATAAAGGTAAAGTTTATCCCTCAAAGATGCGTGCTACAGATTTTCCAAAAACTTACGAAAATTACCCGTACGAGTTATTTACTTTACATTTTGGCTTTATTAGAAAGAAACTTTTTAAAAACTTTTTCATTGCGGTTTGTAATTTCCCGGATCACTGTATAATAAATTTTTTTTTTGCAAAATAGACAAAATCAGTTCTAATCACAAAGGCATTGTAACGTGGCCTCCCGATTTAGAAGGACGGACTGTCAACCATAACGCCGCTTTGGAGAACCTCAAGGACTGGGAGCAACGGGGTCAAAAGAGAAAACGATCCGTTAACCCCAAAAAGGGTCAGGTAAATAAAAAAATACTCTGCCAATGTATGGGCCCCTAAGCTCACACTAGGCCCTGTGGTCATAGTGTACGTGTGAGCCAATATAACTAAAAACTGAAATATATTTTATTCAAGTCCAGACTAAATTACCTTTCGTTTGATACCACACAAGCCACGTTTTGACTTAAACTCAAATTTTTTAAATCTACCCTCATTCTTAAAAAAAAAACTAAAATATATTTTGTTTAACTCCGGACTCAATTACCTTTCGTTTGATATCACACACGCAATATTTTAACGTCAACTCTAATTTTTGAAATCTACCCCCACTCTTTTATAAAAAAAACTAAAATGTATTTTATTTAACTCCAGACTCAATTATCTTTCATTTGATATCACACACGCCATATTTTCACATAAACTCAAATTTTTGAAATCTAATCCCACCCTTTTATTTGGCTTGTGCTCGGTGGATTTTGTTCATTTTTGAAATGGAACTATCTCGACGCAAGGCCCAGCCTAGTTGCCAAATTTCATCAAAATCGGGCAAGGGGTTTTTAAGTTATGCGCGTTGGTCGTTACAGACAGACAGACAGACGGCGCGACAAAAAAGTTTTAAACTCATCTGAAACGCAAAGATATATAAAATTTTTTGAAATCGGAGCAACTTTTTTTTCTCGAAAAAATTAGGATCACCATAGCTCACACTACTATAGTATAGTATATGTGTGAGCTAATATTTTATGGTTAAATTATTTAAAATATAGTATGTAAAACAGTAAATCCGGCAATGGAAAAAAATAGTAACAAATTTTTTTTGACGGATTGATTACGGGTCATAAGAATAGCTTTAAAAAATTTTCTACTTCCCTTGAACGTTTTTGGAAATCTCGAAAAATTTTTGGATTTTATTTTTCCTTTTACGCGAAAACGGTAAGCTGTAGAGAAAATTTTTATCTACGAGAAATGTTTAGTACACGATTCTACAATATGTCTCCCTAGATCACAAGTGTACAACTTATGTTTAGAACCATTGTTAAAGGAGAAGAAACGAAAAGTCCTGCTTACTTCACAAATATTTTATTGTCTAATCACGACGCGTTTTTTAAAAACCGAAACGCGTCGTGATTAGACAATAAAATATTTGTGAAGTAAGCAGGACTTTTCGTTTCTTCTCCTTTAACAATGGTTCAAGGACTTCACCCTGGAGAAATCTACAATTCATTATGTTTAGAAGATAAGAGGTAAGAGGTCGGCAAAGTTTAAAAAATATATTATTTTGTAATCGATCTAAAAAAAATTTGCGTTACTATATTTTTTCAAATCCACCACTTTATCGAGCCAGAATTATTGTACTATAAGAAAGTAAAGAGATCACTAGTAAGTTATCGGACCAAAATCAAGAACACTATTAAAACTTCGGTGTCCTTTAACCATAGAAGACTAACTCAAGTCACATTATTACCACTCAAGGTGTTATCAATTTGGCTCCGAGGTTATTTAGAGAATGCAGTTATGACTTTTAGGAACAATTTATCTACATAAAGGTTATATATTGCAAAAATACCTAAAAAGGTGTTATACAACCAAAAAGTGATTTATAAAGGGAATATAATAAAACTAATATTCCTTCTGTTCTTTTTTAGTAAATATGATTTATATGGGCGGCCATATAGAACCTAGTTTCCTTATGGTTTTTAAGAGTGGTAAATATAAACTTTAGACTTTTGTCATTACTTTTAAGTATTTTAAAAGGGTTTTATAGGGCTGCTTAAAGGTAACCTTTAATTCTTTTGTTTTTATAGTTACCCATAGTTGCATATAAAATATTATTTAAATAGGGCCATATAAAACCTCGTTTTCTTAAGAGTTCCAGCTGAAGTAATACTTTCGGGTTTTAGTTTTATTTATTACAATAATTAATAATTGTTGAGTTTCCGTCCACCTGGGTAGGACACCCAGGCCTAGATAAGGCCTGTTTAGACGGCCAATGTGAGAGGTTGCCCTCCACCCTACCTGCAGGAACAATAGATAACATTGGACTGCCCCTCTCGATTGTTTGCACGATAAAAAAACATTTAAAAGTATTCAGTTAAACGCTTTTAACACAATACCTTAAAAAATATACACAAAAATTAAGTGAGGTTATGTTGACCACGTTGACTTTCTTCTTTTTTTATTGGATTAATAAGGGCACTCAAAACTCCTTGTTGCGATACGGTACCAAATGAAATCAAGTGATCACTATAAAACAATAATGGCGTATATTAAATTATTTAAAAGATGTTCTAAACAGAAAATATTTATCTAGTAGTTTTAGCAGTGTTTTTAAAAATTTATTTTACTTTAATTTTGATTTATGTAAACCAAACACTTTTTTTAATGGTGAATGGTGTAAATAATTTTTTTTTATTTGAAATATATTTTTTTTTATCAAAAAGTGCTCAAATAGCATTTCTGAGGTCGCGCGCTTGTTTTGAGAGCTTTTTTGATTATCAACAAAACGACAAACTCCTCACAAAATTTAAATTATCTTTAATAGCCATTGTAAATCTAAAATAAAGTCAAAGCTTTTATAGGAAGAATTCTTTACTCTAAAGGTATTATGGGATTCAACATAATCGCCAGGATACCAAATTACCAAATCTAGTTTTATAATAGGATAGAGAAAGTTTCTGAGTTGCTTTTAGAACCAAGTAAAATAGCTTTAGGCTCTAAAAGGTTCTATACTGGTGAACCCACTAGAGGGCGAAGCTGGAGTTTTTGTTTGTTACGGTTTTATAATGAGTTTAATAAACAGGTTGTCACCAATAATTGGGGAGTCCCATTTAGGAGGTTAAGGAGTATCTAAGGGTAATGGGAACGTGCGAGCGACCAAACATTGGAACTAATGGTTTTTAGGAGAGGCGCTGGCAACCTCTTAGCTTCTGCTTTAAATAAAGAAATGTTACTTGGGAAGCATAGTAAATTTTACAACGGCGGATTGTATTTTTTGGTATAACTTATATTCGAGAAGTAGAAAGGGCTACAACGGCCTAATCTTAAAGCGCAGGCCACTGATTAGATCACTAGTGTGAAAGATAATAAAACTTGTAATAATAGCAACATATAAAATATTAACCTAGAAAAAGAGTTATTGTGTCATATTGTCAATCAATTACATTAAGGAAATATAGCATTTGTATACCCAAGACAAGAGAAAGCAAACATATTAGTTGATTTTGTAGAAAATCTGGTTTTTGTGGGTCATGCCAATATTAGAAAGAATATGTGAAATTTACATCGCTCGATCCGCGATCACATTAAAACTATTTAAGCTGAAAACATAAAGAACGCAGTTTTGGTACCATCGACGTTATCTAAAACTACTTTCGTCACTTACATCAACACAAGTATTAATTTAAATGTCTAGATTTGCAATTTTCCTCTTGCATAACAAATATTTTTAATTTTTTTAAAAAACTTAGTCCACTTTTATATTTCAAAAAGTTGATGTGGGGGGGCCCTAAGATCAGAAATGCCAACAGCATACAAAGAAAACATCTATACCGTGATGGCGCCACGGGCCATAAAGTATTTATGGCGGCCCTCGATTAATCGGTACTTATTTTAAATTCCAGGCTTATAGCCCAAATAAATCGAAAATTTCGTCAATGTTGCCGTTCTTTTACGTGCTTGATATTTCCGTATGTTGTATAGACAGACAGGGATAATCCGCAATGGACATCGGCCGTCTCTGACAGGGAAGACTGCATCAAATTTCGCCTACTAATTGCGAAAAATAGAAAGGACGATGTGTCTATGGAATTCGACAGTACACAGAATCTGGGCCCTAGTTGTGAAGTGATCCGAACCGAAGCTTTTTTTTTTGTGGAAGCGATGCGAATTTCTGGTGGTCTATTCAACAAGATTTAAGCTTGATAGTGCAATACGAGGGACGATCCAAAAGATGTTGCCAATGGAGAATAATAGAACATATTTGTTTATTTTGAATACCTATATAGAAAATAATAGTTTCAATCATAGATTATTAAATTGATTATTACAGACCATTATTCTGGGAGACTGCTTGTTCTGTTACGAAAAGAAGAAATATAGCGAATCTCTGCAGCAAGGCATTTTCTCTTGCATATGGTACAAAGATTTGTGTTGACGTATTTAATTAAAGCTTTTGTTCTTTTAAATTTATATTCTAGTAATAATGTTCTAACATATAATGATTTATAAAATTCATGTTTATCATGTTTTAAAAATCAAACAAGTTTCGTGGCTAATCGGGTAAAAATAAGCTTTTGTTTCTCTCATATTTTTCCTTGGGTAGCTTGAAAGCTTAACCTCACGGGGGTCCAAGATCTAATGGACACCTAATAAGTGTTGACAGTTAACTGTTTCGTCCTTATGGGACTCCTTCTGCTTGGTCAATGTGACAACCTTGCGAAGTTAATTATACGGTTTTGTCTCTAATCCTATGTATATAGTGAGAAGACTCTCGCAAGAAGCGTCATCTACCAAACTAGAACAAGAGCAGGCGAAAATAAATTGCTATACATTTAGATCAATGAAAAGATCGAACGCAAAGAAAAAGAAACAAACCATCCGTGACCTACGACAGCTCTTCTGTCTTTCAGGCCAGAGCAACGCGGATTAGCGTTTTTACACGCCATCAGACACGCGAGCGTCAATTAGCGAAATTTTTAAGCCAAATAATACTAACAAACGTGAAATTTAGTACCCGTAAATTTAAAAATCAAACAAGTTTCGTGGCTAATCGGGTAAAAATAAGTTTTTGTTTCTCTCGTATTTTTCCGTGGGTGGCTTGAAAGGTTAACCTCACGGGTTTTTACCCGATTAGCCACAAAACTGTTTGATTTTTAAATTTACGTGTACTAAATTTCACGTTTACATGTTTTATTTGATTTTTATTTGCAGTCGTAAAAATTACGAAGGCTTAGTATTAATGTATAAAAAATATGCTTAGTATTCTAGGGTTAATAAGGCATATTCACGTTACGTCTCATTCGGTTTACAGTCACGTGATCTAGATCTTTAGCGGTCTCTGCTTCACTGCAGGCAAGCTGCACATGGTTGCAAACTGGAGTTGACCAAGTTGACTGTGACAGCACGGTTAATCCAGGACCGTTTTCAACAAAAAAATAAACACTTGAAACAAATATTCTTCAAGAGGTAGTGATGTACTAGTTAAAGTTACATTGAAACGGAAATCTTGTACAGTACAATCCCAATTATCCGAATCGCGATTTTCCGAAATCCGGTTTATCCGAAACAAACTTTAAAAACAAAAATCCCGATTTACCGAAAAAATTTGCATTATACGAAACGCGTCTGGGATTCACCTATACTGCTGGGTGGTTTCCCTCGGGGTTTCACATCAATACGACGGTCTAAAATGCGAATTGTTTTAGTTAGCCGACAGTGTGTTACAAATGTTTTTAAGTCGATCTAATGATATACGTACTCCTATTTTCAAAAAAAAAGAAATCGGATTAACCGAAATTTCGATTATCCGAAATCATTTTGGTCCACATTATTTCGGATAATCGGGACTGTACTGTATATAGCTTTTCGAGAACTGTACCAAAATGTATTTTTGCTTTAAATTGATAAGTTATAAATTTAGTAAGCTTAGGATAAAGACGAAGAAGAAGAGGTTAAAAAAAATAAAAACCCTTCGGGGGCGAAGAAAAGCATATTTTATTGCTACAAACAGATTGCTTGTGGGATATCTAATTAAAGGTATTTTGATCTGGATTATTATAGAAATACATCTTAACTGAATAATAGCTTTACGTCTTAAATCAAGTGTTAAATGCAATTCCTATGAAAAAAGAGAAACAACCATTTACAATAAGTCGCTAAATATGCTGTCTATAAAATGCAAAAAAACACACGAGATAAAATAGTTTTTGAATTTGGGTTATTTTGATTTAAATTAAACCTTTTCAAAAATTTACTGAATATGTTGTACTTATGTTGAATATGTTGTTGTTAAGATGTCTGTTCGAAAAAAAAACACAGGCCATTTGAGTTTTTTCGTAAAATTCAGGAAAATCTTATATTAGCCTAAAAACTTTACTGCTTGTATCTGATATTTCTATTTTGTCCGAATTCCGAAAACATTTTTATTTAATTCAATAAACTCATTCATTCGGCGCCCCAATTTTTCAAAAAAAAAGTTAAACAACATTTGTTTTTTTTTTCGAACAGACATCTGAGTGAGTTTATCATGATTATATAGTCCTTGTCATAGGCAGTTACACTTTTGTGACATTTCCAACCTCTTTATTTATCATATGCATACCGAGAACAACAAAAAAAATCTGAAAAATGTGGATATCTTTGAGTAGTTTTTATCTGTGCCCTTTTTTTGTCAACGTACAGTCAGCATCTTTTTATCCAGATACAATGACAGTTTTACCTTTTAATTTTATATATTTTTAATATATTTCTGGTTAGGAAATATGTTTATACCTTTAATTTTATATATTTTTAATATATTTCTGGCTAGGAAATGTCACAAAAGTATAACTGCGTATGGCAAGGACTATAGTACCGTTTCAAAAAAATAATCTACAAGAAAGTATTCCAAATTTTAAGTATAACTAAAAATGATGTGTTTCTGCATTATTTTTAGTTAATTTAGCGAGTAAAATAAAGTTAAACCTAAAATTTCTGAAACTTTTTGATTTTTTTTTGAATTTAATATATATTTTCATAATAATCAAGATCAAAATACCTTTAAATAGAAACCACACAAACCATTGTTTGAAGCAAAATGTGTTTTTTCTTAAACTATCTCTATTTTTCCGCCCCTGGTGGAGGGTTATTTTTTTTTAACTGGGATTAATAATGTATATGTATCCTAAGCCCACTTAGCATAAATATGAGATTTATACAAAATAATTGACATAATAAATTAGATGGTTATTGATTTAAAGAAAAAGTCCATTTTGGCACATTTCTCGAAACGGGCTATATACAGGATTTTAGTTTTAATTGAACTTTAAGCATTACACCCTAACCATTGAAAAAGATTTGTCTTAAATGTGTTATATTTTTTTGTTGAAAACGGTCCTGAGACCAACTATGACAGTCGTCACTGAAGTTACTTTATTGAATTATTTTTTTAGGAAACATATAAAACACAGTTCAACGTAGAAACAATTGAAAAAATGGAATTTGATGTAAGCGAAAGAGTCCATCTATTCTATGTTAAATGGGAGGGGTACCATCACGAATGCAATACATGGGAGCCTTTGGAACATTTAGGTAATCTTATTTATGTATTTTATGTTAGCATAAAACATATGAAAAAGCAATTTGTCAAAATTACGAGAGGACTGTACAAAGTTTGCCGAAGAAAGCAGTGTACATCACAATTTAAAAGGATATTTGGTCGCGAGTTTAATTATTATTTATCCATACATTAAGACGTGGGAACACACAAGTGCATTAAAATGGGGTACTTACTGCGGAAATGCGAACTGTAGTCTCCTCTGGTGCCCCAGATCTTCTTGCTAGCTAACACTATAAATTATATACACTTATAGAAAATAATTTATGTTAAACTTGTCGAAAATCGAAAAAAAAGTATTACAAAAAGTTTGTAGAAACTTAGCATGTGCGCAACATTTTAGGAAACCCAATAGTAGAGTAAATTTGTAAAATAAAGCTGCAAAAAGGGTGTATTTTTTATATTTGGCATAGTAGTACCTAACACCAAAAGCTAAATTTTCATTCGAGGATCCCCGATTTTCCGGCCTCAGAATCCAAGATGGCGGCTGCCAAAGTTTAGAAAAAAAAAATGATTTCCTTGTTTTAAGAGAAATTAAATTAATTTCTGCTTAAATGAAATGATAAGTTTCCCAGCCGACACAAAGATGGCGCTTAATTTGTCAAAAATAAAAGAGACCTTTACAACCACTAGACCAAATTAAATTTTGACATAATTTTTTTTTTGATTTTATCAGTAAGCCAGATTTTGTAATAATTTATAAAAAGTTACAATTTGACATTTAACATTTTAAGATGGCGGCCGAAGTTCAGATAAAAAAGTAATTTTTTTGTTCTTGTTTGACACAACTAGTATTGCCGTGTAGTATATTGATTTATACTAAATGGGGGTCGCTGATTGTAAATATTTCATTATAAATGCCATATGTCTATTATTATCCAAGATGGCGGCGGTCAAAATATAAATACAGCAGTATCTTTTTGGTTTAGTAAATCTTTTTACAAAGATATGTAGTTTTATATTAATATTAATTAGTTTTAAATTGTAATGTACAAAAAAAATAGAATTTATTTAATTTTTAAAGATGGCGGCCAAAAAAGTTTAAAAAAATACATTTTTGTTTATTTTTTCGAAATTTAACAAAAAAAATTTACTCTACTACAAGTAATATGTCTTGTTTTATAAAAGTTACGGCAATCTAATAATAAATAATATTAAAATCCAAAAGATTTTTTAGCTGTAACTGTAGACAGTTATACAATTCTTATAAAACCCTTATTGCCAACCAGATTTTATAATGGCTTTCATGACTTATTTTTAATGAGGGAGAGATTTTTAATACCTTAAAATTTTCTAATGGATAACCTTTAATTATTTTCAGTTCAATGTTTTGTTGTTTGTCATTAAATTAGAAACAATATAAATCTACAATAAAACTTCAGGACATGTTATAAAACTTACTTTTGAGCCCAATGTTTTATAACAAAGGAATTCCGAAGGTTTTGCCAACTTTACTTCATGAAACTAATGCTTACAGGAAATGATCTTTAGAGCCATAGAAGCATAACACATTTTTTGTTCTACAGAAGGGGCCGAAGATATCGTCTCTTCGTTTCTGAACCAGCGGTTTAACGAAGCTACCCTAAGGGATTTGGCAGAGAAAGTAGCACTGAACATAGATGAAGTTAGTGATGAATTAATGATAAGCAGTTTACCGACAACATCCGGACAACGGTGAGTAAAATCTACGCCTGTTTAGTCATTGCTATAGGAAGTTACTCCTTTGTGACATTTCCTATATTTTTATTTATATTCAGAATAACAACAGAAAAAAATTCTAAATAACTGCATGTTTTTTTTTTACCTATTTTACCTACGTTTTCATGTTTATATATTTTTGGTTAGGAAATATGTTTGTAATGTCAAAGTCACAAAAGTCTAACTGCCTATGGCCAGTACTTTAATTGAGTTCAGGATTTTTTAAAAGAGGTAGATATTTTTTTTGAAATTTTAAAGCTATTTGAACCAACTTGAAAATTTATACTTATTGATTTTAAAATTACAGTAAATCAATTTCAATTATTTTTTTTAAATTCTCATGTTTCTTAAGAATTTGCAGTTGTTTTTTTTTTGCAAAGTAGATAGGACGACACCGATTAATTTTTTTAAATGGCACTCTGTTTATTAAGCTACACATAACGACTAAGTCTAAATTTCCAGCTCCTCTAACTTAAAAAATCCTATATTCTGAAATCAGTGTTGACCCCTCATGTTATATAATGTATTTTTCTTATTTTGGCCTCTTCTAATGACCTTGCATGTATGACATATTTTATAGAAATAGAGACGCGACAAACTTCCCAAGAAACATTTATATGACTTACAACCTAATGTGACCTGAACCGACGTCAGATTTAGTGGAATTTTAAGTTGCAAGATTGAATTTTAAGTTGCAAGATTGATTATGCATTAAGCGACGTCGCATTCATATCAAATCCGACGTTATCAAATATACGTCCGTTTTTTAACGATCTCGCGGCGTCAAATAATGCAACGCAATATACCATTAATTTCCCAACGTCGGTCTTACGTTCGTTTGTTCGACGTACAAAAATTCTGACCAGCCCAACGACCAACAGACGTCGACGTCGGATACGTCCGGTGAAGACCCTAACCTCAGACCTAAACTAGCGTTTAGTTTGGTTGGTGTATTTTCCGTTACTTTTACTTGACCTATTCCACGTCCGTTCATATGGCCTACGCGTCACATGTACAGCCTACTGTCATTTATAGATGCCCATAACCTAACAACAAGTGCATTTGTTTGGTCAAGAGATATTTTGGTCAGGACGGCTACGTTTCAGGACATGACGCAGTTTTATATCTTTTTTGGATTTTGGAAACCATAATACCCCATCCTCTTTCCACACGTGGGGTATGGGTTTTATTTCTCTTAGATTTTTGATATTAAAACTAACATTTTTAAAAAATAAAAAAAAAACAATGATTTCGGTGGGTAGTTAGCTTTGGGACCGTGGGCTTTACCTATTGTGGTACAAAAAGAGCGGACGTTGAGTTCCAATCCCTTGGTAGGCCGACGCAAAATCATGCGGGGCGAACGTCCGAATTTAGGGACGAAATACGTTTGCCGGACGTCGGACTTCGACTCTTTGGTTATCTTTCACAACCAAAAGTGAAGACCCGGTCCGAATTGGTATATTATTAGTTCACATTAAGTCAGACACAGTAATCCGCCATTCTAAAAAGGTTAGCGTCTGTCGGCCATTATAAAATATTTTTTTCTTTTTCTAATTTTAAGTAAAAATGAAAGAATAATGGTAAAATTATTAACAAATTTGAGTTTAGTGAGGCAGCAAAATATTTTTTTCACAAAAATAAAAAAAAATAATAAAAATTAGATCCATTTAACAAATATATATTTTAGTAAATCTTGCATATTTCAGGAGCGCTTGCTTTTTTTGAAAGTATTTTAATCACATTTATCAATAAACATGCCTTCGTTGTAAAATTTTTGTTGGATTCCTGCTTTAAAATATAAATTATTAATATTGTAATACCCCCTTTCATGCATGACTATAATTGTCATTTGGAAAATGCACCCATTTTTATGAGACTTGTTATAATAAGTGTAAAATATTTACTTATCAGGTATAATTTTAGTTACTCGACAGGATTTCTTTTTAGCAAAAACTATATGTATTCTAGGCAATGGAAACTAAACCAAACGCAACTTACCTGTTTGCGACTAAATTTAAGTGACGGAAATCCAACGTACAATTACGTTGTTAATTGGTAAACTCTATTACCTATAAGGTCAGATGCTGACGTCGTAGCGACCCGAATTTGTATTCCCCATTTAGGTGCAAACGAGGGTCGTCAGGCGGTCGAAACGACGTCGGCACCCGACGTCGCGTTTATCGCAAGCAACGTATGGGTAACGTAATATGACGTCCAAATGCTGCTTGGGTTATCAAAGTAAAATTTATTTTATTCAAAATCAATAAAGGGAAATCGGTGTTCTATACTCTAGCAATTGTTTAGAGAGAGACGCAATTTCTGTCCTTGATAATCCATAAGCGTCGGAAAATAAAAATAAACGATTTTTGACAAAACATATACCGGGGGTGACAGACAAATGTATTTGTTTATGTTGCATGACAATGCTACTCACCGCTGACAACTTAAATTATTTTAGTGAAACACCAATGAACTTTAGAAGACTTTGTTGGGAATGTCGCATCTCTATTTTATTAAAATATGTCATACATACTAAGGTCAATAGATCACGAAAACGTTGTGATTTAGTGACCTTAATACCTACAGGGTCTCTAGCGTGCTCTATTGTGGACATACCGTTTACAGCCTATATAAGCAACCTGCATACATTTAGCGATCTTTTAGATTTATATCAAAGTTGTCAAATGCCATTGCATATGTCAAACTTTAACAAGCGGCTTACTCAAGACTATTTTTTTCCTTACAGGAATCTGAGCGAAGTTCCTACGAAATTTGTGGCCCAAAGACGGTTGCTAAAGTTCCTTGATCGAAATATTCATTCTTCATATGTTAGACTGGTACAGGTAGGTATTACACACTTTACACACTACAGCGTAATGGCGGAACTACAGTTGGCGTAGCGCAAAAACGGCGATGAATAACTCCTATTCGCTATATTTGCTTTATTTGTTCAAATACGACTTGTAGGTTTCTAGTCAACGTCAAAGGAGTCAAATAAGCAAAATATTTGCGTTTACCTTCCACGCTTGGTTTTCTCAGTTACCAAATCCGCCTTGCAGCGCACATAAGGACAAATAGCTACATTAGGGCGCCAATAATAGCAAAACAAATTTAATTCAAACTAATCACACATATCTTTAAAATGTTACCTATAGATACGGCCACAAGGCAACATAAGAATTTTATTTTTTAAACTCACCCAAATGTATATTAGCATTAGCGCAAGTTGGCTTTGCTTACACGCTGCATATTAAATTAGGTGATTTTAAAACTGTGACAGAAAAACTTTTATTTGTTATTTGTTATAAGACGTCAAATTTAGAGTGTGTCAATATGGATATTAAGGCAGCAGGTAGGTACTTTATTTGGTAATAATTGTTAACAAACCAGTTATTTGTAGACTTGTTAAATTACAAGGTTTTATGAAATAGTATTTTTGATTAAAAAAATATTAAAATTTTTAAGTTACCTAGAGTTAAAAAAAAGTTCCACCGAGTATACCGATATTTCTTTGGTACCCGGTAAATATATCTTATAGCCAATTTAAAAAAATATAATTTACGTCCCCCTTTTTCCCCTCTTTTTATTAAATGGTTTTGTTTTACTTGACTCCGTATACTTGTTTCCATACCTTGCGACAGCTACTTCACATACTATCAAATGAGCTAGAGACTTGAAACTTGGTATATCTGTATCGAGTTTTGGTGACAATATAACTTGTCGGATTTAAAATGGCGGATTCAGAAACTTGCACTGCTTAAGGCCACTCAGTATAATTTTTGGTTTCTTAAAACATTAAACTGGCCGATCCAAAATGGCGGGCTTTCTAATTTATGAGTAGATGTGTATCAAGAACTACAGCAGCGGCAAGCATGAGGTGACTATCCAAAAGCTCTGAAAAAAAGTCAAATAACAACTCAGTTTTATGATACCTAAACAAGGTGGAGGCAATAGCATTGATGGAAATACTTGTGGGCACTACATCAACGAGGAAAATTTTTAAAAGTATGGTTTTGAAACAGCAGAAATAACAATTTTTCTTTATGGATGGTAGTAGGGCTACTGTCAGAAGATGTAATGTCGGAAATTGAAGAATTAACACTAATAGCGATATATTTAACTGGATGCTGGTATCCTCTGACCCTATTGTGACCAATAAGCGAAAAAAAACGAGAAAAATAATTAAAGTGTGTTAAGTATGCTAAGGCTGCCAATCTTCTATGGAGAAGATAAGAAAGGTAACGAAGATGGTAAAGATTAAGATGATGATGATAGCGATGATGATAATGATGATATTAATGGTAAAGAATATGTAGATACCGTAGATGTTAATGTTTAGTAATGTTAAGGAAAAAATTTTGCTATACAGCAATAAGTATGCAATTGTTTTCTTTAATTTAAATACTTAACCTCAAATAACATTAATTGTGCGTGTTTTTGCAACTTAGGTATTAAATGTACTCCACATAAGTATTTCTGATCATATTATCACATAAAATCAAATTTTAGATTTTTGGCGCCGTAAATTGTTGTTCTGTCCTAATGTGCAGCGTCCGTTTTTAACATGTATTGCTTTGATAGTGAAAGTAGAAAGTGATTTTTTTTTGACAAAATCGACCTCACAAACGCAAACAAATATGTTGTTTACAAGTTTGCGAATAAGCAAACATAGTTGGCATGTAATTTTTTGCAAATTCCGTTCTTTTGTGTGGATGGCATGTATGGAATAATTGCGAATACACCAAATATTTGACCAAATATAGCGAAACCGCTAACGAATACGCTACACCAAGTGAACTACCGCCATAAACGTACATAACCAGGGCATTTAGGCTTAATCGCCATAATTGAGCAAATCGACTGATTACCCACTGTCATCATACTGCAATACAGTTCATGAACTTTTTAAATCCTCCATCATGAGGCATAGTGCAGCAGACCAAAAGAGTCTATAGACTTCTAAATGTTTATTTATTTTGGCGTTTTAAGGTATTTTGATCATCCTTAGATGAAATTAGGTTTACATTTGGTGACTTAGGACAAGAAGAGTCGCTTAATAGATTGATATTAGGTAAAAATGTTTGGCTAAAAAATAATTGGCACCAGCTGGCCTGTCTGTTTATCCTTAAGAGTACTTATTTTGGATTCAAGATTTAATTTTTGTTGAAAATAAAATTTTTATTCAATGTTTGAAAAGTGCGTTATTCTAGCTGCTGTCATATTCGAGATATATACGATTATGACAAATTTTGTTAAAAATATAATTCTCAATCTACAACTAGATGCTGTCGTTCTTAAGATATGATTTTTTTAAACAATTTTTTTATGTCAAAAACTGCTACTGCTAAATTTTGTTGAAAATGTAATTCTTAATCTAATTAGAAAACCGCATTTTGTTAACTGCTGTGGTTCTCCAATTATGATTAAAAGCTAATGGCTTTAGCCACGGGTAATGCCAAATTTTTGTTTCAAGTTTGGTTAAAATCGGTTTTTGAGTTATCGTCCTAGACGACACCATCAGAAAATTGGATAGTAATATAGATTTTTTGCCCCAAATAACTGATTTTGAGTGAAAATAAAAAAGCGTTTTTTTGGCGATCCCAATAGCTTTCCATAATAATGGTATGATTGGCTAACAAACCAAAGTTTTCGCTTAAAAACCCATTTTTAATTTTCTTTTGGTCTAAATCCCCAAAAAACCAAATCTGTACCTCCGAGACTAAGTCCAAAAAGTTACTTTTGAGATTATTGAGTTTAAATATTTTCTCCTCGTTGGGAGAATGGAACAAGAGGTAAGTGAGTGCTATAAGTATCAAAATAAAATACGTAATTCTCATGGATAGATCATATAAAACTCATTTTCGGCTAAAATGGAATGGCTGGCTCTGACGTACAGAAATGCAATACAGTTCAATAAATTCAAGTATTTTTATTTATCTAACTGGGAATGGTTGGACTAATAGAAGTTTGAGGTTTGACACTTCACTACGTGGCTGCTTGACATATTGTGTTGAAAACACAGAGGCAATGGACGGAGAACACAGATACGGTTAAATATCTTTAATAGAATTTGAACTGTAATATTGACAAGACAATTTATTTTCTTGACTTATTACTGACATTAAATACAATGTCATCAAACAATGGCATGGTGGGGCTATAAACGACAGGATAGAACAACCAAATAAATGAAATCTTCATTTCAACATATTGATTAACGTAAAGCTACGCTAAATAGCTGCTCTCTGATGGACAAGTCGTTCCACCCCGATTTTTATTGGTTAAATGATGTTAAAACAAATAAATCATTAATTAAACCGGAACTCAATCCACCAACTATACAACTTTGGGCTTCTTTTAAAGGTTATTTTCTTTTTTTTAGGACTGTAAAAAAGCTCTTTTGACGTACTTACTAGTTTTAAAACGTGAAAAGCAAACGACCAGGCTAACAAAATGGGAACACATTATTAATAAAATGGATAAATCCGAGGCTTTTATTACTGTTGAAAATAATGTGGATTTAGAACCGCCTCCAGAAAACTTTTGGTAAGACTATAACCTTTTTTCTTACGCAGTAATATTTCGGTGGCTTCTAGATTATTAAAATTTTTACAATACTGCATATCGTCGCCAGACGCCAAATATCTCTAATGTAAGTGTAAATTGTAAACAGCGCCTTAACATTCAATTCTGGATGCTAAACCTAGATAGCACTACAAGCCCCACAACGAGCGCGTATACTTTTTTTACAAAGCTATTTTAAATAAAAAAAAGGTTCTTGGCTAAATGGGTTAGGTTTCTCTTGTACTTCTCCGTGGTTTACTTTGCACTGGCGGGTATCCAAGATGCAGAAATTTGAAATGTATGAAATATTCCAAAAACGATCTTTTATATTTATAAACCCATTTGCCTCAAATGTGATATAGTATAATTTTTACTCCACGTGGACAAGACACATTACTTATGTATAGGAAACGAATCCAGTGAGTTAGAACTAGACAATGGACAAACAATATCTCCATGCAATGAGTATGTATACTTGGGTGTCTCATTTGATAAGACAGGAACAGACTGTAAAGAATTGGAAAAAAGAATAGTAAAAGCAAAAAAGGTTTTAATGAATTGTAGATTTCTCCAGGGTGAAGTCCTTGAACCATTGTTAAAGGAGAAGAAACGAAAAGTCCTGCTTACTTCACAAATATTTTATTGTCTAATGACGACGCGTTTCGGTTTTTAAAAAACCATTATCAAGTGGTCTGGTAGACAGTTAAGAATCATCTTTGAAACAAATGAAAAACTGGAACACATAAATTAAATTTATAAAAATTTTATAAAAATTACGTGTTTATGTCCGTTTGACTGATTTTTAATCTTGTAGCCACTTATAATGCGTAGGGTGACATTTTGTGGCAGCTTAAAAGACGTTGCCGCCATTTTGTGACACTGTAAATAGAACAATAATGCTGTGCCAATTTGTGACACTAAAATCAAATTACTGAGTAACTAAACAAATATCTGGAAGCAGAACTGTATTTCCCAGCTACGTAAAACATTGATATGCCCGATAACTTTTATACAGTGGAGAAGGGGGGGGTTCAGAAATAAGAAAATTTTAAGCGCCACAGTGTTTTAATATCAATGTTTTATAAAGAAGATCTTAATTAAAATACAGTCCAACCCAAACGTTGTAGCCAAACAATGAAATTCTACCTACTTCCGAGGCTTCCAGAGTATTTGTGTAATTAAAAATAACCAAAAAATTGACTAATAAACAAAATAAAATTCTGAAAGATTCCTAAATGACTCAAAATGACACAAATAGAAAGTTCCTTATAGGTAGATGCACATTTCCAACAGGTCACAGTGTACCTACATTTGAGTCAGTAGTGTGAGACTCCATTATATAAATGATTGAAAAAAAATATACACTTACAAAATCATTCCGTCATAGGGGAGATCTGAGACAGACAGCAACCCAGTCCGAGATCTACCCCATGAGGTAAAGTGATGTAAGGAAACCGCTAAAAAATATAATCTCATCTCTCTTTTGTCTCTGCAAAGTTGGTTCATTGGATTGTACAAATAACACAAAGGTTTAGTTCATCTTGTATAATTCAATGGTAAAATCAGATAAAATTACCGGAAATATAAAAAAAATAAATGAATTGGATAAAAACAAGGGCCAAAATAGCAAAGCACTTTAAATTTCACAGAAAAATTATCTTAAATATACCGCAAAATCTTGGTTATGACGTCATACCTTATCTTGCGTTCACAAGAAGTGCTAAAATTATATTTAAAAGTTATATGGGAAGATTATATCAAATGTTGCTTGCTCCTACCTTGGTCCTTGATTATTTTATGTATGTTTTATTTTGTAAACCTGGTGTTGTTCTCCTCCCGCTACTCCGGGTCCCGTCCTGTTCTGTCCGCGCCTCCCCTAGTGCCCGCTTAGCACATCACGCTAGGGCAGCACATGGTTGTGGAAAATGTTGCTGATTCTTGCCCGAGCATAAAAACCCCGTGGAAAATGAAATGTTTCAGTTTCCTGGAAATCTTCTATTTTGCACGAAGTTCCCCTACACCGAGTAATTTAAATCAAGAACCCCATGTCGACTCAATAAAATAAAGTAGATTTAAACAGATGAACTAAAATAATCCTAACGTACCTTTCCCAGGGTTACAGTGCTACACCCGGCTTCACACCAGCGTCCAGCACAACTGTCCCGTCGATGGAATGGACAGGGCTGTAGACAAAGGAGAAAAACAATATATAGTTTTTATCCAAAACGTGGTTTAAAAAAAAATAAAAAAAACTCCAAAAATTCCCTACGTCTCTTGTCGAAAAAGTACATTTCACACGAAAAACAACTACAATTTGGGAGGCAAATATTGTCTTGAAGAATTTAAAAAAAAATAATAAAAAAAAATCGAACTTACCGCTCTTATTTCCCGGAGAAATGGCGTAGGCTGCCTTAAATCCCTCTCAAAGGGTGTGAGCGTCACTTTAAGATTCGCCTAAACACGACGGCTCACAGTTATACCGTCTTTGGTATAATTTGCAACTACTGCAATGCCTTTAATGCCAATAACCACAAAACAATGGCGATACCACTAGACGGCCACCAGCCCAGCCAAAATTCTTTAGGAAAGAGACAAGGCACTTTGTCGAGAACACAAAAAATGAAGTGGCCGGAAACCGTTAGTAGATCTGGTGGGACAGTACCAACCTAATTTTCCCGGTTAAATTCAAATAAGGATGCAAACCTATTTAAAAAAAACGCTCTCACCAAAAAAATCACTAAATCTGGTTTGCGAGACTGGAGGAAAAAACCCGCGGTTTTCAAACTAACCAATGAGGAAATACATCAATACTTTCGTACCGGTATATAGGGGGCAGCATCGACCAAGGGGATATTGAAAATACGTAAAACGCACCTTGAGGTGTTGTCGGATCTATTTCCACGGTTGAAATTTTTATAACAAGGACATCGAGACACCCTCCATACATAGACCGAACATTTGCCTACCGGACCCCTGCCGACATAGCAAGTAGGAGGAAAATAACCAGCAGGACTGTAAGAAGCTCAGCATTGAAACCATCAACTGTAAAATCAATTACTGGAGATCAGAGCATGCAGCAAACCCAGGAATATTCGAACATTCAACCAATTCCCATATGGGTAAAGCTATACTAAGTGTAGAATTTAGTTGTATTTTAGTTACAGTTTTAGTCAAAAGTTTCCTTTGCTCTTTATCTATGTTTTCTCTAAGATTCATATGGTTTGACGCCATTCTTGTAAAACATTTCTACATTAATAAAGTTGTTTCTGAACTTGAACCTAAAAATACACATTGAACTACTGCTCAAACCCGGCCTAAGAGTGTTCAGATGTTAAGTTTGCTCACCACTAGCTAGCCCTACAAAGCCCTTCAATCCGACTAACTGAGCTAGTTATTAACTTTACACAACTATGACCATATATAAACCTATATAATATAAAAATACGATTTTGTTTATTCTTTTAGTCCTGGTTTTTATTCCTCGTTTATCTCCCATTTACAAAAGTGCATAACTCGTATTTATTCTATCCCCTCCCTATCAAATTAATAAAGATATCAAAGTGGGCGGAGCCTCGGTTGTTCCTGGTCGACCCGTGGACCCAAATATGTTTTCGTGCTATCAAAACTAGCTAATCCGTGAAGGATATGAGGTTCGGCTTGTCCCAATATCCTCGAAAATAAACATAAGCGAATGAAATGTTCATCTAAATGTTTCATTCCTGTTACTGAAACCATTTGTGATGCGGCAACGCCGCCATTCCCCAGCAGAACAGCTGTTTATTTTCATGAACGTCAAAGAAAATTACAAAATTTTACAGAAAAACAAAACAATCAAAAGTTTTAATGTGATTTTTCCCCGAAACCTGTGTTCTTAAATTCCAATTACGATGTCCAGATAATACGGTGTGCGCAATGTCCACAGTAATTCGATGGAATGTCTCCTTTATAAGGTAACTTTTTGGACACTATATAACCTCCAAACCTAGCTCTATAAAATACGCTTAATTTGTGTACAGAAAGACGAGTTGAAGAGCCTTGATTATTTACCTAAATAAACAAATATGTAACGTTGCCTTAAACGTAAAAATGACACGTTACAATCTGTATGTTGTTTTAGACTGTTTTAAATGTTTTTTAATTTTTTATTTTTGTGTGTTCCAGTTTTTCATTTGTTTCAAAGATGATTCTTAACTGTCTACCAGACCACTTGATAATGGTTTTTTAAAAACCGAAACGCGTCGCGATTAGACAATAAAATATTTGTGAAGTAAGCAGGACTTTTCGTTTCTTCTCCTTTAACAATGGCAAAAAAGGTTATTGGATGTCTTAACAGTATTTTATGGAGCAGAGAGATAAGAAAGAATGTAAAATTTAACAAACATGAAACAATGGTAAAAAGCACGCTGTTGTATGGAATGGAACTTGTCGCGTAACAGAAAAATACAAAACAAAAATGGAAAGTGTCGAAATGGATGCAATAAGAAGATCAATGAGAATATCTAGATTAGATCACATAAGAAATGAGATCATAAAAGAAAGAATGGGAATCGAGGGAAGCATAACGGATGACATCACTAAAAGGCAATTGATATGGTACGGCCATGTACAACGGATAAACGACGAAAGATTACCAAAACAGGTCCTAGAGTGGCAACCAGTAGGGCGCAGAAAAAGAGGACGTCCTAAACTAGAATGGCAACAGTCAATCCAAAGATCAATGAGTCAAAAGAATCTGACAGAAGATGATTGTCAGGATCGAAGGAGGTGGAGAATAGGCGTCGGACAACGTAGAAAAACGTTCTAAACCGACATAGTAGTAGTATAGTTTTTACTTAGAAGTTAGAATGGCAGAATTTTCCATGTGTAAACTGATATTTATCAAATTCAAATCTTCCAAGTGTTTAAGATTGTTGATAATGATTTTCAAAAATCAACATGGCGGATCCAAAATGAGAAACTTTCTTATTTATAAACCGATTTACCTTAAGCTTAAAACTTCGCGGTGCTTAAGTTCACTGGATAGTTACAATTTAATACTCAATCCTAAAAAAAATCAAAATAGTGGTTTCAAAATGGTAGATTTTCCCATTTATAAACCAATGTGTATGGGATTCGGAACTTTGGGGTGTCGCTGATTTATAATTTTGCCTTAAACTAAAAATAGTCAACATGACAATCCAAAATGGTAAACTGTCAAATTTATAATCCGATTTCTCTCAAATTTGGTAGTTAAGGTTTTTTAGGATTTCATCAACAACTAGACTAGAACAAGAGCACAAACCTAACTTTGAACGGATAAAAACGACCGTTTAATAAATAAAAAGGATTTCAAGGTGAAACTGGCTACCCCAAAAAACGTACAGTGATTTCCATGTTTTCCCAACGATTAGTAATCAGTGGTTATTTTCAAGTGCTTCCCATTAATTTTCTGGTGATTCACAGCGAGTTCCTTGCGATTCCCAAATCGTACAATCATTAAATTACAACCTTTAAATGCTTTCAAGGCCAACCAAAACAAATATTTCAAATGCTGTCCACATTTTTATTTTAGTCGATAAAATTTTTGGTCCAGTTTTTCGGATTTTTTTTTATAGGAAGCATGAATATACAAAACGCATTCTGAAAAATGTCCCAGTCAAAGAACCCAATTAGTTGTTTATTTACATAAAAAATAAATTAACTAAGGTTGTGTCTGATCCCATGTATGGGGTGATTCTTTTTAATAGGACTTGAAAGCCTGCAGAAAAATCCCCAGCGACGTGTTTTTACGTTTTGTGCACGTATTTTGTCCTGAGGCCAATCGCGCACTCAGATGGGCCTAAGATTTTTCTTTAGATATTTTCGATTTATTTTATGAATAATAGCAAAAAATAGCACAAAATGCCACATCATAGGATCTTGAGAAAACCGCTCCCCCACCCCAAGACAAATTCCTAGGTGCGCTACTGCTGAGGCTCTAGCGAAGTGCTTCCAGTTAACTCAGCGGTCTCCCCTTGTATAGCATGTATATTCCAGGTAAAAGAAACTATATGTGGCCTTTTCGGAATCTTGGAAACGGTATGACATGAATAGTTTTAAATTAAATGGGAAGAATGAAGCGCTATTCCGAGCCCAACTAGATGCCGTATAGAAATTTAAAATATCTACAGGGATATTCAAAATATTGAGCAATCACTAAAAATTACTGATATTATTTGTTAAAACTTTGTAAATCCATGTAGATCAAAAGAAAACAAACTTTGAGTTTTAATTTCGATGTAGCATCTCTTTAGGCTGAGTGAGAGAGAGACAAAAATTATCATTGTTTTTTTATAGCCATTGAAGGAGCCCCTAACAAAAGTAAACAATAATATTCGCCTTCATATTATGCTAAGTATGTAATATAATATTAAAAAAACTAAGTAAGGACCTGTGTTCAGTTTTGCCATACGATTATTCCATAAAAACAAAATTACCAAACTGTCATTAAACAAATTTCAGTTGACAGCTAATTAAGTGGCAAGATGATGTCAAGTGTACATAGAAATTCTTGAAACGAGTATATAATATATAACTTGTGTATGTTATCAGCTATGAATGTGTTAGATCCTCATGGGTCCATTTATTTTTCACACTTACATGGAGAAGTCTTACAAAAAAACTCGTTCGCCTGTTTGTAAAGTAAAGGTTTGACAACAAGAAAACAATTCAAACATTGTAGTGCTGCCCACATGCTCTGACGGGAAAAATCAGTTAAGTGTCCGTTTGTTAATTCACGTGGGTTAACTTTTCGGAAATAACCTTAAATTGTTTAAACAAGTTTTCGTGGCTAAGCGGTAAATAAGGATTTTTGTTTCTCTCGCATGCTGAACCTCACGAAAGTCGAAGATCTAATGGACCCAAAAAAAGTGTTGACAGTTAACTGTTTCGTTCTTTGCCACAAAAACCTATTTGATTTTTAATTTACGAATATCAAAATCTTAAATTTTTTCTTTAAATGTCTTTATTTTTGTTTTTGTCTTGATTTTAGTTACATAAACGACTACGTACCAACTGGCAACATTGTGGTTCTCAACACGCCAGATACATATTGTTTATGTACAGACTGTGGGCCAGGAATCAAGTCCTGTTGCGGTAAACAGGAACACAATGCGTTTACGTATACTAAATCGTTCAAAGTAAGTACATATTTTCAATTGGCAACAATGAAATATATTTAATTTTATAATAACATCTGTGTAGAAATATTTCTTAAGATATGAAGTGTCAACAGTTTGACATAACATTTTGTTATTGACATCAAAATGTATCATTTTCTGTTAAAAGAACTCCTATAAAATATTGGGGGTGGTGCACCACTACAAACATGTTGCATAGGTTTTAAAAGGTGAACCTCTGCACCCACCACTGTTTTGGTACGATGAACGGCGGTTGACAGTTGAGAAGTGTGCAACTTCTCACATGGCCATCTGGCAATCCATTTTGAGGTGCATAAAAACGCAGTACTAGGTAATATCACGCAAATTTAAAAAAAACGAGTTTCACAACTCTTGAAACCGCCAATACTAAACAGTTTCATTAAAACATTTTCATAAAATTGGTTTAAGTTGTAAAACAGGCTCTAATAATAAGATATAAAATAAAGGATGAACTAACAATAGCTTCAAAAATCTGCCATACTAGACTGAAAAAATCTAATTCCACCATTTTGAAGGGCTCAAAACGGGAACACGGTAAGGTTAGAGACCCTGTTTACACATATTTTAAAGAAAAAGAGATGCGACAAACTTATTAATGTCAAATTTATTTAAGTCAAAATCCAAGGAGGGAAATATCGGTTCTGTTTAGGGAGAAACTCTCCTCCCGTCCTTGTTAATTCCAAAGGGTCGGAAAATAAAAATAAACGATTTTTGACCAAACATATACCGGGGATGACGGACAAACGTGTTTGTGAATACATGGTGTATTATCAGTAGTGGAGCACCTTAAAAACACGAAAACTAGCAGTTTTTCGAAAAAATGTTTTAAGCAAAATTTTTAGAGCTTATTATTATGTACCTGTGTCATCTTGACTTTAAAATTTTGTAGGTTGTTTTGGGGTAAAACAACTTTTTTTTAACAAAAACCCCAATTTCTTTTTTCGACATTAGAAGATCTCAAAATTATCTTTTCATAAATGTATGCATGTCATGAGTTTAATTTAAAAAAAAATGGTTTTCATTTAAAGAAATTAGGTTGACCTGATACTTATCTTTAAATAATACGTTAATGTCAAATTTTGCTTCAAACATTGTCGCGTCTCTATTTCTTTAAAATATGTCATACATACAGGGTAAGGTTGGAAGCAATCTCAGAAATGAAACACGCTGTACTTTGTGGGCCTTCTTAGTTTCTAACTTACATTATTTTTCAGATGAACGTGAATCCGGGTAATGCAATATTTGAGTGTAATAAACTGTGCAAATGCGGTCCTTCGTGTCGAAACCGAGTCGTGCAGCACGGGCGAAAAGTACCGCTTTGCATATTTCGAACCGACAACGGTCGAGGATGGGGAGTTAAGGTACGTACATCCAAATAAAAGACAGCCATTAATGTTCAGGAAAAGAAGAAATGCAATTTGCGGTACACAGACAATTTTATTGCTGATTCTGATAGCCCAAGGGCGATTGGATACTCGCCACTCCAAAGAAACGTACAGTGATTTTCATTATTTCCTAATGATTCCTAGTGATTCCCAGTGATTTTCAGTTGTTTCCTAGTGATTTTTAGGTGTTTTACAACGATTTTGGTATGATTCCCAGGTATGATTCCCAGAAAAATGTACAGTGATTCCCATCCGCAAATTTCCCCTTTGCCCAAGGGTTCTAATTTAAGGACGCAGTTACTGCCACTATAGCACTTTTGACTTTTTTTTAAATATTCAAGATGGCGACGTATTAAGATTTTTTTTTAAAATCTAGAACTAAGATTAGGCACCATAAATCCCATTAAACATTAAGCACCGACCTCTTTCACTTCAGGTACTTTTTAACTATTTTTCATATAAGCCTTTTACTCAGAAAGTGCATATATTACAGAAAATATATAGAACTAAATTTACAGCCCACTAAAAGTACCTATTAAATCAAGTTTAATTTGGCATTAACAAGTTTATTTATAGGTCTTAAGAAAAATAGCCTGCGGCGAATTCGTATGCGAGTATGTCGGTGAAATAATAGACCACGAAGAGGCTGAAAAGAGAGGGAAGGCGTATGACGCCGAAGGACGAACTTATCTTTTCGATTTAGACTACAACAGCAGGTGAGTTCTTCTAAAAAGTAATTTTTGAAATTTAAATTACCTTTGCATTGTAACACGGATCCGGCCTAAGAAATAAGTATTTTAAATTTACTACCGGAAGTGACCAATACAAGCCTAACAAAACCGGAAGTCCGTTTTTTAAAATAAAATGTGCCTATGTGTGCATCTGTGTCTCATCTTGAGGATGCTAGAAATAGGGCTATGCACTTATTACCACAATGTTTCAGGCTACTTATGCTCTCTTGTGCGCTCCTTGGTGGAATATGCATCTATAGTGTGGCCCCCATATTATAGATGTCATATTGATAGTTTGGAATCTGTCCAAAAAACATTTTTAGGTCGTTGGCATTCAGAGTAAACATAAATATTTACAAATCAAACCAGTTTCGTGGCTAATCGGGTAAAAAGGAGTTTTTGTTAAAGTGTAAACTTCTTTAGGCGGGTTTAGCAGTTTTTGTGGGTAGTGAATTGAACTGAGCCGTCAGACTCGGCTATGTAACGCTCATTCGGGTGAAGTCGGCTCGAGTCGCCTAACTGTGAGAGGAACATTCAGCGAGCGATATGATGATGCAGATGAAGGCCATTATTATTAATTTCGCCTTGTTGAAGTTTACACTTCTGCCGTGTGGTCTTGCACACACAATTTTTTTCTCATTTTTCCGTGGGTAGCTTGAAAGCTTAACTTCACGTTACGTTACGTGAGAAGTGCCATCTACCGAGATACGAGAAAAACTAGAACAAGAGCTGGCGAAAATAAACTGCTATACATATCGATCAGTTAAAAGACCGTTTACAAATAAAAAGACACAAACCATCCGTGACCTACGACAGCTCTTCTGCCTTTCAGGCCAGATCAACAGACAGACTGGCTAAATGGCACATTTAGACAGAGCACTGGCTAAATCTGTACATTCCGGGATATGCTATAGTTTCTAAATTCTCGCGAGAATTACACTCGCATGGTGGCACGGCCATAATTGTACATGAGGATTTTATGCAAAATTATAATTTTATAAACATAGACAAGTTTAATCACTTACTGCAGGAAAACTGGGAATGTATCGATCGCCACAGGCTAGTGCCGCTGTTTTCTTTGAGAATATTGAACTACTTTTAACTGGAATCTCCGACAGGAATTTGTAGTACCAGATCCTCGACTCTAGATTATGTGTGTTCAACTTTTAAAAATCAGGTAGGTTGCTCAATAGTAAACTCTGGTCTCGTAGGTTGCTCAGTAGTAAACTCTGGTCTCTCAGACCACGATGCGGTTTTTTGTTCTTTTCCGGTAAATTCAAAAACTAAAAGTTTAACAAAGCGGGGTAGGCTTTTTCATGCCAAAAATTATAGAAAGTTTACGGCACCTTGTGGTCAGACTGACTGGCAACGTGTGCTTACTAATAACAATGATGCATTGGAGAATTTTCACTTATTAATTTGTCAAAAGTTTAAAATTTCATTTCCTGTTGTAAATATGAAGAACAAAAAACTAAAACCATGGTACACAAGAGGCTTAAAAAAATTATCCATGAGGGCCCTTTTGGCCATGAGAAAGTTTACAGATGGCAATGAACACTTCCTAAATTACTTTAAGTCTTATCGCAGAATCTACAAAAAAACTATTAAATTATCTAAAAGACGGTATTTTAGAAATCAAATAGAAAAAGCACCTAATAAGAATAAAGAATCTTGGAGGATTCTTAATAAACTCAAAGGAACCAGCACTGTTCCTATTTTAAGTGACTTGAGAGCTGGTGATTTAAATTCATTTTATTGCAACGTTGCTCAAAATTTATCAAATAGAATAGCTGCTAATACTGATCCTTTACAGTATTTGGATACGGTATTTGTGCAGGACTCATTTTTCTTAGACCCTACGTCCACTGCCGAATTAAAATCCATTTTCAATCAACTAAAAAACAAAAAATCATCTGGTTGGGACAAAATCTCGCTTAAGATTTTTGAGGCTCTTCCATTAAGGGGCCTACAGACACGCGAGCATTTCTTGAGATTAGTACGCGCGAACTAATCTCGGCATACATGTACGTTTGGTGGAATTGCCTACACACACGAAGACAAAATTAAACGTTCAAAACATAAACACGATATTATCAATGCGTTTTGCCTAGACACCGAGAGATTTGCTCGCGTACATCGTGCGCGCGAACAAATCTTCGAGAGATATTTTAGGCGGATATTGTCTACACACGAAGAGATTAGTAGGCGCAAACTTGTACGCGCGTACTAATCTCTAGAAATGTTCGCGTGTCTGTAGGCCCCTGTAAATGCGGTTGCAATTTTGGCAGAAGTAATAAAAAAGTGCTTTGAAACTGGAAGTTTTCCACCTTGTCTAAAAAGACCGGCCGTAATTCCTTTATTCAAGAGTGGCGATCACACATCTAATTTCCGTCTAGTTGCTTTATTGCCAACCAAACAATATTTTAAATGAGCATCAATTTGGATTTCAATCTTCAAAAAACTTCAAAAAAAATCAAAAAAATCTTTATATTTAATTGAATTTGGGGGAAAAGACGGCAGCAGTGTTCTGTGATCTATCCAAGGCTTTTGACTGCGTAGATCATGGAATACTGCTGAGCAAGCTAGAGATTTATGGTGTAAGGGGGATCGCATTGGAATGGTTTAGATCCTGTTTGAGTAAACAATCTCAATCGGTCTTATTTAAGCAGGTTACTTCAAGTGAACAACCTGTTTTTCTGCTGTCCCTCAGGGATCCATTTTAGGAACCTTATTATTTTTAATCTTTGTTAATGATCTTCCTAATCTCCTGACAACACTGTCCTATGGCATGGTCTAGATATTAATAAACTTGCGGATGATGTTCAGAAGGATACTGGTGTGATAAAACGATGGTATGATGCCAACCGCCTCTCTTTTAATGTCTCAAAAACTCATATTTTAAATGTAACATCGGCAATTATAGAGTTAGAAAGCGAAATTTTGTCTAATCCCAGTGAAAATAAATTTTTGGGAAATATGATTGACAGCTCTTTAAACTTTCGAGGTCATGTTGAGCAGCTTAGAAAAAAAGTAGCATCAGGTTGTTACGCGGTCAGAGTCATTAGGGACAGTCTTGGATTTGGCATTGCAAAGAACATAATATATTTTTCACTTGTCGAGTCGCATCTCTGCTATTGTATTTCTTTTTGGGGATCCGGTTCCAAGGAATTGTTTGAATCTGTATTTAAGCTGCAAAAAAGGGCAATAAGATACATGTGCAGAGTTAAACGGCGTATATCTTGTAAGCCATTATTTATAGAAAATGGGTTCCTAACATTATGTTCCATGTTTATTTTGGAGACAGTCTGCTTAGTATTTAAAAAATACAAAAATGAACTCTCCTCTGTAAGAAGCTACACACTAAGAGATCCACTTCGTCTACAGCTTCCTATTCCCAACTGTGCTCTTGTGAAAAAAATTTTTGTTTATAATGGAAAAAATTATTTAACCTTTAGAAATTAGACAAATACAAAACAAAGAAATTTAGACGTAAAACAAAAGAATTTTTGGCTACAAAGGGATACTATAGACTAAACGAGTACATGCCATAAATTGCTCTTATTTTACATTTTGCTACCTTCCATGCATTTTTTTTGTCGTGTTTTATTGCATTTTGACAATATTTTCAATGTTTTAACTGTGTATGTATTTTAACCAAATTTTAAAATTAGTCTAGATCTACCTACCACGCGTCTTTTTGCTCTTATTTTATTGCATTTTATCAATATTTTGACTGTGTGTGCATTTTACTCAAATTTTAAACTTACTCTAGATGTTCATATGAATTACTTAACTTTTATGATATTTATTTCTGTACTTGTACTTTAATACTAATTTTGTGACATTTTTAGTGTTTTTAATATTACATTTTAATATTTATGTTTTTTACATAAATGTAGAAAAAAATATTTTTTTAATGTAAATAAACAATGTTGAATATTTGAAAGCTATTTTTAATTCTAAACATCTTTTCTTTATAACAATTTTCGATATTGTCAAAAAGAAAGGTACTTTACTCTGGAGCAAAAATCACATTTTTTGACAAACCTCGTAATATGACTGAAAAAATTTTACATCTGCTGGTTGCATTTTAGGTTTTGGACCATGCAGAACTTTTTATGAAGAATAACTTTTTTTCGTAAAACTAATAATAAAAAAGTTTCCCATATGCCGCCAACTTACGTGGACACACTGTATACAGGGTGTCCCATTAAGGATGGCAGCCGGATTTATCTCAGATACTAGTACAGCTACATTAAAATTCACTCCTATAATCGGACAATTTTTTTGGTTAAAAAGTTCTGAAACCTCCCTTAACCGGACGCGAACCTCTGACAACGGGACGGATCGCTGAACCTCATGGGCATAAATATTATGTAGTATGTTGGCAACAACGCACTCTGCAGCCAGGGAATTACTTCTTTCCGTTTTAATGCGGAGACTAAATACTTCTCTCGTATTTACAACATATTTTATTCGGTTCGGGACTGTATGTTTGATTTTTATTGTTCAGTTGGGTAGTAATAGAGCTCTGTGAAGTGGCGCCTAGTAAAAAAACTTCTTAGTTTACGTGAAAACATGGAAGTTGTTAACGTTTCGGAGAAGGAACATCTATCAGCATGAAAGATCGCTGAAAAATTTAATATCAGAAAAACTCAAGCAGCGGAAATTGTTAATAAATATATATTAAAATTTTGCAGTTCCCTCTTATAAGCGGACAAAATTGACGGAACCGTGAGTGTCCGCTTATAGGAGGTTTCGCTATATATATATATATATATATCTATATATATATATATATATATATATATATATATATATATATATATATATATATATATATATATATATATATATATATATATATATATATACAGGGTGTCCCAAAACTAATTGTACATGGTTAAACGGTAGATTCCTTGGGTCAAAATATTACGATTTAGCCATACTTACCTTAGTCCAAAAGTTCGTATTAACAGAGATACTTCACTCTCACCACCACAACAAAGCTCGGGCACTGGAGAGCCCTCCAATAAAACACAAAATGAAGAACCCCCAACTAAGGTTAAAAAAGCTCCATTACCTCCACCGATTATGGTAAATGGCGTAAATAATTTTAATGATATTTATGAAAAGTTAAATATCATACAAGGAGTTAAAATAAAAGTTTTAAATAACGAAAATATTAAAATAAATGTACAAGACGCAGACAGCTATCGGCTGGTTACTAAAATGCTTAATGAAATAAAGCATCAATGGCATTCATACGAAAACAAACAAATAAGGCCAATTAGAGTAATAGCGAATAGGCTACACTTCTCATGCGACCCACAAAAAATTGTAGCTGATCTACAAAAAAAAGGTTTTAAGGCACTGGAGGCCAGCAACAAACTTAAATGGAGAACAAGACAACCTCTTAACATGTTTATGCTCACATTTAGCCACGATGAAGATATCAACAAAATTTTTGAAATTTCCAGTATCCTTGGGATTGAAGTGGAAATAAAAGCACTAAAAACCTCAAAGTTAGTCCCTCAATGCAAAAGATGCCAATCTTATGGACACACGCAAAAATATTGCGCTAAAGAACCACGTTGCGTAAAATGCACGGGGAAACATCTTACTGTAGAATGCCCCAAACCAAAAGAATCTGAGCCAAAATGCATCCACTGTGGAGGCAAGCATCCTGCTAACTACAGAGGATGCCTTGTTGCTAAGGAAATACAAAAATTGAAAAATAAACCTAAGAAATCTCATACCAAACGTGAGTACAAATAGACAAAACCAACAGACAAGAAACACAGTCACACAAAACTCTGTGACAAGGACATACAGCCAAGTAGCAGCAACAGCTACTATACCTGATATTAATATCAGTAGTCAAAATACTATGGAACAAACACTACAATTAATTTTGGAGAAATTGAACAAACTTGATGAGCGATTAACTAAACTAGAAAGTAGCAATAACGGAGCTACCAATATGCCTCAAAATGGTCAGTAATCTTAGAATCCTAGCTTGGAATGCCAATGGTCTCTTGCAACATCAGCAAGACTTGCAAGTTATTCTAGACATAGAAAAAATTGACGTCTGTCTTGTGTCAGAAACGCATTTCACTAACCAGTCTCACATTAAATTTAAAGGTTATAAAGTGTATCATACAACTCACCCTAGCAATACTGCACATGGGGGAAGTGCTGTAATAATTAAAGAAAATATATCACACTATGAGGAGATGGGATATAAAACCATAGAGATTCAAGCTACATTAGTAAGTGTAAAAACCAAAACATATACATTAGTCATAAGTGCTGTCTATATACCACCAAGGCACTTACTAAAGAAAAATCAATATCTTAATTTTCTCAGAAAATTAGGAAACCGTTTTATAATTGGAGGTGACTTTAACGCAAAAAATACCTACTGGGGATCTAGACTGACGAACTCTAAAGGAAAAGAACTTTTGCAAGCTATTAGTGAATATCAATGTGAGCCGATATCAACTGGTAAGCCCACATACTATCCAACAGATCCAGGAAAAATTCCAGATCTAATTGATTTTTTTATAGTAAAAAATATATCTTTAAGTTTTGTAGATATAGAAGAAAGTTTTGATTTACACTCAGATCATTCACCTATTATTCTAACTCTTAGTAAAAACATAATAAAGAAAGAAGCAAATATCTCACTAGTTAATAAACTGACTGACTGGATTAGTTTTAAACAAAGTCTGTCAGAAAAAATAAACCTATCAGTACCATTGCAAACGCCAGAACAAATCGATAAAGAAGTTGATTATTTTGTTACAAATATTCAACAAGCAGCTTGGGAAAACAGTCCAAAACCAAAGAGAATTTTTAAGGGAAAAAACTATCCAAAGGAAATTAGAGACCTTATATTGGAAAAAAGGAAACTAAGAAGAAAGTGGCAACAAAGCCGTGATCCTCGGGACAAAACAAATCTCAACAACATGACGCAGCGCATCAGGCGAGAAATTCTAGTAATAAAAAATGAATCTATTAACCATTTTCTTAATAAACGTGGAATTTCATACCCGTGAATTTAAAAAACAAACAAGTTTCGTGGCTAATCGGGCAAAAAGGAGTTTTTTTGTTTCCCTTATATTTTTCCGTGGGTAGCATGAAAGCTAAACCTCACGGGGGTCCAAGATATAATGGACACCTAATAAGTGTTGACAGTTAACCGTTTCGTCCTTATGGGACTCCTCAGAACACTGCTGGTCGATGTGACAAATCTTGCGAAGTTAATCAGACGGTTTTGTCTCTAATTAAATGTAATTAGTGAGCGAACTATAGCAAGAGGCGCCATCTACCGAGATACGAGAGAAACAAAAAAAAAACCAAAAGCAGGCGAAAGAAAACACTGCTATACAATATCGATCAATGAAAAGATCGAATGCAAATAAAAGAAAACAAACTATAGACCGTGACCTACGACAGCTCTTTGTCTTTCAGGCCGGATCAACGCATATTGCATTTTTACCCGTCATCAAAACACGTGAGCGTCAATCAACGGAATTTTTAAGCCAAATAATACTAACAAACGTGGAATTTCATACCCGTGAATTTAAAAAACAAACAAGTTTCGTGGCTAATCGGGCAAAAAGGAGTTTTTTTGTTTCCCTTATATTTTTCCGTGGGTAGCATGAAAGCTAAACCTCACGGGGGTCCAAGATATAATGGACACCTAATAAGTGTTGACAGTTAACCGTTTCGTCCTTATGGGACTCCTCAGAACACTGCTGGTCGATGTGACAAATCTTGCGAAGTTAATCAGACGGTTTTGTCTCTAATTAAATGTAATTAGTGAGCGAACTATAGCAAGAGGCGCCATCTACCGAGATACGAGAGAAACAAAAAAAAAACCAAAAGCAGGCGAAAGAAAACACTGCTATACAATATCGATCAATGAAAAGATCGAATGCAAATAAAAGAAAACAAACTATAGACCGTGACCTACGACAGCTCTTTGTCTTTCAGGCCGGATCAACGCATATTGCATTTTTACCCGTCATCAAAACACGTGAGCGTCAATCAACGGAATTTTTAAGCCAAATAATACTAACAAACGTGGAATTTCATACCCGTGAATTTAAAAAACAAACAAGTTTCGTGGCTAATCGGGCAAAAAGGAGTTTTTTTGTTTCCCTTATATTTTTCCGTGGGTAGCATGAAAGCTAAACCTCACGGGGGTCCAAGATATAATGGACACCTAATAAGTGTTGACAGTTAACCGTTTCGTCCTTATGGGACTCCTCAGAACACTGCTGGTCGATGTGACAAATCTTGCGAAGTTAATCAGACGGTTTTGTCTCTAATTAAATGTAATTAGTGAGCGAACTATAGCAAGAGGCGCCATCTACCGAGATACGAGAGAAACAAAAAAAAACCAAAAGCAGGCGAAAGAAAACACTGCTATACAATATCGATCAATGAAAAGATCGAATGCAAATAAAAGAAAACAAACTATAGACCGTGACCTACGACAGCTCTTTGTCTTTCAGGCCGGATCAACGCATATTGCATTTTTACCCGTCATCAAAACACGTGAGCGTCAATCAACGGAATTTTTAAGCCAAATAATACTAACAAACGTGGAATTTCATACCCGTGAATTTAAAAAACAAACAAGTTTCGTGGCTAATCGGGCAAAAAGGAGTTTTTTTGTTTCCCTTATATTTTTCCGTGGGTAGCATGAAAGCTAAACCTCACGGGGGTCCAAGATATAATGGACACCTAATAAGTGTTGACAGTTAACCGTTTCGTCCTTATGGGACTCCTCAGAACACTGCTGGTCGATGTGACAAATCTTGCGAAGTTAATCAGACGGTTTTGTCTCTAATTAAATGTAATTAGTGAGCGAACTATAGCAAGAGGCGCCATCTACCGAGATACGAGAGAAACAAAAAAAAAACCAAAAGCAGGCGATCGATATTGTATAGCAGTGTTTTCTTTCGCCTGCTTTTGGTTTTTTTTTTGTTTCTCTCGTATCTCGGTAGATGGCGCCTCTTGCTATAGTTCGCTCACTAATTACATTTAATTAGAGACAAAACCGTCTGATTAACTTCGCAAGATTTGTCACATCGACCAGCAGTGTTCTGAGGAGTCCCATAAGGACGAAACGGTTAACTGTCAACACTTATTAGGTGTCCATTATATCTTGGACCCCCGTGAGGTTTAGCTTTCATGCTACCCACGGAAAAATATAAGGGAAACAAAAAAACTCCTTTTTGCCCGATTAGCCACGAAACTTGTTTGTTTTTTAAATTCACGGGTATGAAATTCCACGTTTGTTAGTATTATTTGGCTTAAAAATTCCGTTGATTGACGCTCACGTGTTTTGATGACGGGTAAAAATGCAATATGCGTTGATCCGGCCTGAAAGACAAAGAGCTGTCGTAGGTCACGGTCTATAGTTTGTTTTCTTTTATTTGCATTCGATCTTTTCATTGATCGATATTGTATAGCAGTGTTTTCTTTCGCCTGCTTTTGGTTTTTTTTTTGTTTCTCTCGTATCTCGGTAGATGGCGCCTCTTGCTATAGTTCGCTCACTAATTACATTTAATTAGAGACAAAACCGTCTGATTAACTTCGCAAGATTTGTCACATCGACCAGCAGTGTTCTGAGGAGTCCCATAAGGACGAAACGGTTAACTGTCAACACTTATTAGGTGTCCATTATATCTTGGACCCCCGTGAGGTTTAGCTTTCATGCTACCCACGGAAAAATATAAGGGAAACAAAAAAACTCCTTTTTGCCCGATTAGCCACGAAACTTGTTTGTTTTTTAAATTCACGGGTATGAAATTCCACGTTTGTTAGTATTATTTGGCTTAAAAATTCCGTTGATTGACGCTCACGTGTTTTGATGACGGGTAAAAATGCAATATGCGTTGATCCGGCCTGAAAGACAAAGAGCTGTCGTAGGTCACGGTCTATAGTTTGTTTTCTTTTATTTGCATTCGATCTTTTCATTGATCGATATTGTATAGCAGTGTTTTCTTTCGCCTGCTTTTGGTTTTTTTTTTGTTTCTCTCGTATCTCGGTAGATGGCGCCTCTTGCTATAGTTCGCTCACTAATTACATTTAATTAGAGACAAAACCGTCTGATTAACTTCGCAAGATTTGTCACATCGACCAGCAGTGTTCTGAGGAGTCCCATAAGGACGAAACGGTTAACTGTCAACACTTATTAGGTGTCCATTATATCTTGGACCCCCGTGAGGTTTAGCTTTCATGCTACCCACGGAAAAATATAAGGGAAACAAAAAAACTCCTTTTTGCCCGATTAGCCACGAAACTTGTTTGTTTTTTAAATTCACGGGTATGAAATTCCACGTTTGTTAGTATTATTTGGCTTAAAAATTCCGTTGATTGACGCTCACGTGTTTTGATGACGGGTAAAAATGCAATATGCGTTGATCCGGCCTGAAAGACAAAGAGCTGTCGTAGGTCACGGTCTATAGTTTGTTTTCTTTTATTTGCATTCGATCTTTTCATTGATCGATATTGTATAGCAGTGTTTTCTTTCGCCTGCTTTTGGTTTTTTTTTTGTTTCTCTCGTATCTCGGTAGATGGCGCCTCTTGCTATAGTTCGCTCACTAATTACATTTAATTAGAGACAAAACCGTCTGATTAACTTCGCAAGATTTGTCACATCGACCAGCAGTGTTCTGAGGAGTCCCATAAGGACGAAACGGTTAACTGTCAACACTTATTAGGTGTCCATTATATCTTGGACCCCCGTGAGGTTTAGCTTTCATGCTACCCACGGAAAAATATAAGGGAAACAAAAAAACTCCTTTTTGCCCGATTAGCCACGAAACTTGTTTGCATTTTCTTAATGAACTTACAGATGATAAAAATACCGACTATTCCCTTTGGAAAGCAACCAAAGATTTTAAAAGACCAATTATCCAAATTCCACCCATACGAAAATCTAACAACCAGTGGGCAAGGAGTAACGAAGAAAAAGCAGATATTTTTGCAAGTCATTTAGAAAAAACATTTCAGCCCCACGAAGCACCAGATGAACACTTTCATTTAAATGAACCCCATCAAATCGAGGACCATATTAAGCTTACATCATTAAAAGAAATATTAACAGAAATCAAAAATATTAATTCGAAAAAAGCCCCAGGGTATGATCTTATTAACGGGGTAGTCATAAAACAACTCCCCAGAAAAGCTATCGTAAAACTATGCAACCTAATTAATGCGTCTTTTAGGCTTAGGTACGTACCTAAACTGTGGAAAGTTGCAGAAGTTATCATGATTCCAAAACCGGGAAAACCACTCCATGACGTGTCATCTTACAGGCCAATATCTTTGCTGCCAATTATATCCAAGCTCTATGAAAAATTATTGCTTAAAAGAATAAAACCCATCATAGAAAGACAAGAAATTATTCCATCTCATCAATTTGGTTTTCGAGACAAGCATTCCACGATAGATCAAGTACACAGAATTACTAATATAATAGAAAAAGCACTAGAAGAGGGAAAAGTTTGTTCTGCACTTTTTCTAGATGTAGCACAAGCATTTGACAAAGTGTGGCATGAAGGCCTTAATTTTAAACTAAAAAGGTTTCTGCCAAAACAGTATTCGGATATTTTGGAATCATACATATCTGATAGACATTTTAGAGTAAAACAGGAAGACTCATACTCAAATTTAAGAGAAATTCAAGCAGGCGTGCCCCAGGGTAGCGTACTAGGCCCTTATCTATACTTATTATTCACTTGTGATATCCCAAAGCCAGAAAATTGTCACTTAGCAACATTTGCCGATGATACTGGTTTATTGACGGTAGAAAAATCTATTGAAAAATGCATAGAGAAACTTCAGGATGCAGTCACCCAAATTCACAGTTGGACCACAAAGTGGCGAATAAAATTAAATGAAACCAAATCAATTCATGTTGATTTTACAAACAAAAATATAAATCACATACAAATAACAATTAACAACATTCCAGTACCATATTCGAATCAGGCAAAATATCTAGGTATGACACTTGATACCAAATTGCGCTGGAAAGCACATGTTAAGAAAAAAAAAGAAGAACTTGAGATAAGGTATAGAAAAATGAACTGGCTAATTGGAAGGAAGTCCAATTTAACAATTCATAATAAGTTACTGCTTTATAGACAAATACTGAAACCAGTATGGACATATGGTATTCAACTATGGGGTTGTGCTAAAGAGAGTAACATTCTAGTTGTACAGAGATTTCAAAATAAAGTATTAAGAAACATTGTGAATGCACCTTGGAACGTTCGAAATAGTGACCTTCATCGAGATCTAAAAATCGAAACTGTAGCAGAGACTATAAAAAAGTACGCAAAAAGCCATGAAGATAGACTCCATCGGCATGTGAATGTGGAAGCAATTCAGCTTCTAGACAATACTATGCTAGTTCGACGACTAAAAAGAGTTTGAGCCGTTTGAGCTAGTAAACTAAGTGAATTACACATAAAACAAAATAATGCTATAAACACAACACAATTGTGAGTTACAGACTAAACAAAGCGGGGAGAACTGTTGAGTGAACCCTAAGTTTAAATCTGACTTTTCTAGTAAATTAAGTTAAAACAAAATTGCTAATTAGTCTTACTGACTAGATTGTAATAAAAAAAAACACAGTGTGTTTGACAAATTAAAAAAAAAAAAAAAAAAAAACAGATACAGGGTGTTAAACTTAATTTTTTCAGTTCGATTTTCTTTAATAACTTTTCTACTAATTAATATTTTTGCAAAAACTAACCAGCGTTTGAGTTTTTTTAAAATTGGCAATACGATTCCGTTGAAAAATTTGATACAACAGGGTGTTCCTTGGACCACCACCATTGCATAAAAATCAGTGTGTTTTTCTTGTGCCTCGGTGTATACCAGTTTTTATGTAATACGGGTTTTCCCATCCTATGTAAAAAAGTTATACTGCTTTAAAGTCGCTCAGAGCAACGGTTTTTGAGATTTTTGCATTTAAAGTTTTATTGCATGTGAGTGATATGCCTAATTTATGTATGATACTTTCTTCAATTCTTTCTACTAATTAATAATTTTCCACAATAAATTGGGTTTGGTGATTTTTGGGCATGAACAATTTAATTTTGGTTAAAAAAAAATAAAAATATTATACAGGGTGTTCTCTGGGTCGGTACCGTCACATTAAAATAGGTCTAACTTTTTTGTTCCTCGATGTATACAAGATTCTATTAAAAATATTAATTTTTTAATTTGTTTTAAGTAAAAAAGTTATAGCGTTTAGATGTCGCTTAGAGCAACGGTTTTCAAGATATTTAAATTAGACATTTTTATTGTGTGCGTAAAAGATTTTTGATTAAATTCTGACCTGCTTCATACATATTAGCTATAATCAATACTTTTTATAGCATTCTAAGATTGGATGTTTTCTTAAAAAATATTAAGTTAAAAAATTTACAAGGTGTTTCAAACAAAGGGATACAAGGTGGTTCTTGAATTATCATAAGTGTGTTAAAACAATTGTATGTTATTGTCTGTTATTGCAACTGTGTAGCCCAGACTTAAACCCCCTACATCGGGGGTATATCGGGCTATATGAAATCATTTGTCTATGAGACCAAGATAAATATAAATACGCTAGAAGAACTATTTCAAAAAATTCAAAATGCTTGAGAGGCGTTCAGAAATGCAAATCTTTATTCTAAAATCAGACGTTCGTATACTAAGCGAATAAACAAATGTATTCAGGTTAACGGTGGTCAGTTTGAACATTTATTGTCGATTTTTTTTTGTTTTTTTCTAAAAATTTGTTGTTGCAATAAAATATGTATAATTTTAATAATTAAAATAATATTCTGTTTATAAACCTCCTTAAGTATACACCGACGCACAAAAAATATACTGATGATTTTAATGAAATGGTAGTGGTCCAAAAGAACACCCTGTACATTGTACATCAAATCATCAAACGGAATCGTCTTGCAAATTGTCTTGCTAGTTAGTTTTTGCAAAAATATTAATTAGTAGAACGAATTGAAGAATAGATAAATTGGGCATATCACTCACATGCAATAAAAACTTTAAATGCAAAAATCTCAAAAACCCTTGCTCTGAGCGACTTTAAAACAGTATAACTTTTTTACATAAAAAGGATCGGAAATCCATTATTTTACATAAAAACTGGTATACACCGAGGCACACACACAAAAAAAATACACTGATTTTCTTGCAATGTTTGTAAAATTTTTGACGGAATCGTCTTGCCAATTTAAAAAAAAACTTACACGCTGGTTATTTTTTGCAAAAATATTAGTAAAAAAGTTATTAAAGAAAATCGAATTGAAAAAATAAAGTTTAACACCCTGTATCTCGGTTAGTACGAACTTTTGGACTAAGATAAATATGGCTAAATCGTAATATTTTAATCCAGCGAATCTACAGTTTTACTATGTACCATTAGTTCTGGGACACCCTGTATTATATATATAAAGTAGCTTTATTGATATAGATACAATGAACATTGACAAAGCAATGCTGATATATAATATATATATATATATATATATATATATATATATATATATAGTAGCTTTATTGATATAGATACAGTGAACATTGACAAAGCAATGCTGATATATAATATATATATATATATATATATATATATTATATATATCAGCATTGCTTTGTCAATGTTCACTGTACCTATGTCAATAAAGCTTCTTTTAAATCTGAATCTGAATCAACGCTGATTGCGTTTTTACCCGCCATCAGACACTTAAGCAGTGTTGCCAGATCAAAAAATGGAAAATCACCAGACACTTGCTATAAAAGTTGCCAGATTTTGCCAAAAATCACCAGTTTCAAGAAGAATATTTATAATAGAGACCCTGTATGTAGGTACAACATATTAAAAAAATGTCAAACATACAGGGCTTTTAAATTACACGAGATACAAACAATAATAAAATACAAATTTACGGTTTGAGAATATGTTTTATTGTAGACAAAATCAAAGTTACAGAAAAACTAACAAATTCTAACCTATTTATACATGTTACTATGGATTTTGTACGGGTTATCGTCGGCCGCGCCCATTTTCCGGACAGAGTCGAGTAGCCAAGCTTGAGTGTTTACATTTTCCAACCTGATTCAGGGGACAGTTGTTTTTTAAGCATTAGACGTTACAGTCCCGTAATAAATTAGGAACTTTTTGTTTAATATACCGAGGTTACAGAGTTTTTCATAGTCAAGAAGTCAAATTTTTATTTAAATAGGATAGTGTCAAAAAATCATCAGAATACAGTCTTTTTAAAAAAGTTTTCACCATTTCACCAAATGCGTTAAAAAATCACCAAATCTGGTGAATGTTCACCAGACCTGGCAACACTGCACGTGAGCGTCAATCAGCGGAATTTTTAAGCCAAATAATACTAACAGTTAACAGTCAACACCCCCGTGAGGTTAAGCTTTCAAGCTACCCACGGAAAAATATTAGAGAAACAAAAACTCCTTTTTACCTGATTAGTCACGAAACTTGTTTGATTTTTAAATTCACGGGTACTAAATTTCACGTTTATAAATATTTACAATGATTTCTTTATAAATTATAGCATTGTGGCTAAAACATTTAACATTGAAAGCTTGTAGACTAGAAGGGCCTGTATTGATGTCTTGACCCTTTACAAAATTTTAAATGGTTTATTTTACTGTCCTTAAATTCTTCAATCAATATCATTCATCATGCTAACTATGGATCTTTTTCCCCGGTTACTCCCACATTAAGATGTTATATACAATACACATTGTCTTCATCCTTTTTCGTTCAGTCTTCATACTTTTAAAACAAGACTGAAATCATTAAAGAACTAAGTCTAGATATAGCGTTACTGTTAATTTTAAAAATTTTGTACATTACTGTTTAACCAATTTTTTAATTATTAACTGTTTTTGTTATGACCATCTTGGTTCTTCTATACCATTTTTTTTCTGTAATTTTTGTAAAATGGATCTGATGTCGAAATAAATAAATAAAATAAATAAATATTTTTAAATCTTTAATTTTTGCCTTTAATTATGGATTTTTTTTCGCGATTAATTTTTTTTAGGATGTATCACAGTATTAACATATAAAAAAAACAGCAAAATCGCAAAAAAGTCTGGTCCCCTAATTTTGATGGTATTGAAACTCAGTTATTATAAAAGAGAGAGACCTTATACCAGTCAAATAACAGTTTGAGAGAAAAAAATTATTAACAGGACCTGAAGCATTGAAAATTGTAGAGCGGCGAAAAATAAAGTTAAAAAAAATAAGTGCGTGAGCAGGGGCGTGGCGGGTTAGGTTAGGGGGGTAAAAAATGGGCAAGGAATCGAATCGTATTATTGCGATTTCCAGTGAAAGTTGACGTCCGAGAACAAAGTGAAATATATAAAAGTCATAGGTTATCAAAATATACTTTCGCCGGAAATCGCAATAATACGATTGCATGCCTCTTTTTACCGCCCCCCCCCCCCAAACTTAACCTGTAACACCCCTGCTCACGCATTTATTTATTTTTACTTTTTTCGCCGCTGTAAGTTTTCCAATACTTAAAGTCCTGTTAATAATTTTCTTTTTTTTTTGCCTTAAAATATGATAATTCCACTGGCCTACATAGGGATTTCACATTACTGTCAATCCAGCCCTTGTAGTTTTAAAGCTTCGAGGGAAAATTCAAAAATTTGGAAACCTAGAAATCCTTTATTAGGCCAGATATTTCAATTCTATTAAAACTAACTTATCTACAGACAGTTGATCCTTTTAATAAAATGACGTCAAATTTTTATTCCGTCGAGAAAAAAATTAAGACAAAAAATACGGATCTGGATTTTTTTATAGCAAGGGGTTAGTTGGGGACCCATTGTAATATTAATAATTGAAAAAAAAATTAGGTCCCTATTTAACTTTTTTTCTAAAATTTCAAATCCGACTCGTCGGACCAAAAATTGACAGGAGCAACTGTCTGTAGAGAAACTTTAAGTGAAATATCTGCACTAATAACAAAGACATGACCGATTTTTAGAATAACGGATTTTTAAATTTTATCTCCTAACTCCAAAACTACAACGGCTGAAAAAAAAACTTTTGACTTAATTTTTTAGGTCTCGAAATTTAAGGACAGTAATGTAATATCCCCAGGTCTCCATCTTTTAAAATAACTGAGTTTCCCATTCAATACCATCAAAAATGGGACACCCATCATATTTTTAACAAAATGTTTTTTCATAGAATCAAAGATTTTTGTTAGAATCCGAGTCCGCTGCATATAACTTTAAAAAAGCTACCTTTTCCGGGTTAGACAAGCTACTTGAAGGTAAAATTGCCAGCAACTGAAAGAGTACAGGCGATTTGGCTATAATTAATTTTCAAATAATTGCATTGAATCCGTTGCAAAATGATGGACAGTTTATTTTTAAAAACGTATTTCCGGTCTGGACACATTACTTTTGGTCTGGAAAAATTGTTTTCGGTCTTAAGTTCCGGTTTGAACCGATTACTTTCGGTAGTTAAAGTTCCAGGATTTAAAGGGGGTGGTCAAGTGGTCTTGCACAACCTGTAAGTCAACTACAATACAAAGTCCTAATATTAAAGTCTTTTCGAATTGGACATTGTAGTGACTGGTTTTATTTTTCGGTAAAGGGACAACCTGTATACAGTAGACGCAGCGAAATATGGCAACATCTCGCATTTCATCAATCATTCGTGCGAGCCGAATTTGGGCGTGTACGCTACGTGGATCAACTGTCAAGACCCCAATCTGCCCAAATTGGCCTTGTTTGCTCTCAGAGAGGTAAGTTGGATCCTACAATATAATCCGTGATAACTTTGACATTTTGAAATAGAGTTTATTCCGACTCATTAATTGAAACAAACTATTCGGTTTAACCAAATACGTTAGAGCATAATTTGGGTTTAACATACACACGTTTATATAAGTTAACAGTGACGTGCGAACAATGTAAGCGGAAAGGCGTTGACTACGCTAGATAAAATTCAAAACACTTTCCGTATTTAAAATAACTTATCTCATGACCTATTGGACAAAAATATTTATAATAAACATTTTTTCGTTAATTTTAATTCGAAAGATTGCGTAAGACATTTGTAGTGCTCCATATATACGCAGCTTGTCGATGAACCTACCCGTATCTCAGAAAGGGGTGAATTGCAGCGCTTTTAGACTTGTTCCTAACTACAAATCCTGACTTGTACACAATTCAAGTAGATCCCCCACTTGGTTCATCCGATCATAAACTTATAAGAACAAAGTGCGAAATGTTCATACCGCCAAGCCAACAATCACTTCCTCGTAAAAGGTGGCACTATAAATCGGCAAAATGGAATGACCTTAAACAGTTTTACCTGGATTTTCCATGGCAAGAGGTTTGCTTTAAAACAGCTGATCCCACTATTTGCTGTAATGAAATGACAAAAGTAATCTTATCTGGAATGGATGCATATATCCCACATACAATAAAACGCAGAGCTAATGCAAAACCTTGGTTCAACAGCCAGTGTCAAACGGCTGTACAGAAAAAACACAGAGCATATAACCTTTGGAAACGACAACAAACCGCTCAAAACCACACAGAATTTATAGAAGCCAGAAATAGTTGCAAAATCACTATTGACGCCGCCAAAGAAACATACAATCAAAGAATAAAAAACAGGTTGCTGAATTGTCCAAGTAGTTCTAGGTCCTTTTGGTCTCTTGCAAAAGCCGTTGGATCAAACTTCACCAAGTCATCCATACCACCACTTACAGATAAAAATACTTAGCCACAACATCAGAGGAAAAAGCCAATATGCTGGCCAAAATCTTTTCCTCCAACTCAAACCTAACAGTGCCAAATGGAAAAACTCCACCGTTCATTGAAAGGGTTTCCCACAGTATGCCAGAGGTACCCTTTTGTCACAGAGAAATACGAAAATCCCTTAAAAAGTTGGATACAAACAAAGCAATGGGTCCAGATGGCACTCCCGCGATAGTACTCAAAAATTGTGCTAGCGAACTCACCCCAACTTTCGCAAAATTATTCAATTTATCTTATAGGCAAGGAGTATATCCATCATCATGGAAGTCTACCGCAGTACAAACCATTCCAAAGAAAGGAAAAAAGACAGATCCGTTAAACTATAGACCAATTGCTCTACTTCCGGTGATATCAAAAGTAATGGAAAGAGTTGTGAACAATCACCTAACCAAGTACTTGGAAAAGTACAAAATTATCAACGACAAGCAATACGGATTTCGAAAATATAGGTCAACTGGCGATTTACTTACATACGTCACTCACTTATGGCAAAAAGCGATTGAGTTGCGAGGTGAAACAAGAACAATTGCCTTAGATATATTTAAAGCATTCGATAAAGTCTGGCATGAAAATCTGCTTAACAAGCTCAAAGCAACGGGATTGTCGCCGAGACTTTGCACTTGGTTTGAAAGTTACCTTAAGGATAGATCCATTTATGTTGCACTGGATGGCCGGAACTCCAACTCTTACCAAATAAATGCTGGTGTGCCACAGGGAGCAATCCTTTCGCCAACACTTTTTCTGATTTACATAAATGACCTCATAGATAAAACAGTAAATCCACTTTATTGCTTTGCAGATGATGGCAATGTAGTCTCCTCAGTCATACCACCCACATGTCTCTCCGCACGTGAATTCCATTACCTTAGACTAACTGAAATATCACAGATAAATAACGACTTGGAGATAATAGAGGACTGGGGCAACAAAAACCTTGTACAGTTCAACGCGCAGAAAACCCAAGCAGCCCTGTTTTCAAAAAAGACCAGCACCGGTGAGAAAAACATCATGCTATCTGGAAGTGCTGTCGCATTGCAGAGCCAGTTGAACATCTTAGGAGTCACTGCAGAGACCAACATGTCTTGGCACAGTCACGTGGCAGATATAGCTAAAAGGGCGTCCCAAAAGCTTGGGGTGCTATTTCGTACAAGACATCTGTATACACCAAGCCAACTGCTGACACTCTACAAAGCCCAGATTCGACCAACTATGGAGTACTGCTCACATATATGGAGTGAGGCACCCAAACATACCTTAATGCTTTTGAACACTGTGCAAAAACGAGCTATCAAGCTGATCAATGACCCCGCACTTACCCGTAGCTTGGATAGTCTCGAACATCGAAGAATTGTGGGCGATCTATCTCTCTTCTACAGGTATTATCACGGAAAATGCTCTGAAGAGTTGGCACGTATGATCCCCCCGGGAGTAGTACCTACTAGGCGAACACAAAATAGATGCATCAAGAACCTCATTATATCAGAATTCATATCTCTGGAGAACAGCATCGCTGTGGAATAAACTCCCTGCGACAGTTTTCCCTGCAGGTTACAACCTGAACCGTTTCAAAACCAACACACACCAACATTTCCGCGCACTTGCCGCTTCTCGATCGTGATAGGGATCTCCTTGCGAGTGCGTATACCCGTAAAAAAAAAAATATGACTTGTAAAGGCGGCGTGATTTATTTCTATTAGCGCTAATTGGATTTTAAAGGCTGTGCCTTTTTCAATTCACGAAAGACGTTATATTCTGCAGACCGATGGCGCTGTAAAAATGAGAGACAGAACAAGGAGGCATCGTCAGCTTTTTTCGCGTCCCTTGCACACGAATATTCGTGTGTTCCATGCATGCGTATGTTTTACTTGGTTAAAATTAATTCTGATCACTATAGAGTAAGGTGGAATCTGCAAATTAAGAAATTTGTGGAAAATCGACTTTATCTAGAAAAAGTTCAGTTTCTACAGAAAGCAGTATATGTTTTATCGAACATTTACAAAAATAAAGAAAGAAACTGTTTTTTTTTTCGTTGACCGTAAGTACAAAATATAAAATAATGCAAGATTAATTGCTACCAAAAAAAAGCATTTCGGAAAAAAATCATTGTCTATTGTCTGTCTATCTATTTTTTGCTAGATGCCGCCTTTTTCATATTTGGGCAGAATTTCCCTGATTCCATAATTACCTTTAACTAGTTTGTTAGTTTTTTTTAAGGCTGATTATGATATAAACTTATTGCGGGAGTTTTTTGGGATCTTTTGGAGTTGTGCTTGAACTTGAAACTTTGTGCGACATTTGGTACACTTATCACGTCCTTGCAATTCAATTACACGTAAATTTAGTGGGAATAAGGACACTGTTGTTCTGGTAAATATACCGATGGATTAAAACGATGGTTACCGATGGATTAAAACGTATATTTACCAGAACAACAGTGTCCTTATTCCCACTAAATTTACGTGTAACTGTGTGCGACGTTTAAAAACAATTCCATTTTTCTTATTAACATTTAAGGTAAATTCGTGAAATTGAACTGATAAAAAATAAGTTTTCCTAAAATACTAGAATGTGTTTTTTATTATCATAAGTCTTAAGTTTTATTAAAATAATTTTAATGAGATTGTAGAGATTTTTTGTGTTACAGTTAATTACCCATTAGCGAATTTTTGCCTTCCCAGTTTTGATTAAGGTAGTGTGGTATTTAAAACCAAACCGAGTATTTCTTTATAAAATCGTTTATTAAGTTTTAGAGAGAAGCAGTAATCCATGTCTTATCTAAAACTGTAAGCTTTAGTTTTATAGAATGAGCTAACAAAGCCTCTTGAATGCCTTCCTGTAAAACATTTAATTTAAAGATAAAAGTCCTTTTCATTGAATAATTTCCTTAGTTGTGATTGTAGTTTTATGATGATAAACTCAAAATGATTTAAAAACTATTATAAGTATTTAAATAAACTTTTAAAACTGGAAAATATGTGTATTATGTATGTATATTTATTTACATTATTGACAACAAAATATTTAATTTGCATATTTTTGAGTTGTTTTTTTATTCAGCAAGTAAAATCGAACTTTATGCAGTGATAATATTTTATTTCAGGTGCCATATAGAAATAAAATATTGCAATGCATTCAACAAAAAAGTTTAATATACGTTTTTAGACTCAATAATTTGACCACAAGCGATTCAAAAGAATACAAGAAGATACAATGGGAACCGTGGCCGACCGGCGGCTTAGTGGGGTGGTTCGTTCATATAGCTGCAATGCTTGCTATATGACTGGACCGACCGCGCGTAGGCTGGACGCGCTGCGTATCTTGTGGGTTTGAGTCCCACCTCGGCATATGGTGGTTTTTGTAACGACCCAACAAGGCATATCTCCTCCCTAGCTATGGATGGAAAGTCCCAGTTTAAAAAAAAGGAAGATATATAATAGATATAAGATCGCCAAATTAAGACCACTCTTTGAAACTTTATCCAAAAAGAAAAAGATTTTGATAGCGATTTTAACATAAATCAGGCGGTCAATATTTTTTGCAAAAAACCATATAAATATTAATTGAACTTTGGATTGAAAACAAACCTTTTAGTTTTTATTGCGATACAGGAAGTCCAGTTACACTAATTTCAACAAAGGAATTTAATGATGTAAATTATATACCTCTAAAAAATACAAACATCTTTTCAATATTAGAGAAATCATATTTTCAATCATATTACCCAATACCAAGAATAGAAGAGATTTTTGACAAAATGGAAAATCGAAATTTTTTCGACACTTATAATTCGATATTTATAAAGCATAGTTAAATGGAGTACCGTACCAAACGACTAAATTTTGGTATCAAAACTGCATCAAATGAACTTTACAAAATTATCGATCAAATTGTTAATGATTTAGACGGAATAATGTTAATTTTGTTTGGTTAAAATTTTAGAAAAATATATTTTAGTATGATTTACATTGAAACAAAGACAAATTATTTTTTTAAAAAACGAAGTAAATTATTTTCAACAACACGATCTCTTAAAATTATAAAGAAAGCTAGAGCTCAATGACACCATGACCAGGTAATGTTGAATAAATTTAACAATTTCTTGGTATGTCCATTCCTTACTCTTTTACAATTTTATACCCTTTTTACCACAACCCACAATTTTATACAGAAGAACGCAAGATTTATTTGGAGATTATTAAAGCAAAACATGCTTTTCTGGAGCATGGTATCATAAACTTCCAAATGGTTTAGAAAGGTCATTGGCTTTTATTTCCAATATCATGTAAAAGCCGAACATAACTAATCAAAAGCCACGATAAACCTATTTGAAATACGACTAAAACTATGGTGTTAGAACTTCTTTTTGTAAACTTTTAAGCTGTATTATAAAATGTTTTCACGAGAGCCTAATTAAAACAAACTTTTAAGTTCTCCTTGGGTTTTCAGGTCCAGAAAGGTGAAGAACTGACTTTCGACTACATGATGAACATCGACGAGCCGATCGTAAAGCCAAAAACCCCCGAAAAAACCGGCGGTCGTCAAAAACTTGACACCCCCGAAAAGGGCGCCTTGAGCAGTCTAAGTGACAGACCTACCTGCAAATGTTCCGCTGACAGTTGCCGTAGGTATCTGTTTTAATTTGTGTAGTTTTTGGCATTTTCCTGTCAAAAATGTCAACACACTCTTCCATTATTAGACTTCCAAACATGAAAGATCTTTCGAAGCGGTTTATGTTATATTATCCGTATTTCTTTTAAAGTTAAAATCTGAGAGAGATCTACCAACGCCAAAAGTCCCATGCCATTTTGGTGGTTGTGATGTTTGATCTTCTTACAACAAATTAAAGAAGAAATTTAAGAGATTCTTTTTGTGCTTAAAAGAGACGTTTTATAAAAACATAACAGTCTCGGTGCAAAAATTTAAGCAAATATTCTAGTAGTATAAAAATTCTTTAGAATTAGGATAGGAAAGTTTAAAATCAACTTACGATGACCATTTGAAAATGTGGGCTTTAAAAGTTATTTAAAAGTTATGTTTTAAGATTTAATTATATTTTATCCCAATTGTATTTTGACTTTTTTGTGTTCATTTTTTTATTATATAATGGTGTTTTCTTAAATTGTTTATGCGCATGTATTTGGTTTCGTTTTTTAAAATTTAGTACATATTTTTAATTTCCTTTTTTTTTCAGAACAAAATTTAACAAAATAGTTATATCTTTATAAGTAAACAAGTAATAACATCTGTCAAGGTATCCATTAATAATAATGACAAAATACTTATTTGCCGGTATTTGCTTTTTCTTTGTGGTATTTAAATAATGGTAATCGATTTTAAGATTGCAGTTGTGCCAAATTATCTGAAAAAGTTATCCTCAAGTGTAATTTACAGGACGTCATTTTCTGACTTTTTTCCATCATATTATTTTCTTTCGAACTTTGTTTTAATACCACTTAAAAAAGTCGCATACCACCCTTTTTTCCCAAAACCGACATATTTTTTAGTTAAAAAGATAGCAGGGTTCATTTGCCACTGTATAATATTCCTTGGACATAATAAGTATCAATAATTTTTTAGGTATATAAATGATTTTCTAAAACCCCAGTGCCTTATCGTCTATTTATTAAAATTGTAAAAACATATACTGCCAGTTTTTTTATCTGCATACTTTTTTCTTACATTGACAGTGTAAATCGCAAAGTGTGTTACTTCGTTTCAAAAACTATGTAGTTCCAGTTTTTTTATATGTATAGGCTTTTTAACTATATTCGGATGTTATGTTACTCCACTCATCGCGTTAAGTATATTTCCACTCTTAAACAATATTAAATATGAAATAGCATTTTGAGTGGCTTATTTTTCCCTTTAGCAAAACCATAAAATTCAGAAATATAAAAATAATAATTTCTTAAACTAGACGTAGTTCTGAACTAAACCAACTAGACGTACTTCTGACTTAAATTCTGTACTTTAAGTTACAAAAATCTAGGTTGTCAAACTTTTTGCCAGATATTTGTTTCTTAAATACACCAAATTCGTAATTTGAGGTTTTTTACGCTCCTGGTTTTTAACGCAAAAAACTTTTTCATTTGAATATATTATAAATGGTGCCCCAGATAAAGGTTATATGTTATATTATATCATATGGTCTTATGAGGATTTCGGAAACGGTAGGACATAGAAAGTTTGGATAAATGGGAAAAAAGTTCCGCTATTCCAAGAAATAAATGTAGAATTAGGTAAAAGGAAGGAAACCCCTGTAGATAGAGCATCTGATTGGGCTGGGAATTGAGGTACTAGGAAAAATTATCGTACCTTATCGTACAAAATATCGATACTTAAAAACAAACATTCCTGCTTAATAAATTTTCGAAAAAGGGTTTAAAAAATACTTTAAATTTGATTTACATATCTTTATATTGAACAAAAACGATGTATTATTTTCATAAAATGATTATTCTACATATAGTCATAGGTATAAATACAAAAAACAAAAAAAACGTTTATATTTCTTCAAATATAATGTCATCATCAGATTCGTCTATTTCTACAGTCTGAATCCGATTGGTTTGTTTGTGATAAAGGTTAGCCGACGTCATGTATTTTAACATTTTGTCACTGGGATTGAAATTTTTACAGCCTTGTTTTAAACTTACTTTCTGGGAAGATAACATATGTCCATTTAGCGTATCAGTTATTATCCTATTACTTTAAAAATATTGTAAGATTTTATGACTAAAACATCATTACATATTTTGCAATAGGATTTTTAGTTGTAATTTATAAATTATCGTACAAAAGGCCATTATCGCATAGCTACTATCGTACATTCTTTATATTATCGTACAAACTCGATAATTATCGTACATCTAGCAACACTGTGCGGTACCCTTTTCTTTTTTAACCAAAATTATATGCCTTACCGTTTCCGAAATCGCATAAGACCCAATTTAGTTACTTTTATTTGAGACAATTGGCATAAAATTGAACAGAAATAACCATTACGACAATATTCGTATTTTGGTTTTCCAGGAATGACAAAAATAAGCACATATCCTTATTATTTATTAATATTTAGTCCAAAAGATATCTGTCATATCTTTAATCAGGTCGACAACCTCACAATAGTGGTTCTTTTTTTTAATGGACCATATATTGCAAATGTGGTTGAAAATTAAAAAATCGGTTTTTAAGTTCTTGCCTTGTTTTGCAATAGTCTAAAACAAAACATTGTAACAGAGGTGTTTTTGGGTATTTTTCGTGCGAATTTGGAAAGGCTCGGACTCGTCGATTCTACTTTACCCCTATATTATGAATAGGGAAAGTGGGTTTAGTGATACCTTGTTTTGAAGTTCTCTTGAATTACTTGTGGTATATTGTTTTGTTTTTCTTTTCTTCTAAAATATAATTTAAATTTATGGTCATAATTCTAAACCTAATAATACTATAAATTAAAAAAAATAAAATAAAAAAAATAAATAAATAAATAAAATTCAAATGTCAAATGTAATAAATTTCACTCAAACCGGACTCTACGGGAATGGTACCAATTATGGAAGCAACGTTACCTCTTTGCACTGCCAAACTAATTTTTTGAGTGATGAAGCTAAGAGTTTTCTTGTTAGGAATTTTTGAACTAATTTCCCTAACAAGCATCTTAGCTTCATCACCCCAAGGACCAAATGTTTCCACACTGAATGGACAAAAATAAAATCTCTCAACAAGTTCCCGATATTTATTATTTTTTTGATTTTCTCCCATTTTTGCAGCCTCTCCTGACTTAATACAAGTTTTAGGAATATATGATGGAGCTACGGTGTCCCTACAAGTAGCATCCCAGAGCAAAGCCTTTCCTCTCTTCCAAGGAACCAGGGTCATGCCATCCGCTCTCTTTCCGTCATCTCGACACACTCCAGGTGGTTCTAAAATAGCTGGAAAACCTGCTGAAATAAGTGACCGTTTAATGATGTCGTTTATCATCCTGTGGCGAACCAAACGACCCGCACTTTTTGTGCAACTTAGTCCATGCAGACCATAAATATCAACTTGCTTGTTGCAAGTGCAGTCGTGGGGTTCACACACAGGTCGACCAAGTCTAAGCGATATCGATATACGGAAAGACGAGTCGTCTAGAAAATTCCCAAGATTTGAAGAAGGCAATGCTTTGAGCCAAGCTGAGCTTTCTGGCTCTTGTAGGGCGAGAAGACGTGCCTTAGATGTTAATGAAGTGGAGTGGGCAATTAACTTGTCACAATAGAATTTGCATAATTTTTTATCAAAATCTTTTTGATTTTCTAAGGTCGAAGTATCTGAAAAATGTCCCAAATTTTTATAATAAGTTAAAGCTTTAGCATAGTCCAAATCTTCATTTGAGAAAATGGATGGAGGAAGAATAGAAGAAATTAAATTTTGAACATTCGAAGAGCAACCAAGAAAAGCTGAAAAACAAAGTGAAGATAATTTTCTGATGCCTAAGCCGCCTAGATCAATAGATAAAGAGCATTGTGTCCAAGAAGTATCATCCAAAGTGCAGTTAAATATTGTTTCCAAACATTCTTTTAAAATTATATCAAATTTTTCTAAACTTTTTGGAGCATTCCAGCAAGGTGCGCAGCGAAGGAGATAAGTTAGTCTGGGAATAGCAAATGAATTTTTTAAAAGGAAATATGCTATATGAGAATCAATACTTTTTAGTTTTGCATAAATTCTTTTGAAAAAACACATTTTGTTTTCCAGAAATTTTTCAATTTCTTGAGCAAAAAAGGGGCAACCAAGAAGGGAAATATTTTGTATTTCTATTTTTGAAAATTTCTCAACAAATGGGTATTTTTGAAGTATATCCTTTGATAAATCTAAATAATTATCTGGATCCGAAACGACTGAAATTTCACATTTTTTAAAGTTTATATTTAGGCCAATTTCTGAGCAAGAACTGGCTAGAGTATTGAAATCTTCCAAAACAGTATCTGGATCTCCAGCAAGACAACCATCATCCAGATACCATAGGTTGATTTCAGATTTTAGAGTTTCTATAATTGGTTGTATAGCTAAACAAAATAAAGCGGGACCCAATGGGTCACCTTGTTGTACACCTCTCTGTGATAAGAGAAGGTTATTTCCAAAATATAAAAAGGAGTTTTCGCTGTAGCATTGAAAAATAAATTTATAAAAATTTGGGATGTATTCTTTCACTCTTAATAAAATTGTTGATCGGTTTATCATATTGAATGCATTAAAAAAGTCTATTTTGAGTATAGTTTTAGAGGTTAAATGTGGAAAAGAAACATAACGTCTAACTGCATGAGTGACAGCTTCACATCCACTTCTTGTGCCAAATCCAAGTTGGTTAGGACGAAAAATAGAACCTAAAATATCGTTTATTGAAAAACAAACTAATTTAGCAGTTAGTCTTCTTAAAGATAGTCCAACTGCTATGGGACGTATCCCCCCGTCCTTTTTATTGAGTGCACATAGAGAAGCTCCAAAGAAAATGGGAGTTATATTTTTAGGTATGTTTCCTTCTAAAACAAATTTTATGAAATCTGAGAGAGAAACCAAGAGATCATTTGCAAAAATACCAATATTCTCAGAGATAAGGTCTTTTAAATGTTGAGGGCGTAGAGAATCGATGCCGCCCGCGGAGCCCGGTCTGAAAGAATAGACTGCTTTCCTAACATCTGAAACTGAAAAATTATGTGAATAACAATTGTTGCCTATATCTATGATACTATCTAAATTTTGTTTTAGTTCATGTTCGGGGTGTTTTTCTTGAAGTTTCTTTAACGTGTCTGGATCTTTTGGGGCGAGTTTATCATCTGAAGAGATAAGTCGAATGGCACCTTTCAAATCCCCGTCAGAAATCTTCGATTTTATTTTTCGGGACAGTGAATTTTTGTGTTGGACTTCATTCTTCTTAGGATTTTTATCTATTTTCGGAAAATTTTCGAAATGGCATAAGAATTGTTGTAAGGGTAGTTTTTTTAATTTAATCCAGGTTGATAAATTTTCTTTAATGATAGTTGTAAGGTATTTACTTTTATTTTTTTTGTTTTTATCTGGAAGTCTTAGTACTCCGTATGGAAAAATAAGTAAATGGCACCATGCTTCATCTGAATTTTTGTTTATGCAATTTTTTAAAATAAAACCGAATTCTTCTGCTATGTTTGGTCGAGCGCCTTTGGGAATACGTTTTATAATTGGCACAGTTGATTTAAGTAAATTCAACAATTTATTAAGGTCTAATATATTTAGCCGAAAAAGGTTTTCTTCACCCAAGGTTTTGTCTTCAAAATTTTCTGTTTTATGTTTTTTCGTAATATGCTGGTTTAGTCCTTTTTGTCCTTTGTAAAAGTTTTTACAAATATTGCATTGTATTTTAGTCAAATTTAATTTTGGAGAAGCTATCGAAACATCTTGAGATGACTGACTGAAGGATAGATAACTGTTTGTGATTGAATTATTTAAAAAATCTTTGTTAATATTTTTATGAAATTTTCGTATATGAATTTTTAGTTCTTGTTTGGTTTTAAATATATCTTCACATTTAGAACACCAAAAAGTATCTTCGTCGCGGTCAGTTTCTATTGGAAAAATTAAATCAAAATGGCCTGCATCAAGACTCCCAGAAAAAAGTAAGTTAATCGATTGTATGTGTTCATTTCTACATATAATTTTTGGTGAATCACTAATTGATATATTCTTTGTCGTGTGTATTTTACTTGAGATAAAAATTTTAAATGTAATTTTGTATATTTCGGAAAGTGCCAAGCATTCAAATGTTGTTCCGTAAGAACCGTTTTTAGCCATTTGTGTAATATATTTATCTTTCGAAATATCTTCGTCTGTAAAATTTTGAAAATCATTCCAATTTTTTGAAATAAATTCCACAGATTCAGTTCGTAGTTTTTCATGAAAATTTTGGGTTTGATATAAAAAGTAACTCACAGCGCGAAATAAACAATTTCCATCTCCATCAATCAATATTCTTCTAAAAGTTTTCATAAAATCATTTAAAATATATTTACGAGCATGTGAAAATTTCGAAAATCCATTGATTAGATTTTGATATTTTCAAATTTAACATGGAATGATAAAATAAAAATTAAATCCAAAAAATATAAAATTCTGATTAAATTTTAATTTTATCAGTGCATGTTAAATTTGAAAGTTTAAAGGCCAATATCTCAAAAACTAATGGATATATTTTTGAAATTTTTACACGCTTGTAAAGACACTTAAGAGAATTTCAAAACAAGGTATCCTAGACCCACTTTCCCCATTTAAAATATAGGGGTAATGTATACCCCTCGAAGGGGGTGCGTGCTACAAACATTCAAAAAGTATCCCCCTCGCAAACAAAATCGACGTGTCTGAGCGTTTCTCCAAATTCGCACGAAAAATCCCAAAAACACCTCTGTTACCTTTTAGTTGGGACACACTGGGAAGGTGAAAAAAAATCATTCAATCTTTACAATAGGAAACAAGATCTGAGTTACTAGGGACATGTACTGGGCTGATGACAATTTTATTTGGTGTTTTTGTTGGTATTGTCCAGAAAATTGCGCAATATATCTTTCTAAAATGATAAAATAGCAACGAGTATCTGTTTAATCCGCAGGTTGTAATATTTTATTAATTGTTTAATATTATGTAATAATAATAACAATTTTAAATATATTTTTAGGTAGTCTGAGTTCTAAAAATCGTTCAAATAATGGTCAGGTCTGAAAGAATAAAGCACAAGTTCACTCGAAAAGTAGTCGTCTTAAAAAGTGTTAAAAACAAGGCGACCTTGGATATTTTGTGGGGCAGAAGTGACGTCACTGCTGTCGTGTTTCGCTGCTCGTTATGGTGAGACTTCACTTAGCGAAGCGTATTCGTTAGGGGTTTTGCTGTGTTTGATCAAATATTTAGTGTATTCGCAAATATTCCAAACATGCCATTGCCACACAAAAAGAAAGAAACGAAAAACTCAATCATGTGCTTATTTGCAAACTAGAAAACAAGATGCGTTTACGCAGTCCATTTTGTCAACAAAAATCAGTTTTCACTTTCACTAAACTTTGCTAAATGAGGAAACCAAGTGTGAATGGTAAACGCAAAGGTTTCACTTATTTGAGTCTTTTGATGTTAAAAATAAAAAACCGACAAAGTCGAAGAAAACGGGTGTTTGCCGTAAGCGCTATTTGCCGTATTTGGACAAATAAAGCAAATATACAAATACTTGCCGTAAGCGCTATTTGCCATATTTGGACAAGCAAATATACGAATACGGTACGCCACGTGAAGTGCATTTAAAACCGGTGCAAATCCATGTCCCGTCACGTGATGCCTTATTTGAATTAGGGTTCGGTGCAAACTAAGTAATAGTAACCCTAGAACATACATTAAGTGTTTTGGTTTTGTACAGGATCAATATTTATATCTGCATCTCTTTTTACAGGGGTTGATGCAAGTGGAAGAAAAAGGCTTTAAATATAAAAATTGCGTAACTGTTAGTTTCCGTATTATCTTTTAAACTTGTGTATGTAATGTCAAGTGTAATTGCTAATCTCAATTTTTGCCAGTAACTTTGCTATTTTAAAGGGAACACCCTGTATATTTTGTGTCAGAACGCAACAGAGCTGAGCAAATCGCTTGAAAGAGATTCACCAAAGTCTTTGAAAAAGTAATTGCAAGTGCTCGCCACTCAATTACTGAAATAATTTCTTGGGCCCTAATTTAAAGTGCTTGTAAACTTGCTTTAATTACCAATTCCCAAACACCGTATTTAAAAAGTGCTTGGAAGTACTGTTCCCCAAGAACTATATTGTGCTCGAAGCATTTTTTAAAGCTCTTTCAAAGCACCAGCTCTCGAACGAAAGATGTATTTCCCCTAATTTTAGAAATATATACAAAAAAACGTCTATCCTAATATTTGTTGAAATCAGGGGAAATATATGTTTAGTTTTGACAAATAATATATAGGGAATTCCCTTTAACATAAGAACGTGGCTGTCAACATTTGACACCTGATATTTCTGATCTAGTCCAAAAAGGGATACAATTATGCCTCTTTTATATTTAAAGTGTTTTCTATCACATACATTAACCGTGTAAAAGGTCACGTAAATATAAAGGATGTCCCCCCTGTGCATACTGTTCGCAAAAAAGGATAATATTTTACAAATCTGACCATCGGATGTTGTTAAGAACCATTTTCTTAAATTATAAAATTATAAAAAAGTAAATTGTGACTGATTAGTTATTATGTTAAATTAAAATAATTTTAAAATGGCTAAAAAGTTAAAACTAAAGAAAATTAATGACCATAAAAAAGGGAACCCTGCGAGTCCCTTCCGTTCCTTCCTTTGTTGCTGTTCCAACACAAATTGTTCCGCTTCAACTTTACTCTGTTCCGGCAGTTGAGGGAACTGTTACAACTCTAATTGTTTCGCTCCGACTCTCTGTTCCGGGAACTGTTCCTTTTTTTACTTCTCGAGGAAGTTACGTTTCCTATAACTTGTCGAACAAAAATAAGTATAGCAGTGAAGTGCGCATCTGTTTATTTAAAAACGAACAACCTGTTCCGCTCTTTTATTTACATCCCTAGATAGCATTAACACACGGATCTCTTTCCAAGCAGTGGTAGTAACTGACGGTAGGGAGAATCGTAGCTTGCTTAAAGGGGAAATCTAAAGTCTGACAAAAATCTTGTAAAAGTGAAGTAGCCGGTATACCAATTTCTTGGAAATTTTTCATTCTATTCAAAATAAACCCGATTGATAGTTTTATTCAATTTTCTCCTAAACTGAACTGAAAATGGGAAATACACGTTATTATACGTATATTGTGGTATTGAACCGACCATTCCAACTCTAAAAGTAAAATATCTGGAATATTCATACTTGCATCGTAGTTTTCTCGATTCGATTTTAGTACCAATAATGTAACGCTTTAAGACTTTTTGTTATAGTTCCATCCACCAGGTATGGCACATATTGATGCATGAATGCATATAAGTATACCACACAGTTGCATAAAATCTTTAATTTGACAATTTTTATGTATGTAATAAACTTTTCAAGATATTGTTTTACTTAGGCACATTTGGTTTGAGGTAAATCTAAACCCATTATTTTAATTGAATCAAAATTAAACCTTTGACATGTACAGTTTTGTGTTGGAATTAAAATAGATTTTTCGTATTTTATTATAAACCCCAAACTGCTTAGAACCTTGCATGTGGTATTAATATTCTTAAGACAATCAACATGCAAAAAAGCAAACAAAAAATCGTTTAAGTATTTGACAGATACAAAACATTCAAGCTTAAGATTAGTTAGAACAGGCTTTGCTAGTTAGTAAATACCCATGGAGCTTTACATAAGCCAAAAGACATACAATTGTACTTAAAAACCTTCAAAATAGAATAATAGAATGATATTCTATGAATTGTTGAAGGTCACCATTATAAATTCTAAAAAGGTGGTTTTGTGGGCTGCCTCTGTTGGCCATCTTCACCTTTAACTGCCTAGGTTCTTTCATTTCATAAAAAACATGTCCTAAATATCTTACCTTTTGAGATACAGAGTGTTTTTAAATCATTTCCCTGATAATTGTTGAATAAAAGAATATTAAAGAAACACTGTATTTTAAAAGCAAGAACTGAAAAATATATTTTTTATATGTACTTTCGTCAAAAATACCAATTTGCGCACTTTCAGCAAATTACAAAAAATACCAGGAGACCAATAATAGAAATGCGGAAATCAAATAAGAAGGCAAATTTTAGTAACTAGAAATAGAATAGACTTAGAGATTTAGTTTAGAACTACTTACTGTCTTATTTAGCACCACTTACCGGTATATCTTCTACGCCAATATTTCATATAAGAACATAAACTTTTCCTCAAACTTACTTCCACATATTTAATATTTTTTTGGCAAACTTGCTTTTTTTCTCGCTGATTTAATTTTTTAAACTAGTCATACACACTACTATTTTAATAAAAACGAATCAGCTACAATTTGCTTTTTAATAATTTAATCAAATTACTAAGGTTATATTTGAAGTTTATGACACTTTTTTATGTTCAGAGATAGCTTTCTCAAGTCAAAAACCTGACTAATAACAGCTTGGTTCCAACTTTGTTTCCTGAAATATTTGAAAAATGCTTAGGGCTAGGAGTAAACTTATTGAATGGCTGTCTGGTGTCTAACAAAGTCCATTTATTGTTTGTACAATTTTAGATGACATGTAATGTTAATGGTATTATTTTATTTTCGTAGTTTAAGTTATAATGTTAATGGATATTTGTTAAATTTTAGGAAAAATAGATTTTTCTCGATTAAAAACGTAAATGTTTTTTTGCCTTTTTCCTACTGGTTTTCCAACCTACAACAATAATTTGGTGTATTGTGTCTAATCCTCCTCTTTTGTGAGTATCATTTTAACTCGGAAAGGATGTTAGTAGTTTCTAACCTACAAAAGTAGTTTTTTTGTGTTGAAATTTTAAAAAATTTTCAGTTCTCTTTGGTAAGTATCATTTTAATTCGGAAATGTTTTTTTTTAATGAGATATCTTGCATAGATACTAGACACTTTTTTTCATCACTTTTTTGTTTACCCCCTATATAAAAATTTTAAAAAATCGCAAGAATCGCTGATTTTTTTCCTGCAAATAAATAAAAATTTTTAATGAAGGGAGTTAGTTATTTTAAGGTTACTGAAAATAAGTGGTCCTCATAGTTAGCGAAACATGATAGAGATTACGTCACTTTTTACCCCAAAAAAATCATTGTCGGCTCGTTCACTAAAAAAAAAATACAATAAAATCATACTGCCTAATTCGTTCCTTTTCTAGAACTTAAAGTAAGTTAATTTTTTTTTTATTTTAGTACAAGGCGCATCAACCACTTAGGGTCATTAGCGCACAAAATTTAACAATAAATTGTTTAAGCTAAATACAATTCTAATGCCTAGCGCAGCCCTTTCCAAATTTAAGTGAAGAAAAATGATTTTTCCGGTCTCAAATGCCGAGAACGATGCGTAGCGAGTTTAGTCAAGCGTTTAGTAATAAAATTCTTCAAGTGTTAGGAACAATTGTTTTTCTACGAGCGTTACCTCTGAAATAGCTTATTGCGCTGTTTTATACATACGAGTCTTATATCAAAACAATACGATAAAAAATTATTTATTATGCAGCAGAAGCAAAGTTGCGCCTCTTTTAACTGTAGGCAACCCGCGTTTAGAACTTTGTTCCATGGTTTTACTTGCCAAATTAATAGATTTTACAGTTAACAATATATATTTTGTCTTACCGAGAGTACAGTGGCTTTACTATGAGTACAAAAATCTCCACTCCTGAAATAGTTACGTTGCCAATAGTCTCATTTATTTTGTACACGGGATGAATCGGTCCTTGTTTTGGTAGCAGCAAAAACCAATTATTTTTTGCGATTCAAAATTTTAATTATTTATTTTATTTATTTAAATATATCACTGGTAGAATATCGAACGGCGTTGTTTTTTATTACCGTACATATTTGGTAATAAAAAGCAACGCCGGTCTATTTTAAAACAAAAATTTTCAAATTGACAAAGAAAAGTTGCCTAAGTGGTTTAAAAAACTCAAACATTTCATAAACCCTCACAGTTATTTACGAATCGGAGGTAGGCTCTGCCACTCGAAGTTGGAATATGATAACAAATTTCCTTTACTTTTACCCAGTTAATGCCGGTTGACAGAACTCTTGATTTTTCATGTTCACACGCTGAATTTACATTGTGGTGTACACACCACTCATTGCATAATCGAAAAATTATTCGAAATGTGCTTATAAAATGTTTGCCATGTTGGAGAACAAAGCCTGTTCCTTACCCGCCTCTATTGAAAGATCTAGCGCTTATCGTGTACGCCAAGTACGTTTTTACAAAAATAGGGATAGATTTTTCCGGTCCTTTCTCGGTGACCTTAGGGCGCATGCGCAATACGCGTTGTAAAGACCGTATTATGCTCGCCATGGAGCTAGTAAATCACGCAGTTAAAGAGCTTAATACTTTTATTATACAAATCGAAGCGGTGTTAAACTCGCGACCGATAGGAGCTATCATAGCAGCCACGCAGACCGAACCGCAGCTTTTTTTTCTGTGGGAGCTATTTCTTCAGACCCTACGGATTTTACGACGCTTACCACTAGACATTTCCTAAACTTGCCACCCCCGACGTGTTTGCCATATCCTGACTACTCGGATTTCCTTATAAATCGAGTTTCGCGTTGGAATTTGTTATTGTAAATGCATGATCACTTTTGAAAAGGGTGGGCTAGTGAATATTTACACACCTTACAACAACGATCGAAGTGGACGGATTCCATGACCACTCCTATGGATTTAGGAACTGTAGATAAGAATCGCCGCCCACTAGATTGATTGCTAGGTCGTATTATAGAATTATTTCCTTGCAAGAATAATGTTCCGAGGGTAGCAAATGTGCAAACTGGCGTACTCAAAAAGCTATTGGTAAAACTTTGCCCATTACCTATTGCTTCTTCAACACGCTGGCTGTTCTCAGGGTAGGGGAGAAATGGTTCGAAACTATTTTATTTTTTGAAATATCATTTTATTTTTTGAAATTTCATTTTAATCCGGTGTTAAGAATAAATAACACTCGGTACATTTGAGATAAAAAAAACCAGATATGTTTTTTGCACATTCAAATTGTAAATGTTAAAATTAAATCTGGAGCAGTTCCAAATCACACCTGTCTCGATGTGTGTCCTTGTTTCACACCTGATATTTCGTTTTGTTTCGTCTAAACTGACCCAAGTGTAAAATACCTATCTTGGATGGAGTCAACAAGCGAGAAACTGAAACCACGAAACGATAGTGTGGAATCTTTGTTCATTTGACCCGGTCCATACCCACACTCAATTGGATGCTCGCCAAGACGCATTACAAGAGGGTTGATCCTTGCCTCCCTGTGGCATCAACCTACGACCCTTGCAATTCTATTTTAATCCGGTGTTAAGAATAAATAACGCTCGGTACATTTGAGATAAAAAAACCAGATATATTTTTTGCAAATTCAAATTGTAAATGTTAAAATTAAATCTGGATATTTCGTTTTATTTCCTCCAAACTAACCCAAGTGTAAAATACCTAGCTTGGATGGAGTCAACAAGCGAGAAACCGAAACCACGAAATGATAGTGTGGAATCATTGTTCATTTGACCCGGTCCATACCCACACTCAATTGGATGCTCGCCAAGACGCATTACAAGAGGGTTGATCCTTGCCTCCCTGTGGCATCAACCTACGGCCCTTGCCGAACTAAATCTACTTGCTAATTAGTGTTAAAATAAACCTAATTTAAAACTAAATCAATAAGCCGCGATCGGGCAAAAAATAAGAGTGCCTTAAAAATAACAACGTTTGGTTAAAACCCAAAACCTAAGTGAAGCTAACAAGGAGATACGACCGCCCAAAGAAGACAAACCACCATCGGATTACTCCATATCTATGGTACCCTTTGCCTTGTAAAGAAAACCATCGAGGTAAGTCTTATTTTTAACCATAGCTCTCTTTATTTCCTTTCGTTTTAATTTAATTAATACTCTCCGCTATCCCACCTCACTGCGTCAGCTTAAACTACGTTCTTCTGTTGTTGCGCTTGTTTGAAGTAGGTGCCCGATTGAGTAGTAGCTTCATAGCTCCTTAGCAAAGAAGCTATTACGCACTCGGCCCGTTCACCAAGCATGTAAACTTTTCCACTTGCTCAACGCTATAACCAAGTCCCTGAAAATGATGAGGAAATATCTTAGTTTTTGACTAATTTTTTTTCAGTCCTCGTTTTTTTGGCTTTAATATCAAGCACTGTTACTGTCTCGGTTAAAGATCTTTACTATAAACACCAATATCACCCGCGTAGCTATATGCGTTAATTTGGTGCCAATACATCCGGTAGCATTAACTATCCAACAGATGCGTCAAGGACCAGATTAAACAGTACCTAATTAAGTTACGCCCAATAGCTCTGAGAACTTGTTATTTATTCTGACTACAGCTTTGGAACCCTGAATTGTTGCGTTGATAAGCTTATTTTAGTATAGTATAAGTATTTTGGGGGATTCCCAAAGTAGCTAAATCCTGCATCATTATTTCCCGATTTAGTCCGTCAAAAGCCTATTTAAATTCTACAAAAATACCGTATACAGGGTGTCCCAAATAAAATTAACTACATGAGGATTTCGGAAACGGTAAGAGATACGAGTTTGTTTAAATAAGAAAAAAGTTGGGCTATTCTAAGCCCAATCAGATGCCGACTCAAAATTAAAAATATCTGCAGGGGTTTTGAAAATATCGAGCAAAAACTAAAAATTCTGTTTTTTGAAAAATTGGAATATCGCCACCATCTTGCAAACAAATTTAATGAAATTTGGAAGTTTTGTATAAGCAACTACGGCCAATTGAATGACGTTAACAATTTTTTCTAGGCTCTCTAGTTTTTTTGAAACCATAGCCAACTTTGTTATTTTTTATTAACGCCATATTGGATTTATACTTCAATAAATAGAGCATAAAAGGAGCTTTTCAACCGTGTATAATAAGCCTGTAAAAATGTGAATTTATTAAAAAAATAGTTTTTAACAAATCTTTTCCATTTATTTGATTTATGTGCAAATATTTAAGGCCCTTATTTTTTAATATTTCTCTGGCTAAGAAATAATACAATTTCTTAAAATCTATCTTCTATCTCTAAAACAAAAGTTTGCATTTATTATTTAATTTAAAATTAAACTAAAACCGACAAGAAAGCATTGAATTAAATAAGCAAATGTTCGAAAATTCCACCGTTGTTATTCATGCAAATCCTGCATCGATGAATTAGAGACATGCATGCATCTTAACCATTTGTTCAGGAATTTCTTTTATGGCTTGAACAACGGCTGCCTCAAGTTCTTCTATCGTATTATGAGTAGTAGAATAAACTTTATCCTTTAAGTATCCCAAAATACACAAATCAAGAAACGTTAGGTCCGGCGAACGTGCAGGCCAGGCAAGTGGACCTCGATTTCCGATCCAGTTATTTCCATGTTCCTGATTTAAATAGTTGGTTATGATTCTTGCATTATGTGGAGGTGCTCCATCTTCCGGAACCACATGTTTACTTGAAGAGGCAAATTTTCTAAAATTTGGGCAACGTAATTTAGTAGAATTTCTAGATATCGAGCTGCCGTCAAATTATGAAAAATGTTAAATAGTATGTGTCCGTTTATGACTCCTAGCCATATATTCAAACCCCACCTAACGATGGTGCACCTCACGATTTAAGAACGTATTTTGATCGGCCCAGTACACGTAGTCATGTCTGTTAAACACCCCGCAGTTTGTTAACCTGCTTTCATCGGATCACAGAACCTTAAGGAAATTGAGGGTTTTCTTGCGATTTTTGTATGAACCAATTTGCAAAACAAGGTTCACCATTTCGGAGTACTTGACTAATATGTGTTGCATATGGATGATACTTAAATTTTTTATGAATTCTTTATGCAGTTGATTTGGGTACTTCAACATTATTTTCCAGTTCACGAAGGGAGATGCGAGGATTGTCAACGACACTTTGTAAAACCAGAGCTTCAATATTTTCATCAGGTTGTCGATTACAATTTTGTTTTTTAAAGGAACCATATTCAATTAAATTATTTCAAGTATTCTGTAGACTGACAAACTTGGTTGTCGTCTCTCTAGATATCTCTGAAAGTACATATCTCGAGCTCTTCCAGCGCTCTTAATACACAAAATATAACATTCATTTCAAACCTTTCCATGTTAAATTTTATTAATAATGTGACTCAAAAAAAATCTTAAGTAATTTAGAAACTTTATTATTTATTGACGTGTGAATTCAAATCAAATCAAAAATACTTTATTGTCAGTAAAATTTTCGACAAAGCAGGCTAATACTAACTTAAAGGTAAAAATAGTAAAATAGCAATAGTAAAATCAAAAGCCTAACTAGTTAATTAAGTGTCAAATAAAAATAATATAGGTCCATGTCAACTTAATACCTATATTAAAACAATAAAAGAACAAAAATATAAACAAAAAAAAGATATATCCAACAATAGATTTATAAAATTACTTCAAAGGCAATTATTAAAAACAAAACGATAAAAATTATGTCAAGACATTTGCTAACATTTATAAAACATGTCACAGTGCAAAAAAAAGAACACACAAACAAAACATGAAAAAAAAAATATAAAAAAATAATGAAAATTTTAAAGAAAAATTTGAGATATTTACATGAAACACAATTATTAAAAACAAAACGATAAAAATATTGTCAAGACATTTTCAAATATTTATAAAATATATGTAAGTAAAAAATATATAAAAATAAAAAATACAAAAGTCATTATTAAAAAATAAAAAAAAATGCAAATAAAAGTTAAAGTCTTAATTAAAATAAAAAAATTTGGCTTGGTTACATCACAGTCGCAGATATACATATATAAATATAAATTTTAAAAAAATGATAAAGAGATTGCCAAGGCATTTTCAGACATTTATAAAATATATGTTGGTAAAAAGGAGTAAAAAACTAAAAAAAGTAATTATTTAAAATAATAAATGGTAACAAAAATTAAAATATTAATTAAAATGGAAAATTTGGTTTGGTTACATCACAGTCAATGCAAACCATGCTAAAGAATCTGGTCATTAAAATATTGCATAATATGGTTTCTGTAGCAGTGCATTTTTTAGTTTTTTTCTAAATATTTTGATATTAGAGGCCTGGCGAATAGATATTGCAGGTGATTAAAAATCTTGCGACCCCCATAAATAAAGGACCTCTGAGTTAAAGCACTGTGTGGAATTGACAATGGCAAATTACCATTTTGCCTTGTAACCCTGTGATGTCTCGAATCAATTAGAGTGGTGGAATTTTTAAATACTAAACTGGTAGTTTCCAATATAAACAGAGATGTCAAAGTCAGGATCTTATGTTTAACAAAGTGAGATTTACAGGATTCCCTTTGATTTACATTACTTATAAATCTAACAGCTTTTTTTGTAGGATGAAAATTATTTTTAATAAATGTACACTGGTTGCACCCCAGAATGGAATTCCATACCTCAAGTGACTCTCAAATAGTGAAAAATATGCTGTTCTTGCTACATCCTCTCCCAGCTCAGCGGAGGAAAGTTTTTTACTCAATTTATAGATGTGGTCTTCAAATCTGAGTTCATTGTCTATGTGTATTCCTAGAAATTTGTTAACTGTAAGAGTTTGAACTGGTTCATCTTCAAGGTTTATATCTTGTAAGTCGCATTTAAAGCACAAAATATTGGTCTTATCAACATTGAAGCAAAGACGATTTGCATTACACCAGTTTTTTATTTTTGCGAGATCTTCAGAAATTAAATTCTTTAGAATGTTGACATTTTTATGGTGTCAGAGGACAGAAGTGTCATCCGCAAATAATGTAAACAAACCCGTAATTTTAAGCCGAGTAATATCGTTTATATAGATTAAGAACAGTAGGGGCCCGAGAACAGAGCTCTGGGGTACCCCGCAATTTATCCCCAGGGAAGAGGAGCGCATATCGGAGCTGATAACCGTTTGACTGCGGCAGGTCAGGTATGATTCAAACCATGACAGCACCTTACCCCTACACCCATAGCGTTCCAGCTTTCGCAGCAGTATACTGTGATCCACGCAGTCAAATGCTTTTGACAGATCGCAGAACACTGCCGCGGCAGCCTCACCGCCATTAAGATTGAAATACACTCTGTCAAGGAATGCGAATATTGCATCGTGGGTGCTCATGGAAGTCTGAAAGCCGTATTGCTTATTGGTTATCAATTTATTTCAATTCAATGTGGGGTTTGAATATATGGCTAGGAGTCATAAACGGACACATACTATTTAACATTTTTCATAATTTGATGGCAGCTCGATATCTAGAAATTCTACTAAATTACGTTGCCCAAATTTTAGAAAATTTGCCTCTTCAAGTAAACATGTGGTTCCGGAAGATGGAGCACCTCCACATAATGCAAGAATCATAACCGACTATTTAAATCAGGAACATGGAAATAACTGGATCGGAAATCGAGGTCCACTTGCCTGGCCTGCACGTTCGCCGGACCTAACGCCTCTTGATTTGTGTATTTTGGGATACTTAAAGGATAAAGTTTATTCTACTACTCATAATACGATAGAAGAACTTGAGGCAGCCGTTGTTCAAGCCATAAAAGAAATTCCTGAACAAATGGTAAAGATGCATGCATGTCTCTAATTCATCGATGCAGGATTTGCATGAATAACAACGGTGGAATTTTCGAACATTTGCTTATTTAATTCAATGCTTTCTTGTCGGTTTTTAGTTTAATTTTAAATTAAATAATAAATGCAAACTTTTGTTTTGGAAATAAAAGATAGATTTTAAGAAATTGTTTTGGTTTTGTTCCATGGCCTGTTTCATGTCGTCCTGGTTTTGTTCAATGGTCTGTCTTATATCGTTCTGGTTTTGAGCCATTTAAGCTGCTAGAGCCTGCATCATTTTAGTTAGATCTTCCATCTTTGCCGATCCTTGTCTAGTAAGCATCAACTTCCTGATAAATCACTTAAAATGATTATTTATTTATTTATTTATTATTATTTTTTTGGCTATAAAGCTAATGTGGAAGTCGATTTTTCAATATATCTTGTTGCGATTCTCAAATAGAAGGTCGCAGAATATTATGGAATATTCTAGAAATTCTTTCTAATTCTTACTTTTTGAATAACTAAGCTAATGTCAAAGTCGGTTTCTGTATATCTCTTCTGGTTCTCGAATAAAACGTCGTAGAATGTTATTTAATCTTCTAGAAATTCTTTCTAATTCTTACTTTTTAACTAACTAAGCTAATGTCGAAGTCGATTTTTGGATATCTCTTCTAGTTTTGAATAGAACGTCGTAGAATGTTATGGAATCTTCTAGAAATTTATTTTAATTCTTACTCTTGAAATTACTAAGCTAATGTCGAAGACGCTTTTTGGATATTTCTTCTGGTTTTCGAATAGAACGTCGTAGAAAGTGATAGAATATTCTAGAAAATCTCCCTAATTATCAATTTTTTTTTGGACTGTAAGGTTAATGTCGAAGTCGGTTCTCAAATATCTCTTTTGGTTTTTTAATAAAACAATATCGAACTTCTTCGAATATTGTGGAAAAAATCACTTACTGTTCTTCTTTTCAATTGTCCTAGCCGGTGGTACTATGTAAGGATAGATTTATTTCTTTTAATCCCACTTCTGACACCAATTGTTACGGGTTCTCAACAATTATTAAAACTCGCAAATGTCAAAAACGATATGTCAATTTATTTCGACAATTATATACAAAAAGCCTATTAACTTCGTGTTAATATCCCGCGATCACTACCGTTGGTTATCTTTTACTGACTCGATGCGCGATATCCGGCCCTTTTTATAGAGTCGTCGAACTTTCCTGAATTATCCATCCTCTTTCGATTCACGATTATACTAGCCTTTTCTAGAACGCGGACCGTCCGAGCACGAGTGTGTCATGACACAACTAAAACCTAGACTAAGAATACAACCATAAGTCAACCTAATACTACATTAAACCTAAATAAATTCTAACTATAAAATTTAAATAACTTAAATTTGTAACATTAAGAAAAGCTTTAAGCTATGGAACCGAAAACAATGTCGGTGAGATGGACCCTTAAAGATTTTTTTTTTGCATTTTGGCCTCCGCATTTACTTTTAAACAAATTTTTTAAGCCACAAAAAAATTTCCCGTTTTATATTGTAACTTTTCAGTGCAACAATTGGAAATATTCAATTTTTGGGTGATTTTGGTATAACTTGGCATGCTGTTTAAGGACTCCCTACGAAGTTAGGAAAAAACAGTTATTTGCTCGGCGTCGCATTGTAGGTAGCGTCGCGACACCCTAAATGTGAAGATTGATAGTAACCTACTTTTTGTCAAATATCTCAAAAACGGTAATTTGTAGGACAATTTTGTTTTCAGTTTTATGCAGCCAGTAGATGTATCTATCTACCGTCCTATAAGAATTTCTACAAATATTTTGAGTTTTTTTATAAAAAATTTTAGAAGTGAAATTTTCAACAAAATTTAAATTTGTAGTTTTTAAAATTTTTGGATTATTTGCTTCCCTTGAACACAGTTTAGTGGTGATTTTGATCTCGTATAATATTGTATTTTTTGAGTTAGCCTATCACAATGTGCTTAAATGTATATATTATCTTTACATAGAACCGCGCAGAAAAATACCAAAATGAGCAATATCGCGTTTTGTAAAAAAAAGTAAAAAAAATGCTCTTAAGATTAAATATTTTTTTTTTTAAGTACTACTTCTAATTGTTTTATTCTTATTTCTTGTCTAAATAATATTAAAATTTAACAGAATTATTTAAAAAAATATTGCGGTAAATGTAAACTAGACCGGGTGTCTAATAAAAAAAATCAAACTTAAGTAATGCTATGTAAAAAAAAACATTGGATTTAGGGCTCAATTTGACATCTCTTCATTTGTCTGCCTCGGATTTCTATATTTTCTGGGTGATTTTGATCCTCCAAAGGAATTAGTTATATTAAGAAACAACCTTTCAAAAACTGTATAATTTTACAAAAATCGTGCCGGAGTTTTTATGCCAAACATACTTAAAAATAGCACTTTTTAAAAAATTGTCGAAATTCCCAAAAATACACCATTTACCTTAAATATATACAAATGACAATTTTATTATGTTTAAAATCAGACAGCCATAGCAAATTTAAAGAAAACCTTTATTCTCGAAAACGGAACCAAAATTTTTATATTTAGTAAGGATGCCGACTACAAAAACTAATTATTTGGTGTCAAAATATTAATATGTTTTATGTCTCAAAATGCTTTGAATTTATATAGAACCTACAATACATTTAAATAACTGAAGCCCATAACAGGACCCGCCATAGATATTAAGGCGCCCTGGGCGAAACAGTAAATTGGCGCACATATACTTCTAAATACATCTAATCCGGCTACTCTAGCAATTTAGCACCTTTAGAGCTCTGATTTGGCGCCCCTGAGCACAAGCCCGGTTTGCCCGTGCCTACTTCGGTCCCTGCCCATAGAAGTACTAAAGGGGTCTAAAGTTACAAAAAATACAAATACCAAATAAATTACTGGCTGTTTTCTGCGGCTTTTGGGGTTTGCAAGTACCTACAAATGTTTTTATTTAGCTCTAGATCAGCGTGTACGTATATTTATTGTACTATATTAGTTCTAGGGTAAAAATATTATAAGACAATTTTAGGAATGCTTTATATAGGCAGTAATTTTAAGGCTTTGGGAAGTATGCCAACATTTTACAAATATGTTGGCATACTTCCCATAATACCTGTAATAGTGAATTTGAAATTAAGCATCGCGGAGGCGTCATCATGTTTCCTCCCAATTTGTTGGTCACCTGAGTTACTACTGATATACTTATCGACCTTAAGGAAATCCTACTCTATGCAATACCACCTCTAGAGTATTATTTCAAGTAATTAGAAATCTGATGGCTTGGAATAAATGTGTCAAAAACAATGCAACACATTGTGTCATTATCTTTTTGGTGCGTTCGTAGAGAAGAAAATCTGAATCTAAAATTTCGCAACAAAACTTATTTAGGTTTCTTGGTAAGTTGCATTTTTTTTATAAAATTACCAGTATTTTCAAAATATCGCTAGCGGAGTTTATTATTTCATAAATATCTAAGTTAATAAGTATTTCTTTTCTATTTCGGTAATTATAAACCGAAACTAGAGAATGTTAAATTACATGTTTTTATAATTATTAGGTTCAGGTCCGGGGCTGGAGTATTGGCCGCCTATTTTGATGCCTCTGCTGATCATAGATTTCTTTAAAATGTTCGATTTTAATAGGGTGAATTGCACTTTGCAAGTGGTGTTATTAATTTTTTAATAAATTTTTCGTTTTATTGTACGCATTTGGCTGCCCTCATATAACAACACCTTAGGCGACTGCGTCGTTGATGGCCTTAACCACAGACAAAATAGTTTTTTGGATTATAATAATTTATCAAAGTTTAACAGGAAGTAAAAAAAAATATTATTATATGGTAAAAATACACTTTTTTCGGAAATTAGCAAACAATCTATGAGCCTAAAAATTTGGGATGGATTTCTTGTTTGCTTTTTTAATTCTGCTTGCATTTCTTTGCTTATGAATTCTTTATTAATGAACTGCTTTTAATGAACAAAAAAGTACCATGGTTAACATCGATTGGGGGTGAAAATTACTCGCAACTAAAAATAGCGATCCTTCATAAAGAGACAAATATTATTAAAAATTGACGAAAGTTGCTATGGTGATGCTCAAAGAGCAATCGATTCTCACTATGATACTTTTCATTTAATTGAAATCGGTTTAGTTTTAATCGTATAGTTTGTGAAACATCTTTGCCCTATTAATGGTTAAAATAAAAATTAATACTTCCAAAACTGCTAAGCCTAATTGAAAGGTTAAGTTTGATTCTGACCGCCATCTTGAATTTTAAGAAGGTGATACATTTCGATAGGGACCTTTAAAGCGCAATTAATTTTTGCCCTGATACTTTTTATTTGAGGAAAATCGGTTTAGTAATAATTAATTTATTAGGAAATGAATGGAGACAGAATTGAAATCTGTACATTAAAGGTTAAAACAAAAACTAATTTTTTTGGAACAATCCAACTGATTTTAGTAATGCGTATCTCGTCCGTGCGAGGCAGAAATAGGATTTTTTTATAAATTAAAAGAAAAAACTAAAAAAAAGATCTGGAACATAAAAAAAAATTGTGCTTAAGACCACACGGCAGAAGTGTAAACTTCAACAAGTCGAAATTATTAATACTGACCTTCATTCGCATCATCATATCGCTCGCTGAATGTTCCTCTCGCAGTTAGTCACCTCGAGCCGACTTCACCCGAATGAGCGTTACATAGCCGAGCCTGACGGCTTAGTTCAATTCACTACACACACAAACTGCTAAACGCGCCTAAAGAAGTCACTTCAACAAGCAAATTTAAAGGGTTTAGCATGATTTTGTGCTCCATCTTGTAATTTCAAGATTGCGGTTAAATTATTTTTTCTTAAAATCCTGATTCATTTCCTGCAAACATCAGCTTTTTTCAATAAAATCGGTAGCATAGTTCAAGAGTTATAACGAAAAAAAATGCCCGTTTTTTTCCGTTTTTTTTTGCTTCACCCGATATTTGGATGATAGTATATGGTCAAAAAAACAATGAATGCTTTATATAATAGAAGTACAAAAATTTCTATAGTTAAGTTCAAGTCATAGATCTACAGCAAGTTAATAACAGTAATGACTTGTTTTTATGGGATTTCATAGATTCTCTAAAAATAGCTATTTTTGGGGGCAAATGGCATGAAAACTTCAATATGGTTTTTGGAGATTTACACAAATTTTGAAAGCTTGTTCGTTGGGAAAGGAACAAAGTCACCCGGGAAATATAAGAATCCCATGGACATGAATGAAGAGGTGCCAAAATTGACTCAAAATTCAAGGATTTTTAAAGTATCATTTCTTGTGTTTGGATTAAATTCCCAAACTCCCTGACTATTTTTTTGAACTGCAATATATTTTTTAAAATTTTCTTTAAATTCTAAAACATAATAATAAAAACTTAAGAAAAAAATAGTTTAAAATAAAGTGTAGTAAAAAAATGTTTTTGTTATGAGCGAAATCCATGGACTTTATAAAAAAACTGACTTGACCAAATTCAAAAATTTTTTGCATCATTTCCTGCGAGTGAAAAATCTAAGTTATAATATATTCTTATAGGCAGACTTAAAGGAACCTTAGTTTGCAACCAAACCCAAAATCACCCCTAAAACCACTTAACCGCTTCAGATAAACCAAAATTAAGGAAAAATACAAAAATATAAATTTTAATAGAAACTAAATTTAACAATTTTTATTTAATGGAACTTAATCACGCTTCCAAAGTGTAATACCTTGTTAGAAGGGCACACTCATTGTCTGTCAAAAAGTGAAATTAGAGCTGTCCTATCTAATGTAGTTATTAAGTAATTTCAGAAAATCTCGATCAATGTCACATTTGAAAGCGTCGCGACGCCGCATATATTACGTCGCCGAAAAAAAAAAAATATAATTTTTGTAAATGTCTTCATAGGTTTATTATTCGTACCAATTTATATCAAAATCACCACAACTTCGGAAATTCTGCCCAACCATTAGGCACGGTAAGACGGGCCCCCTCGCTCTTAACAAAGCCGCTAAAAAACAAATAGATTCAGTGGGACAAGTTGTATTCAACAAAAAAAAAATCTCGTAAAATATTTGTGTCCAATTTACACACATCATGGATTTTTAATATGTGAAACTAAACTTTTAGATGCCAACAATTATTATTACACAACCCTTAAGAAAAATATCGAGATCCGTAAGACAGACCTTGATATTCCTATGCATTTTTGGACGCCCAATCTGAATCCGGGGTCAAAGAAGTCCCTAGACGCCTGGGATTTTCCAAAGTAAGCTAATTTCTATGAAATTCACAAAAATAAAATAATCTATTCCATGACGGATCTGATACCTTAGCCCATTAGCACACTCCAAGTGAATTCCACGCTATACCAGCCTTGAAAACAGTTTTTTGTAAATATCTCGAAAGCTTTATAACACAAATTATTGAGAAAAACGTGTTCTACTACCGGATGGGCCAAAAAAAACCGGACAATTTTTTTTTCGTTATAACTTTTGAACTGTACCATCGATTTTAATGAGACAAACTGCACTTGACAGAGAATTAATCAGAGTTTTCACTAAATATATTTTTTGTCCGCCATCTCAAAATCCAAAATGGCGGACGAAATTAAATTGTACCCTTTAAAGATGCTCGTTTATTCTGGTGTTGCGAACATGTTTTAATTATTTGTTTAAATGAGTAAAAAAGCTACATTCTTGCCACGCACAACAATGTACGAATCAGCAAAATCGGTTTGATTGTTCTAAAATAAAATATTTTTGTTTCAACCATTGTTTTGAACATTATACAATTGCCTTGCCAATCATGTCTGCATTTATTTCCTTATAAATTCATTACTACTGGACCGATTTTAATGAAATAAAAAACATCCTGGTGAGAATTGATTGCTTTTTAAGATTTATCGCCATCTTAAAATTTAGGATGGCAGACAGAATCATACTTGATTCTTCAAAATGGCGTGTTTTCTCTTATTTTCTGAAAATATTTTAGATTTTTTTAATCTACAGAAAAGCACTACTTTTCTCCCGCTTAACAAGGTCCAAAATAATAAAATCGGTTAAGTGGTTCTCACAAAATCTGATTTTGTTTTAACCAATGTTTCAAAATCTGATTTTGTTTTAACCAATGTTTTACAAATTATACGATTGCATTGCCAATCCTGTTTGCATTCAGTTCTTTATAAATTCATTATTACGACGCAAATGTTTATTATTTTACTAAAATCGGTTCAGTAATAATGAATTTATAAACAAATGAATGCAGACAGGATTGGCAATGCAATTGTATAATTTGTAAAACAATGGTTAATCCGATTCGTGAGAACCCCTACACCGATTTTATTAATTTGTACCTCTATATGCGGGAGAAAAGTAGTGTTTTTCTGTAAATAAAAAAAAGTAAAACATTTTCGCAAAATAAGATTAAACACGCCATTTTGAAGAATCAAGTATGATTCTGTCCGACAATCTAATCTAATCTAATCTAATAAAAATCTTTAAAGAGCAATCAATTCTCACCAAGATTTTTTTTATTTCATTAAAATCTGTTTAGTAATAACGAATTTATAAGGAAATAAATGCAGACATTTTTTTTTTATTTGTCAAACACACTGTGTTTTTTTTATTACAATCTAGTCAGTAAGACTAATTAGCAATTTTGTTTTAACTTAATTTACTAGAAAAGTCAGATTTAAACTTAGGGTTCACTCAACAGTTCTCCCCGCTTTGTTTAGCTGTAACTCACAATTGTGTTGTGTTTATAGCATTATTTTGTTTTATGTGTAATTCACTTAGTTTACTAGCTCAAACGGCTTCACTCTTTTTAGTCGTCGAACTAGCATAGTATTGTCTAGAAGCTGAATTGCTTCCACATTCACATGCCGATGGAGTCTATCTTCATGGCTTTTTGCGTACTTTTTTATAGTCTCTGCTACAGTTTCGATTTTTAGATCTCGATGAAGGTCACTATTTCGAACGTACCAAGGTGCATTCACAATGTTTCTTAATACTTTATTTTGAAATCTCTGTACAACTAGAATGTTACTCTCTTTAGCACAACCCCATAGTTGAATACCATATGTCCATACTGGTTTCAGTATTTGTCTATAAAGCAGTAACTTATTATGAAATGTTAAATTGGACTTCCTTCCAATTAGCCAGTTCATTTTTCTATACCTTATCTCAAGTTCTTCTTTTTTTTTCTTAACATGTGCTTTCCAGCGCAATTTGGTATCAAGTGTCATACCTAGATATTTTGCCTGATTCGAATATGGTACTGGAATGTTGTTAATTGTTTTTTGTATGTGATTTATATTTTTGTTTGTAAAATCAACATGAATTGATTTGGTTTCATTTAATTTTATTCGCCACTTTGTGGTCCAACTGTGAATTTGGGTGCCTGCATCCTGAAGTTTCTCTATGCATTTTTCAATAGATTTTTCTACCGTCAATAAACCAGTATCATCGGCAAATGTTGCTAAGTGACAATTTTCTGGCTTTGGGATATCACAAGTGAATAATAAGTATAGATAAGGGCCTAGTACGCTACCCTGGGGCACGCCTGCTTGAATTTCTCTTAAATTTGAGTATGAGTCTTCCTGTTTTACTCTAAAATGTCTATCAGATATGTATGATTCCAAAATATCCGAATACTGTTTTGGCAGAAACCTTTTTAGTTTAAAATTAAGGCCTTCATGCCACACTTTGTCAAATGCTTGTGCTACATCTAGAAAAACTGCAGAACAAACTTTTCCCTCTTCTAGTGCTTTTTCTATTATATTAGTAATTGTGTGTACTTGATCTATCGTGGAATGCTTGTCTCGAAAACCAAATTGATGAGATGGAATAATTTCTTGTCTTTCTATGATGGGTTTTATTCTTTTAAGCAATAATTTTTCATAGAGCTTGGATATAATTGGCAGCAAAGATATTGGCCTGTAAGATGACACGTCATGGAGTGGTTTTCCCGGTTTTGGAATCATGATAACTTCTGCAACTTTCCACAGTTTAGGTACGTACCTAAGCCTAAAAGACGCATTAATTAGGTTGCATAGTTTTACGATAGCTTTTCTGGGGAGTTGTTTTATGACTACCCTGTTAATAAGATCATACCCTGGGGCTTTTTTCGAATTAATATTTTTGATTTCTGTTAATATTTCTTTTGGTGATGTAAGCTTAATATGGTCCTCGATTTGATGGGGTTCATTTAAATGAAAGTGTTCATCTGGTGCTTCGTGGGGCTGAAATGTTTTTTCTAAATGACTTGCAAAAATATCTGCTTTTTCTTCGTTACTCCTTGCCCACTGGTTGTTAGATTTTCGTATGGGTGGAATTTGGATAATTGGTCTTTTAAAATCTTTGGTTGCTTTCCAAAGGGAATAGTCGGTATTTTTATCATCTGTAAGTTCATTAAGAAAATGGTTAATAGATTCATTTTTTATTACTAGAATTTCTCGCCTAATGCGCTGCGTCATGTTGTTGAGATTTGTTTTGTCCCGAGGATCACGGCTTTGTTGCCACTTTCTTCTTAGTTTCCTTTTTTCCAATATAAGGTCTCTAATTTCCTTTGGATAGTTTTTTCCCTTAAAAATTCTCTTTGGTTTTGGACTGTTTTCCCAAGCTGCTTGTTGAATATTTGTAACAAAATAATCAACTTCTTTATCGATTTGTTCTGGCGTTTGCAATGGTACTGATAGGTTTATTTTTTCTGACAGACTTTGTTTAAAACTAATCCAGTCAGTCAGTTTATTAACTAGTGAGATATTTGCTTCTTTCTTTATTATGTTTTTACTAAGAGTTAGAATAATAGGTGAATGATCTGAGTGTAAATCAAAACTTTCTTCTATATCTACAAAACTTAAAGATATATTTTTTACTATAAAAAAATCAATTAGATCTGGAATTTTTCCTGGATCTGTTGGATAGTATGTGGGCTTACCAGTTGATATCGGCTCACATTGATATTCACTAATAGCTTGCAAAAGTTCTTTTCCTTTGGAATTCGTCAGTCTAGATCCCCAGTAGGTATTTTTTGCATTAAAGTCACCTCCAATTATAAAACGGTTTCCTAATTTTCTGAGAAAATTAAGATATTGATTTTTCTTTAGTAAGTGCCTTGGTGGTATATAGACAGCACTTATGACTAATGTATATGTTTTGGTTTTTACACTTACTAATGTAGCTTGAATCTCTATGGTTTTATATCCCATCTCCTCATAGTGTGATATATTTTCTATATATAACCTTTAAATTTAATGTGAGACTGGTTAGTGAAATGCGTTTCTGACACTAGACAGACGTCAATTTTTTCTATGTCTAGAATAACTTGCAAGTCTTGCTGATGTTGCAATAGACCATTGGCATTCCAAGCTAGGATTCTAAGATTACTGACCATTTTGAGGCATATTGGTAGCTCCGTTATTGCTACTTTCTAGTTTAGTTAATCGCTCATCAAGTTTGTTCAATTTCTCAAAAATTAATTGTAGTGTTTGTTCCATAGTATTTTGACTACTGATATTAATATCAGGTATAGTAGCTGTTGCTGCTACTTGGCTGTATGTCCTTGTCACAGAGTTTTGTGTGACTGTGTTTCTTGTCTGTTGGTTTTGTCTATTTGTACTCACGTTTGGTATGAGATTCGGTTTCTTAGGTTTATTTTTCAATTTTTGTATTTCCTTAGCAACAAGGCATCCTCTGTAGTTAGCAGGATGCTTGCCTCCACAGTGGATGCATTTTGGCTCAGATTCTTTTGGTTTGGGTCATTCTACAGTAAGATGTTTCCCCGTGCATTTTACGCAACGTGGTTCTTTAGCGCAATATTTTTGCGTGTGTCCATAAGATTGGCATCTTTTGCATTGAGGGACTAACTTTGAGGTTTTTAGTGCTTTTATTTCCACTTCAATCCCAAGGATACTGGAAATTTCAAAAATTTTGTTGATATCTTCATCGTGGCTAAATGTGAGCATAAACATGTTAAGAGGTTGTCTTGTTCTCCATTTAAGTTTGTTGCTGGCCTCCAGTGCCTTAAAACCTTTTTTTTGTAGATCAGCTACAATTTTTTGTGGGTCACATGAGAAGTGTAGCCTATTCGCTATTACTCTAATTGGCCTTATTTGTTTGTTTTCGTATGAGTGCCATTGATGCTTTATTTCATTAAGCATTTTAGTAACCAGCCGATAGCTGTCTGCGTCTTGTACATTTATTTTAATATTTTCGTTATTTAAAACTTTTATTTTAACTCCTTGTATGATATTTAACTTTTCATAAATATCATTAAAATTATTTACGCCATTTACCATAATCGGTGGAGGTAATGGAGCTTTTTTAACCTTAGTTGGGGGTTCTTCATTTTGTGTTTTATTGGAGGGCTCTCCAGTGCCCGAGCTTTGTTGTGGTGGTGAGAGTGAAGTATCCATTCGACGTTTTTTCCAACCTTTTCCTTTTTGTCTGATCCACTCAGTTTCTCTTGCCAGATCGTCCTCATCAGTAATGTAGTCCATGTCAGACTCTTCTTTTTTAGTGACTTTTGTCTCTAAATCTGCAAATTTTCTTTGCATACTTTCTAGTTGACTTCGGAGATAATCCACTTGTACACTAAGTGAATTTTTTTCGTTTTGGGATTTTTTCCATTCGCTATATAAAACTTCTTCATTTTGTGTTCTAGCATGGCTATCCTGAAATAATTCGGCATTATCCATTTTTTCTTGATTTTGTTTGGGCTTTTCGCTAATTTTTAAAACAAGTTTCACAGGTGATGGTACACTTTTTTTGCTTTTAAACATGATATATTATTTATAATACACATTGTATATAGATTCTCAACACAGGTATCTCGCGCGCGAGGTTTAGTGTAAACAAAACAAACTCCGACTTTGACCTCGTTAGCACTATCATGCAGGTACGATGCAATATAACCGTACTGAACTGCGATCGAACGAATACTGATGCAGACATGATTGGCAAGGCAATCGTATAATATGCAAAACAATGGTTGAAACAAAAATATTTTTTTTCGAACCACTGAACCGATTTTGCTTCTTCGTACCTTGTTGTGCGTGGCAAGAATGCAGCTTTTTCACTTATTTAAAAAAATAATTAAAAGGTGTTCGCAACATAAGAATAAACGAGCATCTTTGAAGGGTACATTTTAATTTCGTCCGCCATCTTGGATTTTGAGATGGCGGACAAAAAAATATATTTAGTCAAAACTATGATTAATTCTCTATCAAGTGCAGTTTGTTCCATTAAAATCGATTGTATAGGTCAAAAGTTATAATGAAAAAAAAATGGACAGGTTTTTTTTTGGCCCACCCGGTATATTCCTTTAATTTTTTAAAGTGTTTTTCGTGTAAAAAGTGTGACTGTCTTTTTAAAACTGATTTTGACATAATGTAGTGTGAAAATGTGAGTGAATGTTTCTGAAGAAGGTCTTTGGACCGAAACGTCAATAAATGTGAATCCATATTTGCTAGTTTTATTAGAACCACATCCCCAAGAAACCAACAAAACTAAATATATATATATATATATATATATACATATATATATATATATATATATATATATATATATATATATATATATATAGTTTTTTGACCCTTGTAGAACAGGTATGACAGGGTTCGGTTCGGTTCGGTCAGAAAGAAATTAAAAATAACATACAGAGCGATAAAAAAAAATTATAAAAAAAATACAATTTTTGTCATAATGTATATATTTACATTAATTTTCCAAAAGCAAGGCAGGTAGCCTAATTTTTTTTAGCCATAATAATAGCCATTTATCTTGCGTGGGATTAAGTAATATAGTCAGTTTTAAAAAATGTTTTAAAACTTATAAAATAACTCCGAACCCTTAAAAATATATTGTGAATTTTTTTTTTCGTTTTTTATATTTTTGGACATGTTTTTAAATGACGCATATTATCTTTTTTTAATTCGCCAGAAAGTACATCTCAGTGCCAAAAACTGAGTACCAGCAGAACTGGATACGATGATTTTCTGAAGGAGAAATTTTATTTCAAAATAAAGTGGTTTTAAAAGGAAAAAACAAATATCATAGAAATTTTTTGGTTTGTAAAATATTGTAGACATTTAGCACCCAAAGGGCTCTACTCTTACCAAGTTTTGTTAAACTTACATTATTTTTGCAAAAATAAAACACAAAAAAAAAATTACGGTTTTTTTAATTTTTCTCGAACATTTTGAGGTTATGTAAAAAATTACATTTACAAAACTTTTAGATATTTTCATGGCCTATGACTTGTCTTTATGTCACTTTTTTCTCCGACGACAGCTTTCGCCGGAAATCGCAATAATACGATTCCCTGCCCCTTTTTACCCCCCAAACCTAACCCGCAACGCCCCTGCTCACGCATTTATTTTTTTTAACTTCGCTTTTCGCCGCTCTACTGTTTCCAATGCTTCAAGTCCTGTTAATAATTTTCTTTCTCTCAAAGTGTAATTTGCCTGGTCTAAAGGTCAGATGTCAACCAAACATTTGTTTTATATTTTCTTATTATAACTCTTTAAATAAAGTAATAAGTTTAAATTATTTTATTTATTAAACGTTTTAGACAATAAAACGTGATTTTGTAAAGCGCCATTTTGACAAATAGGCCGCCTTGTTTAAATCCTTACAAATAATTTTTTTTCTCTGTATTCGTGGACTAGATCGTCTTATTATTAGTGCCAAATTTGGTTATCTTGGCTCCAACAGTTGATTATTAGCCTGAACCAGAATGATATTTTCGTGATATGTGACTACTGGGTTATTTTTAAGGTTCGTAAAGCTGCAAAAAGCAGTAACATTTTGTGACTGATTCGGTGTTGTCGACGAATGTTGATATCCTTACAATTTTTTAGCTCACACTACTACTATACTATAGTAGTGTGAGCTATGGTGATCCTAACTTTTTCAAAAAAAAAAATTTGTTCAGATTTCATAAATTTTTATATATCTTTGATGATTTTAGATGATTTTGAAACTTTTTTGTTGCGCCGTTTGTCTGTCTGTATGTCTGTCTGTAACGACCAACGCGCATAGCTAAAAATTCGCTTGCTCGATTTGAATTTGGTACCTAGGCTGGGTCTTGGGTCGAGATGGTCCCATTTATAATTCAACAAAATCCATCGAACGCAAGCCAAACAAAAGGGTGGGGGTAGATTTCAATAATTAGAGTTTAAGTGAAAATATGGCAAACGAAAGGTAATTGAATCTGGAGTTAAACAAAATACATTTTATTTTATTTAAAAAAAAGGGTGGGGGTAGATTAAAATCTACCGCCACCCTTTTTAAAAAAATTAAAGTCAAAACATGGTCTGGTTCATTATTTTCATAACTATAATACCTAGTGTGAGCTTAGGTGCCCATATATTGGTATATATATATATATATATATATATATATAGTATTTTCTTTGTATTCGTGGACCAGATCGTCTTATTATTAGTGCCAAACTTGGTTATCTTGGCCCCAAGAGTAGATTATTAGCCGTGCGGAAAATTTCATTTTCCACACTATTTTTAGTGCAGAAAATTCTACTTTTCCGCACAGAATAGTTATGTACCTAACAACTGCAGAAAGTGGTACTTTTCCGCCGTCAAGGGTGGAAAAGATAGTTTCCGCAAGAGTTAGGTACAATGTTTTTCCTACGAGTGTTTTTGTCCATCTTCTTTATTATCAAAAAAACATGTTTTAATTCGCAAATATTTTATAATAATGCTAGAAAATGATACATAAGATAGAATAGTTACATAAATCCTTTAATTAGTCCTAAATATCTTCATTTTTAACAAAACAAAAATCGTGCTGATTTTTTTACTACCACACGATTTTTTTATGCACGGAAAAATAGTGAAACAGGATTTTTTTATCATGATATATTAATAAGAAACTTTATGAAAAGAACATTTAATTGACAATAACGTAAAAGTTAACGATGCTAAATATTGAAAGTGCACTTTGTGTTTGTTGCATGCTGCAATATAGCAGATGCCGCAACATCTTGAAGAACGTTGTTTCTTATTTAAATTTAATTGGTTGGTGTTTGGCCCGCTACAGAAACGCCTTAATCAATTTGCTGCTGAGAACTACAGGTCTGTACAGGCTGTAACACATTACATATTCCTTCGGTGCTTCTGGTAGCATTGGTACAGCAGCACTTCTTGAAAATGAAATTTGTGTGTAGAAGGACGGGTTTTCATTTGGAAACGATTGTGAACAGGAGGATTCTTGCATTTTGGACGTGCGGAAAAGTAAAAATGGTGCGGAAAAGTAAAATCCTGCGGAAAAGTATATCTTTCCACACGAAAAATCGTGCGGAAAAGTTACTTTTCCGCACGCTCGTAGGAAAAATTTGTAAATTGCATTATTACTGGTATACTAGCTGCATCAGTGGCGTTGATTAGAAAGTGAAAAGGACAAAACATCGGAAGTCTATACTCTAACAATTGTTAGAAAGAGAACGTATACGCGCTCTTTATCTTACAACGAACGGCGGTCATTTAATTATTAGGAAAAATCGAAAGTAACTCAAAATAGTTGCGCTGATTATGCGACCTTAAATGAACTGACAAAGCATGTCATGTTTGTTTTTATTTGTCAAAAAGTTTCAAATAAAAGTCAGGGAAATTACACAACAGAAAAGCAAGTTTTTATTTCGAAACCATAAATATATAATATATGTACAGCGTGTCCCATTTTCGATGGGATTAAATTGGAAACTCGGTTATTATTAAAGATATTGATTTTCTGATTGCACCTTACCGTGATCTTTTTTTGAGGTCTTAAAAATGGTGTAATCAGATTTTTGCTATCCCTTGTAGTTTCGCTAATACAGGGAGTTTTTGAAAAAATTGCATTTTTATTAATCCCTTATATCTCGCTTATTTTGCGAGATATTTTTATTCTGTAAAAACTTTTCTAAAGGAAAATAATGACGTTGTCAGTTTTTTAAAATATTGTTTAGTTTTTGAGATATGGTATTTATCATAAAAAAATTAAATACGGACCTGTATTTTTTTTATCACTATTTTGATTGCCTTCATGCTATTATTATCACAAAATAATAAAAATCAAATATTTTTTTTTGTTTTAGGATCTAAAAAAATATATACTGATTTAAAAAAAATTAGTCCGAACCTGGAAGTTTCCAACATAAATATAAATTAAAAATTGCTAGTTGAACGATTTTTAGTTTAACTGTTTTGATTCTTAGCAAATTAAAATGGTTTGACGTTAATTTAAGGATTTATTTGAAACAAAGTCTACGACAAATACAAAAAAATAACGAATTACAAAAAATAATAACTAATTTTTCTTTAATGGTATAAATGTTCAAACTGATTGCCAATGTGTGAGACATTGTTGGTATTTTTGAGCAATTTTTCTTAACGCATTTTGCTTAATAATATTTCTGCCGTTTAAATATTGGGATTTTGTTGTTTGAATAAAGCAGTCAAAAATATTACATTTTTCAAAATCTGGATATGGTCGATTTCTAGCCATTTTAGAATTATTTTGAGTGAGCTATTCACAAAAATGACACGCTTTTGTTTTTCTATGTTGAAGTAAATTTCATGAGTTGCTGTGCTACCATCAAATAATTTGGTTTTGTACTTCATTTATAAATCTTTCAATTAACGTTTCAAAACAGATAAACTAAAAATCGTCCAACTAGTGTGTCTTGCAATTTTTAATTTATATTTACGTTGGAAATTTCCAGAATTGGACTAATTTTTTTTTTTAATATTAAAATTTTTTTTTAGTCTTAAAACAAAAATTTGTTAAAGTTTTATCATGTTAAGATAATAATAGCATGAAACCAATCAAAATAGTAATAAAAAAAATCCAGGTCCGTATTTAATTTTTTTATGATAAATACCATATCTCACAAACTAAACAATATTTTTAAAAATTGACAAGGTCGTTATTTTGCTCTAAAAAAGTTGCTATAGAGAGGTTTTTACAGAATAAAAATATCTTGCAAAATAAGCGAGTTACAAGGAATTATTAAAAATGCGATTTTTTCAAAAACTCCCTGTATTAGCAAAACCATGGGGTATAGCAAAAATGTGATTACACCATTTTTAAGGGCTCAAAAAAAGAGCTCGGTACGGTGCAATCAGAAAATCGATATCTATAATAATAACCGAGTTTCCCATTTAATCCCATCGAAAATGGGACACGCTGTACCTATCCCTAATTAGCTATTGTAATACATCAGATAAGAGATATTGATTTTCTACTTTTTCCTGCAATCCAGAATCTCAAACAATATTGGTAAAAAAGTTATTGGTTCATCAGCAAAAGTTTGATCTAATAGCAAAATTTGAGAGGTAAGTGTAGCTTTTCAAAATTAACAATAGGATTTGAAATAAAAGGAGCACTTTGGCCGGTTTGAAATTTATAAAGTTTAGTACATCCGCATATGTAAAACATAAACATAAAGCATCCTATTATATAACAAAAGTATTCCGCTAGGTGTTATACAGGGGGTTTTCTTTTAACTTTTAAAATGAAACTAAGTTTATAAGTATTTTTTGCAACTTTTGAGAAAAACTCTTGGTCACGTCGATTTTCTTTGCAAGAGGGACATTTTTTGAGCGCTTATATAGATAGGGAATATGATTCGAGTCTCGCCTTGTTTTGATGGGTTTTTGAAAATTGTTCATTGGTTTTTTTTATTATTGATAAATTGATCGACTTTTGAAAAACAAAGCGGCTTAAAGCGGTACATATTAAAAGCCCTAGTAAGGTGCCACTTCACTTATATTCTTATCCAGTGGCGTACGCAAGGGGGGTGGACGAAGACTTACCCCTAAAACATGAATGTTATCATATCGATCCGCCCCTTGAGTCCCTCCTCTTAGGATTAATTACTGCATACACCACTGCCTATATAATATATGGTAACTTTAAATATAAATATCTCAAAAATGTATCAAATAATTTCAGAAAATTTCCTCTAGCAAACAAAATTGACGCTTTCAAGCGTTTTTAATTACATTTGCTAAAAATTCCCACAAATCTCTGTATATACAATTTCTTTTTATAATGTTATTTAAAAACGATTTTTTTTAGGACCACTTTGCACAAGAGTACGTGTCACTGAAGCAGCAAGTTGTTTCTATAATATTTAGTCCAGAAAAAAAGGAGCACTGCTTTTACAAAAATTCGACGAACATATGGAAAAAACTGAACTGTACAAAAAAGAAAACGACAATTTAGTTTTAAAGTACAAGGAGTTGGAACATTTTTGGAATTTCTCATTTTACTACTTTTTATCTATTTTAAAACTATTTCCATCAGAAGATATTGACAAATTGATGTGACTTCTCGCCGAATAAGAACCAAAATTTAACAATAATTTGCACTGGAGAGAACTAATATTTTCCAATAAATTATCATCAATATATTTATTATAATTAGAATAAACGAAATCATCGTTAAACAATTTCTTTTTACTAAAAAAAAAGTCAATATAAAAAAATAGTCACAGTATATCGGTCTATATTTTAAGAAATGGGTAACAGGCTGAATTTTTTTGCATACTTCATTTTGCCGAGACCTTTAACTTTCCCCTCTGCGAAAATTCTTGAAAGTGATTCCTAACTGAACGCAATTTTGCCATTTTCTTTTAACATTACTATAATTTTTTGCAACTCGTAATTTTGACGTTTGGTCTGAGAGACACGGCGCGACCGTTAAAGTATCTAATTAGTAGAACGAACGTTTTTTCATGTTTAATATCATAAAATCTTTGCTTGCTACTTACGAAAATTCTGCCTGTTACTCATCACTTAAAAAATAGACCGGTGTACTGTGGACTAAAATCTTCCAAAACAGTTATTATAATAATAAAAAAATCATAAACTACTTTATTTAGGGAATAGTTTCAAAATTATTGACAATGTGATATGCACTTTGGATGTTACCTAATTATATGTTATTTTATAATTAAATATATACATAATCAAAAAATCTGACTTTCTTATTTAGGAAAAAAAACCTAAAATAATGAAATGATAAACATTCGGATAAAATCAAATTGTTGATTTTAATACTGGATTTATTTTACTAGAACGCACCCCCGGTATACATACATATCTAGTGGTTTTGCTTGGGCCCTCTGTATTGGGAGGCCTTAATAATTTTCCGTTGCTAATTTTCAATAGAGTAATATACTCATACTACGTCAATGAAAATAACATAACCTAGACGCAAATTCAAGAATGACATTGATGGGCTTGTCGCGACTCTAATATATCCAAATATGTCAACATACAGGGACTCTAGCGTTGATATACTTGGTTGCTATGGACGACAATTGCTTATTTATTCTTAAAGTGACGTCTTCAGTTCTTCCAGATTTGTCCTTTTTTTTTGTTAAAAGCATAACAAAAAATAAAATTGAGCTTGAAAGTGGTAGAAAATGATCTGGAAAATATGGAAAACATTCCAGAAGATATCTTAACCGCAGTTGAAGGGGTCAAAGCGGATTTGATACCTGAAAAGTCGAAGAAAAAGTATGAGAAAGAGTTCGAGCACTTCTTTAAATGGAGCATCGAAAAAGTAACAGAAATTTTGAAAAACAAGAGGTTTTTTGGGCATACTTTGCAAAGCTCTCGAGAAGATGCGCACCAACAACTTTATTTCATGCTGAAAACCATGCTTAAGCTCAAGAAAAATGTGGATATGATATGAGTAAAATGTTCAAACTAATTGCATTACTTAAGAAAATGATCGGGTATAGACCAAAAAAATCAAAAATTCTTAGTGCAGATCAAGTTGAAGTCTTTTTAACTACAGCACCCGATCAAACTTATCTTCTAGTGAAAGTAGCCATGATTATTGTCATTGCCGGCGCGGCGCATGTAGAAGGGAAGAGTTGACAAATTTAACAGTCGAAAACGTAAAAAGAGAACAATGTTGGATTTTGATCAAAATATCAGACAATAAAATGCACAGCAGCCGAAGTTTTACAATCACTGGCGAGAAAAACTTAAAAATTATCCAAAAGTACGTTGCTTTAAGACCAAAAGATACTACGTAGCAAAGATTTTTGTTAATTATCAAAATGAAAGATGCACTGTGTGGGGGAATTAATAAATTTGGAAAAATGCCCTCCGACGTCGCAGCTTTCTTGAGACTGCAAAATCCTGAGCAATATACTGGACATTGCTACAGAAGATCTTCTGCGACTCGCTATGCAGCTAGCAGATGCTGGTGTAGACATCACAAATCTCAAACGTCATGGGGGATGGCTTTTAACCAAAGTTGCTGAGGGGTACGTGGAAGAATCCAATGAAAGCAAAAAAGATATAGCCGGCAAGGTTTTAAAATCTTCAAATGGTACATCATGTTACAAATTTAAGTTATTTAAATTTTATAGTTAGAATTTATTTAGGTTTAGTGTAGTATTAGGTTGACGTATTTATGGTTGTATTCTTAATCTAGGTTTTAGTTGCGTTATCTGTGACAGATTGGTATGTGAACGGTCCGGTTCTAGAAAAATGCGGAATGATTCCAAATCGAACAAGGATGGAAAATTCTCGAATTGTAGGCAGACCCTCATATATAGGGCCGGACGTCGTGCATCAGTCAGTCAGAGATAACCAATGGTAGTGGTCGCTAGATGTTAACGCGAAGTTAATAGGCGTATTAAAGTAGTGAATTGTTAGCAAGTTATTAGTAAGTTTAAGTGCGTGTTTTTGTACATAATTTGTCGAAATAAATTGACGTATCGTTTTCAACAATTGCGAGTTTTAATTTGTCGTTGTGAACCCGTAACAATTGGTGTCAGAAGTGAGATTAAAAGAAATAAATAGTGCAAAGACTATCCTTAAATAGTACCACCGGCTAGGACAATTGAAAAGAAGAACAGTAAGTGATTTTGCCAGAATATTCAGAACTGAATAGTGCAAAGACTACCCTTACATAGTACCACCGGCTAGGACAATTGGACAGAAAAACAGTAAGTGATTTTTCCAGAATATTCGAAGAAGTTCAATATTGATTTATTCAAAAACCAAAAGAGATATTTAAGAATCGACTTCGATATTAGCTTAGTTAGTTAAAAAGTAAGAATTAGAAAGAATTTCTAGAATATTCCATCACTTTCTACGACGTTCTATTCGAAAACCAGAAGAAATATCCAAAAAGCGACTTCGACATTAGCTTAGTAATTTCAAAAGTAAGAACTAAAAAGAATTTCTAGAAGATTCCATAACATTCTACGACGTTCTATTCAAAAACTAGAAGAGATATACAAATATCGATTTCGACATTAGTTTAGTTATTTCAAAAGTAAGAATTAGAGAGAATTTCTAGAAGATTCCATAACATTCTACGACGGTCTATTCGAAAACCAAAAGGGATAATCAAAAAGTGACTTCTACATTTGCCTAGTAGCAGAAAGAGTAGCATTTTCCAGTATATTCCAGAACATTCTATTTAATTTCTTTCTATGAATTGTAAGGGTAGGGAGCGCGGGTTTTATTCATCTGACAAATCCTATGTTTTGAGTTTTAACACTCAGAGAGGGGATGATAATTAATCGTAAAATATTTAAATATTAGAAAAGCAAAGAAAACAAGCTCGACTTACCAAATGTATTTGGAGATCCAATGGTAGGAGAGTCACGCTTGTTCCATAAAAAGCACTTCAATGTCCAAACACGCATGTGTTTTATAACGCAAAAATGTAAAATCAATTAGTATAATTGATTAGGTTGTACCGCACGGCACGTGAAAAAATCGCCTTTTCGCAGCAGCGAATTCGTCTCTTGTCTGATGCTTCGTGCTCTCTTTCTCAGCCGAAACGCCGCGCATCTCGCTCGCGTCTCCAGTGGTGGCGTGTATTCCTGCGGGAGGAAATCAGGAAAAGCGTAGGAAAGGAGTTAAATGGGGGGTTCATGTAAGGGATGAAAAGGAGAGCAGCATCGAGCTTGTATAAAAACTAAAGGAGCAAAGTAGTTATTAATTCTACTTAATTTGAATTAAATTAGTAATATATTAAGTAAGTAATTTTTAATCATTATTAAAATAAAATCGCGTATTTTCTACTTGCATAGCGACGCAATGAAAATAATACAAAAAAAAGAAAAAATGTTAGTTCTAAAATATTCCCAAAATATTATTAATTATATACAAAAGGGCGAAAACGGACCATTCCCGCCCCCATGAAATGCCCAAGCATTTCATTCATTAGAAATTGGGGGTGGCAAAGGGCAGAGCTTTACCAAGGGCCTTTTATAAGTACCCTTGGTAGTCTTTACTACTGCAACCCGAGGCACTTTGTCGGCACCGTAAATTACTTGAGTTATACGGCCAAGGGGCCACTCTAAGGGAGGTGAATTTTCGTCTTTTAATAATACTAGAGTACCTTCAGTCACAGACCCCATTTCCGTATGCCATTTGGCTCTTTGCCTCAAGGTATGCAAGTATTCAGCTTTCCAACGCTTCCAGAAATCTTGTTGCAAACGCACTAAAAGCTGCCACCTGTCCAATTTATTTAACTGGACTTCCGTAAAGTCAGGGTCAGGCAGAGCCGTCAGGGGCTCCAAACATAAAAAATGCCCTGGCGTTAAGACAGCGAGGTCATTAGGGTCATTTGAAATTTCACACAAAGGACGTGAATTCAGTACCGCCTCTACCTGAGTTAACACGGTCGCCAACTCTTCATAAGTAAGTACTTGCTTGCCAATAACCCTTGTTAAATGAGTTTTAGTGGATTTTATATTAGATTCCCATAGGCCACCCATATGAGGCGCTCCCGGGGGATTAAAATGCCACATAATTGACTCTTGCTTAGCACAGTCTTCTAAAATGTTACGTAAGTACCTATTCGAGCCTACAAAGTTACTGCCGCAGTCAGTATAAAAATGTTGGACCCGGCCTCTTCGGGCCATAAAGCGCCGAAGGGCGGCCAAAAAAGCGTCTGTAGACATCTCGGAAACTAAATCAAGATAGACGCATTTTACAACGCAACAAATAAATAAGCAAACATAAGATTTAGTAGTTTTTGCCTTGCGCAATTTACTCGTTTTGATTTCAAATGGACCACAGAAGTCCATTCCGACATGCAAAAAGGGCTTGGCTTGTAGCAATCGAAATTTGGGTAGATTACCCATGGGGGGTTGAAAAGAAACTGGCTTAGTTTTCCAACAATCTAAGCAATGATGCAATATTTTTCGTATAGTACGTTTGGCAGAAACAATCCAAAAGTTTTGGAAAAATAAGAACATCGTGGTTTGTATACCACAGTGGAGGTGAATAATATGTATTTCTTTAATAAGCAAAGTTGTAAGCAAGCAATTGTTCGGTAAAAGCAAGGGAAATTTTTTATCAAAGGATAAATCTGAGTAAGTAAGACGTCCACCGACGCGTAAAAGACCTGTGCTTGCTTCCAAAAAAGGATTCAATTTTATTAAGGCCTTATTGGTCATTGGTCTATTTTTTTGCAATAAGTTAATTTCTTGTTTAAAATAAATCGATTGCACGTGTTTTATGATAAAAAGCAATGCACGGTGTAGCTCAACATTAGTTAAGTACGAGAAATAATTTTTATTTTTATTTTTAAAAATATCAATAGCACGCAAAAAATAGCCAACGATTCTTTTAATTTTAATTAAAGAACTATGGCGTTCAAAAAGAATTTCTATAAAATTCTTTTCTACTAATAAACTATTAAGCAAGTTTCTTTTTTCCGTTTGGGATTCCTCGCAAACGGGTAAATCGTATTTAGTGAATGCCCAAGTATCTCGCGATTGATACAAAAACTCGGGTCCCTGTTTCCAAAGGGTAAAATTTAAAAACTCTCCAGGGTACATACCCCTGGACCCACAGTCGGCAGGGTTGATTCCAGAGGGTACATAAAACCAACATTCTGGATTGATTTTTTCCTGAATGTAGGCTACCCGGTTAGCAACATAAGTTTTCCACGTATGCGCAGAACCTCTGATCCAGTCTAACGCACATTGACTGTCCGAAAATGCGTAAATATTTTCAAAATTAATTGCAGAGTGCAAAGTATCGTAAACAAATTTTATTAGTTTGCAAAGTAAAACGCAGCCACACAATTCTAATCGAGGTATACTCTGCCGCTGTAAAGGAGCTAATTTGGATTTCCCTGCGACAAAAAAGTTGTTTATGGAATTATCTAAATAAACTACGCGGATATAAACAACACAACAATATCCGATTTCACTGGAGTCACTGAATCCAACAAGTTGTGCATTTTTATAGTTTGAAATATTAATTTCTCGCGGTATGAAAAAATCTTGCAAATTTGAAAGTTCAAGTTTAAACTTTTCCCACTTCAAAAATATTTCGTTAGGTACAGGAATGTCCCAGTTAAGGCCTATAGACCAGCAGTATTGTACTAGGGCTTTCCCTAAAAAAGTGACGGGGGTCAAAAATCCGCAGGGATCGTACATTCTAGCTAGATCACTCAAAATGGTTCTTTTCGTGCAAGTATTGTGTTTCGTAGGTTCAAAGGAGTAGAAAAAATTATCCTTGACCGGGCTCCATTTTAAACCTAAAATTTTTTGAACATTTTCAGAATCTTGGTCAAAAGATAACGCATTATTTTGAATGTGCGATTCGGGTAAACCCTCTAATAATCTGGGATCATTACTTGTCCATTTACGCGCTTCAAAGTTGCCCCGCCCTAAAAGCTCGATTAACTGATTTTTTAACAAAATCGCATTTGGCAGGTCAAAGCTCCCGCATGTCACATCATCTATATAGCAAGACTCTCGTAAGGCTTTAGAAGCCAGTGGTAAATCAGAATAATCATTAGCAAGCTGTAACAAGGTTCGTATTGCAAGATACGGCGAACATGATACACCGAAGAGAATAACATTTATTTCATAATCAGAAAGTGGTTCTTGGGGTGAAAACCGCCATAAAATTCTCTGGAATTTATGTTGGCTACTATCTATTCCGATTCTGCGATACATTTGCCTTAAATCGCATGTAAAGCAAATTTTATGCAGTCTAAATTTTAAAATTATACCAACTAAGTCTTGCTGTAGTTTCGGGCCCGTATAGACCGCGGAATTTAAAGAAATTTTTTCATTTACAAAACTTGTTGCGTCAAAAACTACCCTTAAGGGCGTGGTCGTTGACTCTTTTTTAAAGACAGCATGATGACTAATATAGAAAAAATTATGTAAATCGGAATCTAAGGGCTTTTCGACTTTGGTCATATGCCCTTGATCTAAATAGTCTTGCATGACTTCCGAATATGTTGCATAATAGGAATTATTGTTTATTAAACGTTTTTCTAGCGAGAAAAACCTTCTTAAAGCTAAGGTCCTAGTATCCCCAAAATCAAGAGAATTTATTTTAAATGGCATCGATACGATGTAGCGACCCGACACTTCCCGTTTAGTGGTTTTTAGAAAGTAGTTTTCGCAAAATTCGTCATCAGGTGAAATATGTTTTTTATCGGGCACTTCTTCGACCTGCCAAAATCTTTGCAAAGTGGCATCTAAAGATTCACTTTCCGATAAAGTAAAAAAATTCCTGATTACGGAGGTGTAAGAAGGGGTTTCCCTGACCTTGCCTAACAAAGTCCAACCAAATGACGTATTAATGCATACGGGCATATCAAGACCGCTATTTATTATACCTTCTTGTAAAACATAGGGGTAAATGTCACTTCCAAGCAACATATCAATTTTGGAGCAACTATTAAAACCAGGATCGGCCAAAGTCAGATTATCTAAGCAAGGCAAATTATTAAAATTATAAGCACTAGTGGGTTTATCTTTGCAAATCTGATTAACCAAGTAAAATTTAGAATTAAGGCAAAACTTAGGATCAACTAAAGAACCAATTGTACAGTTTACGCCAGTATTGACGTTAGAACTCATATGTTCGAGTCCTTGTAAAGTCAATTCGACTTTGAATCTAGGTAAACCTAATTTATTTGCAAACCCCTTTGTAATAAAGCTACTTTCAGCCCCAGAATCCAAAATTCCCCGCCCAGTGTGCCAATTATTAAAGGCATCTTTAACTTTTACCAGGACAGTGGACAACATGACGTCATGATCATTCAACAACATGGCTACCGTTGAGGTTTTGGCGCCATTTGAGTGCTGCTGATCTGAGCGGGAGGGTGGCCCCGACATGTTAGAATTTTGAGGATGTGACTGGGACATTAAATTTTGATTTTGCATAAAAGCATTGCTGGGACCCGCCATAGACGGCGAAAAGGGGTTATTATTAATATTAGTAGAAGGTAACATTTGAGCAGGCGACATTTGGCCATAATTAATTTGTGGCATCAGGTGTGCCGGTGGCATTTGAGAAGGTGACATTTGACCATAATTAATTTGTGGCATCAGTTGTGCCGATGGCATTTGAGAAGGTGACATTTGACCTTGAAAAGCAGAAGGGCATTTGGGTCCCTGAGGGTTATTAGCAAAGCATAATAATGAGTGGTGGGGTTGAGAACAATAACGACACCGTTTTTCGCTAGTACAGCGTGTTTGAGTGTGCAGTGTTGCCAAACAGTTGATGCAAGCTTTTTTATTTTTAACTATGTCAAATCTTTCACTTGGATTTTTTTGTAAAAACAAAGGACATTGATAAATAAGATGCTTATTGGTTTTGCAAAAAAAGCACGAAATAGAAGCGCTGTTGCCACTTTTAACCTTGTCTTCGGCATTTACAGCAAATACTGAAGCCGCACGGCTGTATTTGTGACCTTGATAGTTAGATTGATTATGATTAAGGGGCCCACAGGGGGCTTTAGATTGATTTCCACTAGGTTGAGAAATGGAGGGCTCCTTCTGAGGAAGGGCCTCTAGAGCGGTGCATTGTTTCATGACAAAATCTTTGACAATTTCGTATTTAGGGATTTCAGTGGACGCATGCTCCCGCTCAAAAGCTTTTCTCGTCGAGGGGTCTAGTTTGTCTAAGAACATCATGGTCAAAATAAAATCAGCTAGGATATTATTATCCAATTTTAGATTTTTTAAAGCAGATAAATTTTTCGTAAAAGTATCGATAAGATTACGTAAAGCAGTAGCGTTCTCCGATTTAAGGGGGGTCACATTTTCTATTTTTTTCCAGTGAGTAGCTGCCCTTAATCGTATATTATTGTAACGCTCAAAAAGGGTAGTGTATGCAAGATGATAGTTTTCATTGGTGATAGGAATATCTGAGATTAAATCAAGGGGTGGTCCCTCCAAATATGATACCAAAATATTAAATTTTTCAAGGTTGGTAGCTCTGGAAGTATGCACCATGGTATTAAAAGTTTGCTGAAAGGTAGCAAATTGCTGCATATCACCTTTAAAAACCACTAACTTCATTTTTGGAATTATATGATTTTCCGAGTGGCACATGAAAGTACTATTATGCTCGGGAGACGCCATGGAGAGTTCTTCCATGGGTTTCTCAAATATTTCATAATGAATGGTTTGAATGTCTTGCGATTTTTGAAAAAAGTCTTCGAAAAATGTATTTTGCTCGGTGACCTTTGCTGAGTCCGAGGCAATCAAAGTTAAAATAGCATTGTGGTGTTTTTCGAAGTCTTTTTCAATCTTTTTTAAAGACCTCAATCCGATTTTTAATTTATTATGTAAAGCACGATTATTTCTAGCTCCTGTGGCAGTATTAAAAAGATACTTCATTTGCTCTATTGCAGTATTACGCAACACAGTAGACCGCGTAATCTTGTCATCAAGAGTCGGCATTTTTAATAATTATTATTAATATTAATGAAAATTAATTAAAATTAAAAAAAGTCGCAAATAAAAACTGGACAAGTAGGTCAACAACAAGATTTCGGAAAATATCCAAAAATAAATAGCAAAAAACGTCGACCGTATAGCCGCAAAAAAGTAAACAAAAAGTTCGTTCACAGACACCGTTAATGGAACGTTCTTTTTATGCACGCATTAAAAATTCTCGAAGTAGAGAATAAAATAATTTTATTGCAAATATTATTTTTAATTATTATCTCCCCATTAATACTAGTACACTTTGCAAGTAGAAAACCACCCCAATGAGTTTCAACGTCTCAAAAACAGGATTTTTTTGAAGCCAAATGAAACTAGATCCGGTTCGAAGGACCAATATTTAATTTCTTTCTATGAATTGTAAGGGTAGGGAGCGCGGGTTTTATTCATCTGACAAATCCTATGTTTTGAGTTTTAACACTCAGAGAGGGGATGATAATTAATCGTAAAATATTTAAATATTAGAAAAGCAAAGAAAACAAGCTCGACTTACCAAATGTATTTGGAGATCCAATGGTAGGAGAGTCACGCTTGTTCCATAAAAAGCACTTCAATGTCCAAACACGCATGTGTTTTATAACGCAAAAATGTAAAATCAATTAGTATAATTGATTAGGTTGTACCGCACGGCACGTGAAAAAATCGCCTTTTCGCAGCAGCGAATTCGTCTCTTGTCTGATGCTTCGTGCTCTCTTTCTCAGCCGAAACGCCGCGCATCTCGCTCGCGTCTCCAGTGGTGGCGTGTATTCCTGCGTGAGGAAATCAGGAAAAGCGTAGGAAAGGAGTTAAATGGGGGGTTCATGTAAGGGATGAAAAGGAGAGCAGCATCGAGCTTGTATAAAAACTAAAGGAGCAAAGTAGTTATTAATTCTACTTAATTTGAATTAAATTAGTAATATATTAAGTAAGTAATTTTTAATCATTATTAAAATAAAATCGCGTATTTTCTACTTGCATAGCGACGCAATGAAAATAATACAAAAAAAAAGAAAAAATGTTAGTTCTAAAATATTCCCAAAATATTATTAATTATATACAAAAGGGCGAAAACGGACCACATTCCATTAGGTTCTATTTCAGAATTGGAAGAGATATTGAAAAACCGATTTCGACATTCGCTTTATAGCCCTAAAATAAACGTTTTAAATGATTTATCAGAAAGTTGATGCTTACCAGACAAGGATCGGCAAAGATGGAAGATCTAACTAAAATGATGCAAGCTCTAGCAGCTCAAATGGCTCAAAACCAGGACGATATGAAACAGACCATGAAACAAAACCAAAACAATATGAGACAGACCATTGAACAAAACCAGAACGACATGAAACAGACCATTGAACAAAACCAGAACGATATGAAACAGACATTTGAGCAAAGATTAGATGGCATTCAAGAAAACTTCGATCAAATAAAGAGCAACTCCGAACAGCTGAGAGAAGAGTTCAAGACTGCAACCGAAGATCTTAAGGAAGAAATAACTCAAAGAATGCATAGTGTGGAACAAAAGGTACAAAATAAATTGCAGAATGTAGAAGAAAAGGTACAAAACATATTGCAGAATGTTGAAGAAAAAGTGGAGACCAAACTACAGAATGTTAGGGAAGAAGTTTTTCAAACCATGGAAGAAAAATTCCAGGACATGTCAAAACAGTTTATACAGCTTCAGAAAGAACACAACAAAATAAAAGCTCAAGGATGTGTTGTAAATTCCAACCAAAACATTAAGCCTCCAAATTTTGATGGTACGTCTTCCTGGTCTACTTACAAACAACAGTTTGAAGCCCGCTGCTGCAAATGGTTGGGATGATGACGAAAAAGCTAGAGCTTTGTTAGTAGCTCTACGGGAACCTGCACTCGGACTTTTACGGTCCATTCCAGTCGAACAAAAACAGAATTATAACGCTTTAGTGGCAGCGTTAGAAAGAAGGTATGGAGACGAACACTTGCGAAATTTACATTGGTAAGAATTAAATGTTCGTCAACAAAGAGCAGGGGAGTCATTACAAGAGTATGAAGCAGATATCAGGAGGCTGATGTGCTTGGCTTACCCAGAAATGCCAGAAAATTACAGAGATCCCTTTACGGTGGATCGCTTTATTAATGGCTTGCGAGACACAGAGTTAGCAAAGTTACTTCGCCGAGAACGCTTCCATAGCAGCAGTGAAGCGTTGATTCGAGCCCTTAAAATTGAGTCATCAAATAATATGTCCAGGCCAAAAGTAAGGGCTGTTTCAATTCACGAGCGTGAAGAAATGAGCAAGGAACAAGAGGTTCCCTCAAAGACGCTAAGCCAAATTCTTCAATCACTGAAAGAGAAGATTGACTCTTTAAAAGAAAGCAGACGATCCCCTCCAAATGTAAAGTGTTTTAGATGCGGACTTACAGGGCACATTCAACGCAATTGTCGTGTCCAAATGAGGTCTCGCCTACCATCTAGCGGGACAAAGTACAGAAGAGGAGATCAGGAAAAACTAAAACTTTTCAACACGGAAAGGCTGGTGTTAACTAATGGAAGGGTAGCCCCCAAAATTTACTCTATTAAGAGTTTAAAACATACTACTGACAGCCTCAACATTGACGGACTTATAAATGGAAGACAAGTTAACATCACAGTAGACACCGGTGCAGCCATATCATTGCCTAAGTCCAAAATTGCAACGAGATATAAAATTCGACCAACAGAAAAGAAAATAACACTTAGGACTGTGACTGGAGAATCCGCCGACGTGTTGGGGCAGACAGACATAGACCTAGAGCTGGGAAGATTGAAGATTCGCCACACTGCATTGGTTGCCGAAATAGAAGACGAATTTATTTTGGGAATGGACTTGATAAGTAAACATGGATTTGCGTTTGATAATAAACTTAATACCCTAAGATTTGGGAATGAAGAGTTCATTTTGTCAAATAGTCACTTCAATAAAGAACCAATAAAGGTCGTGGCAGTATGTACAACAAGACTGGTTGGTAACAGTGAGACCATCATTTTTGGGAGGCTAGAAAGTAAAACATCAAGCTGCGTCGGACTCATAAGCCAACAGAAATTACCCAACACCTGCCTCGTTGCAAAGTCACTAGTTAAAACCGATAAAGACATCCCGATTAGAGTCGCCAATATTTTCCCAAATAGTGTCAAAATTAATAAGGGGGAGGTGGTAGCATTATTTGAGCCAGTCCAGAAAGTAACAAGATGTGAAGAGCCAACTTCGGAGGATAAAAGTAAGTTACCAACGGAGGTACTTCAGCAATTTCAGTCAACTTGGCAACATCTCACTCCAGAAGAATTTCGTAAAGCGAGAGAGTTTATAGAAGAACAAAGTAATATCTTTGAAACTAAGAGTAGTTCGGGACGCACAAACCTTATTCAACATTCCATCAACACTGGCGATGCCCAACCGAAGACTACCATTGGCCAAACAAGAAGAAGTTCACAATCTCATTAATAAAATGCTCAGCGACGGTGTTATTGAAGAGCCATCAAGTCCTTGGTCATCTCCTGTGGTGTTGGTCACTAAAAAGGATGGAAGTACTAGATTTTGTGTCGACTACAGGAAACTTAACGATGTGACCAAGAAAGATAGTTACCCACTGCCAAGAATAGACGACACATTAACAACATTGGCAGGATCATGTTGGTTTTCTACTCTTGACCTAAAAAGTGGGTATTGGCAAGTAGGAATCTTTGAAAAGGATAAAGAGAAGACTGCATTCTCTGCTAGAAGTGGACTTTATCAGTTTAATGTGATGCCATTTGGCCTATGCAATGCTCCAACTACATTTGAAAGACTAATGGAAGTCGTTCTACGAGGCCTTACTTGGAAAACCTGTCTAGTATATTTGGATGATGTCATAGTAATGGGGAAATCATTTCAAGATCATCTAGACAATTTACGAGAAGCATTTTCAAGAATCAGAAATGCCAATCTCAAATTAAACTCAAAGAAATGTTTTCTATTCCAAGAAAAAGTTGAATTCCTGGGTCACGTCGTTTCCCGAGAAGGCATCCATACTGACGAAAAGAAGTTACAAGCAATAAAAGAATGGCCTCAACCTCGTGACAAACATGAATTGAGAAGCTTTTTGGGTCTGTGTACATACTACAGACGATTTGTAGAAGGATTCGCCAAAATAGCGTCTCCATTACATAGACTTACAGAAGATAAAGCTTCTTACAGATGGAATACTGAATGTGACCAAGCATTTAGAAGACTGAAGGCAGCATTATGTTCTAGTCCGATTCTCGCATATCCTATTCCAAAAGGTAAATTCATATTAGATACTGATGCGAGCAACGATGGCATAGGAGCAGTACTCTCCCAAGTACAAGATGGAGAAGAACGGGTCATCGAATTTTTCAGCAAAAAGCTATCGAAACCAGAGAGAAATTATTGTTTTACCAGAAAGGAGCTCCTAGCCATCATTAAATCTGTAGATCACTTTCACAAATATCTCTATGGACAAGAGTTTCTGATAAGAACGGATCATGCTGCGTTACAGTGGCTCATGAAAATGAAACAACCTGAGGGGCAAGATGGATAGAAAAGCTACAACAATACCATTATCAAATTAAGCACCGAGCGGGAAGGGTGCATAATAATGCGGATGCATTGTCCAGAAGACCTTGCCCTAAGGATTGTAAACATTGCAGGAAAATTGACCAGAAAGAGGGAATTACCTACGTGCGCCAGATAAAGTTAGAACCAGATGAAGAATGGATGTCGGCTTCGATTAGAACCACACAACTTAACGACAAAGATGTAGGACCTATCTTGCGATTGAAAGAAGAGAACAAGCCATGACCATCATGGCAAGATATCGCAAACCAAGGGGTGATATTCAAATCACTGTGGGCACAATGGGATTCACTGATAGTAGAGGAAAACATCCTTAAACGTGCCTGGGAAAGTGCCGATGGCCTTACTGTGGTTAATTAAGTAGTGGTTCCTAGGAGCATGGTAGACAATATAGTGGCCGAATGCCATGGTGGAAAGTCAGGCGCGCACCTAGGCATAAATAAAACCATGGAAAAAATTCGAAACCGATTTTATTGGGTCAATTACTTTCAAGATGTGAAAAACTGGTGCCGCCGATGTTCGACTTGTGCAGCCAGCCAAGGTCCCAAAACAAGGTCCAGAGGTCAAATGAAACAATATAACGTAGGTCTGCCATTCGAACGCATTGCTATTGATGTGGCAGGACCGTTTCCAGAAACTAAAAAGGGCAACAAATACATCCTTGTTGTCATGGATTACTTTAGCAAATGGCCAGAAGTTTTTGCTTTGCCTAACCAAGAGGCCGCTAGAGTTGCAGAAGTTCTGGTAAATGATGTTTTTAGCCGATTTGGCACTCCTTTGGAACTACATTCAGATCAAGGAAGAAACTTTGAATCAAAGCTCTTCCAGAATCTCTGTGACCTTTTAGGAATACATAAAACATGGACTACGGCTTTACATCCGCAGTCAGATGGCATGGTTGAAAGATTTAATAAAACAATAGAAGAACATCTGTGCAAAGTTGTTGATAAGCACCAAACAGATTGGGACCAATATATTCCATTGTTTTTGATGGCCTATAGAACCGCCATTCACAATACGACAGGAGCTACTCCATCTAGTATCCTGTTTGGTAGAGAACTGCGTTTACCATGTGATATCATGTTTGGTTCACCTGAAGAAGAAGACTTAGAGGTTAATGACTATGTCGAACGTTTAAGGCAAAAGCTGCACGATATCCATGAAGTGGTTAGAGAGCGAATAGAAATAGCCAGTGACCGCATGAAAGCGAGGTATGACCTGAAAGCAAACTCTTCAGGGTTCAAAGAGAATGATCAAGTCTGGCTATACAATCCTCGACGCAAGAAAGGAAGATCACCTAAGTTGACACCACCATGGGAAGGGCCTTATAAAGTTGTTAAGAGAATTAATGTAGTCTACCGAACCCAGAAAAGCCCGAAGTCCAAGATGAAAGTTTTTCATCTAGACAGACTAAAACCTTACCTGGGAAATGTTGATCGAGACGATCAAACCTGAAGAGAAGGATAGTGTTACAAATTTAAGTTATTTAAATTTTATAGTTAGAATTTATTTAGTTTAGTGTAGTATTAGGTTGACGTATTTATGGTTGTATTCTTAATCTAGGTTTTAGTTGCGTTATCTGTGACAGACTGGTATGTGAACGGTCCGGTTCTAGAAAAATGCGGAATGATTCCAAATCGAACAAGGATGGAAAATTCTCGAATTGTAGGCAGACCCTCATATATAGGGCCGGACGTCGTGCATCAGTCAGTCAGAGATAACCAATGGTAGTGGTCGCTAGATGTTAACGCGAAGTTAATAGGCGTATTAAACTAGTGAATTGTTAGCAAGTTATTAATAAGTTTAAGTGCGTGTTTTTGTACATAATTTGTCGAAATAAATTGACGTATCGTTTTCAACAATTGTGAGTTTTAATTTGTCGTTGTGAACCCGTAACAATCAGTTAACGTTGCTTCTGGCGATTTTGTGCTAACTTCCCCACAGCAAGAATCAAACGTGACTTTTCAATCTCTCGCTTCGGAAAAGCAACAACAGATCCTGTCGATGCCATCAGGAAGCGAAATGGCATCTGCATTAATTTTACTGCAAATAATTGCAGACTATTAATTACAATATTAATAAATTTTAAATTTTCAAGTAAATAAATTACTAGTATTAATTATTAAAATAACGTTTCTAAATGTTTTTTATTTCCTCACGCTTGTAGAAAAATAATTGTTCCTAACGCTTGCGGAAAATCTGTTTTCACACTTGACTGCTTTGACCGAACTCCTGCGTCGTTCGGTCTAGACAGTTTTATGCGGAAAAACTGGATTTTCCACGCTTGATAGGAAAATAGCTATTGTAAATCCGCAATATCAAATTATATAGAAACGAGTATAATGATGACCCGTATTTTTAAGTTGTAATTTTTATGATTTTTTGGCCGCCATTTTGAAAAAATGGCCGCCACTGTGTTCCAGGTAACACATTAAAAAGAGCCGTCAAATTGATTAAAATACTGTTTTTAATAAGTGCGCCAAATTTTATGCTTGTGCACCGACGTATAATAGCCGTTTTTTTATATTTATAACTTTAAGTCTCTGCGCTATAATTGAAATAACAAAATAAAAATACAAAAAAAAAATAATAAAATTAAAAAATAAAATATTAGGTGTGATACTGTTTCATTTTAAAAGGAAATTTCTTCTGGATTTTAAAAACCAAAGACTATGTGATATCTCAAAATTGCCTCACCCTGTCTTTATTAAATGTATAAGTGTTCATTCCGATTGAACGGGGATATTTTGTAGACGTCGGCATCGCCGCTTTCGATACCTTTCAGTGAATGCATTCTACAGGTTTCAGAAAATTGTTTGTAACGTTTTCATTGTATCTAATGCGGATAGCACATGTTACGGTGGAAGGTAAAAATGTAAGAGAATAATGTTATAAGGCATTATTCTCGTTCATATGATTAAAATACTCTGCCAATATATGGGCACCTAAGCTCACACTAGGTACTATAGTTATAGTGTACGTGTGAGCTAATATAACTAAACACTGAAATATATTTTATTCAACTCTAGACGCAATTACCTTTCGTTTGATACCAAACAAGCAATGTTTTGACTTAAACTCTAATTTTTTAAATGTCTTACCCTTTTTTTTAACTAAAATGTATTTTGTTTAACTCCAGACTCAATAACCTTTCGTTTGATACCACACAAGCCATGTTTTGACTTAAACTCTTATTTTTGAAATATACCCCCACCCTTTTTTAAAAATAAATTAAAATGGTTTAACTCCATACTCAATTACCTTTCGTTTGATATCACACATGCCATATTTTCACTTAAACTCTAATTTTTGAAATCTATCCCCACGCTTTTATTTGCCTTGTGTTCGGTGGATTTTGTTCATTTTTAAATGGAACCATCTCGAGCCAAGAACCAGCCTAGGTACCAAATTTCATTCAAACCGGACAAGCGGTTTTTGAGTTATGCGCGTTGGTCGTTACAGACAGACGGACAGACAGGCGGCGCGACAAAAAAGTTTTAAAATCATCTGAAACACAAAGATAAATAAAAAATTTTAAGACTTTGTTTATCTCGAAAAAATTAGGATCACCATAGCTCACACTAGAGTCCCTGTATGTTGACATATTTGGATATACCATCCAATTATGTCAACATACAGGGACTCTAGCTCACACTACTAAGACATAAAAGAACAAAGGGTCTGACCATCTAAAATTAAAACTGGAAATCGACTTTCAAAAGAATTCCTGGTAACGAAAGGCTAAGACGGGGATGTTGTATCTCTCCAACTCTTTTTAAATTATATATTGCAGTAGCTCTAACAAACTGGAAACGTAAAGTACGCGGTATACTACTAGTAGTACTACAGTTTGCTGACGACCAATTAATTCTAGCTAATGATAAAAGAAGACAGAGTATATAATGAGAAAGTTAACGGAAGAATACCAAAAAACAAACGAAAAACTAGACAATGGACAAACAATAACTCTATGCAATGAGTATGTATACTTGGGTGTCACATTTGATAAGACAAGAACGGACTGTAAAGAACTGGAAAAAAGAATACTAAAAGCAAAAAAGGTTATTGGATGTCTTAGCAGAGAGATAAAAAAGAATGAAAATTTTAACATATATAAAACAATGGTGAAAAGCGCGCTGTTGTATGAAATACTGACTTGTCGCGTAACAGAAAAATACAAAACAAAAATGGAAAGTGTCGAAATGGATGCAATAAGAAGATCAATGAGAATATCTAGAATAGATTATATAAGAAATGAGACCAAAAGAAAACAACTGATATGGTACGGCCATGTACAACGGATGAACGATGAAATATTACAAAAGCAGGTCCTAGAATGGCAACCAGTAGCGCAGAAAAAAGAGGGCGTCCTAAACTCGAATGGGAACAGTCAATCCAAAGATCAATGAGTTAAGAAAAACTGATAGAACATGATTGTCAAAGATCAAAAGAGGTAGAGAATAGACGTCCGACAAGGACAAAATATGTAAATTATTGGTTTTAACGTAAACATTGGTTCTGACATAAAGATTTCTTTTAACCCAAACACTTGATGACAAGGTTGAGATTGAACTCTTCATTGATGAAAACAGACGTGATCTTGCAGAAATGCAGAAAAGGTAGGTAACACAAAAGAAGAACTTAAAAATTCAATTCAAGGTATTTCTAGGGTAGACAGAGAAAGACTGATCCCCAATGTTCAAAAGATTATTACAGGTGAAAACCGCATCTTGATATAGAAAGCCGTTTGATGCGGGGGATTTTTAAAAAGTCTGCATTTTGAGAGGGAGCCTACATAACATTTTTATTCATGAAAATTTTATTTTGATATAAATTGATATTTTTTAAAATAGTTTTTATTAAGAATCCTGCAAATTGAATTTTATCTGTCACTTTTATTTTTCAAGTTATTACATAAAGTTAGTATTTTTATTATGAATAACCCTATTTTTATTCGATTTTTGGAAACAGCATGAAATTTCCTTTAAAATGACGTCTCGCAGTCAATATTTAATTTTTAAATGTTTTATTGTTTTTTATATTAATTAAAACATAATTTCTTTATTTGATCGCACATAGCACAAATCAAAACAACGTTAAAAACACACACTTTTTTAAATTTTAAAGGTCGCTTTTTAACGTTATTTTCAAAACCACGTTATTTCGGTGTGATTTTAACGTGGTTTTAAAAATAACGTTAAAAAGCGACCTATTAAACTTAAAAAAGTGTGAATTTTTAACGTTGTTTTGTGCTATGTGGGATCATTTTAAAATATTTTAAACCCAAATTAAATATCAATTAAAAACAAATAATATAAAATATACTCAAGAGCTAAAAGTGACAGATAAAATTCAATTTGACATTTGCGTTTTTTATTAAAAAAATCGATAAAAAAACAATTTACACCAAAATTACATTTTTATAAATAAAAAGTTATTTTACAGTCTCCTTAAAGCAGAGTTTTTGAGAAGCCCCCGTAGCTTAAATACCTGCTTGTTATATCAAAATACGGTTTTTACCTTTAAGTTTCTCTTGAAAATCGAGCCTTGCTCAGAGTGGGGGGTCAGTTTTTTCTCTCTCTAGAGACACTTAAAACCGCTAATGAAGTTCTGACGAATTCGGGACACCCTGGTATTACTGTATAAATTTGAGAGACAAATTATGGAATTAAATTTTTTCTTGATATGACTTCTACGGTTTCATGTCCAGGTCCTCGATACCATAAAGCAGTGATAAACATAGTATCTGATCATCTTGAACAGTGTGAAAGTATTCACCAAGCAATGTAATATTTCAAGTTTGAGACAAATCGGTAAGTAAATAAGATAATCCACCTTTGTATTCGCCATTTTGAATTTTTTAAGTTTGAGGATAAAAATGTATTAAGTGATCTCAGGCACTGCAAACTTTCAGACAAATCGGTTTAAAAATAGAGAAATCTGCCAGTTTTGATCCGCCATTGTTGTAATAAAACACGTAAATTGTAGTATTAAACAATTATTGGAATAAAACCGAAACTTATTTTAAATCGACCCTATGGTGACACATTTACCCTATGGTGACACATTTACATATAAAAAGCCGCTGATCTCCTCCAAAATTCGGCCTTTGTGTATTTAAAAACCGTATTTATTAGTGTCGGTATTTATTAAATGGAAATTAGCGTCTGTATTATTAAATTTGACTTTGGTATGTCAATTTTGAGAGGTCAGCTGTTAGTTTTCTGTGTAAATGTGTCAAAATAAAGTCGATTCTAAAATAAAGTAAGGTTTTATTCCAATAAGTCCCTATTACCAGGTTACCAAACACAACACCTAACCAATTTCAACACTCGACTTAATGGATTTAACTTTACTTAACAAAACCAAATTTCAAGAAAATTGCGTAAAGGATTTTTTAAAGATGTTTTTATATAAATAATATATCTATTTTGTTTTTCATCTGCACATTTTATCGAAAATTTTTTAGTCCGGCGCCGAGTTGGCCCGGCGCCCAGTTGGCTCGGCGCCCAGTTGGCGGCGACGAGTTGGTGGCGCCCAGTTGGCGGCGCCCAGTTGTCCTATTCCGCACCTGATTAGTCTATGCATGCATTTCGCTCACTTTTTATACATCATTCTTCCGATGGTAAATGTTTGTTTTTATTTCTCTTACTAAGGACCAGGAGAACAATGTTTATCAAAAATAATGTCGTCTGGAGTCTATTCGAGGGAGATTTCTCTACTATCCTTAATTTAAAGAATAACTACTCTGTTGTCAGGATATGGGTATAAAACTACATGCGATAAAAATTTATCTTGTAGATCTTGCTTTTTCTATTTATTCCAATATCCAAAAAACCCACCCACGTCTAAAAATTAATTAAAATCTGTTTAATGAGTCACTTTCTAAAAGTAAATATTATTTATTACATCAACAAATGAAATCATAAAGAAGATATTTAGCTACACCCAATTTGGATGTCAGACAAGTTTAGTAATTTGGATAAAGTTTGGTAATTCTGCTTGGTTCTACTAGAAGGGTAAAATCCAACTTCGGAGAAATTAAAACAAGGAGTGGGGTGGGGGCGTTTTTAGAAAAATGAGATGATTAATTATTTACTGTTACCAAAATAGTCTAATACACGTACACTGTATCCTTGTTTTTTTTTTCAATAAGTTAGGGTCTAGTTTTACTAAATTTCCCAGAAACATTTATTTTAGTCTTTTCTTTGAAGCTGAATGCATAATATCTTATTTAATAAAGTTGAAATATATCTAGTTAGAATCTGCAGATATTAACAAGTACCAGCTTCAGCATATGTATACAGGCGTGTAAATGGAGTATCAACCGCCCCCCCCCCCCCCCCCCCCCACGGATCAAAATCCTGGAAGTAGATTTTGTTAAGCAGTGATCTTCATATTAAAATAGGGTCAAATCTCCTTCGGCCCCATTATACCATCGAAATTCTGTCTCTGACTATACTAAAGCCGTTATGTGACTTGAAGTTAGAGTAAAAGTCCAGGATTTCTCACGGCGTATGTACGACAACATCGCAAACAGGAGCGGATCTACAAAAAGGGGTAACATTGGCAGCTGCCAAGAAACACCGGAAAGATGGGTCACATTTTTTTTAATTATGAGAAAAATATTTGATGAACATTTTTGTGAAAGAGTAACAACAAATTTGTTTTTATTAGTTAACTAATAAATATTGTTACACTTAAATAATTTTTAAACCAGGTGACGACTTTTAATAGAACGTTGGCGATAGCGGGTTAATATACTCGGCTTTTTATTTTGGCAGGCTATATTATTTTATTGGATTTATTCATTATTTTTATCAAACTGGCATAAATCATGTAAGTAGCGTTCGGGGATAATTAGCCTTTTTCGTGGTTTGGACGTTTTCTCACCTTCAGTGAAAATTTAAAAAAAAACGTTGAAGCATCCCAGGAAACGCAATTTACCAAAAATGTGATAAGAATTATTCCTCTAGCACACCAGGAACATGCTTATCTCATGCTATATTAGTGACCAGAATGTGCCAAAAATCGCTTACAGCCAGGTTTTATCATAAATAAAATCTATATATTTGTGGCGGATTTATTCTACAAAAATCATACTTTATCAGGGTATTTCGCCACTGTTAAGGAATTTTTTTAAATAAAAAACCACTGCGTTACTCGTAGAAAAAGAAAAATCAATAACTTTTATATATATAGTCTAAATTATACGCATTTCTAATGATGTCACCAGGTGAGAAAGCGTAGATTCTTTTTTATATTTACTATTATTGTTGGGCTCAATTTTGTTGCATCTGCGGTACATTCTCAAATTGAAGTGCGATTCCATTTCGGACTTGTTCCCTTTTCAGTTGAAAAAGCCAATATATTTAAAATTATCAGATGCGATTGTTCATTATACCTATTATATTTGTTTCTCGGCATTTTACAAATTTTTAAAATAATTTCCGACAAGTTCACAAACTCATGTTTTTGATTGACAGTGACGGATAACCTTTACCTACCTATTTAAAAAATGAATTAATCATAGACACTACTTTTTTGTTAAAGTTTATTGTCACCGCTGTTTATAATATACTAAACAAAGATAAACAAAAATGACGTCATTACAAATGCGTATAATTTGGACTATACTTACTAACCAAAACGTTGTGTTTAAAATAAATAAAGACAATCCTACATTCACCTGAGGATGACCCAAAAGGTCGAAACCGGTCCGGTCGTGGATTGGCATGGAACATTTGTTCCTGACTATCAGGACGTGTTCCAGACGGGGATCACTCGTATCCTCGTGATCGACGTTGGAGAAAGTGAAAACCAAACAGTTTTAACAAGTTCCCAATGAAAGCCTCAAACCATCAGTATAATTCAATGCCGGTAGGGGTATTTTCCCTCGGAGTAGTTGTTTCTGGTGGTTTCACACAATAAAATATCGTTACAATTTTTTCACCACATATTTATAGTAAACCAGTCTTATATATGTAATAGAAATTTTAACAAAAAAAAAATATCCCCTCTACTTACCATTTAGATGAACCCTGTGCGTGCCTTTTCGTGTGATGTTTATAACCTAAATGACCGGTTAGAACTGGAAAAAATGGAAAGTTTTTAACCCCTACCACTTGGTTTGCATGTTTATTGTAATAGATCGAAGGATTTGCTTTCACAGATTTTAACGATTATACAAAAAAAAAGCGGAGCGTGTGCCAAAAATACTACAAAACTCATAAACTTCAAAAATTAATAGTTATTTAAACAACAAGGTTTGAAAACGACTCTTTGCACACGATCGAGACAGTTTGGTAGACCGAGCCGAAGACGAGGTCTACAAGTCGAGGGATTGTGCAAAGAGGTTTTCAAACGAATTTTTTACAATATTTTTTATACGACTGCTAATAAAGAAAGAAAAATCAAATTTTAATTTAACTTGTTTTTATTTCCGACTTTTTTACAACAAAACTTTAAAAAGTCAACAATTTTTTGACGTATCTAATCAACAAAACATACGAGCAGTGACGGTTGCTACGGAACTAAGCCAACTTATATTGGTGGGTGACAACAACAAAAATCACAATGACGGGAGACACGTATGCAGAAATGACATAGGCGTGCGCAAAAAAGACATAAGCGTGTGCAAAACGCCATTTTCAGATCGTGTTCTCCGTGCGCAAAACCCCCTTTTACAAGACAGTCGTATAAAAAAAAACATTTAAATGGACGTCAGGTCTCAGGAGGATAAAGGTGTGATAAGAATGTAACGGAGAATGTTGTCACATTTTTGAATATAAAAAATATATTATTTTCAAGTTTTTAGAATATAGTTTAAATTTAATGAAATTCTGAAATGCACCGTATCCAATCGATAGCACCCATGCCCCCAGAAAGTCTAGGGCTTGGGCCCTCTTGTATGGGCCCTATCTTATTGGACCCTCTTAAAAGTTAACTCAAATCTGAGGACCGTAGAAAATTTTGACATTGAGTTTTTTCTGACCAGCCCATGTAGATAATAATGATGATGTTGGTGAGAGAAATATGAGAAATGTTAAGAAAATGTACTTGATATGTGACAAGAATGTACCTTCTAGTCGCATTCTTTTAGGAACGTGACAAGAATATACCTTCCATTCATATTCTTTTAGGAACATGACAAGATTATAGATTATACCTTCAAAATATACCTTTTTTCACAAATATACCTTTTTTCAAAAAACAATCAAAGAGCGGGAAAAGAATATATACCTTCTGTTCCATTATTTAAGGAACATGACAAGAACGTGACAAGATAATACTTTCTATTCGCATTCTGTTAGGAACATGACAATAACATAGATTCGTTTAATATTTTTTAGGATTCTGATAAGAACGTGAACATTATTTTAGGAACATTATTTTAGGAACATTTAGAGTGTATAATTTATTTTATATTTTTATTTTAGGAACATTTAGAGTATAATTTTTAAATTTTATATTTATGTAAACATGTTTTTTCATATTTTTTATCCATTTGGTTTTTTTTTAAATTTTTTAAATTAATTTTTGTTTTATAATACCGTTTTATCTCTATGTTTTTAACTGACGACTTTGTTGTTTTGTTTGTTTGTTTTATCTGTTTTCTTAATTGACTCTAAATGTTTGTTTTTTATTTAATTTTTTTTTATATTCTGTATGACGTAATTTATAACTTACGATTTAATTTTTTAAATTAATGGCGTTAACTTTGCTTGGTTAATGAAAACTCCGTTTTTTGAACAATAAAACTTATTTGATTTGATTTGATGATAATAATGTGGCAAGAATATACCTTCTATTCACATTATTTTAGGAACATGACAAGAATATACCTTCTTTTCGCAATCTTTTAGGAACATAACAAAAATATAGATTCTTTTCATGATTTTTTAGGAATATGATAAGAACATGAAGAGAATATACCTTCTATTTACATTATTTTAGGAACATGACAAGAATGTGAGAAGAATATACCTTCTATTCATATTATTTTAGGAACATGACAAGAATATACCTTCTTTTCGCAATCTTTTAGGAACATAACAAAAATATAGATTCTTTTCATGATTTTTTAGGAATATGATAAGAATATGAAGAGAATATACCTTCTATTTACATTATTTTAGGAACATGACAAGAATGTGAGAAGAATATACCTTCTATTCATATAATTTTAGGAACATGACAAGAATATACCTTTTTTCACATTTTTTTGAAACATGACAAGACAGTATTATACCTTTTTTAATATTCTTTTAGGAACATGCCAAGAACGTGCCAAGAATATACCTTTCTTTTAGGAACATGATAAGAGCGCGACTAGAATATACCTGACATTCACATTCTTTTAGGAATGTGATAGGAATAAGAATAGGTTTACTGGACCGATTGGGCGAGAACAGGGTCGAACATTTACATTGTTCGTTAAGTGTAGCGTTCTCCTTTTCTGAGCAGATGGATGTGACCGCAGTAGGTGATTAGGTAAGCTACAAACCGATTCGTTTGCCCAGGTGTTCTTTCAGCCGTAAATCCGCCCCTGATGGCAAAAGTAACGGTGCTTAAAGGTAGTATACACACAAACTATACGTAGTCGCGGAATTTTGACATATCGTGGTCCTTTTAACCCGTTAAAAATCGCGTCTCGTTAGGTAAATATTTTCGTTTTTCAAAAACATCGCGCGTATTTACGCGGCGCGAAACTTTCAGAATTTTAATGATTTTGAAAATTTGTTTTTGTATTCATTAAGACAATTAACAGCAACAAGTGTAGTACCTAATTGTTTTTGTGCTATAGTGACGTGTCTACATATCCTATCTAAAATATACAGTGTGGTGCCTATTTGGAATGCTATTTTTGTTTCGCAGACGTTTTACAATTATTGTTTTCTCCTAAAACAGAGCGTCGAGTCGATGTATGGTGAGAAATTAAAAGGTGAGTTTAAAAAATAGTATGAGGTTATCAGGTACCGTTGTTTGTGTACCTGCTAGTGTTATAATATAACCAATACTTTTTTGCTTGATAATAAATGTTAAAAGAATGCTCTTTCACAATCCGTCAAACACAATACAGGGTGTCATTTAAAATGTTTAGGTATGGGAAATTGGTGCTGGAGTGCATGTGATGAAAAAATAGATGTTACCAACTTGGCAGGCTCCGGCGCCATAGCGTAAAAAAATTGACTTAACCAGACAGAATTGCTCATAGAACATGTATGCCAAATTTAATTAAAATCGGTTAAGTAGTTTCTGAGATAAGCGGTAAAGAAAAAACCCTATTCCTTTATATGTATTGATTGATTGACAATTTTTCTAAATTTAATAACAAACGACAAATTTCAGCGAAGGCGGACGCTACCATGTAGATATTTTTTAGCATGCAAATACATTTTTTCTACCAGTGCGGAAAATCGTATTTTCCAAACAATTTTTACTGCGGAAAATCCGTTTTTCCACACAGTGTAAAAATCTTTTACTGCACCATGCGGGAAAAGTGTTTTCGCGCAGATGTCAAATTTTGAAAAATTTGAAATTTTCACACCTTGATGTAACTGTAGGTTTTTAAATAAAAATGTTAGAAACTATTTTCAGTTTATTTTTCTCACACTCCTAGAAAAACAATTATTTGTAACACTTCAAGAAACCTATTTTTACGCACTTGAATGTTTGATAGAACTCCGCTACGCGTTATTCTGTCAACGGCATTTGCATGCATAAATTAGCCTAAATTTCCCAGAATTTTTGATTTTATTAATTAAATTAGCTATTTTTGTCGCGTTTTTTAATTGCAGACGGAAGAAAATACGGTTAGAAAGACAGTGGCGCACCCAGGAATATGTCTTGAGGGGGGGGGGCAAGGCTTCTTGGGGAGGGGGGCCCATGCAAGGGACAAGTTAAAGTTTAAAATCTAACCTAATAGAATTTCACCCTTGACTTCACAAAATCCTAATTTTAAGCAATTTTCTTTGTTTTATATTTAAAAATAACTTTTTCGACATGTTTTGACCACTTTCAACTTAGTGTTTGCGAAGGCTAAGAAATTTATACCTATTTTGTTCTAAAAACAAAAACATCGAGTTTTTACTTTTTGTTTCCCAATAATCGCATATCGGAGAAAAATATTAAAATAAGCCAAACAAATTTTTAATCCAATATGCGATTATTGGGAAACAACAGTAAAAATTCGGTGTTTTTATATTTAAAACAACATACAAATTTCTTAGCTTTATGTGTCGCAAAAACTCTGAGTAGTGGTCGATCCAAATGGAATTTAAGCTGATTTATTAAAATTGCTATTCTTTAACAAAACTTTTTAAAATGGTAAAGATTTTGAAAAGTTTAAAATGTTTTAAAAATTGTATATTTTTTATATTTTTAGCTTTTGAGATATTCATAAAAAGGTTATTAAAATGCAATTTTTTTACACTCTATTAAGCTATTAAGGATATAAAACAAATATGCTAGCTAAATTAAAAAGTATTACATTTGTTTTATTAACAAAAAATGTTGCCAGATCTTCAATTTTTAAGATGGGATATTAATTTCTTTTCGGCAAATTCGAAATTTTAATAAAATCAGTCAGTCTAAGAGAGTTTTTTACGAATTTAAAACTGAAAAAGACACATTATTTTATTTTAAATCAAAGAATAAAACTTTGTTACCACAAAATAGTCAAAAATTAATAGTCCTAAAATGCTTAAAAACTAAATTATAAAAAAGCCCTTTCAACCACAAGGTGATTAAAAATGAATTATTGAGTTTTTCCGAAATATTTCAAAAACTAAACATTTGGCAACATTTTAGTTGATATTTGTTAGAAAAAAAGCATTTTATCGCGTTTATTATAACATTTTATTAACCGATTTTTATTAAAAAAAAGCAGGCTCTACCTTAACCTATTTTGTTTAAAAAAATACGAAAAGCTCGATAACCAAAGTTTTAGAAACTTTATGCAAAAAAAAATTTTTTGTCATTTAAAAGTTAAATTATTAATAATTTCATAATGAAACTGCTTGTAGATACCATTCAGATTCCTATTATTTCTCTAAAAATTCCATCAAAATCCTTTTGCTAGTTTCGGAGCTGTTCCGATACAGACGGACAGACAGACATACTTACGCTATAAATTTTGTCAAAATATTCAATCTTTGTTACTGATTTCCCTATTGGATTTTGTCCGCTTGCTTACTTCTTTTTGCAGTTTTTTTGGTATATGTATGTAATGTAATTCTTAACAAAATTCAAAAACAAAAATATAATCTAATCTGGGGGCGCCGTTTGTAGTTTAGATATCAAATTGAAATTTTATCTTTGAAATATATTTATTCTGCAATAATATTAAAAACAATGCAATAAATTTTCACAAGCTTAAAAGCATTTGATAAATAAACATAGTATTGTAGGGGAAAGTAACCCAAGACGAGACAGTTCCTCAAAATAAGACACTTAAGTTAGAACTAAGGTTAGTTGTATCTCAAAAATTAAATGTGACCGATAAAATTCAATTTGACAGTTGTTGTTGTTGTTTTTAAAAAAATCGAGTGAAAAATGTAAGAAAAGCAATTTACACCTAAAAAAAATTTCATAAATTAAAAAGTTATAAACTTGTAGCCAGTGGCGGATCTTGGGTATAATACGTCGTGGGCAAAGACAAAATTTGGTTTACTTTATTATACTTACTTTAGGATTTCGGGCACATATTAGCGCCCCTGCGGCGGCCCTGGCGCGTGACCTCGGCGTCGTGGGCACGTGCCCACTCTGCCCACGCCTAGATCCGCCACTGTTGTAGTGGCTTGCTATGTCGAAATGCGGTTTTTACATTTAAGATTCTAGAGTCTAGCCTCGAGGCTTCTTTCTACCTCCCATAAAAACACTTCAACTCCCCACAACATCAAATATGGGACCCCTTTACGATTTTTTCTCTTAATTTTATTTGTAACGTAAAAATTTTTGTTTTAAAACAACAACATTTTTTGTGACTAAGCGGGCATAGAAAGATTTTATTTCTCTTGTATTTTTCCAAGGGCAGCTGGAAAGCCGTTGCTAAAGTTTTCTAATTTTGAGTGTCTTTTATTTGAATAGAAATCCTTATGTATAGACATATAGTGTTACTTTGTGGTATACCTAGATAAACTCAAAAAAATGGAATAAAACCAATAATTAACATAGCAGTATCATATACTGTGCAATAGGATTAGTTTTTATATATTCGTCAAACATTTTGTTTTAATTTAATTTACTAAATAGGTTAAATTCTTCAATACATTTTTTTACCGTCAAAACCAGTATCCTCGGCAAATCAAAGCTTTTAAGGCCGGTTTTTCACAGAACTTGGATATAATTGTTTTATTATGGTACATCTGAAATGACTGATCAACAATATTTTCCCTCTTCTAGTGCTTTTCCTGTTATGTTAGTAATTCTGTATACTTACCTGGTCTATCGTGGAAGGCTTGTCTCGAAACCAAATTGTTAAGATGGAATAATTTCTTGTCTTTCTATGATTGGTTTTATTCTTTTAAGGCAATATTTCTTCACAGAGCTTGGATATAATTGGTCTGGAAGATACAAGACATTTCATGGGGTGCCTTGTATGGTATATATATATATATATATATATATATATATATATATATATCACTATAACTTTTTTCTACCATGCTACTTAAAGGTTAGAATGCGATATCATCAGACGCTATAAAGAGTTTAAGTTTAAAAGCAAGTAGTGCGATATATCATAGAATATAATACTAAACCAATGTTTATGATGATATTTCACTTGTGCCCTTATGGAACCTACTGCCCCGACTTTTTTATTAATTAATTATAATTGTTAGTTAATCAATAAAATAGGCAAAAATAAAATAATGTCCGATCTTAGGATACTTTTCCATATTTCTCAAATATTGTTTTTTGGTTTTAAGTTACCTACGTTTCGATAAGGTAATATTTGCTGTGTAATACGAACATTGGAAAGTAAAAAAAAAGTTTAATTTTTAATATCTAATCTTAATGGTTGAATATTTAAGAACTGATTCTAGTTTTGATCGTGAATTTTTACCTTTCCGAAAACTAAATAGAATAAAGGTACTAAGATCGGAATAAAAGTTGAAGCTCTAAATGAGTCTGGTTCGGAGTCTGGGGTAAACAGTGTATGTACAATTTCTTATATAATTTCTGAGGGGTGTTTTGACCAGTGATGTGCGGTGAAATTTGAGAAAGTGGAAGCATTTGGTTAATTTTTAGAGGTTGCTGCCACAGTTAAAGTTTATCTGCTTCTAATATACCGGGTTCCCAAAGTGAAATTTAGGATGGCAAATAGCTGGGTGTTTGAGTGTAGCCAGACAGAACGTTAAATGCGGGCATGGACGGGTGTTGCCATTACAAATTAAAAGTAGAGGGTATAACAAAATCCAAGCTCTTTTTTTTTACTTTGTATAAGAATTTGTGTAAAAACAGGTTCTACCTAGGTTTAGTTTATCACATATAATTTCATTTCACGTATAAGAAACATACTGGATATTCAATATGTAGAGCTGACGTTTCATATACCAGGACTAAAAATTTTTTCATGTTTACAGGAACAATTATTACACAATCCCTACAAAAAAATCTTGAGATCCTGAGTAAGCATTTCTCAGTGAGTTTCATCTCATATAAATTCAAATTAACTTTAGAAATAAAGAAAAACCACATAAAAATTTTGTAACCAAATGTCATTTTTTGGAAACTTAGTCCGTGCAGTCGTAGGATTCCCATTAAAAATAGTCTCAAATTGTAGTACCACCCCCGAGGCGTGGTTTAAAGTTCGAAAAACAATAGAAATAATCCATGATTGACAAAAAAACTTACATACAAAAATATTCAAAGCAAAATAATACATAAATAACTTAAAACTATATCTGTAGATGCATTACCATATTAAATACGTATCAGTATTTAAATACTGTAAATAGCACACGATATATTAGAATCCCTTTTCAATCACTCATTCACTAAAACAATCGAGCAACTTGTCTAAAAAATGAACATAATATAATATAGCGGACAGCTGACAATGACTTACACCGTTTTTATTCGACATTTCCTAGTGACATTTGGAGGTTTAAATATGGCTACCATTGTTAAACCAAAATATTTTATTATTTTTATTTATTTATAACCTTTGTGTGGAAATAATGTCTTTGTTACAACGAAAAAAGATGACCCATATCCCAAGGTATTTATGAACAATTTATATAAATATTAAAAACTATTGCATTCACGGGAAAAATAAGTTAAACCTTCAACCAAAATGTAGACTTTTAAACCTAGGATTGTAGCACTTAGCACTGTAGACCCTTTAGTAAATACTGGTGCATGGGTCTTCTTCAGGCTGCGGGCCCTAGGCTAGTGCCAATAGGATAAACCGACGCTGTTTAACCCACGCAAAATCTACCGGAACCACGGATAGAGTTCGGGTAAGGTATAAATGACAAAAAAATTTCAATTTAGATTCTGATTTTCTGGGAATCACTCCTGCTTGGTCCTAAACTAACATGTTACGAAAATGAGACAAATCAATTAGTATATAGGGTGGTTTAGTAGGATGATTTGATAAAAAGTGTTAAGATTAAAGTACCTTTGTTTTAAGCTTAGAGTAATAAAAATATAAAGAGGAGTAATCAACCGCGGCCCCGTGTGAATTTTCCCTATTCGTGGCGGTCATTCCTGAAAACTTAGAATTTACAGAATCCCCGGCGATGGCAACATAGCTGCGTCACTGGAATCATCTCGCTAAAACCAAAGTGGGCTGAATTTTCACAATATTTTCATAACCATAGCACTTTATTATTTTTACGTCCAACTAAGTTCCTTTTTACAAAAATAAAACTCAATACACAGTAAAAAAACACCAAAAATTCAATACACTGGGTCCGACGGCCAAGACAACACTGCATTTAATACAAACATATGTTACTGTCAGTGTCGACCTTAGAGCTTAGGAATATCTGGGCTAACCGTTCACGAGTTGAGGACCCACCTAATTAAACTTGTGGCCATTATATTACTGAAAAAATAATATTTTGTTTGAAACTCGTAGACAATGATTGAGTGAAAATAAAATTTTGGACTTCCATCGTCTTTATCTGAGGGCACGGCAGTGCCTCGCCAAGTTCGCGCTGCCGTACCGTCTTTTCTTGAAACATTTCAGCCCATACTTGACCTATCTAAAACTACTTCGGAAAGAGATACGAATCTCATACTTTGCACAGTCGTAGACCTTCATAGAGTTAACAACCCCTCCAAGTTTCATGGACTTCTATAAAGTAGTAAAGTAGTTACAAAATTTCAAAAAACGTCAAAATTGTCACTCACTCGCTGACTCACTCACTCATGTATAGATCATCAAAATTCTACTGTACTTCCAGACATGCTACAGAGCTGAAATTTGGCAGATTGATAGGAATTATGACCAAACCCCTGGAAACAATCAAAAAGCCCCAAAATTCTAATTTACTCCCCTCCTCTATACATGTAAAATTATTTAAAAGTAACATTACCCACTTCTAGAAATGCTAGAGAGCTAAGCTTTGGCAGCCTGATAGGAACTATGATAAAACTATAGGAAAAAACACCCCAAAATTCTAATTTACTTCCCTCCCATATAAATGTAAAGTTATGTAAAAGTAACACTGCCCACTTCCAGAAACGCTAGAGAGCTGAGCTTTTTAAGACTGAAAGACACTATGATAAAACTATAGGAAAAAATTTTAAAACACCAATATTTTAATTTACTTCCCTCTCCTATAAATGTAAATTTATATAAAAGTAACATTGCCCACTTCCAGAAATGCTAGAGAGCTGAGCTTTGGAAGGCTGATAGAAAGTATGATAAAACCATGAGAAAAAATTTAAAAACCCCAAAAATTTTTATTTACTCTCCTCCCCTCTAAATGTCAAGTTTTGTAAATATTACCCACTTCCAAAAACGTTAGAGAGCTGAGCATTGGAAGACTGATAGGAATTATGATAAAACTATAGAAAAAAATTTAAAAACACGAAAATTTTAATTTACTTCCCTCCCCTATACATGTATAGTTATGCAAAAGTAACATTGTCCACTTTCAGAAACGCTAGAGAGCTGAGCTTTAGAAAGCTGATAGCAGCTATGATAAAACCATGGGAAAAAATTAAAAGACCTCAAAATTTTAAGTAAGGCATTGCAAAAGTTTTGAATAATATTCCGCATATTTTACTATTTTAAAAATTAAATGTTATCCAATTCCTTTAAAAAGGAAGTGAAATCATAACAAAAACATTTCATGTAAAAATAGCCAAGTATGCGGCATTCCGTAAAAAGAATTGAGATAAAAGTAAAGTCGAGTCCTCCAATACAAAATTCAAAATGAAAGTAAGAAATTAGTTTGGAAATGTTTTTCTTAACTTGGCTATTACGGCTGTAAATGACTCTTAGGCACAGTGCTAAATTGAACATAAAGAAGTTTGGCTGTAATAGCAAAGTTTACGAAATTTGTATTGGAGAACTTGGCCTTACTTTTATCTCAATTCTTTTAGGGAATGCCATTTTCGCGTACTTGGCTCTTTTTTATATAAAATGTTTTTGTGTTGATTTATCTTAAACAGGACGTTTCAGTAAGTAAGTATATCTAACCGTTTTCAAGTGTAAACTAAACAATCCAGTCTAAAGGCTGAGCAATTCCACGCCAAGTCATCCAATTTACAAAAAAAGTGTTGCCGTGACATTTTATTTTTTCTTTAATCATGCTTATTAAATGAAACAGCTTATGCTTAACCACTTTTGCACAATTTTAGATTTTTAAATTTAATTAGTATGTTGTACACACATTTATATATATATTTATCGGTTTCACAACGTTCTACGTCTTCCGATACCCAATCTCCACTCGTTTCTGTTTGCCCAGAATTCATCATCTAGGCCTCTTATTCTTATTTCACTATCTATTCCTTCTCTCCAGCTTCTCCTCGGCCTTCCTCGTTTTCTTCGGCCAGTTGGTTTCCATTGTAATATTTGATTAGGTAGTCTTCCATCATCCATTCTTTGTACATGTCCATACCATACCAGTTGTTTTGTTCTTATATCATCCAATAGAGTATGTTCACCCACTGTCATAATTTCTCTTTTTGATTTCCCTGCTGCTCTTCTCCAATAGTCCATCTCCGTAGCGGAAAGCATTTTTTCTGTTCTATCTTTGATTGGCCATACTTCTGAGCCGTATGTAATAATACTTTTAACAATGGTGTTATATATGTTATATGAAAATATCCTGCCTACACTTAGAAGAAACCAGAACCTTCTATGAAACCCGAGAACCTTCCAGATAAGAAGCTTATTCTGCTGACTTGCGTTTTCCATGAAATAAACAACACGTGCATTCTAGCCGAATCAGCACTTTATTTCTCAGAACCTTTCAAGATAAGAAGACCATTCCGCTGACTTGCGTCTCTCATGGAATAAACACCACGTGCATTCCTGCCGAATTGCACTTTAGTTCTAAGAAGTTTAAATCTAGAATATTAAGGAATTATTCCATTGCTTAATCAGCACCTTTTCTTTATATAAACTAAAATCATTATAATGTTAAGTCATTCTCTTTAGAATCGTTCTTAAGTACACGTTCAATTATAACGTTTAAGTCCTATATTGTATTTAATCAAAATAAAGTTTTTTAAAAAGTTAAAAGTAAACTTTAAAGTATAACATTTGGCGCAGTCGTACGGATAGTTTAATACACGCGAAAACACGAGTATTCTAATTCGCGAGTGGTGAAGCTCCAGCTCTTTAAGCTATCAAGAATCTACAGCAACCAAGAAGTTGCACAAGCAACAAAGAAGTTACATAGCAACTAAGAAGTTACATAGCAACTAAGAAGTTACACAAGCAACAAAGAAGCTAGACAGCAACCAACCAAGCGTCCTCGCAACCAACGGATACGGAAGGAACACCTAGTGAAGCCCCTGGTAGCCGAACACGTGGAGCCAAATGGTCCAGCTAAAGCTTTTGTGAGTAAGACAATTGAATCATCACGTTTTCTGTTTTTTCAAATAAGTTGATATTTTGAAAAATCTGTTCGATTTTCTAACCCTGACTTACAATTTTGAATTTTTAACAAAAATTTTTCAATTTAAAAGAAGTCAAAAATAAAAAAAAAATTAGTTTTAAGAAACAAAACCTAAGAAAAGTTTTAATTTAAGTTTTAAAACACAAGAAAACAAAAACCATTAAAAATGACTGAACCTCGTAATAACCAACCAGCAAACGCACCAGCAAACCAACCTATAGTTGAGGTTGAACCTTATCGTTTATCGGAAATTTTCTCAATAATCCCTGAATACGATGGAGATCAAATATTTTTAGAAACTTTTATCAATGCTTGCAATTGTGCTTATAACATGGCCGTCGGAGATCAACGCGATTTATTGGTCATACACATTAAAAGGAAAAGCCGCACAATTGGTAAACTCTCGAAATCCTCTTTCTTGGATTCAAATTAAACAATTATTAACAACATATTATGGAGATACGCGAGACCTTTCTTCATTAATTCAAGATCTACAAAGACTCAAACAACAAACAAACGAATCACCTTTAATGTTTTTCAATAGATTACAAGTCATGAATTCAAAAATGCACGCTTGTATTCAAAAATCAAATTTAAATATGCTTCAAAAAGATGCACAAATCCAAATTATAGATTCTATGGCATTAAATACGCTTTTAACAGGATTAGAATCGCGCATATGTCATATTGTCCATGCTAGCAATCCTAAAGATTTACATGAAGCACAAGTAAGAATAAGACGCGAACTACAACTTTCATATTTTGAAACACAAAAAACTCCAAACCGACCCAATGTTTCAAATAATCCCACACAAAATAGACAAAATAATTTTCAATCGCGAAAAATACCTTCTCAACCCCAAAAATGTTTTAAATGTAATCGTTTAGGTCATCACGGAAGTGAATGCCGTACTTTTGTACAGAGACCACCGGTCTACACAAATCAAAATCAACAATTTAACCAAAATTTTCAAAGACCCAATTTTGCCCAAAATCAAAATCAACAATCTAACCAAAATTTTCAAAGACCCAATTTTGCCCAAAATCAACCAAGCACCTCTAGAAATTTTGTACCACAAAACCAACAAAATAATTTTAGACCATCAGTAATTCAAAGAAATCCAAATTACAATTCACCACAACATAGAGCACATGTAGTGAACTATTCTGATGAATATTTTAATAATTTTGACAACTACGATCTTTATAATCCAAATTTTGAAAATTTTAACAATTTTGACAATTACGATCCTTATGATCCAAATTTTGAAATTTTTCAGTATGAAAATCAGTTTCATTACGAAAATGACATTTATCAGCCAGCTTATGAGTATCCTCTTTCACAAGAATTTTCGAATAATCTTGAAGAACAATATTTAAATGACATAAGTCAATATAATTTTAATCAACCCGGAGTATATCAAAATTTTGAAAATCAAAATCAAACTTTGCCACCAGAAACCCAAAATTTTCAAATTACTTCCAATCAAAACCATCCACCCCAATCGATTTAAAAAACAGATACCCAATTAGAACAAACTACTACGAAAATCCAACACGTCAATCGATCAAACTACAGAACAAATATTCGCCTAAATACCAATCTACATAACTTAAACTCGAAAAATCTTTTTTATATTAATGACGCAACAAATAAATTTAAACTTTTAATTGACACCGGCGCAGGAATTTCAGTATTTAAGGAAAAAACAGTCGAAGATTATAATAATCGATTTGCAGAAAATGTGATAGTACAAGGAATAACCGATGAAAAAATTCCAATCACCCAATCAGTTTTAATCCCTTTTGCTAAAGACAATCCAGTAAAAGTCTATATTTGTAATTTAGACATAGAATTTGACGGAATATTAGGACTCGATTTTCTTGAACATTACCAGTGCTTAATTGACTTAAATTCGAAACAGCTATGCACCAATTTTAAAACAATACCTTTAATTCAAGTAACAAAAAAAACTTTTGAACAAAATCTCGAAAATAATCAAAATCAAATAAATCAGACTATACCACAAATACCTAAACCAAGATTAATTCAAAATCAAAAAACGCCACCAATACCAAAACCGCGAATAAATATAAATCAAAATAATTTTCAAAATCAAATATCTCTAGAACCGCGAACCGAACAAGTTTTCAAATTAAAATGTAATTTAAAAAACACAGATGCAATTTTAATTAGTCAAGAAATAGAAAAAGTAAGATTACCAAACGCCCTAGTCCACATTAACGAAAACGGTGAATTTTATACATCAGTAATAAATCCCAATGCTATTCCTAAAACAATAAATTTTAACAACTTGTCTTTCGAACCCATACCAAGTGTTCACGATATTTTGAATTTCAATACGAATGAAGACCAATTCATTGATAGAATCGACCTTATTAAAAATCAATTAAGACTAGAACATTTAAATTACGAAGAGAAAGAACTAATTTCAAATCTGTGTTTTGAATTTTCTGACATTTTCTATATCGAAGGATATCAATTAACTTTCACTAATGAAATCAAACATACATTTGAAACCAACAATGCTCATCCAATTTTTACTAAATCATATCGGTACCCTCAAATACACAAAGAGGAAGTAAAAACACAAATTAATAAAATGCTCGATCAAAAAATAATCCAACCATCAATTTCCCCGTGGTCATCACCTGTTTGGGTAGTCCCAAAAAAACTTGACGCCTCTAACAAACAAAAATGGAGAGTAGTAATCGATTATAAAAAACTGAATGAAGTAACAGTTGACGATAAATATCCACTTCCAAATATTTCAGATTTATTAGATCAGTTAGGTAAATGTCAATATTTTACAACACTTGATTTAGCATCCGGTTTTCACCAAATTGAAATTGATCAAAAAGATATTCAAAAAACAGCCTTTTCTGTCGAAAATGGACATTACCAATTTGTTCGTATGCCATTTGGTTTAAAAAATGCACATTCCACATTTCAACGTGTGTTGGATAACATTTTATTAGGTATTCTTATTGAACGTTGTTTAGTTTATATGGACGACATTATTGTTTATTCACCCACTATTCATGAACACATTTCACGTCTTTCCGAAGTTTTCCAAAGATTACGAAAATCAAATTTAAAAATTCAACCTGACAAATGCGAGTTTTTACGAAAGGAAGTAGCATACCTCGGACATTTAATTACCGAAAATGGAGTAAAACCAAACCCTGATAAAGTAAAATGTATTCAAAACTTTCCAGAATTAAAAAATCCTCGTGACGTAAAAACATTTCTCGGACTTGCCGGATATTATCGAAGATTCATACCGAACTTCGCGAAAATCTCAAAACCCTTAACAAAACTTCTTCAAAAAGATACAAAATGTCAAGAAGCTTTTGAAACACTCAAAAATGCATTAATTTCTGATCCAATATTAATTTATCCAAATTTCGAAGAACCGTTCATTTTAACTACAGACGCGAGCGCATTTGCGATAGGAGCCGTACTTTCACAAGGTCCAATTGGTAAAGACCTTCCGATAGCTTTTGCATCGAGAACCCTTTGTAGTGCAGAAACTAAATACTCCACTATTGAACGAGAACTATTAGCAATAGTATGGTCCGTAAAACACTTTCGACCTTACCTTTTTGGTAGAAAATTCACTATAGTCACCGATCATAGACCTCTAACCTGGTTACTTTCAATTAAAGACCCCGGTAGCAGATTAGCACGTTGGCGATTAAAATTAGAAGAATATAGTTTTAAAATCATTCATAAACCCGGTAAAATCAATAAAAATGCAGACGCTTTATCGCGGATAAAAATCAATCATTTCAAAGACTGTATAGACTTTAAATCAAACATTAAAATTTTTGCAAACAACGAAAATAACGATCAAGAACCAATTTTTAATGAAGAAGATGATCAAAAAATAACAGATGAATTTAACAGATTTGTTGAATTTTACAAGACGCGATCCCTAATTGATTATTCTAAAATCGAAACCTCGAATGATCAATTATTAGATAAATCAAATAAATTAATAGTAACCTTTTTCCGACAAAATAAAATGGAAGATTTACATTTTAAAATCATTGATGATATTTTTGAAGAAGAGTTCCACCTTGAAGAATTAAAAATTAATATTGTTTCTAGCAAAACAGTTAAAGAACGTAAATATTTTATTATAGCCCTACCATTCGATAATGATGATTGTTCACAACACTTATTTTATTGCCTTTTTAAAGACCAAAATGAATTTGAAATTAACAAAACATACTGCATCGAAAACAATCTAGATTTACCAACTTTAGAGATGCTATCTTACATCTTTTCTGATAAAGACATAAAATTAAAAATTCGCCAAAATATAATAACAACCCCCGACGAAGATGAAATCCCAATAATTTTAGAAAATTATCACTTAGGAAAAAGCAACCTACACCGTGGAATAAATGAAACAGTTAGACGCATTAGAGAAAAATATAATTGGCGTGGTTTAACAAAAAATGTAGAAGATTTCATAAAAAAATGTGTAACTTGTCAAAAAGTAAAAATTGTTCGTAAAAATCTAAGCAGACCCTTCGTTCTAACAGAAACACCACGTACCCCTTTTGAACGAATCAATATCGATATTTTCGAATACTCCACCAGAAATTACGCGTTAACAGTACGGGATGAATTAACAAAATTTACACAAGCTTACGCAATGAGTGATAAAAAAGCAAGTACAGTAGTTAGTACTATTTTACTATTTTTCCAACATTTCGGTGTACCCTTACGAATACATTGCGATTATGGCAAAGAATTTGATAATACCCTTTTGAAATATTTATGTACCCTATACGATGTTAAGTTAACATTTTCTAGCGTAGCACATCCACAGTCAAACGGTTCACTAGAACGATTTCACGCAACCCTTTGCGAAATGATCAGAATCAATAAACAAGAAAATCCTGAAGATCATTGTTTTAGCGTTCTTCCATACGCAGTAATTTGCTATAATAATACAAAAAACAAAACACACGGATTTACTCCTTACGAACTCGTTTCCGGACATACATCAAGTAGACCCCCCGAAAAACTTTATAATCAAGAACAATTGATATCTAAATATGTACGCGATTTAAATAATAGAATGGATTATTTTTACAAATTAGCTAGAAATAGAACTGATCAATCGAAACAAAAATCGAAAGAACGATTTGACGAACACGTACGAAAGAATCTCCCTGAATTTAATGTAGGAGACAAAGTTTGGCTTAAAGAATCACAAATCAAATCAAAATCAGAAAACTTATTTAATGGGCCTTTTGAAATTTTAGAAATACATCGTAATTCTGCAACACTTAAAAACCCACAAACAAATCAATTAACCAAATTAATTTTGATAGGTTAAAACCGTGCTTCGAATAAAATAAAAATCTTTTATTTTAGATTAATGGGAATAATCTCAATCGTTTCCAGTCAATATTCAATATTACCAATAAATAATACACTAGGACTATTTTATCATGAAGAATCCCTTATCAGAATTTCTAATAATGAATGGACACAAAGATCTTTTACCCTTTAAGAAAGCAATTGAGCATAATGACAAAATTTTAGATACCTTTATGAATCACTTTTCAATCAATAATAATCAAATTGCAAATTTCAAATCGCAAATTAAAACGCATGTTAGCCTTTTAAAACAAATTTCTAATTACGTTAATATTAAATACGAAGAACTTATCTCGGATACAAAAGAAAAATCATATAGGCAAAAACGTGGAATATTTAATGGCATCGGAACTATTTGGAAATCTATTACAGGAAATTTAGATGCATCAGACGGATAATACTTTAATGATTGTATTAATAAAGTATCGACTGATGAGAAAAATATTGAAAGATTATTGCAAAAACAAATTTCAGTAACAACCTCTGTTATTAAAAGTTTTAATACGACTTTACAAAAATTACAAATTGATGAAGAAACGTTTAATCATGATATTAATATAATTCAATATTTAGTTACTTCGATTTCTGATAACGCTGCCTATGCAGAAGCACAAATAAAAGCATTAGATTTATGCGAATCGCTTATGGAAAGTTACATCTTTATTAAAGATTCATTAAATGACGCGTTAAACGCAGTAACTTTTGCACGTTTAAAAATATTGCATGGTTCAATAATAAAACCATCGGATTTGGTAGATTCATTGAAAAAGATTTCTCATTCATTACAAAAAAATAATTTGCCTTTACCAATATCAATCTCAACGGTAGCCCAATACATTAATTTAATTGAACTTAGTGCTTTTCAAACTGAATCAAAAATAGTATTTGTTCGTAAAATACCTCTTATAGACCCTTCGACTTATACTTTATACAGACTTTACCCAATACCAATATTAGATAATCGAACAGGTCTTCACCATACTATATCAACAATCAATACATTTATTGCGCGTGACGGTGATTCAATGTTTTTCGTCACCTTCCACAACGTGGACCACTGCAAGATCATCGAAAGAAGAACGAAGCTCTGTTCCAAAGTACTTCCGTAGCCCATCGACAGTGATGCTATTTGTGAAGCTCAACTATTGAAGCAACAAACTCAGCTGCCGAAAACATGTCAAACAACCATTTTCTATGCACAAGGCTACAATGTTCAACCACTTGAAGAAAATCAATGGCTAGTTACTACGTCAGAACCAGTACCTATCAATATTAAATGCAAGAATCAAGAAATCATTACGAAATTAATTAAAACCAATAGTATAATTCGTTTCAAATCAACATGCAATGCTTTTATTGGAAGTACAAGAATTCATTCTGAAACCATACTTCAAGAAAGTACCTTCGAAGAAATAAATTCACCAATAATCAATATTCCATATACTTGTTGTAAAGATATGCCTGAAATCCCCAAAATTCAAGGCCTAAAACCACTAAAGTTAAGCAAAATAAACGTCGAAGATCTAAATATTGCACAACATAATCCTAACCAATGTTCAGAAGAATTAGATAAAATGATCAATCAACCATTCATTCAAAAACACATTGATTGGTTTACTATCATTACAATAACATTGATAGTACTACTAGTAATTCTTTACATTATTAACAAATGTCGAAGACACCGAAGAATAAGAAATGGTAATAATACCAATAACGATAATGATAATGGTAATGACTTTCCACTATTTCCAAAACCTAATCTACAAAGAATTAGGAATTTATCGAATATCTTACCAAGAAGAAGACCAAGCATACACATCGAAGATCAAATCGAAGAAGAAATCGAACCCAATGCAAAATTAATAATCAATCAATCATCTTAATAAAAGTTGCCGTATAACGCCAACTTTTTCAAAAAGAGGGGAGCTGTTATATGAAAATATCCTGCCTACACTTAGAAGAAACCAGAACCTTCTATGAAACCCGAGAACCTTCCAGATAAGAAGCTTATTCTGCTGACTTGCGTTTCCCATGAAATAAACAACACGTGCATTCTAGCTTTTCAAGATAAGAAGACCATTCCGCTGACTTGCGTCTCTCGTGGAATAAACACCACGTGCATTCCTGCCGAATTGCACTTTAGTTCTAAGAAGTTTAAATCTAGAATATTAAGGAATTATTCCATTGCTTAATCAGCACCTTTTCTTTATATAAACTAAAATCATTGTAATGTTAAGTCATTCTCTTTAGAATCGTTCTTAAGTACACGTTCAATTATAACGTTTAAGTCCTATATTGTATTTAATCAAAATAAAGTTTTTTAAAAAGTTAAAAGTAAACTTTAAAGTATAACATATATAAGCTTTTTGTTATGTTTTGATATACTCTGGTCCCAAATTATTCCATTTAATAAAGTTATTGCTTTTCTTCCTTGTACGTTTCTATCTTTTATAGCTTTGTCTAGTGTTCCGTCAGCTGTAATTTTTAGACCCAAGTATTTATACTCATCACAGGACTGAATTCGCTGCCCAGTATTTAAGATTAGATCCTGTTTCGTTCCACCAATACACATATACTCTGTCTTATTGATATTAACCTCTAGTCCCCACTTATTGTACTCTTCTATTAGTTTTCGTGTCATATATTCGAGGTCGCCATAATCCTGAGCCACCACTATCTGATCATCGGCGAAACATAAAGTATACAAGGTGGTTTCATCCAATGGAATTCCCATGTTTTGGCATTTTCTCTTCCAGACTTTAAGGACCTGTTCCAAATATATCTTGAAGAGCGTAGGCGAGATACAGCAACCTTGTTTGAGACCTTTATTAACTTGAAAGCCTTTGGTTAGTTTTGCTTTTATTTTAACTTTTGCCTTACTATTGCGGTATAACTCTTTGATGGCCTTAATTAGTTGTACGCTTATGTTTGTCTTTTCCAACGCTTTCCAAAGTAGATTTAGTGGTATACTATCATATGCCTTCTGCAAATCTACGTAAAGCAGATGGAGCTCTTGTCCGTATGCCATTTTCTTTTCAATAACTTGGGTTATACAAAAGAGATGATCTGAAGTCGATCTACCCGCCCTGAAACCAGCTTGTTCTTCTGCCTCCATATCTTTATGTTCGCTCTCCACTTTATTTCTTATTATTTTGCCATATATTCTGCTTAGCGTACTAGTTACAGATATACCTCTATAATTGTCACATATATCTTTCCTTCCTTTTTTGTGTATTGTGGATATATGACGTTTTCCACTCAGTTGGTACTACAGCTCCATTTAAATATCTTTGGAAAAGATTCCGAAATCTCCAGAACAATTCTTCAGTGCCATATTTAATAAGTTCAGCTGGGATATTTCCGGGTCCGGCAGATTTACCGCTTTTTAAGGTTTTGCACACGTTTTGGACCTCAGATATTGTGAGGGGTACTGGAGATCCCATCGTTCTAATGATATTGTCTCTTTCGTCTTCCTTGAATTCTGCTCTAGCTTCAGTTAAAAGTTTTTTAAAATGCTCATCCCATTCTTTGTCTGGTATTGGTGAAATAATATCTCTGCATGTTTTTTTTTGATCGATCTTATAGTTTTCCAGCTTTTGCATCCATGATTGATTTTTCTTATCACTGATCATTCTTCTCACCTTTGATTGCGCGATTTTGTATTCTTCTCTGCTTCTATCTGTCTTTTGGGATAAGTATGTGTGATATAATTTCCTTTTTTCCTCTATTTCACTTTAAATCTCAGCATCCCACCAGTATGGTTTTGTTCTTTTAGGAGTTTCTTCCACTAATCCTAGTGCTTCTTTTGCAGCTTGATGGATGCTTAATGTGATACATTCGTATTCCTCATCTGGGGTTTCACCTGAACTTAAATTAAGTTTTTCGTTCAGTCTCTTTTTGTATAAGTTTTTTACGCTGTCATGTTCTAGGCTTAGTAGATTATATTGACAGTGATCAATTTCCTCATTCACTGTATCATCAAGATTTTGTTGATGGAGGCTACGGCCTTGATAAGGAAAGAGAATTTTGGTCTCCAGAAAATAGTGATCACTTCCGCATGTTGATCCACGCTTTGTTCTGACATCTTGAATTTTTAGTTTTGTCTTTTGTTTAGTGATAAGATAATCAATGACGGATTTCAGGTTTTGTGAGGGTTTGGTTCAGGTATATTTGTGTATTTTCTTATGTTGGAAAAAACCGTTTTGGATTTTTAGGTCTAATTGCTCACATACTGTGATAAGCCGTTTTCCATTGTCATTAACAACATCTTCTCCATATTGGCCAACTGTCAAATCATTTACTCTGTTACCTGTTCTACTATTTAAATCTCCCAATATTACAATTTCTCTAGATGTACTTACTGCTGATATTTCATTGTGGATTTCTTCAAAAAAATTGTCTTTCACGGCTACATTTGCATCGTCATTATACGCATAGATTCCAAAAATCGTAAGTCTCATTCCTTTTGTTGTTATATTCATTCTTATTAGCCGTTCATTTACTGCTTCCCAGTTGGTGATAAATTTTCTAAATCTTTTGTTGACCAAAATAGATACTCCTTGTTGAGCATGTTTTTCTTTTGCCACTCCGCTATAGAAATGGTCATACTGTCCTAGGTGTTTAGATCCTTTTCCTTTATTCTTCGTTTCTGTTAGTACAGCAAGGTCAACCTTCATTCTGCTCCACTCATGTACTATTTCATTCACTTTTCGACTCATTCCTTGTACGTTCCATGTACCAAAAATCATATTCCTGTTTCTTTGCTTGGTTCGTCTTAGGTTTTTCATTTCTTTCCGAGGCGTTTGATTGGGTTTTTTAACAGTGTACGTTTTTTCCGGGTATCAGAGAGTTAATCTAATGCCCCAACCCCCAACCTGGAGGACCAGGTGATTTTTTATCGAGGTTTTCTTCCCCTAGCCTTTGACGATTCCAACGCCGGTAATACAAGGCAGCATCTTCTTCTTTTATACTATCCCTAAAAGAAAGGGTTGCCACCTGCGCTATGATCACCGTACCGAAGTCCATCCTCTCCGCCTTTCATACCGATGTGGTCTTCTCCCGTAACCCTGGGAATGGGACCCTAAACAGGTGCTAACTCTCCGGGTCAGAGAGTACCTGGAATCTACGGAGGGCAGGGGTCGATTCATTTCCCTTGATAGACATCTGACGAGGTCTACCCCGTACACACATTTGAAAAGTCTAAAAACAGTCAAAATGGGACTATGCTCATAGTAAACAGCACCTAAAAAAAATTAACCTATAATTTTGAAAACATGCATAAAAGTAGTTTTCAAAAAAATGTGATGTTTAGCAAAATCTTTTATACTGGCTTAATTAGAGTAATTTAGAGAATATCCAAAAAACGCAGAAATTTTCGAAGTTTTCATATTTTTTTTGGGGTATAAATGTAATGTTTTCTTAAATTTTTGATACAGTGTTGGAAAGCTATTCTCAAGGACTATCTCTTCCTTGTATAAAACATATTTAAAAAGTAGACGTTACCTTGGAGTTCCACGAAGAAGTTAAGCATGTCTGGGAAATCCCTCGACTTCAGCATAAAAAATGACCCTGTCTATCGGGGTGCTGGTGGTAATCAAGTAGGGTAAATTTTTCACTGTATCATATACTTTTAAAAACAAGAATAAAAAATCTGGGTCTGTAATCCTTAAGGTCACTACACATTTTTTTGTTATTTTAATATTTTTAGTGATGTTAAATTGCATCACAAACTACAGGTGTGGATCTACGGCGGGGGGGATGCCCCCCCCCCCAAATCTGAAACTTTACTCAGTTTTGACACATAGAACACACCTCCTGGTCACTATGCAAAATAGTTTGGTGAAATATTTATTATGATATTTTCCCCCAAAATAAAGTTTCTAGATACACCCCTGCAAATTAAGGTTTATCAGAAGGTAAAGTTTATTTATATGAGCACTGTTCAATAAATTATGATCTAAACTCTCTTCATAAGGTCACTACACAAATTTTTTTAAAGTTTATTTACATTTTTAGTAGTTACCTACTGTCATATTTAAAAAATCGGAAAAGAAGTTGAGTTCTATAATTTCAGAAACCGAACAAATTTTTTTTCTGAGCTTGAAGTAAATTTAGCATCTATAGTTAAATAATCCAGAGGAGTGAAAGAATGGTGTCCAGTTGTTGTTTGTTTGAGATTTTAATGTAAAACAAATCGTTTCACAGTACCTCCAAACGAATCACATGCTTTTACCATGCGTTAGTTTTGTACTTAGTTTTTTTTAATGCCCAGTGGCGTATGCAGAAATTTTCCAAGGGGGTTGGGAGAGGGGGCTTGAGTAAAAGCAAAGTCCTGCAAAACCATTTTATTCTTCTTTCAGAAAAATTAAATCTTTAGGAGAAGTTATTCAATGGCTTTGGAAGGATTAAGTCCCAACCCCCCTTCCTCCTACGTACGCCACTGTTAATCTTGAACCATTTCATTCACCAAAGAGACAAACTAATTAATGTCAGTTTCTTACCCAAAATTTATTCTTAAAACTAAAAAAAATATCCAACAGTGTACGAAGATGGTACTTGAACCCACAAACTAGGATGTCACGTGAAACAGTATGTGGATATAAATAAGACCCCCTGACGATGATTTTTATATATAATTTTTTTCTTTTTGCGACCGAATTAAAAAATGTGATTTTTTACATGCTTTAACCAAATAGCCTAAAAGTTGATGTTAAAATTATAGAACCAACTTTTTTATTTAACTTTTATATAAATAATACATTGTCAAGTAAAACAAGCTACAAGCGAAGTTTCAATAGATAGATAGACATGCTAATTTTGTTAGTCAAAAGTTGCCAATTATGAGGTTTTTGCGGTTTTTCCAACTTTTAAAAATTTAGTTTACTGAAACCAATAGATCTAGAAATTTTTCTTTTACCTTGTGATAGTCAAGCCACTGAGCTTTAATGTGCGCATAGACTTTTTTTTGATGGACCATATTCCGCACCGGTGTAAATAATTAAAAATTGAGAAAATCATAAAATTACTATTTTTGCGATCTCAAAAAAGGGAGGTTATTTTTTTTTCTGTATAGGATCATCCAACCAATATTAAAGATTTCTTCTGTTAAAGTTGTTTTTACATTAGATTTAATACAATCAAAATAAAAAAAAATATGGTCGCAACTGTTTTTCATCTTTATTTTACCTTTAAAGTTGTCTGTAAAATACAGGCGACATTAAAAATTAATAGTTATTTAAACAACAAGGTTTGAAAACGACTCTTTGCACACGATCGAGACAGTTTGGTAGACCGAGCCGAAGGCTAGGTCTACAAGTCGAGGGAGTGTGCAAAGAGGTTTTCAAACGAGTTTTTTACAATATTTTTTATACGACTTCTAATACAGAAAGAAAAATCAAATTCTAATTTAACTGGTTTTTATTTCCGACATTTTTACAACAAAACTTTAAAAATTCAACAATTTTTTGACGTATCTAATCAACAAAACATACGAGCAGTGACGGTTGCTACGGAACTAAGCCAACTTATATTGATGGGCGACAACAACAAAAATCACAATGACGGGAGAGCCGTATGCAGAAATGACAGAGGCGTGCGCAAAAATGACATAAGCGTGTGCAAAACGTTTTGCACACAGCGTGCGCAAAATGCCATTTTCAGATCGTGTTCTCCGTGCGCAAAACACCCTTTTACAAGACTGTCGTATAAAAAATTTATTAATTTGGTATTCCTAAGGACAGTAATACATGTTATCAAAAATTGGATTTTTTTCGTGACATGGCAGCTACCCCCCATTAAGTGATTTGGCGTGGAATTACTCGACTACTACTTATACTACTTGGTGTGCAGTCGGCCCGCCCCCTTTTTACCTTCCTAGCCCGCACAGCAACGGCTAGAGAAGGTATTGTTTTCGACAAACAAACACCGAAAATGTGTTATTTGGGTGTATTTTGACCTACCCTAGCGTCGTGATGTCTGTCTGTGTTGTGTGTGTATGTATGTATATCTGTCCGTAACGCGATAGCTCCTAAACCGCTTAACGATTTACATGAAATTTTCAGGTAAAATAGTACTCGATACTGCAACGAGCTGATTAGATTTTAGTCAAAATTCATAAATGCTAATGACAGTTTTTTGACAGTTAAAAAGTATAAAAAATGCTAACTTTTTAACGGAACGTCGCATCAATATGCGGTTCGGTTCGGTTCGGTTCGGTTATATAAAAGCGCGCGTTTTTTGAAAAAAAATATGTTATAACCGAAAAGTTCGTAAGAGCTTTCATTTCGGAGATATTTACAAAAAACTGTTTTCAAGGTTGATATAACGTGGAGTGTGCTAATGGGCTAGGAAGGTATCAGATCCGTCGTGGATCCATTTATTTAATTCCAAGACGCTTGTTTTCCTTAAGGTGTGGTTTCACACAGAAAAACTACAAAACTACTAAATACTTAGAGAAAATTAAAACTCTCCAAACAGAAAAGCCGCATTTTAAAATAATAAACAAGAATATCATTAATACCGGTTAAAACTGTTGGAACAATGACTAATAGTTAATCGTCCTCTACAATAGGAAAAAGGATTCCCTTTTTACCTGGGGATATAGTCCAAGTAGCTCAAAACGAAACCCGGCCCTGCTAACACGAAATCCCTAATATGATGTCATACACCTGTTGCCACGTCCTGAAAAAATTGTGGGAAAAGGGGCCGTTCATAAATTATGTTGTCTTAATCAGTTTTTATTGCAGGATGTAATAAGAAATACACAGCATAAAACGACGCGACGCGGGCTAATAAGCGCATGACAAATTATCGCACGGTTTGAATAGCCTAACCAACTCAAAGCACTATATATTTTGGTAAAGTAAGAAGTTGAACCTTACTTATTATTTATAAAATTTTACAGAGGCAGAGGAGGCGGCAACAGCGGAAAAGCTACATTGTTAACCAACAAAAGAATGAATGACCGCCGAAACCGGGCCTACTACTTCTCTTTATATGTTATTACTCTGAGGTTTTAACAGATACCAGAAAAGGTTATTAAGAAAAGTTGTTTGGATTTAAAAGTTACGACTGATTCTCAATTTTCAGAAAAATCAGCTTAAAATCGTCTAAACGAAAATCTAACCGTTAAAAACTCTTCAGGGTCTTAAAACATTACTTCTTCCATTAGGGTACGGAAAGTATAAGATTTTCTTTATTCATTCATTCATATTTCGGTTTGATTGGCCTCTGCATCAACGGCCATCTAGCCACAGTCTGCAACTTAATGCTCTGATTTCTGATTTGGACAATCACAACACACTCACATTCATACACATATAGACCCCCATGGTAGGCAATTTTTCTTTTCTCATGCAGGATTTAATTTTGCCGATGCTCTTTGTCGAAAATAGGGGTCTTTATCGTGCTAGCGCCATCTACGCTTTTAACACGGGACCACCGGCTTAACGTTACTTCCGAACCACGGTTTTGTATTCATCATCAACTTTGCCTTCTTCGTTGATGCCCAAACTTCGCCCAAGACAGGCTTTACCCCTGCTTCCGGTAAATCTGTATTCACAAACGGAGAGTAGGTTCGAGTTTGTAGTGGCAGGCATGGGATTCGAACCACACACCTTCTGATTGGCAATCGGACACTTCGCCCACTGAACCAATCAGGGCCACTAAGATTTTCTTTATTCCCCAACAAAAATAACAACTGACAATCTTCGCCATTTTGGCAAGACTGCGATACAGTCAAAGGATAGCTATGGTCCTTGCCATAGGCAGTTACGCTTTTGTGATAGTCTGGTTGGGCTGCCTAACGGAGTCCCACTCTACTCCCGTGTCCATTTTAGCTTATTTAACCCTGGAACTGCACACTAGGGTCTGAAATACCCAGACAGTTATATTTTTGTCTGTAGTTTTCGCAAATATAAAAATTTTACCACGTCGCTCCACGTAAATTCGGTTTTTAGTGCCGGCAGCCAGTATCAAGTGTGAAATCGAGGCGAGTGCTGCCGATTTTGCTGCTACATCGACTAATATTGACGAATGGGTATGTGACAACCCAGTGTGCAGTTTACGGTAAATAAATTAATTAAGATAATTAATAATTAATTAAATTAATTAATTAAGGTGTGTTTTATGTCCACGAGACAAGGACAGAGAAGAGGCCATGCATATTGCCTGGAACATAGGGCTAGACTTTGCTGCGACTGTGAAAATAACCAGGAATAAACTAAATATTAAAAGCTTTGGCTAAGAAAGACTACAAGAATTTATTTAACCAAATATTTTTTTTTGTATAAAATAAAGGTTTATTTTTTAGTTTAACAAAGAATTTTTTTTATGACAGTTCTAAAAATTGACATATTTTTTTATTTTTCCTAACAAAAAATGTATAAACATATATTCTACTGTTTCTGTATCGTAAACATATGAATATCTGTCCATTAATATTATTTTTTATAAAAATATCATTAAATTATAAAATTGTCCACATTAAAAAAAACTGTTTGGGGTTAGAAAAACCCCACTGTGCAGTCCTTGTCTTAAAAAATAATTGTGCAGTTCTAGAGTTTAATGTTAATCTCAAATAGTGTACACACTCTTTTTTATTTTGGTTGATTGTGAAATCTAATTTCTAGTTTTTCTAGTAACTCTGGTCAATTCCAGAAGCATTTTTTGGGGTTACCTTTTAAAAGATTATGACTCTAAACCACAGAAGATATCGATTTCGGAATGGATGTCGTTGAGGCGTCAATTTTTTTAAAATTTATTGCTCTCTTTATAATTTCAGCGCAAATGCCACCAGAATAATCCATTGATCATGGACGAGGTTCCGTTTCAAGATTGGCCCATTGACCTGGAGGGATCAGCAGCAAACGGCAACCACCCTTGGACGCCGGCTTATGGCTTCCAAACTCCTTCAGCTTTACTTGAAAAGGAGGATTTTGTTGGAAATCCAGGTAAGGTTGAGAGCAGTAGCGGCTGGTGACGTTATAAATTGGGTGGGCAGAAATTTATATTGCAGGGAAAAAGAGATAACAAAACTTACCTAAACAATTTTATTTTAGCATTTTACAAACAAGCAGCTACTTGGTGTAGTTTTTAGTTTATTTGTTTATAGATAAAGTCTATTCGCCCTTCTTTTACATGCGCAAAGTGCTTGAATTAGCACCAGTTTGAGACTCATCATGGCCCCGTAGAGCAACCTCAAAAATCCCACAGAATTTTAAAATTTAAAAATTTACTAGTCTATATGTCTAGTCTATATGTCTATTTTTTGCCACATTTTCATTATGTTCGGTAATATTTTGCCTATCGACACTATTCAATTGGCACCTAATATCAGTCTTGCCTAGCATAGAAAATTCTATGTGGTTATTTAAATAAGTAGCACTTAATTTGTGTCTTTAACTTTTCACTAAAGTGCTAGAGATCACACATTTCTTTTGCCACCCACGCAGGATCACTTCGTGGATTGTTCATAATAAGACAAATAAAGCGGTCTTCAGCATCGTATAATTTTTTATTACTTGCACCAAAATTTTGGTTAATTTTTAGGATTTTTAGGTCCGGTCTATGTGGCCCTAAAGATTTTATTTGTAATTGAAGTTCATATGTCAACGTATTTAAATTTGCACAGTTAATTATGTAATCGACGGTATTTATTTCCATTTTATAAACAAACGATTACAAAAACAATGACACGCGACCGGCAATGCTTTTTACTACTGACATAGCCCAAATCAAAACAAACTCTTACGTCTTCACTACGGATAGAACCGGCATCGTGTAGAAGGGCAACGGACGTTTCCGCACGATAATGGCCGACTTCAACTAAAACACACATTCCACCCACCCTCGCTCGACAACATCCACCCATACCCCGCTGAAAAACGGGTGAAACTGAATCCTTGCCCCGCGCGGCGCTGTCGGCTTGTAATTATTTACGCTAAAAATTTCACTCAATTAATCGCTTGATGTTAACCACAGATAATAAAAAGAACTAGACAATTCCTAGGTAGCAAGGTCACGTTTTTTAAACGTCAAAAACAGGTCATTTTTAATGACCATTGACGTCTCTAACCTGACGTGTAAATGACCTTTAAATGACGTTCAAAAGACACACCCAAAATGACGTCATTTTTAGACGTTTTAAAGACGTCAGCAATATCACGTATTTGGGACCAAATCAGAACATCAGACAAACCTATTTATGACTTTTTTTAAACTCGTCTGAATATATGAAATATTCCCTGCGGTTGAGAACACTAGGAAACTTAGACACAGAAAGTGACTTTTCTGTGACTTAGACCTGGAAGTACTGGAACAGGTACAGCGGTGTTCTGTGAGGTACAGATCAAAATAGACCTAAACCTAACTCGCGGCTACAGACTAAAAAGTACTTTGGCTCCTTCGATTTCGAGGTTATGTTTTAATTGTTTTGTTTTGTTCAAATAGCCTGGAAGCATGGAATAAATAAATTTCTTCGATGGTGGAAGTGTTTGAATTCCTTTCGAGTTTTAAAAATTAGTATTAAAAATATTTGTCGTGTCGTTAGTTCGGTCAAATTTAGTTCAAAATAGCGCTAGTAACGAAATAGGGTGTCTTTCTAACATATTTTTTCAAAAAAAAACTTCCCTGACTTCTTTCGCGGGATCCTAGCGGGTGTGAAACAAAACCGAACCGAACCGAACCGAATCGGTTTAGTTCGGTTTGGTTTCACAACCTCTGGGATGCCGGTTCGGTTCAGTTCCGTTCCGTTCGGTTCGGTTTTGTTTCACACCCGCTAGGATCCCGCGAAAGAAGTCAGGGAAGTTTTTTTTTGAAAAAATATGTTAGAAAGACACCCTATTTCGTTACTAGCGCTATTTTGAACTAAATTTGACCGAACTAACGACACGACAAATATTTTTAATACTAATTTTTAAAACTCGCAAGGAATTCAAACACTTCCACCATCGAAGAAATTTATTTATTCCATGCTTCCAGGCTATTTGAACAAAACAAAACAATTAAAACATAACTTCGAAATCGAAGGAGCCAAAGTACTTTTTAGTCTGTAGCCGCGAGTCTAAACCTAGACTTACACATCTCCACCTTGAAGCGAAAGAAGCCTCGAAGTCTGTCTTGATTTAATATTTAATTTATTTTACATATGTACCCCCACATTCCGTATAAATCCGGTTAAGTACTGACTGGGGCACCATCTATGTAAGTATAAGTGTATGTCCCTTGGACAAAGTGTGCAGTGTGGGTAGTGACCAATATATGACGTGTTTCAGACGTCAAAAACTACACTACGAAAAGACGTCAAATAACTGACGCCTTCAAGACAACATTTTTTGTTAGATGACCTGCTGGTCATCCAAATGACCACTTTTCGACGAAAAAAAGACGTCATTTGATGACCCCTTGCTACCTGGGTCATGTCGTAAGGGAAGATTTAACTTTTTTAAAAATAAATCAATTAAAAATACTGTTGGTTGTCTAGTTTTGGGAGGGCACTGCCCCGTGGCCCTCCCTGTAGCAGTCGGCACTGGTTGAGAGGATATGACTAGCTTCGGATTTACGGTGGCAATTCAAACGATATTGCACTAAAATGGTAAAAATGTGTAGTTTGATTTATAAAAGTTTTTTTTTGCATGAATCTCAAAAGCGTCTACATTTACCATGTTTCTAGCAAAAAATGTTATTTTCCTATACGGGGGATATCCAAAAAGTCTACACATCTGAAAACTATGTGTTTGAGATTAATACGCTCACGACACCGAAACCTTACTAAATACCAGCTTGCAGTATGTTTTGATCTGAACGCCGTAAACATAACAGGTTATTACTGCACATTCAGATCTGGTGCCAGAACAATAAGTATCTGCTATCGTCTTGCAAGTGTGATCTGATTTCTGGGATATGCTCGCCATAAGGAACATATCAGTTAATGATCTACCAATAATTTAGGGCAAGTCCTAGATGCAGGACATCGAAATAATTGATTGACTATTGGCACATAAGTGCGGAAGAAGAATAAAATGTCTGATCCAAAATATTTTTGAGACATCTACTATGTAGTATTAAAAAACTAATTTTAATTGTGTTTTTTAAATATTGCTTAATAGAATTTTGTTTTAAGAAAGTTGTATAGTGTGCCGCGTAAAAAAGTTTCATTAATGTTTGGTTTTAAAGGTAAAAATACATTTATTTAGAACAAAAATTCTAGACAACCTTTTTCATTATTTTTCCTAAGTATTTTAATTTACTTTTTGGATACCCCTGTATAGAAAATCTACAATTCGTACATAAATACTTTTAAAAATCGAGCCACAACATTTTTACAGTTTTAGTGCAATATCGTTTGTATTGCCCCCGTATCTTCGAAACTAGTCATAGGATAGAATCAAGCCCATGACAAATGTTGATCAGTAAGGTGAGACAAACAACATACTAAAATTTTATTGATATTAGCCGTGCACTTTGTTAGGTGATCCGTGCTAGAAACTCATTACAGGTTTGCAGACTATTTGGATATCCCCCGTATCGGAAAATTAAATTTTTTGCTAGAAACGCTTTTGAGATTCGTGCAAAAACTTATAAAAATCAAACCACAAAATTTTTACCGTTTTAGTGCAATATCGTTTGAATTGCCCCCGTATCCCCGACACTAGTCATAGGATTGAATTGGGCCCATGACAACTATTGATCAGTAAGTTGAAAGATGAATAACATACTAAAATTATATCGATATTAAATATATGTGCATAATTATGCAGTTTTTTTTTACCCTGTATAAAACCCAACAAACACTTAGAAAACATTTTGAATGATATTTTCTTTTCAGACACAGAAAAATCAGAACTGCAACCAATTGATAGTTTTTAATGTAGCCACCGGTAATAAAAGCACAAAATAGCGAACCGATCAGTGGTGAGGCAGTGTCATTAAAATTAATAAAATTTGAAGTTAGTCATAAAATTCCGTAAAAGTCATAAAATGTTGGGACGAATTTGTATAAGAGAATCTCCCAACTTCAGTCAGGAAATAATCTTACCAAATATCATTCGAGCATCTAATTTATCATTTGAAAAAATTAAAAAAATTAGTTTTTAAGTAATTTGTTTGAAACAAAACACTTGTCAACTCGTTTTTCCAAATTTTTTCGGATAAATTAGATGCACTTGTGATATTACCCCCGAAAATAATACCTTCTTTAGCAATTGCCACGCGGGCTAGAAAGTGTGAGTTTTTCAAAATTATCCTGTTTTGTTTCTTGTATTTTTTATGAGTTTGATAGATGTCTTAAAATTAAATTCTGATCCCAAAGGTAAAGGCTTTCACATATGGGCTTTTAATCCTGTTTTAAGACAGTGGCCACTAAACGACTAGGATTTATCTCTATTTTCCTAAGTATTTATGTTATTTTTTATGGTCTGATATTTAGCATATACCTAATCTTAATCTATTAAACTACCTATTGCAGAAAAAATAAATCCTATTGTCGATAAGTTAACACCGGGAAAAAACGTAAATGTACGACACTCCTTTCTTAAATTTGCATAAGGTGTGTCGCGTTTCATCTACTATTTATCATTGGCAAACAGTCTAATTATAAAGGAAAAGGAATATGTATGTATGTACCTTCAAAATGCACTAAAATCTAATTACCGTAAAATGGGGTCAAAAGAAACAATTGTCGTATGCGTTAAATAGTAAAAATCAATTATAATAGAAAAAATTGATGTGTTAGGATGTGTGTCCCTAACCCAAGAAACTTTTTAGCTTTTAACGAATGTTTTTTAAATATACCTTCATACTTATCTACTTTCTCCCAATTTGGAAACCTGGAAATTTAATTGATAATGTGACTGAAAAAAAATCTTAAGTAATTTAGAAACTTTAAAAGAGATAAATCAAATAAATGACAAAGTTTTGATAGATAGTTACGTAGGTATGACAACAAACGCAACAACGCCTTTGTTTCACAGCCAACCAAGTGAAAAACAGTTTTGTAAATAAATTCACATTTTCCGTCATTCAAAGATAGGCTTATTATACATGGTTGACAAGCTCTTTTAATGCTCTATTTATTGACGTATAAATTCAATATGGCGGTCATAAAAAGTAACAAAGTCGGCTATGGTTTCAAAAAAACTAAAAGGCCTAGAAAAAATTTGTTAACGTCATTCGATTGGCCGTAATTGTTTATACAAAACTACCAATTTTCATTAAATTTGTTTGCAAGATGGCGGCAATATTTTAATTTTTTAAAAAACACAATTTTTAGTTTTTGCTCGATATTTTAGTAACCGCTGTAGATATCTTTAATATTGATACAGTACCTGATTGGGCTTAAAATAGCGCAACTTTTTTCTCATTTAAACAAACTCGTATCTCTTACCGTTTCCGAAATCCCCATGTAGTTGCTTTTATCTGGGACACCCTGTATATTGCGTTTATAGACCGAAAAAGCTTCGATAGCATTAAGCACTGGGCAGTAAAAGCATCTTTAATTATTAGCCGAATACACAGATTTAATAGTCAATATACAGGATGTCCCAAATAAAAGCAACTACATGGGGATTTCGGAAACGGTAAGAGATACGAGTTTGTTTAAATGAGAAAAAAGTTAAAGATGATAATACAGGGGGTTACTAAAATATCGAGCAAAAACTAAAAATTGTGTTTTTTGAAAAATTAAAATATCGCCGCCATCTTACAAACAATCTTAATGAAATTTGGTAGTTTTGTTTAAGCAACTATGGCCAATCGAATGACGTTAACAAATTTTTTTAGGCCTTCTAGTTTTTTTGAAACCATAGCCAACTTTGTTATTTCTTATAACCGCCATATTGAAGATTGACAAACCTGATTGTCGTCTTTCTGGATATCTCTAAAAGTATATATCTCGAGCTCTTACCATTATCATTACACAAAATATAACATTCATACATATGTACTTTCTCCCAATTTGGAAACCTTTCCATGTTAAATTTGATTGATATTGTGACTCAAAAAAAATCTTAAGTAATTTAGACATTTTAAAACTCCAAAAGATATTAAATGGAAAAGTTTTGAAAGGTAGTTACGTAGGTATGACAACAAACACAACTACGGCATTTGTTTTACAGCCAACTAAGTGAAAAACTATTTTTTAAATAAATTCATATTTTCCGTCAACCAACCAACCTTTTATGCTCTATTTATTGAATCCAATATGGCGGTCATAAGAAATAACAAACTTGGCTATGGTTTATAAAAAACTAGAAGACCTAGAAAAAAATTGTTAACGTGATTCAATTGGCCGTAGTTGCTTATACAAAACTACCAAATTTCATTAAATTTTCAAAAAACACAATTTTTAGTTTTTGCTTGATATTTTAAAAACCCCTGCAGATATTTTTAATTTTGCGTCGGCATCTGATTGGGCTTAGAATGGCCCAACTTTTATCTTATTTAAAAAAACTCGTATCTCTTACCGTTTCCGAAATCTCCATGTAGTTGCTTTTATTTGGGACACCCTGTATATAGCGAAGCAACAACATCAATCGAAATCCACGAAGAAACGGAGCTAATTCGCATAACAAGAGGTGTTAGACAGAGTGACAGAATAACCTATTTAACCAGGCCCTACAAGATGTTTTAAAATAAATGGATCTTTGACAGATCTGATACCTTTAGCCTCCTTCAAGTAAAGCTATGATAATCAGCCTTGAAAACAGTTTTTTTTCAAAAACTAAAGCTCCTACGAAGTTTTTGGTTATAACACAAATTATTGAGCGAAATATAGTCTACTATATTACCATTTCTCCTAAAAATTTTATGAAAATCGGTTCAGCGGTTTAGGAGCTATCGTGTTACGGACAGAAAAAAATACACACACACACAGACAGACGTCACGACGATTTTGCTAGGATAGGTCAAAATACACCCAAATAAAACATTTTCGGCGATATCTGAAAAAAAATTTCTTCGAAAACAATATCTTCTCTAGCCATCGCTGTGCGGGCTAGCAAGGTAAAAATTAGATTGGGAAAAAATAGATAAAAGTAAACGGACAATACTTGAACCTTCTAAGATATGCTAATGATATCGCATTAATAACAGATAAGAAAGAAGAACTGAATACCCCAGCTAAAAATATAGGCCTGAGTATGAACTACACTAAAACTAAAATCATAACAAACACAGATGAAGATATTACGATCATAATAAACCAAGAGAAAATAGAACAAGTAGGGGAATATATTCCTGGGACAAATTATTAAACTAAAAAAGAAAACCAAATAGCTGAAATCAAGAGACGAGTAAGATTGGCATGGGCAGCACTCGGTAAATTAGCTACATATTAAAAAATAAAAAATAGCCTCAGTAATTTATAATTTTGAGATAATTTCAGAGTTAATACCTGTTTTTTTTTTCTCTTGCATAAAAAATGTGTTTAAAAGTAAATGGCAACAATGTCCCCAAAATCATATGGTTGGTTTGGTTAGTCCGAAGCTCAAAAGATTTCTGCGCCCGCGCATTCTATTAGAATAACTTTTAAAATTTTACTTAAATCACTTAAAACTTGACCGGTTTACTGTGGACTATTTGCGTTAGATGCCATTTAATATTTCTGCAACTTGCCATTTCTACAGCTTTACATATGGCACTTTAGTCAAATTTGACGGTACGGTACATTACTAGTCAAATCAAAGTGCAACAAAAAAGATTATATTTCTTATTGTCCCATTACGATGTTTCCTATTACTCAAGGATAGTTAAAACGAAGGGGTAATACGAAACATTTCCATTGTAAACTACTTGTTTAACACAAGAAAAACCACAAACAAAGTATTAACACTGCAGACAAAGTTTTACTTTAGACAAAAAATATTCCCCATCTATCCCCTATTGTATATCACGATTTGCACACCAATCGACAAAATAAACGCACCGTTGCACCGTGGGGTTAAACCCTAAAAAGCTGGTCAAAACCACGGTGGATAGAATATACCGGTGTTCGGATCTTATAAATATAGGTCGAATTGTTACGTCACTGGTGGTCCAGCTGATTTTTAAAAACGAAAGTTAGATATGATATGAACAACTAATATTTTTTGTTTTTTTTGTAAACTAAGGCAATTTTCGTACTATTTTTTAGTATATTCTTATAAAATAATATTTTTTAGATATACCAGTCGTTATTTTTTTTAGCCAGCTTTATTTCTCTTTACACAAAAATTAAAATTTGAAGAAATGAATGTGTTCGTTTCAGCTTCAAAAATTATCCGCTGACATAGCTCTTTGTTTACTACCCAATAGTCCTCGGTTCACCTTTGAGATAAAACGATCACATTCAGTTTGACTTGTAGTATGAGTTTTGTAACGATAATACATCTAGAAAATTACATTTTATAAGGATGTACTAGAAAACAGTAGAAAAATGGCATTAGTTTTCAATAAATTCAAAAAATATTAGTTGTTCCGTTGTTCATAACAGATCTAACTTTTGTTTACAAAAATCAGCTAGACCACCAGTGACGTGAAAATTCGACATATATATATACGATCCGAACACCGGTCTATTCTATCCACCGTGGGTCAAAACCCCCAAAATGCCAATTAAGAATTCTTGGAAATTTATTACCCGGGTTAGGTAGCAAGATAATGAGGCTATTAAAGTATGGAAATTAAATAAATAATTTTGTATGGGTACCTGTTTACTGTTAGTTTGAATTTAGCCTTCTTAGGAAGTAGAGCTATTTGTGTGAGTTATTAAGTGCGAATTTGTAAAGTTTTCAATTTTTTTTTCTAACGAACTGTTTACTTTCTGACGTTTGTGTACTATGGAGTCGATACCCTCAGGTACGTAGAAAATTTTAATATATCAACAAACATTCAGTCTTTGCCTGTTTGGAGATAACAAGCGTTTATGAAAAAAAGTACATCTTTTTAGAGGAAAAATTCATTTTTTTCAATTCAGCTAAGACGAAAGTAACACAATATTTTTAGTTATTCTTGATTTTCTTAAAGAGCATGTGCTATTTGGCTGCCGAAGTGATTTTCATATAAAAAAAAAGTTAGGCAATGACATCAAAATTTAATGTGGTCCAAAACAATGAGACTTTTTTTAAAAGGCCTTTATTTAAAAAGTTTTAGTTCGATTTTAATCATTTTGACCATTTTTGAAAACCATAACTCTAAAGTTTACGAATTTGAAGTTAAACTTGACATTTCGGTAATGCAAGATGGCGACAACTTAGATATATTATTTTATTTATTTAAATATATGTGACTCATTATACAACTTTTTTCGGTGCGCCACTGGAGCAAAAAATTTAGCCAATTATAACCTTTACTTGTTAAGTCGCTCAATCATTGCTAAGTATGTCAAAGTACCACTTGTTGAGATCGGATACAAAACATCACCATCTTGGATTTTTAAATTTGATATAAGTCTTGGCGTTTCAATATATTCGTAAAGGGTTTCCTAAGATATTAAAACAATTTTTTTGTTGCAGGTTCAAACTGCAATGAGCTACAGTTTAGCAGAAAAGATATCTTCGTAATGATTAAGAAACATTTAAAAGCGGAATTACCAATCATTTTAAGACATTTAGAGAGTTATATTATAGAAAAGTGGTGAAGTGATAATTATACGTGATGATATGAAATTCCAATTTTCAAGATTGTTTAGCAGTATGAGAGAAAAATCGAACTGAAAGAGACCTTTTTACTAAATATAATAAGTGGTTAAGTGAACCAGTATCTTTTCTTGTTAAACCAGCAACTAAAACATCTACTGCTAGGTGGTAGCCTTCCACAGATTTTGCTTCCTCTAGTGAAAGATCTAAGCGTCGAAAGACAGAAGAAATGCGTTATTCATTTAGCCCGCAAGAGCTTGCGTATGCAACACAAATGAGTTTGCGCTCTGCCGGAAAACTGGATGCTTCAAAAGTTGTGAAAGAGGCAACATTAGGCCGCCAGCTCAAGCTTCCAAATTTATAAAATATTTCAATGTACCAATGGAAACCACCCTTTGAAATAAAAAAGCCCTGTCCGTTTTGAAGCAAAAAAAAAACATGCTATCCACCACGCACATCCATAACGATAACCGAAAGTTATGCCGAAGTCGAACTTTAAGCTTTATTAAACCACAGTGCAGAACGTTTAATAATGCTGCAAAAAGAAGTTCTGGACACAATATCAGACCCTAATATAGTTTTGCATCTGATATGCAAGTGGGGATGTGATGGGAGTTCAGGACAAAGTGAATACAAACAAGTTTTTCAAGATAAAGATATATCAGATGCTAGTGTTTTCTTCACATCTGTTGTTCCATTGCAACTAATCCATACGGACTTCAAAGGCGTCCCTCAAATTATATGGAAAAATCCAACATGTTCTTCTCCAAGATTTTGCAGACCTATACGTCCACAATTTTTAAAAGAAACAACGGAATCCATTGTAAATGAGGTCAAATTGACGCACTTAAATCTTGAATTTGGTTTAAATGACAAATTAATTAAGGTGGAATTTAAAATGATTTTAACAATGATTGATGGCAAATGCCTTAAGAGGTACAAAGTCCACTCAGCGGTGTTACATATGTGGTGCAACCAGCAAGGATTTTAATAACATAGAACAAATGATACAAAAACCAATTACCGAAGGGAACCTGAAATTTGGTTTATCAACGCTTCATGCGTGTATTAGATTTTTTGAGTGTTGCCTACACCTATCTTACAAGCTCGAGATAAAAAAGTGGCAAGCCCGTTCGACTGAAGAAAATGTCGTTTCAAGTGGATATGAAATCGACACTCAGAAATTACACAAATATTGTCTAGAAACTGCTAAATGCTTTGTTGAATTATACCCTTGGTATTATATGCCTACTTCAGTTCACAAGATCCTTATGCATAGCCACAAAATAATCGAAGAAAGGGTCTTACCTATTGGCCAAATGTCGGAAGTGGCCCAAGAGGCAGGTAACAAAGATATTAAAAAATATCGCGATGCATTTTCCAGAAAATTTTCACGGACAAAAACAATGGAAGATGTGGTGGGTGTGCTTTCGGGCTGTTCGGCCGTCGTCGTTGGAAATTCGTTCTCGACGTTTCGCCATCTCGAGTGGATGGCATCTTCAGGAGATGTTGACTGTTTGTCGGCTTCTCGAAGACTTCCCAACCCAGTCTTCGAGAAGCCGACAAACAGTCAACATCTCCTGAAGATGCCATTTACTCGAGATGGCGAAATGTCGAGAACGAATTTCCAACGACGACGGCCGAACAGCCCGAAAGCACACCCACCATTGGACGATGGCCGCGAAAGCCTTTCACAATTTGTAATGGAAGATGTGTTTAATAGACTATTGGTGTCCTCAGATCCTTAGGTATAAGAAAGCTGCCGAAAAAGAAACTAAAAAATTCATACCTTTCTTAATATGCCACGATCAGAAAACTATTGAAGCTGAAGATTTTGATGACGATGATGATGATCATGATGATTACAACTTTGATATTAGTGATATCAGTGTTAGGAATTTTATAAATATATAATTAAAATATTTTTTTGTAGGAAAAAAAAATAAAAATCTATTCGTTTTTACAAAAATTAATATATTATATTATTCTTTTTAAAGAGATATAAAATTTTAAAATCAAATATTATTTACGTTAAAAGTATTAGCTAATTAAAATGTTGGAATCTTTTGACCAGCCTTGTATATGTTTTCAGCCATATTGAATCCCTCGTTTTGTTTTGTTTTAATTTTTAACAATAAATTTGTATTTTGCAACCTCTAAAAAGTGAGCTTACAATTTTTTTTGCACATTTGGCCCCATGGTGCGTCGGCGTCGACTAAAACCGGTACCAAATATGCTATTTCGAACTGTCAAGTAAATTGGTGCTACGGTTATGTAATAAATATTGTTTCAAGAAAATTATTATTTTTGTTTCTGTTCACCCTCCAGTTGCTATTCATCCCATTTGACGGTAATCGTTAATAAGAAACGATTTGACATTGGTAGTCTCAGCAAATACTTGGTGCACAATAAAATTCGTAAATTTTGTTTAACACTTTTTAAATTTTTTACGATTATTCTCCCAGCTATTTAAAATCGAAATAAATTCCTCGAAATTATTTTGTTTTTCTAGTAGCGTAAAAAAGTCTCTTCCAACTGTTTTTTGTACTAAATAATTATCGAATCAAAACAAATTTATTTAAAATGAATTAAGTTTTTTTGAAAAATTTTTACTAAATTAAAAAAAAAACATTTTTAACACGTTTTTAACTCGTAATCGAAAAAATTTTGATTGCCTGTTATGATTTTTGGGAATGTTATGATTCATAAAAAAAGTTTGCTAACAAAGTTTAAAAAATATACATGCTAGATTTGTTTTTACGTCTACCAATTCTTAGGCGCATCACTTCAGAGAAAATATATTTTAACAAAATTGGTAGGAGAATATTAAGGGTGGCGGAGGTGGGAAAACTAGACCCTTGGCAGAAAAAAGCTTCATTCTGTGATTTCCTTGGTAATTCTTAGTGAAAGAATCCCTATCCTTCGTCAGAAAGGACAAAAAATAAGGTTTAACGGTCGAATTTCAAAAACGGAATTATTAATAACCAGATATTATCAAAAACATCATTTATCTAAAACAGAATCGAAGTTTTGTATAACGTCTTTTCTCAAAACCGGACAAATTCATATAAAGGGGCTAGCTTGTGCGTTGTTCACCTAAAGAAAAACGGTTCTGAGACTGCTATACAATTAAAGCGCCCTTCACTGCAATCTCTGTAGACCATTTTAAGCAACCAAAGAAGTGAAGATTTTCTATTCCTATGCAGTATAAATACTATAGGGCACATCCTTTTGATCGTTGATAAAATAACGTGTGAGCTATAAGCCAGCCCCTTTTTATGATTTTCTCCTTTATGATTTTGTCCGGTTTTAAGAAAAGACCTTACACAAAATTTCCATTCTATTTTTGTCCGATTATTAACAATTCTTATTTGCTCATTTCCTGTTTTCATGAATGACGTTTTTGATAATATCCGGTTATTCGTAATTCCGTTTTTGACATTGGACGGTTAATCCCTATTTTTTTTCCTTTCTGACGATGGATAAGGATTCTTTCACTTTAGAGAATTACCCACCATTTTCCTTTGTGATTTTTCTTTTCTCCTTTATGTTAATGGGGACCCGAGTTAACCACAAGCCTTAAGAAGTAGTCTAAATTTTTTATAATCTGAGGGCACGGCAGCGCCGTAACCATCTTTTCTGGAAACATTTCAGCCGATATTTGACCTACCTAAAACTCTACTTCGGAATGAGCTACGAATCTCAAACTTTGCACAGTCGTAGATCTCCATGACGTTAACAACCCCTCCAAGTTTCATGGAATTCCATAAAGTAGTAAAGTAGTTACGAAATTTCAGAAAACGTCGAACTTGCCACTCACTCACTGACTAGATCATCAATATTCTACTGTACTTCCAGACATGCTACAAAGCTGAAATTTGGCAGACTGATAGAAATTATGACCAAACCCCTGGAAAAAATCAAAAAACCCAAAAATTTTAATTTACTCCCCTCCGCTATACATTTAAAGTTATGTAAAAGTAGCATTGCCCACTTCCAGAAATGCTAGAGAGTTGAGCTTTGGCAGACTGATAGGAACTATGATAAAACTATAGGAAAAAATTAAAACACCCCAAAATTCTAATTTACTTCTCTCCCCTATAAATGTAAAGTTAAGTAAAAGTAACATTGCCTACTTCCAGACATACTAGAGAGCTGAGCTTTGGAAGACCGATAGTAACTATGATAAAGTTATAGAAAAAAATTAAAACACCCCAAAATTCTAATTTACTTCCTTCCCCTATTAATGTAAAGTTATGTAAAAGTAACACTGTCCACTTCCAGAAACGCTAGAGAACTGAACTTTTTAAGACTGAAAGACAATATAAGAAAACTATATGAAAAAATTTAAAAACACCAACATTTTAATTTACTTCCCTCTCCTATAAATGTAAATTTATATAAAACTAACATTGCCCACTTCCAGAAATGCTAGAGAGCTGAGCATTGGAATGCTGATCGAAATTATGATAAAACCATGGGAAAAAATTTTAAAAGTACAATATTTTCATTTACTCTCCTCCCCTATAAATGTAAAGTTATGTAAATGTAACATTACCCACTTCCAGAAACGCTAGAGAGCTGAGCATTGGAAGACTGATAGGAACTATGATAAAACTATAGGACAAAATTTAAAAACACGACAATTTTAATTTATTTCCCTCCCCTATACATGTAAAGTTATGTAAAAGTAGCATTGTGCACTTTCAGAAACGCTAGAGAGCTGAGCTTTGGAAGGCTGATAGGAACAACGATAAAACCATGGAAAAAAATAAAAAGTCTTAAAAATTTAAGTAAGGCATTGCAAAAGTTTTGAACAATATTCCGCATATTTTACTACTTTAAAAATTAAGTACATATTATCGAATTCCTTTAAAAAAGAAGTGAAATCATAAAAACATTTTTTGTAAAAAAAAGACGTGTACGCGGAAATGGCATTCCGTAAAAAGAATTGAGATAAAAGTAAAGCCAAGTTTTGCAATACAAATTTCAAAATGAAAGGTTCTTACTAGTTTGCAAATATTTTTCTAAACTTAGCTATTACGGCTGTAAATGACTCTTAGGCACAGTGCTAAATTGAACATAAAGAAGTTTGGCTGTAATAGCAAAGTTTAAAAAAATATTTCCAAACTAGTAAGAACCTTTCATTTTGAAATTTGTATTGGAAAACTTGGCTTTACTTTTATCTCAATTCTTTTTACGGAATGCCATTTCCGCGTACTTGGCTTTTTTTTACATAAAATGTTTTTGTTATGATATGTTATTGTGATACTAGATAATGTACAGGTCCTATTAAATTCTGCAGTTTGCAGTATAAATCTCCTTTACAAAAAAAAAGTAAAAGCTGGGCAAGCAAACGAGGCCTAATTTGTTATTGTTTTGGACTACCCGAGCGTAAATGCGTGCGTAACACTCCACGAGCACCGTGAAAAATTATAGTTTTTTTATTATGATTAATAACGTTAACTATTAAAATAATTTTTCAAAAATCTTTTTAGCTATTCTATTCGATTCTATTTTATCGCCTTTATGCAACATTTGATCTATTATCTATCTATACCTTTTTCGATCCATCTCTGGACATAGGCCTCTCCCAATATGTTCTTCTCTGTCTTTCACCCCGTATGTTTCTTCAAATCGCGGCTCATCTCATTTGGGATCTTCCCCTCCCTACTTCTTTTATTTTCCCAAGACTTTACAATACATTTGTTCCATCGATCGTCTTGTATTATGAGCCGCAAATTTCCACTTTATTTTTGCTATTTCTCCTCTAATATCCATTACTTTTGTTTTATGTAATTTCTTATATAACTTTTGATCTATACCATCGAAACATGACTCTTCACAAAAAGCTCGTGTATTTTTGTGTTCTGGAAATTAACTAGAATGTTTTTCCTAAAAAAACCCTATTTTTGCCACACACCACGAGGTATAAATCAATGAAATTGGTTTAGAGGTTTCCGAAAAATTATTTTTTGTATGATTGTTTTACACTGAACCGATATAAATAAAATAAAAAGCTTCATAAGTTTATATTTTTTTTGGCAATTTTTTAAGATAACGCGGCGGACAGTATCAAACTTTATTCTTCTTATGTTTCGAAAAACTTTTAGACTATTTGATTGAATAAAAAACTGCCGCGAACAACGACGCACGAATTATATAAATCGGTTTGGTGATTCCCGAAATAATATTTTTTGTTTCAACTATTGTTTTGCGAATTCTTTCAGCATTAATTTCCTTATAACTTTATTATTATTCTACCCATTTCAATGAAATCAACAGCATTATGGTGAAAATTTTGTATTTTATTAAAAATCGGTTCAGAAATAATGATTTTGTAATATCTCGTAAAACTACTAAAGCGATTTTGTTGATTAATACCTCGTTGTGGCGAGTTTAGATCACTTATAAATTTTAAACATTGTCGAAAATGTCTCGTAACACAAGAAAAAGCAATGCTTTGTATATGCTCAAATTTGATTAAGTGCTATGGTTTTTAGTTTTTGAAATATTTCATTCAAGATATTTATTTCTTTATGAAATGTCCATTTCAGACTGGGTTTAAAATATTTTAAATTTATCAAAGACAGAAACTAATAAAATACTCTGCCAATATATGGGCCCCTAAGCTCACACTAGCTACTATAGTTATAGTGTACGTGTGAGCTAATATAACTAAAAACTGAAATATATTTTATTCAACTCCAGATCAATTACCTTTTGTTTGATACCACACAAGCCATGTTTTGACTTAAACTCAAATTTTTGAAATCTACCCACACCCTTAAAAAAAACAAAAACTAAAATGTATTTTGTTAAACTCCGGACTCAATTACCTTTCGTTTGATATCACACACGCCATATTTTCACTTAAACTCTAATTTTTAAAATATACCCCCCACCCTTTTGTTTAAATAAATTAAAATGTGTTTTGTTTAACTGCAGACTCAATTACCTTTCGTTTGATATCACACACGCCATATTTCCACATAAACTCTAATTTTTGAAATCTACCCCCACCCTTTTATTTGGTTTGTGTTCGGTGGATTTTGTTCATTTTTAAATGGGACCATCTCGACCCAAGACCCAACCTAGGTACCAAATTTCATTAAAATCGGCCAAGCGGTTTTAGAGTTATGCGCGTTGGTCGTTACAGACAGACATACAGACAGACATACAGACAGACAGACAGACGGCGCAACAAAAAAGTTTCAAAATCATCTGAAACGCAAAAATATATAAAAATTTTTGAAATCGGAGCAACTTTTTTTCTCTCGAAAAAACTAGGATCACCATAGCTCACACTACTATAGTATAGTATATGTGTGAGCTAAAATAAAGAGGTGCTTAAAAAAGGAAAAATGTAAATATTGAGGAAATTTTACGCTTATTTCAAAAATCGAATAAAAAGAGGGTCATTTTATAAGAAAAATATAAACTTTATATAATATCTCAAAAACTAAAAGTGACAGGCAAAATTGAATTTGACAGTTGAAAATATTAAAAAAACAGTTTACACCAAAAAGAAATTTTCGTAAATAAAAATGTTCCTGGCCCTTCTCAAAATGCATTTTTTTCAAAAAGTCCTTGTAGCCTAAAACGGTTTGTTATATGAAAATGCGGTTTGCACCTTTAATCATCTCTTGAGAATCAATGTTTGCAAGTGGGGGTGAGTTTTCTTTAATCTCCCCTTGAGAAACCTGAAACCCCCCATAAACATCGAATTTGTAGATAAATTTTATATTTATCGTTTTACTTTTAACTTAATAAGACAAAACCAATATAAAGTTTGCAACAGTCTTTACAAAATCGCTGTACGATAATTCTATAAATACACCCTGAGCGTCTCAATTTGAACAGAACCCAAAAACTCTCTCTTCTTTTATTAAAACTAGAACCAGATCACAATCATGCTTAATATATATGATTTCAAAAATTGCCTAAGTTTTAAAGAAAGCCAAACCTGTTTTTAACTTCTGGTTAATCAAAATTAAATCAGTAATCGAATACTACCAGTCAGTAGCGCAACTAGCTCCAGGGTTAAGATAAGCTCTAATAGCGGCACTTCACTTACCCTAGCGTATTCGTTACCGGTTTCGTTGTATTTGGCCAATATTTGGTGTATTCGAAATCCCAAACATGCCAAATATGTTTGCTCATTCGCAAACTACCAAACAAGATGCCAAAGCGTTTGTTCGGTCCATTTTTGTCCATAATTTTTCACTTTCACTCCGTTTGGTGCCAATTTGCTGACATAGGGGAGAGTATAATTCAATGAAGCTTTTAGCTCACACATATACTATACTATAGTAGTGTGAGCTATGGTGATCCTAATTTTTTCGAGAAAAAAAAAGTTGCTCCGATTTCAAAATTTTTTATATATCTTTGCGTTTCAGACGATTTTGAAACTTTTTTGTTGCGCCGTCTGTCTGTCTGTATGTCTGTCTGTCTGTCTGTATGTGTCTGTAACGACCAACGCGCATAACTCAAAAACCGCTTGGCCGATTTTAATGAAATTTGGTACCAAGGCTGGGTCTTGGGTCGAGATGGTCCCATTTAAAAATGAACAAAATCCACCGAACACAAACCAAAAGGGTGGGGGTAGATTTCAAAAATTAGAGTTTATGTGAAATTATGGCGTGTGTGATATCAAACGAAAGGTAATTGAGTCTGCAGTTAAACAAAATACATTTTAATTTATTTAAAAAAAAGGGTGGGGGTATATTTTAAAAATTAGAGTTTAAGTGAAAATATGGCGTGTGTGATATCAAACGAAAGGTAATTGAGTCCGGAGTTTAACAAAATGCATTTTAGTTTTTGTTTTTTTAAGGGTGGGGGTAGATTTCAAAAATTTGAGTTTAAGTCAAAACATGGCTTGTGTGGTATTAAACAAAAGGTAATTTAGTCTGGAGTTGAATAAAATATATTTCAGTTTTTAGTTATATTAGCTCACACGTACACTATAACTATAGTACCTAGTGTGAGCTTAGGGGCCCATATATTGGCAGAGTATTTTTATTGTAAATGACAAAAATTGCGATGGCCGATGTACATGCCAAGTTTTATTACTCTAGCTTAAACAGTTCGGAATTGAAAAAATATGTTGACAGTTACATTAACAGGTCAGGCGGTGTTAGTGGGATCATTTGTAATTGATTAAAGCAGGTGTTATAAACGTTTTATCAAAAATCCCACGGAAGACGCTATGGCCCCGGCCTATTAATCAAATGTTGTAAAATCAACAAAATCTCTAAATCTTTTTAAAAAATTTTAAATTCTGCGAATTTCGAAGCGGTTTTTTGGCCGGGATCAGTTTAGCAAGATGCTCAGTAGAAAATGATCTTGTATATCTACCGCTTAAAATTATCATACATTATTATAAAAATTATCGTTTTTTGTGGAAATCATGGTATCATCCAAAATTGAAATTTAAAATATTTATTTTATTTTTGAAAATGGTAAAACTTTTATTTATTTATAATATAAAAAAAGTAGTGATTGCAATGTGTTATGTAAGCATAACTATAATATAAGACTATAAAGCAATACCTCTTGTAAAGTTCGTACTATTGACTATTTAATTTAATTAACAACAAAATAGGATACTTGTAATACAAATAATCCACAGATGCCCAAAGAATCCATAATAAAAGGATTACTACATATAATAATGACTGGAAGCAAACACAGCAAGAACCAAAAAAAAACCTACAAATATATGCCTTGGAACTGCCGAGGAAGATTCAATTGTAATTGGTGTAAGAAACTGGAAGATTGTTGAATATAGAAGAGGATGTAAGAGACCAAACCTCATAGAAAGTCATAGTGCTAATCACTATAGAACAAAGAGCGTGAAAGGATGGTTGCATCTGTATTTGATTTGAACTTTCCTCAGTTTCATTTGATTAGCGATTTACATATACGTTCCTCACTTCTTTTGAATATCTATAGTGAAGCAGTATTCTATAAAGCTTTAAATGAACTCAAAGGGTAACTATTAATATTGAAGTTTTGAATAACATGACGAGCATGTGACTCAATTTTAGAAAATTCGATCAAGAATTGAAATAAAAAGTGCCACTATTACAAAAATCAAAAAATTCCTCTACATCAGGGAAAATGTTGCACTGGTAAACAAAATAACGAAATGAACAGAATTGAAGCTTTTAAGTGCTATCTCGGTCTAGGACAACTGGGCGCCGCCAACTCGGCGCCGCCAACTGGGCGCCGGGCCAACTGGGCGCCGGGCCAACTCGGCGCCGCCAACTGGGCGCCGGCCAACTCGGCGCCGGACTAAATTTTTTTTTTTTTGATAAAATGTGTAGATGAAAAATAAAATATATTATTTATATAAAAACATCTTTAAAAAATCCTTTACGCAATTTTTTTTACAAGCTTTTATTTAGCTTCAGATGTTCTGTCTAACTAACTAACTATCTATCAAATCTTGTGAAGCGTGTTTGACACACGTAGTGGTCCCATGACAATACAACATTAAGAAAAAAATATCCTCCCACCCTACCCCCACCCCTTCTATAGAAAAATGTGTTTTTGACACACTTCCCGTTATCCGATTTGGATAAAATTTTGTATACACATAGTGGTCCGATGATAATACAACAATAAGAAAAAAATATCCTCCCACCCCTACCGCCACCACCTTCTATAGAAAAATTTGTTTTTGACACACATCCCGTAATCCGATTTGGATGATATTTGGTATACATATAGTGATCCGATGACAATACAATATTAAGAAAAAAATATCCTCCCACCTCTACCCCCTTTCATAGAAAAATAAGTTTTTGACACACTTCCCATTATCCGATTTGGATGAAATTTGGTATTCACATAGTGGTCCGATGACAATACAACATTTAAAAAAATATATATATCCTCCCACCCCTACCCCCACCCCGTTCATAGAAAATGCGTTTTTGCCACCCTTCCCATTATCCGATTTGGATGAAATTTGCTATACATATAGTGGTCCGATGACAATACAACATTGAAAAAAAAAATCCTACCACTCCTACCCCCACCCTTATCTATAGAAAAATGCGTTTTTGACACACTTCCCATTATCCGATTAGGATGAAATTTGGTATACATATAGTGATCCGATAACAATACAATATTAAGAAAAAAATATCCTCCCACCTCTACCCCCACCCCCTTTCAAAGAAAAATGAGTTTTTGGCACACTTCCCATTATCCGATTTCAATGAAATTTGGTATTCACATAGTGGTCCGATGACAAAAAACATTAAAAAAAAAATATCCTACCACCCCTACCCCCACCCCCTTCCATAGAAAATGCGTTTTTGACACCCTTGCCATTATCCGATTTGGATGAAATTTGGTACACACGTAGTGGTCCCATGACAATACAACATTATGAAAAAAATATCCTCCCACCCCTACCCCCACCCCCTTCCATAGAAAATGCGTTTTTGACACCCTTCCCATTATCCGATTTGGATGAAATTTGGTATACATATAGTGGTCCGATGACAATACAACACTGAAAAAAAAAATCCTACCACTCCTACCCCCACCCTCATCTATAGAAAAATGCGTTTTTGACACACTTCCCATTATCCAATTTGGATGAAATTTGGTATACATATAGTGGTCCGATAACAATACAGCAATAATGAAAAAATGTCCTCCCACCCCTACCCCCCACCCCCTTCCATAAAAAATGCGTTTTTGACACACTTCACTTCAAATGACTTTTATAAAATTTGGTATATGCATAAAGGTCCGATGGCAATACAGCCCAAACAAAAAATATATTTCTACCTCTACCCCCACCCTCTCCTTCCCCCAATAGAAAAATGAGTTTCCAAATAATTCACGATCAGCGATTTCATTATAATCTAGAATAAACTCTTCTTTATTTATTTACCTCTGCATTTTTCTGCTAGATTGATTCTTGCAAATAGTGATATTTAATTGATAGGGATATCTTATCTTATTAACATCGTCAAAATTTCCATTTTTTTTAACTAATTTATTTGAAATTTGTTTTTGTTAAGTAAAGTTAAATCCATTAAGTCGACTGTTGAATCTTGGTAGTTGTAGTGTTTGGTAACCTGGTAATACTACAATTTACGTTTTTTATTACAACAATGGCGGATCCAGAAATGAAAATGACAGATCCAAAATGGCGGATTTTCTTCTTTACCAACCGATTTGTCTCAAACTTGAAATATTACATTGCTTGAGGTCATTTAACACAATTTTTAACTCAAACTTTAAAAAACAAAATGGCAGATCCAAAATGGCGGACTTTTTTATTTATTCATCATTGTTTTTGAAATTATACGAAAATGTTTTATGAGATAGAATATTGCATTTTTTTGAGAACAATAAGTTGGTAAGCTAAAAAAAAATTATACAAAGCTTTTAAAAAAATAGTAAGTAGGTACCAAGTTTTTTAAAAATTATTAAGATTCAAAAGTATTTTGTTAGTTCAGAAATGACAAAAATTAATTTTTTTATAAACGTAAAGTTTAGTACTCGTGAATGAAGAAAACAAAAATTGTTCGTGGCTGAGCGGGTGTAGAAAGATTTTGTTTCTCTTGTCTTTTTCCGTGGGCAGCTCGAAAGCTGTACACTTACGGAGGTCCAAGATCACACCATTAGATCGTGGACCCCTGTCGGTTTACAGCTTTCGAGCTGCCCACGGAAAATACAAGAGAAACAAAATCTTTCTATACCCGCTTAGCCACGAATTTATTTAAAAATTTTTTTACCAACTCTGTAGATCTTTTTAATTCTAAATCACTACCTATATGTATACCAAATTTCATCCAAATCGGATAACAGGATGTGTGTCAAAAACAAATTTTTCTATGGAAGGGGGTGGGGGTAGGGGTGGAAGGATATTTTTTTCTTATTGTTGTATTATCATCGGACCACTATGTGTATACCAAATTTTATCCAAATCGGATAACGGGGAGTGTGTCAAAAACACATTTATCTATAGAAGGGGTGGGGGTAGGGGTGGGAGGATATTTTTTCTTAATATTGTATTGTCATTGGATCACTATATGTATACCAAATTTGATCCAAATCGGATAATGGGAAGTGTGTCAAAAACTCATTTTTCTATGAAAGGGGGTGGGGGTAGAGGTGGGAGGATATATTTTTTAAATATTGTATTGTCATCGGATCACTATATGTATACCAAATTTCATCCAAATCGGATAATGGGAAGGGTGTCAAAAATGCATTTTCTATGGAAGGGGTGGGGGTAGAGGTGGGAGGATATTTTTTTTAAATGTTGTATTGTCATCGGACCACTATGTGAATACCAAATTTTATCCAAATCGGATAATGGGAAGTGTGTCAAAAACTCATTTTTCTATGAAAGGGGGTGGGGGTAGAGGTGGGAGGATATTTTTTTATTAATATTGTATTGTCATCGGATCACTATATGTATACCAAATTTCATCCAAATCGGATTGTGGGAAGTGTGTCAAAAACGCATTTTTCTATAGATGAGGGTGGGGGTAGGAGTGGTAGGGTTTTTTTTCTATGTTGTATTGTCATCGGACCACTATATGTATACCAAATTTCATCCAAATCGGATAACGGGATGTGTGTCAAAAACAAATTTTTCTATGGAATGGAATGGGGGTATGGGTGGGAGGATATTTTTTTCTGATTGTTTTATTATCATCGGACCACTACCAAATTTCATCCAAATCGGATAATGGGAAGTGTGTCAAAAACGCTTCACAATATTTGATAGATAGTTAGTTAGTTAGTTAGACAGAACATCTGAAGCTAAATATAAAAGCTTGTAAAAAATTGCGTAAAGGATTTTTTAAAGATGTTATTATATAAATAATTTATTTTATTTTTCATACACACATTTTATCAAAAAAAAAATTTTAGTCCGGCGCCGAGTTGCCCGGCGCCCAGTTGGCGGCGCCGAGTTGGCCCGGCGCCCAGTTGGCCCGGCGCCCAGTTGGCCCGGCGCCCAGTTGGCGGCGCCGAGTTGGCGGCGTCCAGTTGTCCCATTCCGAGTCTCGAATGAATAATTGATATAGAGGATTCAGACAAAGAAATAAATTATTCTGACACTGCACGTAATTAAAGGTCCCAAATACAAGCTACTACAGAATATAATAAGAGAATTAAAAATGAAAAAAGAGGAAGCACCGCTAAGAAGGAAAAAGTTCTGGCATACAATCTTAAAAGCTTTGTCTTCGATATCATTGACTGATAAAGTCAAAAACCAAATACTGATACGGGGAGTTCAAAACAAGGAAGACATTATTTTGATACTACACGTAATGAAAGGCCCCACGTACAAGCTACTAAAGAATATAGTCAAGGTGTTAAAAACTAAAAAAAAAAGAGAGGTGCCGTTAAGGAAGAAGAAGAATATACTATTAAGAGTATAAAATATTGTAGCATGTGTGGTCTTTTTCGTTGCCTTTTGCTGAATAAAGGTACTTTCCTTGGACTTCTAGCTTTTAAGTTTTGTTCTGTTAGTCGTTGTCGTATTGTTCTAGTATTCACACTCTACTTAAGCTCTGTAGATGAAGCAAATGGGTCCATCTTTGCTGCTCTGATTAAAACTTTATCCTCTCTTGGCGTAGTTTTACGTTTAAGACCGCGTGTTTCAGGCGTTGGTTGCAATTTTAAAGCATTGGCTACCATCTTGGATGAACATCCCATAATATTTTCACTCTGCGAATATGTTTTTGCTTCTTTGCGCAATTTTTTTATTAACTCGCGTTTTTAGGAGTACATTGCTTTTTTATTTCCATTATATATAGCAGTACAGAATTTTAATTGTTACTACGATACTGTAGCTTATTCTGTATGATCTTTTGAAAGCAAAAATCTTTTGCAAATGAAACACCTTAATACTGAAAAAATATTGCTATTATTTTGTCCGACTCTAAGTTGGCGTTTTTTACAAAAAATTTCAGCAGGATGCTAAGTAATAAAAGATAAGCAAATAAAATATACAGGTTATTTTAACCAGAAATGAATTTCTTAATCTTTTTCGGCAGATGTTGTTATTTTATTTTACCACTGCTATTATTTTGTCCACAACTGTGTATATAGGAATATGAAACTTCTAATTTTTACAAGTTGGTCACTGACATAATCAACTCTCCAATATTTTTACCTTGTATACGCTAAAATTATTTCGCAGATGGGTTCTTATTGATATTCTGAAGGTGTGGTATGCAGGTATGCTGCGCCTGATCCATTCAGATATTTCTGTTGAATACCTGATGAGCTACAGGCTAAAAATAATGGTATGGCGATGCATTCTTAAGAGTTCAGAATTGGAATTTATAATAATAAATGTGCCATTTCGCGACCTTTGCTATATATGACTGGATTTTGTCGTTTAATTTCATTTGTTTCAAAGGTTTTTTCCACAACTAGAATTAGTAGAATTAGATTATTAGTCCTGTTTGACCTTTGGAAATTGCTTTTTCTGATTGGTGTTGTTCTTGGAAAACTCTTGCACTGATTTGATTAGGGTTACTATATTTTCTGTTTGAAACTCGTAGACAATGATTGTGTAGAAATAAAATTTCGGACTTCCATTGTCTTTATTTATTTTAAAACACGACGTTTCGGTTAGTAAGTATCTCTAACCGTTATCAAGTGTAAACTAAACAATCTAGTCTCTAGGCTACTACTTATACTACTTGGTGTGCAGTCAGGTGTGACGGCCCACCCCCTTTTTTAATCCTAAGACGCCTGTTTTCCTTAAGGAGTGGTTTCCATATGTTTGGTATGTCCGTGCTTGATTGACTGAAAACTTCTTTATTCTGCATTATATACGCAGTTTCAATAAACTTTCGTTTCGCCTCCTTATGTAAAACTTTAGCTTCTGACCACTGAATCCTGTGATCATTTGACCATGCATGATCTGCTAAACCGGATTTTTCAATATCCCCTAATTGGGTACTTTTTAGATGTTCATTTACTCTAACCTGAAGAGGGCGTTTCGTTTCACCCACATATGATTTACCATACTCGCACGGGATTTGGTAAATACATTCCTTATTATTTGAGGGATTGTCTGGTTTTGTTTTAGTTACAAAACTTCTTATCGTATTTCCCGAAGAAAATACTGTTTTTATATTATAGTGTTTAGCTATTCGTCTTATGTTTTCTGAAATCCCTTGAACATATGGAATGTTAATAACACCTAACGGATTATTATTTTGAGAATTTGGTACATTTAGTTTGTTTTTAATTTTAAATACCGTTGAGTTTATTAATTTCTCGGAATAACCATTCTGTTGTAAGTCCTTTTTAATGTTGTTAATTTCTGTGGTTAATTCTTCATTATTACTACAAATATTTACGGCTCTTAAATACAAACTTCTTATAACTCCTTGTTTTGTTGCAACAGAATGATTAGACTTAAAATTTAGGTATTGTCCCGTGTGTGTAGGTTTCCTATATACAGTGGTTTGAATGTTTCTGTCTAATCGTTTGACAAGAACATCCAAAAAAGGTAAGGCCGAATCTTTTTCAATTTCCATGGTGCACTTGATTGTTGGTCGAATACCGTTTAAATGGTGTAGAAAATTTTGTAGTTCGTCATCATTTTCCGGCCATATAATAAATGTGTCATCCATGTACCGTAGCCATAGTTTTGGTTTGACTCTTGCTGTGTTGATCGCATGGCCCTCGAACCACTCCATGTAGATGTTTGCTACCACTGGCGAAAGAGATGAACCCATTGGGAGTCCATCATTTTGCGCGTAAAACTTATCTTTCACTTGAAAGTAAGAGTTACGGAGACAGAGCTCCAAAAGATCCATCACCCCCTCCACCGATAGCGTTGTTCTCTCGTGAAGTGTATCATCAGTTTGTAATTTGTTTTTAATGATACTGAGTGACTCATTTATTGGCACGTTGGTGTAGAGACTTTCTACATCAAAACTTACAAATCTATCGCCGGGATCTAATTCGATACCTTTTAAAACCTCCACAAAATGTTCAGAGTTTTTGACAAAAGATTCGGACTTACCCTGTAGTGGTTGAATTATGTCCAACAAAAACCTCGACAAAGTGCTGGTCGGTGAGTCCCTGGAGCTGGTAATTTGTCGCAGTGGTATATCCTTCTTATGGATCTTTGGTAATCCATAAAAATGTGGTGCCTTACTGTGGTGTGGAGTCAGGCGGGATCTAGCAGCGTCCGGGATATTTTCAGCATACTTCTTCAAAGTCCTGTAGATGCGTCCTTCTATGGTGGTGGTTGGGTCTTTGGGTAGTTGCTTGTAGTCTCCTTTCTCCAGAACTTCTTGGATCTTTTTGTCGTAAGTCTCGACATCCATGATCACCGTTGCGTTTCCTTTGTCGGCCGGTAGAATCTTGATTGATTTGTCAGCCTGCAGGTTCTTGATTGCCCGTTGTTCTTGACTGGTGATGTTTGTCTTTTGTTGCTTCTTTCTGTCCAACGTTGTTCTTACTTTATGGCGAAACTCATCAGCTTCGGGTTGAGGTAGACTAACGGTCTCTATTGCCGCAATAATTTCCAGTGTCGGTGTCTGTGCCGGTGCAGTGGCGAACTTAAGTCCCTTACTGAGTACCAATTCTTCGTTGTTGCTCAGAGTCCTTTTGGAGATGTTCACTATAGTGCTTGGTGTTGTTGAGTCTGTTCTATCTTGAGTACGTGTCTGTAGTTTCTTAAGTTTTTCTCGGTGAGTTGATCGTATCTTCTGTCGTTCTCTGTTGCACGTACTGTCAATTTTACTCAGTATCGGTTCGTAGTCTTCCTCCCATGTGTGTCGTCTAGTTTCGTCAAATCGCTCCTCCATGTCGGCGTGAAGTTGGCTTTTCTCCATCGATGGTAACTGATTTGGGATCGGATTAGTGCTTGGCTTGTCCTCTCTAAGATCTTCTTCGTTCTCACTCCCGGAAAGTTGGCTTTTAGGCGGAAACCAACCGGAATGACACCACTGTCGCGCGCCTCGCACAAGAATGAAATGTGTTCTTCTTCCTTTATCACTTTAAGTTTGGTCTTCTCGTAGCCTCTCAATAGATTGTTGATTCCGGGTCCGTACCGTTCTTCAACTCTTTGTTTGAAACTCGTAGACAATGATTGTGTAGAAATAAAATTTCGGACTTCCATTGTCTTTATTTATTTTAAAACACGACGTTTCGGTTAGTAAGTATCTCTAACCGTTATCAAGTGTAAACTAAACAATCTAGTCTCTAGGCTACTACTTATACTACTTGGTGTGCAGTCAGGTGTGACGGCCCACCCCCTTTTTTAATCCTAAGACGCCTGTTTTCCTTAAGGAGTGGTTTCCATATGTTTGGTATGTCCGTGCTTGATTGACTGAAAACTTCTTTATTCTGCATTATATACACAGCTTCAATAAACTTTCGTTTTCGCCAATGCGACTCCTTATGTAAAACTTTAGCTTCTGACCACTGAATCCTGTGATCATTTGACCATGCATGATCTGCTAAACCGGATTTTTCAATATCCCCTAATTGGGTACTTTTTAGATGTTCATTTACTCTATCCTGAAGAGGGCGTTTCGTTTCACCCACATATGATTTACCACACTCACACGGGATTTGGTAAATACATTCCTTATTATTTGAGGGATTGTCTGGTTTTGTTTTAGTTACAAAACTTCTTATCGTATTTCCCGAAGAAAATACTGTTTTTATATTATAGTGTTTAGCTATTCGTCTTATGTTTTCTGAAATCCCTTGAACATATGGAATGTTAATAACACACACATTTTGAGAATTTGGTACATTTGATGTGACATGGTCAAATGATCACAGGATTCAGTGGTCAGAAGCTAAAGTTTTACATAAGGAGTCGCATTGGCGAAAACGAAAGTTTATTGAAGCTGCGTATATAATGCAGAATAAAGAAGTTTTCAGTCAATCAAGCACGGACATACCAAACATATGGAAACCACTCCTTAAGGAAAACAGGCGTCTTAGGATTAAAAAAGGGGGTGGGCCGTCACACCTGACTGCATACCAAGTAGTATAAGTAGTAGCCTAGAGACTAGATTGTTTAGTTTACACTTGATAACGGTTAGAGATACTTACTAACCGAAACGTCGTGTTTTAAAATAAATAAAGACAATGGAAGTCCGAAATTTTATTTCTACACAATCATTGTCTACGAGTTTCAAACAAAGAGTTGATGAACGGTACGGACCCGGAATGAACAATCTATTCAGAGGCTACGAGAAGACCAAACTTAAAGTGATAAAGGAAGAAGAACACATTTCATTCTTGTGCGAGGCGCGCGACAGTGGTGTCATTCCGGTTGGTTTCCGCCTAAAAGCCAACTTTCCGGGAGTGAGAACGAAGAAGATCTTAGAGAGGACAAGCCAAGCACTAATCCGATCCCAAATCAGTTACCATCGATGGAGAAAAGCCAACTTCAACACCGACATGGAGGAGCGATTTGACGAAATTAGACGACACACATGGGAGGAAGACTACGAACCGATACTGAGTAAAATTGACAGTACGTGCAACAGAGAACGACAGAAGATACGATCAACTCACCGAGAAAAACTTAAGAAACTACAGACACGTACTCAAGATAGAACAGACTCAACAACACCAAGCACTATAGTGAACATCTCCAAAAGGACTCTGAGCAACAACGAAGAATTGGTACTCAGTAAGGGACTTAAGTTCGCCATTGCACCGGCACAGACATCGACACTGGAAATTATTGCGGCAATAGAGACCGTTAGTCTACCTCAACCCGAAGCTGATGAGTTTCGCCATAAAGTAAGAACAACGTTGGACAGAAAGAAGCAACAAAAGACAAACATCACCAGTCAAGAACAACGGGCAATCAAGAACCTGCAGGCTGACAAATCAATCAAGATTCTACCGGCCGACAAAGGAAACGCAACGGTGATCATGGATGTCGAGACTTACGACAAAAAGATCCAAGAAGTTCTGGAGAAAGGAGACTACAAGCAACTACCCAAAGACCCAACCACCACCATAGAAGGACGCATCTACAGGACTTTGAAGAAGTATGCTGAAAATATCCCGGACGCTGCTAGATCCCGCCTGACTCCACACCACAGTAAGGCACCACATTTTTATGGATTACCAAAGATCCATAAGAAGGATATACCACTGCGACCAATTACCAGCTCCAGGGACTCACCGACCAGCATTTTGTCGAGGTTTTTGTTGGACATAATTCCACCACTACAGGGTAAGTCCGAATCTTTTGTCAAAAACTCTGAACATTTTGTGGAGGTTTTAAAAGGTATCGAATTAGATCCCGGCGATAGATTTGTAAGTTTTGATGTAGAAAGTCTCTACACCAACGTGCCAATAAATGAGCCACTCAGTATCTTAAAAACAAATTACAAACTGATGATACACTTCACGAGAGAACAACGCTATCGGTGGAGGGGGAGATGGATCTTTTGGAGCTCTGTCTCCGTAACTCTTACTTTCAAGTGAAAGATAAGTTTTACGCGCAAAATGATGGACTCCCAATGGGTTCATCTCTTTCGCCAGTGGTAGCAAACATCTACATGGAGTGGTTCGAGGGCCATGCGATCAACACAGCAAGAGTCAAACCAAAACTATGGCTACGATACATGGATGACACATTTATTATATGGCCGGAAAATGATGACGAACTACAAAATTTTCTACACCATTTAAACGGTATTCGACCAACAATCAAGTGCACCATGGAAATTGAAAAAGATTCGGCCTTACCTTTTTTGGATGTTCTTGTCAAACGATTAGACAGAAACATTCAAACCACTGTATATAGGAAACCTACACACACGGGACAGTACCTAAATTTTAAGTCTAATCATTCTGTTGCAACAAAACAAGGAGTTATAAGAAGTTTGTATTTAAGAGCCGTAAATATTTGTAGTAATAATGAAGAATTAACCACAGAAATTAACAACATTAAAAAGGACTTACAACAGAATGGTTATTCCGAGAAATTAATAAACTCAACGGTATTTAAAATGAAAAACAAACTAAATGTACCAAATTCTCAAAATAATAATCCGTTAGGTGTTATTAACATTCCATATGTTCAAGGGATTTCAGAAAACATAAGACGAATAGCTAAACACTATAATATAAAAACAGTATTTTCTTCGGGAAATACGATAAGAAGTTTTGTAACTAAAACAAAACCAGACAATCCCTCAAATAATAAGGAATGTATTTACCAAATCCCGTGTGAGTGTGGTAAATCATATGTGGGTGAAACGAAACGCCCTCTTCAGGTTAGAGTAAATGAACATCTAAAAAGTACCCAATTAGGGGATATTGAAAAATCCGGTTTAGCAGATCATGCATGGTCAAATGATCACAGGATTCAGTGGTCAGAAGCTAAAGTTTTACATAAGGAGTCGCATTGGCGAAAACGAAAGTTTATTGAAGCTGCGCATATAATGCAGAATAAAGAAGTTTTCAGTCAATCAAGCACGGACATACCAAACATATGGAAACCACTCCTTAAGGAAAACAGGCGTCTTAGGATTAAAAAAGGGGGTGGGCCGTCACACCTGACTGCACACCAAGTAGTATAAGTAGTAGCCTAGAGACTAGATTGTTTAGTTTACACTTGATAACGGTTAGAGATACTTACTAACCGAAACGTCGTCATTTAAAATAAATAAAGACAATGGAAGTCCGAAATTTTATTTCTACTATATTTTCTATTTAGGCATTTTTGGAAGACTGGGTGTCCCAGATAAAAGAAACTTCAGACAATTTCGGAAACGGCAAGAGATACAATTTTGGTTAAATGAGAAAAAGTAGCGCTATTCCAAGCCCAATCAGATGCTCTCGAAATTAAAAATATTTATAAGGGTTTTCAAAATATCGAGCACCATCTTAAAATTGTGTTTCTGCAAAAATTGTAATATCGTCGCCATCTTGTATAAATATTTAATGTCGTCCTTCCATTGGCCATACTCGGTAATACAAAGCTACAAAATTTTATAAAATTAGTTTACAAGATGGCGGAGATATTTAAATTTTGCGAAAAACAACAATTTTTAGTTTCTGCTCGATATTTGGATTGACTTTTTCTAATTGGGCTTGAAATAGCACAACTCTTTTCCATTTAACCAAAACTGTACCTCTTGCCGTTTTCGAAATCACCATATATGGCTAACCTAGCTAAGTGTTTACTCATTCTTTTGTTAAAATAATATTATTTTATAATTTTTACCAATTGTAGTTGAAAATTATATAAATTATCTCTTTGTGTAGTGTAGTCGGAGTTTGTAAAGGTACGCTTTTATGGTTTCAAAATGGTTTCAACCTTCTAAGGTATTTCGTAAATCTTATTTTAAACGAACAAAAAAATGCAATAATTGTGCTGTGTGAACGACTAGCTGCAAACTAACCTGCATAATAAATGACCCGCAGTTTCTCGGATTTTTTATGTGTCAGCTAAGACTATTACTAGTTAACAAAATAGAAATTAAAATACCCCATTAAATAAAAACAATAAAATCGCTTTTAGTTATTTTTTATACAAAGTGTACACTTGGATATCATGTACAAACGAATATCTCAAAAGCTGAAGGAGTTATAGCATAAACTAAAAATATCTTGACATTTTAAAACTCTGTAGATCGGCAATAGACCAGTGCAGATACCATTTGGAAGACTAGACTAGTAACAATGAAAACTATTGGAAAATAAAGAAAATCTATCGCAGTCAATAGAAAAATAAAATTAGACTCAATCCGAGTTATTGGAGTGAAATGGGTGAGCTTTTAGGGGTCGATAAGGTTTTTTTTGGTTTTAGCGAAAGTAGGTAGCCTATCCAAATAAGTTAAATACAAAAGTTATATGTAATAAAAATGTCACTTTTGTATACTATTCTTTTGTTTAAATGTTTTACTGGTGTTTTCGTTTTTGATTTTTATCTTCCATACTTCTTTTTGTTTTTGCAAAATTTGGTGAAAACACACATGTTTGTGTCCTTAACAAGTTGTTATTTTTATTATTTATAAATCAAAATATTGGTTTCTACATTTTATTTGGATTTAAAATCTAATGTTCAAGTTCTGAATTCAGGTTTTTTAGCTCACACTACTACTATATAGTAGTGTTAGCTCACACTACTACTATACTATAGTAGTGTGAGCTATGGTGATCCTAATTTTTTCAAGAAAAAAAAAGTTGCTCCGATTTCAAAAAAATTTTTGATGAACCTATCTTTGCGTTTCAGATGATTTTGAAACTTTTTAGTCGCGCCGTCTGTCTGCCTGTCTGCAGACGCGCATAACTCAAAAACCGCTTACACGATTTACATGCGATTTGGTACCTAGGCTAGGTCTTGGGTCGAGATGAGCCCATTTAAAATTGAACAAAATCCACCGAACACAAGCCAAACAAAGGGTAGTGGTAGATTCCAAAAATTAGAGTTTATGTGAACATATGGCGTGTGTGATATCAAACGAAAGGTAATTGAGTCTGGAGTTAAACAAAATATTTTAGTTAAAAAAAGAGTGGGGTAAGATTTCAAAATTTAGAGTTAAGTCAAAATATGGCTTGTGTGGTATCAAACAAAAGGTAATTGAATCTGGAGTTAAATAAGATATATTTAAGTTTTTATTTATATTAGCGCACATGTACACTATAACTATAGTACCTAGTGTGAGCTTAGGTGCCCATATATTGGCAAAGTATTTAAATAGCTTTAGCAGTTACAAAATTAACATCACTGTGGAAAAATTTGCCAGGAAACAGAATTTAGTAAAAAATAGCAAAATTAAATTACTGCAATGACATTTAAATCGATATCCATCTCGTCTGTGCTACTTTTGATTTTCACCTTGTGACTTTTTGGTATTTCGTAGGTTTTTTATACGATCGAAAAAAATGACCACCGTTTTCTAACAAAAACTGCTTCCAGAACTCATTTTCGGGTGAAAATATGGCTTCTTTTCAGGTTTAAAATAAACATAAAGGGTAAATATGACTGATCTTGATTTAAAAAAAATTGCGTGAAAATAAAAATAAAAAAACCTATTTTGTCGGAAAATTTTAGGTTTGTAAAAAATACTTTTGTGTTTACCTTTTTAAAATAGGTCTAGTTTTTCTTTCACCCCATTTTACCCTATTAACTAGGGTCGTGTCTAATTTATTTTTCCGGTTTTCCTGTTGGCTGTCATATAATTTTTTTAATTTAGTTTTCATGCTGTTTCTCATTTTTCCCTTTTTAAACTGCACTAATCGTTTAGGTGTTTTAGTAACAAAATCCTAACATTTGGGGTTTTGTAAAATGGAATCAGTAATCAAGAACTTACCTTTTAAAAAAAATCCTTCTGGTTGTCGCGTCGGTGTCTATTAAAAAAATATACAGGGTGTCCCAGAACTAATGGTACATAGTTAAACTGTAGATTTCCTGGGTCAAAATATTACGATTTAGCCATACATACCTTAGTCCAAAAGTTCGTACTAACCGAGATACAGGGTGTTAAACTTTATTGTTATTATTACTAATTCATGTTTTTGCAAAAAATAACCAGCGTGTAAATTTTTTTGAAATTGGCAAGACGATTCCGTTGAAACTTTTGATGTACAGTGTACAGGGTGTTCCCTGGACCACTAGTATTGCATTAAAATCAGTGCCTTTTTTTTGCCTCGATGTATACCAGTTTTTATGTAAAATAATGGTTTTCCCATCCTTTTTATGTAAAAAAGTTATACTGTTTTAAAGTCGCTCAGAGCAACGGTTTTTGAAATTTTTGCATTTAAAGTTTTTATTGCATGTGAGTGGCCTAATTTATGTATGATACTTTCTTCAATTCATTCTACTAATTAATATTTTTGCAAAAACTAACCAGCATGTAGGTTTTTCTGAAAGTTGCAAGACGATTCCATTGAAAAATTTGATGTACAATGTACAGGGTGTTCTTTGGACCACTACCATTGCATTAAAATCATCAGTGTATTTTTTTGTGCCTCGGTGTATACTTAAGCAGGTTTTTAAACAGAATATTATTTTAATTAATAAATAATTATTATTAACAAAAAAAATAAAACCAATTATAAAAATTATACACGTTTTATTGCAACAACAAATTTTTAGATATATAAACAAAAAAAATCTACAATAAAGTTCGAAATGGCCACCGTTAACCTGAATACATTTGTTTATTTGCTTATTATACGAACGTCTGATTTTAAAATGAGGATTTGCATTTCTGAACGCCTCTCCAGCATTTTTAATTTTTTGAAATAGTTTTTCTCCGGTATTTATCTAGCCTACAATAATAAACCGTTTTAAGTTTGATTTACTATTTGTCAATTTTAAAATTTTAACTTAGTTTCTGAGAGCGCCATGCTTAAGAAATTTTATATTTTTTTAAAGAAATAATAAAATATTAATTTTTTTGATAATCTGAGGGCACGGCAGTGCCTCGCCAAGTTAAAATTTTCTTTCAAAACAATAAAAATATACTTGCATTAATAAAGAATACCTACTTACCATTTTAAAAAAAACTAATACGAAGAGGTTTTTGTTCCCCATTAAAAACAAAGTCCTACACAGTTGCAATAACGAATAATGATAATTCAAGAACCACCCTGTATATTTTTTAACTTAACATTTCTTAAGAAAACATCCAATCTTAGAATGCTATAAAAAATTATTGATTATGCATAGCTAATATGTATGAAGTAGGTAAGAATTTAATCAAAAATCTTTTACGCATACAATAAAAATTTCTAATTTAAATATCTTGAAAACCGTTGCTCTACGCGACATCTAAACGCTATAACTTTTTTACTTAAATAAAATAAAAAAATTAATGTTTTTTATAGAATCTGGTATACACCGAGGAACAAAAAAGTTAGACCTATTTTAATGTAACGGTACCGACCCAGAGAACACCAATGTTTATTTTTTTTTACCAAAATTAAGTTGTCCATGCCCAAAAACCACCAAACCGAATTTTTTGTGAAAAATTATTAATTAGTAGAAAGAATTGAAGAAAGTATTATACATAAATTAGGCATATCACTCACATGCAATAAAAACTTTAAATGCAAAAATTTCAAAAACCGTTGCTTTGAACGACTTTAAAACAGTTTAAGTTTTTTACATAAAAAGGATGGGAAAACCATTATTTGACATAAAAACAGGTATACACCGAGGCACAACAAAAATACACTGATTTTTATGCAATTGTAGTGGTCTAAGGAACACCCTGTACATTGTACATCAAATTTTTCAACGGAATCGTCTTGCCAATTTTAAAAAAAACTTACACGCTGGTTAGCTTTTGCAAAAATATTAATTATTAATAAAGTTATTAAAGAAAATCGAATTGAAAAAATAAAGTTTAACACCCTGTATCTCGGTTAGTACGAACTTTTGGACTAAGGTAAGTATGGCTAAGTCGTAACATTTTGACTTAGGGAATCTAGAGTTTAACTATGTACCATTAGTTCTGGGACACCCTGTATATTCCTAAACTAGAGATATTTAACGTCATCGATTATTTTTTAAATGACACCTACGTTTTTTTTAATTTAAAGGTGCGTACTGACTTGCAACAAATCACTCCAAACGCGCAAAACACTACGAACATTCCGATCTTTTTCCTCCGAATGCAACAAACATTCGCGCTCAAAAGATCGTCGTGTTTGCAAGGTCATTTGAAATACCTCCTAATACGGGGTTCTAACGATTTCGTGAAATTTTGCTTGATTCTGCCCTTCAAAAGTTATCCAAATTCATATAAAATCTTCCTGGTATAATTTCAACCCTACCGACACAAAAAGCCGCGGCTCTTTTCGGGTCCGACCAAAGTATTTGTAGGCCCCGACGTCACTAAAAAGGAATGAAAACAAGATTTCCAACACTTCCCTCGCGGAAATCACATAAACTACAGGTAAATATAAATCGAACAGAAATTCCAGGATCCTTGTATGTGGGCATATCCTCAAAAGGTGCGCTTCTGTAGAATATGAAATGATGATTTACATAAAGTTAATCTTTAATAAACTTTTTTCGATATGATTTTTGAAATTGCGTAAAATTTAAAAAAATAATTTTTCGCACTTTGATATTTTTTAATTTTTAGCTCACATGTATGCATACAGACAGACAGACATACAGACATACAGACATACAGACATACAGACATACAGACATACAGACATACAGACATACAGACATACAGACATACAGACATACAGACATACAGACATACAGACATACAGACATACAGACATACAGACATACAGACATACAGACATACAGACATACAGACATACAGACATACAGACATACAGACATACAGACATACAGACATACAGACATACAGACATACAGACATACAGACATACAGACATACAGACATACAGACATACAGACATACAGACATACAGACATACAGACATACAGACATACAGACATACAGACATACAGACATACAGACATACAGACATACAGACATACAGACATACAGACATACAGACATACAGACATACAGACATACAGACATACAGACATACAGACATACAGACATACAGACATACAGACATACAGACATACAGACATACAGACATACAGACATACAGACATACAGACATACAGACATACAGACATACAGACATACAGACATACAGACATACAGACATACAGACATACAGACATACAGACATACAGACATACAGACATACAGACATACAGACATACAGACATACAGACATACAGACATACAGACATACAGACATACAGACATACAGACATACAGACATACAGACATACAGACATACAGACATACAGACATACAGACATACAGACATACAGACATACAGACATACAGACATACAGACATACAGACATACAGACATACAGACATACAGACATACAGACATACAGACATACAGACATACAGACATAAGACATACAGACATACAGACATACAGACATACAGACATAAGACATACAGACATACAGACATACAGACATACAGACATACAGACATACAGACATACAGACATACAGACATACAGACATACAGACATACAGACATACAGACATACAGACATACAGACATACAGACGTACAGACATACAGACATACAGACATACAGACATACAGACATACAGACATACAGACATACAGACATACAGACATACAGACATACAGACATACAGACAAACAGACATACAGACATACAGACATGCAGACATACAGACATACAGACATACAGACATACAGACATACAGACATACAGACATACAGACATACAGACATACAGACATACAGACATACAGACATACAGACATACACATATACAGACATACAGACACACAGACAGACAGACAGACAGACAGACAGACAGACAGACAGATATACAGACTTACAGAAATACAGACATATATATACACATATATATATATATATATATATATATATATATATATATATATATATATATATATTTTATATAGATATCTATATGTCTAAATTAAGTAAGTTTATTCAATATTTAGAGTCATTTAGAATAAAACTGGTAAAAGGTATTGGTAAAAGGATAATAACAATATTAAATAATCAAGATAACACAACAACTGCAAAATAAAAAGACGGACGGACGGACAGATGGACAGACGGACGAACAGACGGTCAGACGGTCAGACGGACAGTCGGACAGACGGATAGATGGACAGACGGACAGACAGACACCATAGCTCACCCTACTTATAGTATACGTGTGAGCTAAAACATTATACTTGGTATTACACTGGTCCACTGGTCGGGTCCCCGGGTGTCGCAAAGAGGTTTTTTTGTGGACCAAAATTAGTTAAAATTACCTATATTATACATACATACAGACATACAGACATACAGACAAACAGACATACAGACATACAGACATACAGACATACAGACATACAGACATACAGACATACAGACATACAGACATACAGACATACAGACATACAGACATACAGACATACAGACATACAGACATACAGACATACAGACATACAGACATACAGACATACAGACATACAGACATACAGACATACAGACATACAGACATACAGACATACAGACATACAGACATACAGACATACAGACATACAGACATACAGACATACAGACATACAGACATACAGACATACAGACATACAGACATACAGACATACAGACATACAGACATACAGACATACAGACATACAGACATACAGACATACAGACATACAGACATACAGACATACAGACATACAGACATACAGACATACAGACATACAGACATACAGACATACAGACATACAGACATACAGACATACAGACATACAGACATACAGACATACAGACATACAGACATACAGACATACAGACATACAGACATACAGACATACAGACATACAGACATACAGACATACAGACATACAGACATACAGACATACAGACATACAGACATACAGACATACAGACATACGGACATACAGACATACAGACATACAGACATACAGACATACAGACATACAGACATACAGACATACAGACATACAGACATACAGACATATAGACATACAGACATACAGACATACAGACATACAGACATACAGACGTACAGACATACAGACATACAGACATACAGACATACAGACATAAAGACATACAGAAATAAAGGCATGAAATGATTTTTATTATCGCTTTTGAACGAATTGGTCTGGGTTTTGACCAAAAATATTTTTTGTCCGCTATCAAATTCCAAGATGGCACACAGAATCAAAGGTAGGGTAGACCGGGTACTGCCCACTTTTTATAAATGTGCTACTAAAAAATCTTGAGCTGATTCAATTGTTTTCTTTTTTGTTCTGTCAATAGCTACAACTTCAGACATACAAAAACAATATGACACAAATCCCTAAAATTAAAAAAACTTTTGGTTGTTTGTAAACGGCATTTTTTACATATATATGAGGTACATATTTTGTCACATGATGTAGGAGGTAAGGCATACAAAATTTGCTGTAATTACTTTGTAGTCCTCCCTGGTCCTAGCTAGAGACCCTGTATGTATGACATATTTTAAATATGTCATTCATACAGGGTCTCTATTTAAAATATGTCATGTCCTAGCCATCTCGCCGCCTGTCATTCCCCCTCACCCTCTTCAAAAACCATATTCGCATAACTTTCACAAATATGGAGCGATTTCAAAACTTCTTTCTGCACACGGTTTAAGAATTTTTCAACAGCATTTTACTACTTTCCTCTCCCTCTCCCTCCCCCACCTTGACTCAATGTTTGTAGAAACGCACCTATCTACGAGTAATGCTAAATGAATGATAAATGGATTCTTTCTATAAGGCTGAATAAGAATTAAAAAATGGAAGTTAAGAAATAAATTAACAAAAAACAACTGCTAAATCTACTTGCTAAAATTACCCAAAAACCTAATTCATGAAAATACAAAACTGTATAATTTTGTAAGTGCGCTTTGGGCATCAAAACTAACTAAAGATTGAAGCATATCGTACATTATAAGTATATCTATTACAGTTTGTGATACCTATCAATTTTATACTCAACTGCGACTTGCGACTACAGTAGGCACAAGTAGAACTAGCAGTTTGGTGTTTTTTTTATTTATTTTTTTTATAAATAAGTTTAATATTTATTTATTATTATTCAAACATATTAACTAGTGGTAAAGTTTTTTTTACTTAGTAACTAAACTAAATGAACCGAACCGCATAAATTAATTTAAAAAATTTTCCTCAATGTCGTAGTTTACATATGTTTTGTCAGCTGAATAATCAGATGCGTATTGAAATTAAGGATATGAAGGTTCAATACTTTTTGAGCGTTGTGCGGGAGATGGATGGTCCATTCAATTTTTTAATTGTTAAGTAAAAAAAAAACGACTGCACCCACTGAACAAACAAGAAGGAATAAATCTCTTTGTGGTATTCCGATTTACCGACAAGCCTCGGAAAATGTTTTGCGCGTTCGCCGTGACGTATTGACTTGCAAAATTTGTTGCAGGGCGGTCTGTGCTTTTGAAGTACACGTATTCACTCACACACACTCCGCGCATTTTCGCCGAAAATGTTTGTCCTGTTTGTAGTGTTTGATGCGCGCTGTGTTCCCAGATTGCAAAATTACATAAGCATTGCATAGACACGTACTCACTGAGCGAACATTTTCGGCGAAAATGTTTGGAGTGTTTGTAGTGTTTTGTTGCAAGTCAATACCCACTTTAACGTAGAAATAAAAGCCGATCATAGCAAACAGGGTCTCTAAACCTCGCCAGATACTTTTTTCTTGAGTACCCAAAATGGTTCAAAACGTTAATGTACAGACAGTGTGCAGTGGCGGCTCGTGAGGTAGTGCGACGGAGCCATGGCACTACCGTATTTTTCTGCAAAAACACGTTTGTTTATTTTTAAAACATCTTTATTGCTTTTTATTTTATGCATTTCTTTTTCATTTATATATTACATGAAATTCGGTAGCCCTGTGCAATGCAGTGGATCACACTCCGACTCGATGCGACGGCGACGCGATGAATGGAAGCCCAAAGCAGTATCGAACACGCTGCCACAGTGTATACAGACGCTGCCTCTTGGCTCCTTCGAATAGAGATAGATTTTATCTGCAGCCGATATGAGCGACAGTGATAGGGCCAATGTTGGGCATTTTACCGTTGTTTAAATACGAAAAATCAAAGAAATTTTTTGCTTAGCACAGGCCATCAGTTAGTCGTATTACTCGCATTGTTCTTGTGTGTGGAGCACGAATGTTTTAATTTACGCAAAAAACATATTTTGCATAAGACTAAAGTACCGTTATTTGAATAGATAGAAAAAATACTCTGCCAATTTATGGGCACCTAAGCTCACACTAGGTACTATAGTTCTAGTGTACCTGTAAGCTAATATAACTAAAATGTGAAATATGTTTTATTTAACTCCAGACTCAATTACCTTTTGTTTGATACCACACAAGCCATGTTTTGACTTAAACTCTTATTTTCGAAATCTACCCTCACCCTTTAAAAAAAAACTAAAATGTATTTTGTTTAACTCCAGACTCAATTACCTATCGTTTGATATCACACACGCCATATTTTCACATAAATTCTAATTTTTGAAATGTGCCCCCACCCTTTTATTAAGCTTGCGTTTCGTGGATTTTGTTCATTTTTAAATGGGACCATCTCGACCCAAGACTCAGCATAGGCACCAAATTTCATTCAAATCGGGCAAGCGGTTTTTGAGTTATGCGCCTTGGTCGTTACAGACAGACAGACAGACGGCGCGACAAAAAAGTTTCAAAATCATCTGAAACGCAAAGATATGTAAACATTTTTGAAATCGGAGCAACTAAAATTGTACCCTAAAATGTTGTTATTTCAGATGCGAAGTTCTAACCTCTTCTGACGACTTTGAGAATTTTGAAATTTTTCGGGATTTTTGTAAGGATTTTTTTATTCTGCATGCTGTTAATTCTAAAGAACTTTTTTTAGTACAATTTTTTTCAATCTATTCAGTTAAGGGGACTCTTATGCAAAATATATGTGATATGTGTTTTACCCAGTATACTTTGCAAAATAACACGAAAAACTCATCTGCAAAAATAATTTTTGGGTTAACGTAATTTTAAAGAAAATTCCAACCTGTTAAGCGAATTTGCGCACAGACTTTTGGTCAGTTCGGTTTGCTATATTAGAGAATTATAGAAATAAAGCCAGGCTATAATAGTGCCAGGCACTATTTTGACACCTTCATATTGCAATATCAGCTGTGATCTTTCAACATACGGTCTTTGTTTACTATATGAACCGCAATAAATAGTGCCTTTCTTAATAGGTGGAAAATAGACGACGATAGTTTTAAATTCGACTAGGTATGTCAATTTTGAAGGATTAACTGTTAGTTTTCAATGTGAAGTGTCAAAATAGTGCCTGGCACTAGTATAGCCTGACTTTATTTCAATAATTCTCTATTAATATACAAAACATTTTTTTTTAAGGTTTTTGATTTACTGAATTTATTCCAGGTTATAGACTCTCACTGTAACTGTTTTTAGATGCCGAATATTTTTTCCAAGGCAGTTCCTTCTCAACCAACTACGCCTACCTCGAGACCATTCAAGAGGAGACCAGTGATGATCTAGTCAGCTCGCACGGGAGCTCGTACAGCGACTCGCATTGCTATTCGCCTGTGGGCTGGTTGGCCACCGATTCAGATTCGGGAAGTGTTGTTTGCGTGGAAAATACCGGTAAGTTATACAGAATAGAAGGTTGAATCCGATATCGATGGTTATTCCATTGGAACAAGAAAAAAAACCGTTTTTCCGGATTTTTTCGCATGTCACATTTTTTCCTTTAACATTTTAAAAATATCCCAACCATTTCAACTACTCTGTGTTATTTCTGTAGGGTCCAGTTACTCGGTTTAAATTTTTTGCATATTTCTTCTGGCTATATTTTGACATTACCGGGTAGGTGTTTTTCAAATTGTTTTTCCTTATAACTTTTAAACTATACCATCAATTTTAATGAAACAAACTGCCCTTGCAGGATATTGGTCAGGCTTTTGAGCAAAAATATTTTTTTCTGCTATCTCAATTGTCAAGATGGTAGACAGAATCAAACTTGACGTTTCAAAGAGGCTCGTTTATTCTTGTGTTTCGTAAGCTTTTTTAAATTTGTAAAAAAGCTCTAAAATCGGTTCTGTAGGTTCCGAAAAATTGTTTTTTTTTTCAAGCAAATATACGTGCCTACTCAAATTAAAATATTTATACTTATTTGTATTAGCATATTATAACAACCTAAAATATATTTTTTTTTAAAGTACGTCCGTAATTAACTTTTCTAATATAAATAACGTATGTCAAACTACTGTCAATAAAAGTTGTCAAGAAATTTTGCCAACCAAGCATAATGGACTGGTTTTCCAAACATATATATACGCAATGTTAGTATAAATAGCTATGATGATTCTTGTACATTATCACTGTCAACACCCTGCATTTCAAAAACTGGTCATTAATTTGAGTTAGGACCATGACTACTTTTGATAAGAAAGGTTCAGTCTACAACATACAAATATTTCTTGAAGTTTGACGGATTACAGAAATCCCATAAGAGGTGTGACTGATCCTTTAAAAAAAATCTGATTAGTGAGACTCTATGGCGTAAATCTGATTGCACTATTAACACCAGTATTCACCAAGATCTTAAAACTTGGACTTAGACTTGGGTCTAAGACTAAGTCTAGAAACTTAACGTCTACCGCGGTTTAAGTGTATTTTAAATACTTTCAGGTCAAAGAACTGCAAATTTTTGCAATAATTCAAACTAACTTTAAAAATAAAAACCAAATAAATAGTCCGTGCTGTTATAGGATTTCTGTTAAAAATAGTCTTAAGTTGTGGTATTGTAGAGGGCTGGTTTAAAGATCGAAAAACTATATAAAAATTCCATGATCCATAAAAAAAATTATATACAAAAGTAATACATAAATAACCTAAAATTGTGTCTGTAGATTAATTACCTTATTAAATATGTACGTATTAATAAATATTGTATAAAGCGCAAAACATACATATTAGTATGCTTTGTCGGTAACACTGAAATTTTTTTTGAGTTAAATAGTTTTTCTGTAATAAACATTTAAGTTTGTTAGGAAATCAAAAGTAATTAAATAAAAAAAAATCGGTTTGATCATCGCTGATTTGTCTAAATAATTAACATGTAAAATATAGCGGATTTGAAAACCTAGGACTCTAGGTCATATAGTAAAGGGAGTGTCTAAAGAGCCGACAATGCGGGTCTTTAGCCAAAATGTTAAAGAGCAGATAATGCGGGTCTTTAGTCAAAATGCTAAAGAGCTGACAATCCTATTTTAAACATTTCTGTTGGTTAAGTTAGGTTAGAATCTTTGTTTATAGGTCTCAAAGAAATATTTAAAATGTTTTTAATGCAGCAATTTGTAAATTATAAGACTTTTATTATTATATAGTTATTTATCAAATCTATAAAATATGGCCTTGGTAAAAGGGCTAAAAATTAAAAGTTATGAAGAGTTAAAAACAGTTATAAAAGAATATGAAAAAACAATTAACTCTGAGCTGTGGATAAGAGATGCAAAATGACTTAGTACATTGAAGAACAAAGTCCCTAAAAGGGTAGAATGTGCTAATTTTGAATTAAAGTACTATTCAGTAACATACTGCTGCACCAAAGGTGTACGTACCGAGGCTCAAAAGTTTATACTTTTGAAAAGGAATCTATCTATAAGTTCTAATCTAGCAGTAAAAAACCTTTTTATTTTTCTTTTTAACATAGAATTTATGAGTTAAATTTGGTGTCACCTGTCACATTTACTTTATGAGATATACATTTGTTTGTTTATGAAATGACCCTTTTCTTTAATTTATGTTTTTATTAAAAATATATACTTACTTACAGCCCCCTTAAGACTTACCTAAAAAACATTTTAAAAAATGTTTAAAGAACATTTAAGCAAAATTTAAAAATAAAATTAGTGTAATTAAAGAAAATCATTATATCTCAAAAACTAAATGTGACAGTACCTACATCCAATTCTACAGGTAAATTCTAAAAAGTTTGTACAATTTAAAAGTAATTTAAAAATGCAAACTTTTCATTTTTTGATATCTATGCGACAAATACCCCAAACTTCTTGGATTTTGTGAGTTTATTATTTCTGATAGAGTAAAACTGTTGGTTTTTTATTTCTAGCGTAAAATTAAACACATATTTCAGTGATCTTAGATTTTTTACAGGGTGCATCAAAAAAGTTATTTAAAAACACATTTCGCAAAAAATATAATATTTATTTTATTTTGTAATTAAAATACAAATACGTTATAAAAATAAAAAAGAAATAAAATCTTTCACTTAAAATTTTGATATTTGCAATTTTGAAAAACTGACATATATACCTAAGTATATACCCGAGAAGACCGATCGGTATATACCATATATATATGTTTCTATATTTTTACTCACCCTGTAGATTTTTTAAAATAATAATACTTAGACTGTCAGTCAGAATTTTGTTTTTCTTGCGTTTTTCCTCTGGGTTGGTTAAAAACTATTAAATAAGTTATTGTAGATATTATAAAAGTTTTCTGCTAATAGGTCCAAAACTATAAAAACTGTAAAAGCCAGATAAAAAATGTTTTATAATATTTTAAAACAATGTAACAATAAAAACATAATATTTTGGTTTGTCACATTTAAAAATTTTAACTGAAACATATAATTTTTATTCATTTTTTTCATATATGTATATAATCAATTTTTTTCAAAATAACTTAAATTAATGACCAGTTTTTTTTGTAGACCCCAGAGAAGGTTGGGAGACCATGTAGTTTAACTTTTAAATAAATAAAATAAGTTGTTCTTGAAATGTAGGTATAGGGACAGGAAGAGTTTTTGGTATAAGTTAAAAATATATTAAAAAGTTTTTGGATATGTTTTATTTTTATTTCTACCAATAAGTTTACTTTTTTACCTTCCTAGCCCACCCAGCAATGGCTAGAAATGATATTATTTTGGAAAAGAAATTAAGAAATAACACCGAAAATGTTTTATTTAAATGTATTTGGACCTATCGTAGCCATCTCATCATGATGTCTGTGTAGCTTCGGAACCGCTTGACCAATTATCATGAGATTCTCATCAAAAATAGTGTTTGACACTGTAACGGGCTAAAAGAAGTTTGGTCAAAATCCATTAATGCTTTTGACAGTTTTGTGACAGTTAAAAAATTGAAAAAAAATGCTAAGTTTTTTACTAGAACCTAGTATCAATATGCGGGTTTCGGGATATAGTAGAAAACATTTTTCTGAATAATTTGTGTTATAACCTCGGTTATAACCAAAAACTTTCTATATTTAATAGGGTGGAGTGTGAAGTTCTCTTGGAAGTTCCTTTGAAGTTCCCTTGGAGTGTGCTAATGTCTGATTTGTCACTTTTTATCGTAGGGATAAAAAGTGACACCTTTATCCCTAAAAATCTAAATGAAAATTGAACTTTATATGAAAAAAGTATGAAAAAACATTTTAGATAATTCTTTGAACCCTATTAACAAAGATTCTAAGCTAACTTAACCGAAAGAAATGTTTATAATGGCATGGATTGTTTGCTCTTTAGCATTTTGACTAAAGACCCGCATTATCGGCTCTTTAGCATTTTCAAAGAAAAATATGTAAAACGTGCTGTGTGTGGATCGATAAAAATCAAACGAATTGTGTGAAGTATAAAATTCGTTTGATCTTTAGCATTTTGACTAAAGACCTGCATTATCAGCTCTTTAGACACTCCCTAAAGTAAATACTGGTGTAAAACCCGGTTCCCAACTACGAATTTCTCGTGCGTGCCCGCGCACGCGTCACATGACTGTCAACATGAAATTCACAAGAAAGTCGTAGGTGGGAACCGGGTGTTAGTGTTTAAAAAACACAGTCAAATCCGTATATAGCGATCTTTATTAATAGAGAGTTTTTGGAATGCTTATTTGACACTTCGTTGTGGTTGTGTTAAAACTGCGTCTGAGCAGTTGCTAAATGACGCAGTGGTAATTAACCATTACTACTGAATTTTTCGTTTGGGTTTGGTATTAATAATTTAAATTTTTCAATTTTATAGAATTTTTTATGCGGCTTTTCAATAAGGCTAAAAACAAAAGGTTAGGTTTTAATATTTTGACGTTATAAGTGAAAGTGTTACAAGTGAAAGTTTTTCATGTGTTTACAAGAGGTTTAGAGGTTCTAAGGAGAGCGGCCCGTGGTAGTGTTTGTTAATCGCTATAACAAGGGCTGTCAAAGCTATCAAAATTTTAAGCGTTCTAAAGAGTCCCTAATCTGCGAGTTTTTCATTAGTTTCGTTCCATCATCGCGTGCGACAGTCATAAAGCGGTACGAAAAATACTTTTTGCGTTCCAGGTCGACGTTGTACTGTTATCCGTTGCATCAAGCCACTTAGATGGTTTCAGACTCCTCTGAAATACAAGGATTGAAGACGGCGCATTAGAAATGATTGCTCTCTCTTATTTGGCTGTGTTTATATTATTACACACATTTCTAGTTTACATCACCTGAGATAAAAATATACCATAAAATAACATTAAATTTACATTTGTCTGAGAAAATTTAAAAAAACAGTGAATAATCCAAAAAATTAAACATTTTGTCAAAACAAATTGAGTTTCACAACCACATGACTTAATGCCGGGTAAGCCACGTAAATATACAAATATTTTTTAAATTTCCAAAAAAACATTGTGCAACATCTGCAGCATCTGTTGATTTTTTTACAAGAGCCTCTTAATTTTTATTACTACGGGACTGCAGACTGAAAAAGAAAAAACTTAGTTAAGGGTTTACCCCGATCCCGGTGACCTGTGAACTAAAAGTTAAAAGAATGGGGATAACACCGGATGTGAAATTTTACACCAGATTTGGCGGAAGAACAAACGACTTCGCTTTAAGGCATCGACATTAAGGTCATTAACTATATATACCTACCAAAGTACAAGCTACAAAATGTGACTTTCCTAACTTCATAGAAATATCACGATCTCTATTTCCTAAAAATGAATAAAATTACAAAAACTTTGTGAATATTAAGGCTTTCTATAATATGTAGTTAATCTCACAAATATTTTGTAAAAATCAAATTACAAAACACAAATAAATAAATATATGTAGATTTCACATAAAACTTGTGATATTAGAAAAAATAAATATTTGCTGCAAGTTCGTTTTAATTTTTGGCATATTTAGTTTATTAGGCAGTCTGTAGTGGTTTATAGTTTGTGAATATAAATTAAATTAATGTAATTTTATCTGCATTTTAAAGAACTAAAATTAAAAATATATTATGATAATCCTATGTAATTGTGTAATCGTTTCTATATGCAACTTTAATTTCGTGCTCTCGAATTCATACGTGGCCTTCGATCTATCTTTACGCGAGACCGAACCGAAATGAACCGAACCAAACCTACCCTTTCTTTTAGTCACGTGACTTTGAATTTAACTCTCCCGCATATGATCACATTCCTGAAGTGAATCGATCACTATCCAACTGCATTCGGTTTTTGGACAGTTATTTGGTCGTTCCATCTAACCAAAAACAGTCCTCGTACTGGAATGCGCGCGCTTTGGGATTTTTCGGACGGTTTTATGACTGTCGAACGGCCTGATGGAACAGACCCAACACGCCTCAAGTAGTGCGGGCATTTTTGCCTGAATATTGCAATGTCCTTTTGTATACAAAAATTGGCAACAGATCTATCCGTCGACTTTGTGCTTTTGCAAAAATAAAGACGTGTCCATTTATTTCATCTAGATTTAAAATTATGGCCGTATTGAAATTTTGTGAAAACCCCCAGTGTTAATTAGATTTAATATTAGCCACTCATTTTTTTAAACTCTATTTTTAAACATCAGCAGGGTATAGACTCTTGAGTATTTTTGTTCAACGATTACTTAAATTAATGTAAGTGAAATTTCTAAAACAAATCGCTGATCAGAATTAGTTTTGTTTAGGTTTTGCATAACAAGTGCGTGTTTTTAGAAGCAGCATAATGGTAAGTAAATATTTAATATTAAAAGAAGTAAAAATGAATTAACTCGTCTCTGAGATATCAGCGTTTTTAAGTTTGAATGCTCATATCGCGAGAACTATTTGAAAAAAATTCTTGGGAAGGGGTCATAAAGTCGTATCGCTCCTATCTCTCTCGAAAAAACCATGTGTGGTCCCAGATGTTACCCAGTTTCCAAATAAGCGCGCAATTAATCCCTATGTTTTGCAAAAACGGCATTTTTTTCAATTTCAGTTTTTGCGCTATATCACGAACATCGAAATGCAAAATTAATAACAATCAAATGGGTGAACCTTACTAGGTTTAATAAAATTTAAATCGATTAGGTAGTTTTTGAGTTTATGAGGAAAAACCATCAAAATTTGGCCAAAAAGCATTTGAAGCGTTAGCTGTATTAAGAACAAAATTCCTAAGCAGATGTGCAGTCAAGGCCAACACAAAAATAGAGGCCACGACCCTGAAAAAATCAGCTGTTCTCCGGGGGCTGAATTTTACATTGGGTCTTATGGGAGGTCAGACGTTTTCGAAATCGAATCGAGCTTCTCTCCTTTAGATTGCATATATTTTTTTAGCCCGAACCTTCAATATTAGGGCCCGGAGGCCCAAAGGGCCGAGAATCAGTTACAGATATAGAATTTAATGGCGAGGCCCGTAGGGCTGAGCTGTTTCTTGTTTAGATTGCATATATTTTTTCACCACGAAGCCTTAATATTAAGGCCCGGAGGCCCTTAGTGCCCATAGTCACCTACATATACAGAATTAAATGGCGAGGCCCGTAGGGTCGAGCTGTTTCTCTTTTAAATATAGAGGTTTGTAAGGCAGGCCGGAGGTAAATAACCATCCTATTTTATCCCGGTCTTAAAAGTTTCCCTTTTCTTCATGCCTAAGTTTTGATATTTGCCCCGTCAGGGCCAACTCACACAAGTACAGCTTTAAATAAACTTCACAAGCAAAAACCAAGTAAGAAACTAGTTCTGTGCCTCCTTGTGATCTTTTAAGGAAAGATCTACAGGGTAACTCAGCTATTGTGTGCCTTTAGGAAATATCTCGTGCTTAATAAGAGATAGCAATTGGTAATGAGTATTATAGTAATAATGTATTAGGTATATCCAAGAACCTAATGGATACTCTGTATCTTTCTTAAAAGGTTTGGATTCGTGGATTGTAGGAGTGGATGAAAAAAAAAACACTTTTTTTGGCGACGTTTCAGGGATAATGTCCACCTTTTCAAGCTTTAGGAAACAAACACTTTACTAAACAAAAGGTTATTTTTTTTATTATAATTTATTATAATATTTAGTAACAAACATTCATTTTCTACATTTTAAGCTTTATATATTTTATTAATTCCATTGTAAACCATTCTTAAGTGTTTGTTTCCTAGGGCTTGAAAAAGTGGAAATTGTCCACGAAACGTCACCAAAAACCAAAGTGTTTTCTTTGCATCCACCCCTACAACCCACGAATCCAAACCTTGTATTAAAATGCAAGGGGATAATTATTATGAAAAAATATGTATCTTTCTTTTAGATGAAATAGACTGTGAATCAGATCGGGAAATAGCCTGTCCTGCCAAACGTAGGAAACGGAATCCACGCTCTACAACACCGAATCCAACAACCACCAAAACTCCCGCCACCGATAGCTGTATAAGTGGTGCCACCCCAACTGTCGCCTCTCCACTGCCATCACCCACAGCATCAGATGCTAAGACGAATTTTTTGATAGTACCAGACCTACTAGATGATTGTGAAACGTCATTAAGCCGATCCAGTAGTCTGTTGCAGTTCGAATCGCTGGAAAAGCAGTGTCAAGTCGACCCACCACAGTCGCTTACTCTGTCTTTTGATTCATTGGAGTTGAGCAAGGGCAGTGATTCGAGGTGGGCACTTTTCTTTAATTGGTACAGGAAAGGTGCCTATTATCTTATACTTTTTTGTTTTGGACTATAAAAAAAAAATTCAGCTATGTATCAGAAGTACGTGTTGGCAAACAATTACGTAACCTATATTTTTCAATATTCTGAAATGCCAAATTTCAAACTTAATTCTTTTCTGAGACAGATAAAAATATATTTTGGAATACAAAAATCACCATTTTAAAAATGGTTTCTTAATATCGGATAGGAGGTAGTCCCAATATCGCAAATGTCCGATATTTGGAACCCATAGTAAAGTTAGAGCTTTATTTATTATACTTTTTATTCAGTTAAAACCATACACTAGCATAATATTTTTGCAATACAAAAATAATTTGTCAACGCTTAAAACTATAAACAAAATTGAGAAACCCATTGTGTCCTATATTAGGGCATACATTATATGTGAGGTTATCAACCTTTTCGAAAAGACAAAACTGCACTAAACCTAATAAATTATACATCAAATAAAACCTTACAATATGCTTAATCAAATGATGTAAATCAAATTAATAATTTGTCTTACCTTCTAAGAATAGATTGCCTATAATCAGCAGCGGTAAAATTTTCGTGCACTATGATTGCACGTAAACAACTGAACAGCAAATAAAAACTTGCCGCAGAAATCTGTAATTTATGTAGAATCTGTACAGCTTGGTGTAGCATCGGTACATGTACACGCACGTAGATCGGACCAGTAGTTTAAGAAATACTTGACTATCCGATGTTAGGAACCTATGCGATAATAGCACCTTTCCTTTATTATAAATAAATGGCTAAATGAGGTTTTCCACCAAATAGTCTTAGCGCTACCCTCGGTACTTTTTAATTGGTAAGGCTATTTAATTATTTTTATATGGCGAAGAAGTAATACTATGTTGCAATATTATGTCTTTATTCGCAAAAATTTCAATCAAATCATACAACCTCGATGTATTGTACAGCAGAGAATTAGTCAACAAATGTTACTTTCAAAATCCTTTTACACTAAAACCTTATTTGAACTCTAAGCAAGCTAACTAATTTTTTATTTGATATTTAAATTTACGCCTTTCATTTGGAATTTATGTCTATGTGCTTCGAGTATGTCGGTACGCTGTCCGACGCCTATTCTCCACCTCCTTTGATCCTGACAATCACCTTCTGTCAGGTTTTTTTGACTCATTGATCTTTATATTGACTGTTGCCATTGCAGTTTAGGACGCCCTCTTTTTCTACGTCCTATTGGTCATAGGACCTGCTTTGGTAATCTTTCGTCGTTCATTCATTGTACATGGCCGTACCATATCAGTTGTCTTTTAGTGATGTCATCCGTTATGCTTCCCTCGATTCCCATTCTTTCTTGTTCTAAATATTCTCATTGATATTCTTATTGCATTCATTTATCTCTCTGCTCTATAAAATACTGTTAAGACATCCAATAACCTTTTTTGCTTTTACTATTCTTTTTTCCAGTTCTTAACAGTCTGTTCCTGTCTTCTCAAATGTGACACCCAAGTATACATACTCAATGCATGGAGATATTGTTTGTCCATTGTCTAGTTCTTACTTGATTCGTTTCCAATACATACGTACTGTGTCTTGGCCATGTTCACTGTTAACCCCTACTTTTGGTTTTCTTCAGTTAACTTTCTCATCATTTGGAGGGATACAACTACTTAATGAGAAAATGTCTTAAGCCTTTCGTTACCAGGAATTCTTTTAAAAGTCGATTTCCAATTTTACTTTTAGATATTGACCTTTTGCATAGCCCTTTTATCGCTTTTATGTATGTATGATTGATATCAGTTTGCTCTAACACTGTCCATGATTTTTCTACTACTGGAACGGTATCATATACTTTTTGTAAGTCCACAAAGGTAACATGAGTTATATCTCTATATTTCTAGCACTCCTTTTCTCAATTACTTGTTTAAGACAAAAACACTACAAGATCTGCCTGCACGAAATCTACTTTGCTCTTCTTCTTGTTCATAAAAATCATTCTCTATTAGATCTCTAAGAATTCTACAGTACAATCTACTTAGAGTACTGGTTATTGAAATTGCTCTGCAATTGTTGCTGTTGTTATGTATTGAGATTATGAATGCAATTTTCCAATCATTAGGCACTGGATGTCCATTTATGCATTGACTGATAATATATGTGAAATTTTCTAGCAGTTTCTTTGATCCATATTTGAGCATTTCAGGGTATATTCCCCCAGGTCCGCTTCCTTTTCAGATTTAAGCTTTTTAATACTATTCTTCATCATTTCTTTTTCTTTTGTTGGGTTTTGTACCGTATAAATGAATGTATATATATATCGTAGCATTTGCGCTCAAACATTTTTTTTCGTGCGTATCAAATTTCTTAGCTGTCTTCTGATTTTCCTGTAGATTTCTTGGTCTCTTTCCTCTTTAGTACTGAGTCACACGTATGTGGGTTTTTTCTCCTAGACCATATTTATGTTTATGGCTTTGAGTAAAACCTGCATAATTGCATGTAAATATTCTAAATTTTTCTACACAAAGGATCTCACTTTGCTGCTGGCATTATTACTGGCTGACCATAACTTTTCATCAAATTTTGCTATATTAGGTTCATTTACTTTGTTCCATTTATTAAATTCTTGTAGTTATTTAAACCTTTAAAATATATTTTAGAGTTTGTGTGCATTTTGTGTCCTATTATAGAATCAGGTAGGTATTCGTGGGTAGAGGACAGACCAAAAAGAAACTAAGGTACCTTTGACAACGTTTCGGATTTAATTAATCCTTTTTCAAGCCCTAAAAACAATGAACAGGTTCTATCCATGTAAAAATATAGAACCTGTTCATTGTTTTTAGGGCTTGAAAAAGGATTAATTAAATCCGAAACGTTGCCAAAGGTACCTTAGTTTCTTTTTGGTCTGTCCTCTACCCACGAATACCTACCTATATTTTAGAGTTTTTCATGTGCATTTTGTCAGAATTATCTTTTTTAGTCCGAAGACGCAAAGCAAAGAATGTCTGATATTCAACCCCGCTAGATCGAAAAGTGACAGCGGAGAATCGAGTTCATCATCAGATACTACAACCTTAGATGGATCAAGGTCACAAATCGACGCCTCAAGGTCACTAGACAACTTAAGAACATGGAGAAGTTTTGGTAGTTTGCCTCAGTTATCAGGAAATGTGGCTAAACGCTTTTCGAGTGAAAATCTTAGCGAAGATAGCGGATTTGGAGATCAGGTTAGTTATATATTATATCATGGACGCACCCAGGGGGGGGGACTTGCTGCGGCCCGGGCCCCCCAAGGCTAAGATTTTTTATATATTTTCCACATATTTCATGAATAAACATCATAAGGCCTCGGGTCCCCCCCATGACATATTTCTGCATATATAAAGTTATAGGAAGTAAAGCTAAATGATTTTTCACCAAGTTTTATAAAAACGTAATTATATTTATATGCTAGCACTTAAAAATAATAAAAATGAAAGAATATTAAAATTACAGAAATTAGAAGACATTCCGAGATATAAGAAAAAAACTGAAAATATACCAGGATTATAGGATCCCGAACTTCGCAATTGTCCTTTAGCTATAGTCACAGTGTTAAGATACCTAGATTGTGCTATGACCATAGCTGGAGATATCCCATCCGTTTATATTTTAGTATGTTTAGTCTTAGTGAGTCAAAAACCCATAACAAAAAGAAAAGCTAAAAAATAAATTTGAAATTGATTCGAAGCCTTTGGGTTCATCTTAATTTGTTAAAGGATTTTCTAAAATGGCATTTTGGTTTTAGATCAATGGAAAAATTTTAGCCACTAGCATAGGAAATTTAAAAAAGGAAACTTTACTAAATGCATTAGAATCGGATATGCCGAGTAGAGGAGGAGCAACAAACAGCTACGTCGGTTTCACTGCTTACGATGGAGACTTTTTTCAGGTACGAATATGAATGTTGGTAGCTATAAATAACCAAATAGTCCAGGGAAACTAGCACAGAAAAGGTTTTAACTGCGGAATTAGAGAAGCTGAATTGTTGCAGTCACTTTTTAACTCACACTAGTACTATACTATAGTAGTGTGAGCTATGGTGATCCTAATATTTTCGAGAAAAAAAAAGTTGCTCCGATTTCAAAAATTTTTATATATCTTTGCGTTTTAGATGATTTTGAAACTTTTTTGTCACGCCGTCTGTCTGTCTGTCTGTATGTCTGTCTGTATGTCTGTCTGTATGTCTGTCTGTAACGACCAACGCGCATAACTCAAAAACCGCTTGGCAGATTTTAATGAAATTTGGTACTTAGATGGTCCCATTTAAAAATGAACAAAATCCACCGAACACAAGCCCAATAAAAGGGTGGGGGAAGATTTCAAAAATTAGAGTTTATGTGAAAATATGGCGTGTGTGATACCAAACGAAAGGTAATTGAGTATGGAGTTAAACAAAATACATTTTAGTTTTTTTTTCTTCAAAAAGGGTGGGGTAGATGTCAAAAATTAGAGTTTACGTGAAAATATGGCATGTGCAATATCAAACGAAAGGTAATTGAGTCCGGAGTTAAACAAAATACATTTAAGTTTTTGTTTTTTTAGGGGTGGGGGTAGATTTCAAAAATTTGAGTTTAAGTCAAAACATGGCTTGTGTGGTATCAAACAAAAGGTAATTTAGTCTGGAGTTGAATAAGATATATTTCAGGTTTTTGTTTTATTAGCTCGCACGTACACTTTAACTATAGTACCTAGTGTGAGCTTAGGGGCCCATATATTGGCAGAGTATTTTTTTGATGTTTTAATGAAGTATCAAAAAATCTCATATGGCCACCCGTGTGCATCTTGAGATATCGAAGGTCAAAGTTCATGAAAATCAATTTTTTGCTAAAATCTCGTTTCCAGTTCCTCGGACTTCTTAACATACATTTCTTTCGTACGGTCAACAGCTATATTGATTTGACGTGAAGAAACGGGATCGCAAGAATATCTTATGGTGGAAAATTAAATTCTGTTTTAAAAAATGTATTACAAACTGATGTTACATATAAGATAAATACGCCAGGGGCGTCCGCACATTGAGGTTATTTTTAAAATCTTAAAAAATATTTTTTTAATTGGTTTTATAGAATTTTCGTAAAAACTTACCTTTTTGGAAAAAATTTTTTGAAATTTCAGGCGTCCTAAATTGGGAGTAATTTTATTTAATCACAAGAACAAATAATTTTCTCCTACTTTGTATTTAGTTTTCTTAAAAACTAAGATGGGAAAAACGTTATACACTGTGTCCTAGACCATAAAGTTTACGTTTACGTCAAAATTACCAAAAACACACCGTGCATGGGCGTCCGCAACTGGACTATTTGCTAGAAATACAATTAACCCCAATTTAGGGACGCTAATGAAGCCTTCTTTTAAAAGCTAATTTAATTTTATACGATAAAGCTTAATAATATGCATTTTCTTTAAAATGCTTAGTTTTTGAGAAAATGGTATTGATGGTGTCTGTAGATTTTTGAGATTTTTGATGGTGGTTAAGGGACTATCCAACTATCCTCCAATCCGTAGTATATATAAAATCACTCACGTGGTTCAATTTTAATATATATGCAAAGTGCAGTAGGTCAACACGGCGGTGTTTAAGAGCTGTACTCGTGACGTGCTTGTTTTCGGTGAGTTGTGCGAGCTGAAGAGCGGGGACATTGATGCATCTCGACGGGATTATGGAAAATGCATGGAAGCAGGATAAAAGGAATAATAGGTTTTGGTTAGACAATGCAGCTTGTCAAGTGCTTTATGAATGTAACATTTAAAAATAACCAAAAAAAGTGTAAATGCATAATTATTTACGAGAGAAAAAAATTACGAAAATTCTAAGTACAAAATATGTTATTTTGGTTTGTTTTGCATATAATGTGGAAATACATAGCAAATGGGTATATTGCTAACGATTTAGGGTTTGTATCTCAGGAAGGGCACTACCGTAATATAACGTTTTATAGGTAACTTATCCGTCTTTATTTTATTTAAAATTAAGTAGTTTTTAAGTTAAAAGCCACTAAGGAAAAAATCTTTTTAAAATATGCGCTCCTGTTCCTTCACACTATATCTCGAAAATGGCTGATGGTTGAAAAAATGTGTATGACCAAACTTGAAGAGAAGGAACACTGTTTTACGTAAGTCTAGTAATTATATCTTACGACGTCAAACAAACTATAAGCGAGATTTAAAATATACATTTTCATGACTTTTGACTTATAATATGAAATCTCGAGATGGATACGGGTGAGCATATGAGATTTATTGGTACTTCATAAGAACATCAAAACTCTGCAAAAACTCAGGTTGTTACGTCAAATTCTGAAGAAAAAGTCTAATTTCCCTGGGCTGTTAAGAGTTCTTTGCATTGTGTATGCTTTTAGATATTGGTTTATATTTCAGCTAAATATGTCAAATACCTTCATGTCTACAACGTTAGCAAAAAAATCCAATTTAGATATCTATGTAGCAAAGTGTTGGTGTAACAACGTACGGATTGAGCTTTATTATTTTGGATGCTTCTGGGTTATGGGATTTGACCAAAAAAACACTTATTTCCTCAGGACCTTTCATCCTTTATTAGGTCTTTAGCAACCATCAGAAGCTTACCCTTATATGCATCGTAGGCACTTAAACGCGATTATGGGTTTAATCGCGATTAAGTCCTTGTTTGTCACATACAAAACAACAAAGAGGGAGAATGGGGTTAGTAATTGAAATTATGCACTTAAAAAGATACCTCGACACATGCCCCCATATTTTTCTTAACCCGGCGCCGGCGTTGGTACACCTATTTTTCCTAACATGGATGGTACACCCGGGTATGACATACCCACTTATAGTTTCGCATTTGAAGTTAACAGTAGACATAAAATTTTAATATGATGGTTGTGTTTTAATTTTTTGAGCCTTTTTGACGTTGAAAAAAAATAAATATAACATTAATCATGTAGCGTTAGAGACTAAAATGCATTTTTAGGTAACAAGGGCATTTTTCTAAAAATGAAAGCTATATTTTTTTAAAATAGCGTAAAAAATGCTAAATTTTTATTTTAATTCGAAGATAATACATAAGAAAATCGGAAAAATAAAAAAATATTTGACTAAATATTTTCAAACAGGAAAATCCAGGGGCGTTCTTTTATATAAAAAAAAACAAAGAACTAACTAGGAGGTGGCAGGGTGCTTTGCTTTAGGCGGCACTTTTTTGGGGCGATAAAACTTAGAAAGAAATTAAAAATAACATACAGAGCGATAAAAAAAATTTATTAGAAAAAATAAAATTTTTCTCATAATGTATATATTTACATTAATTTTCCAAAAGCAAGGTAGGTAGCCCAATTTTTTTCTTGCGTAAAAGTAGGTGATATAGTCAGTTTTAAAAAATGTTTTAAAACTTATAAAATAACTACAGTAACTTTAAAAAATATTGTGACAATGTTTTTAAAAGTTTTTTCCTTTTTCGGACATGTTTTTAAATGACGCATATTATCTTTTTTTAATTCGCCAAAAAGTACATCTCAGTGCCAAAAACTGAGTACCAGCAGAATTGGATACGATGATTTTCTGAAGGAGAAATTTTATTTTAAAATAAAGTGATTTTAAAAGGAAAAAACAAATATCTTAGAAATTTCTTAATTTTTTTGTTTGTAAAATATTGTAGACATTTAGCACCCAAAGGGCTCTACTCTTACCAAGTTTTGTTAAACTGATATTATTTTTGCAAAAATAAAAAACAAAAAATTTAAAAAATTACGGTTTTTTTAATTTTTCTCGAACATTTTGAGGTTATGTAAAAAATTACATTTACAAAACTTTTAGATATTTTCATGGCCTATGACTTGTCTGTACGTCAGCTTTCGCTGGAAATCGCAATAATACGATTCCCTGCCCCTTTTTACCCCCCCCCCCCAAACCTAACCCGCAACGCCCCTGCTCTCGCATTTATTTTTTTTAACTTCGTTTTTCGGCGCTCTACAATTTCCAATGCTTCAAGCCCTGTTAATATTTTTTTTTCTCTCAATGTGTAATTTGCCTGGTCTATAAGAACACCACACACATTAGACTTTATGTTGGCTAAAGTTGAACTTAGGTAAAAGTAGGTAGACTTATCTAATATAATAATGAAAGTTGGTCTTATCAGAATAACTGACGCGACATAGTTCACAATAACAATCTACTCTTTTTGTTTGAGATAATAGAGAATTATTGAAATACAGCCAGGCTATAATTGTGCCACTATTTTGACACATTCACATTGAAAACTGACAGTTGATCCTTTAAAAGTGACATACCAAATTCGAATTTAAAACTTTCGTCGTTTATTTTCAATTAATAAAAGAAGGCACTATTTATTCCGGTTCTTATAGTAAACAAAGCCCGTGTGTTGAGAGATCACAGCTGATATTACAATGTGAAGGTGTCAAAATTGTGCCTAGCACTATTATAGCCTGGCTTTATTTCAATAATTCTCTAATTTCTTTTTTTTTGTAGAATTTTACGGGAAATTTTGGAGTTTCATACCAAGATCTAACTAGCCTCGACAAATATGACGTAATCAGGGATGACGGCTATCTAGTAAGCAAAAATTCGCCGTTGACCGATCGTTTTTTGCAAAGGCTTAAACAACGGCAACAGCAACCCAACAAGCCGCAGGCGAGCGTTGATAGCTATTCTTACGCAATCAATTTTAATGCGGTGAGTAATATTTTATAGCGCTTTGGATTCATATTATACTTTTTCGCCACCGGGTTTTAACCAGAGATGTGCCGGGTACTGAGAAAATGTACTCGAGTACCAGGTATCGGGTACATGTCATAATTAAGGAAGACCGAGTACTTTATTTGCTAAAAAGTACTCGAAGTACAGTACTCGGAGTACAAGTACCCTAACTTTTCGGGTACTTCTAAAAAGTACATTTAGCTAAAATTTATGCAAAAGCAAAATCAACAAAAGATTCTACAAAAATAGTTTTTAATATTAAAAAAATAACTTGTGTGTGTAAAAAGTGTTTTTTTTTTATAGTGAAAGTGAAAAGTGATTTTTGTTGACAAAATGGCCTACACAAACGCAACTTGTTTGCCAGTTTGCGAATAAGCAAACTATTTGGCATGTTTGAGTTTTTTGCTAATAATCCGTGTGTGGTTGGAATGTTTGGAATATTTGCAAATATACCAAATATTTGGCCAAATACAGCGAAACCGCTAACAAATACGCTACGCCAAGTAACGTGTCGCCATAATAAGGCGAAAGCATGGCGAAAGCATGGCGAAAGAAACATAAAAACTAAGCGGCGCGTAATCGATACGAAAAACTTATATTGTTTTCGATCCACGATCAAAAACCGCTCCCGGGCTATCCGAGATCAATATCAAAATGATTCGTCTGAATGATTTAAGCGTCGTGTCGCTTCGGCATAGATTTCTTTGTTCGATTAGGCAAAACACTTGGTCCCAAATCTCGCCCGGGTCAATCTCGCTGGCTCTCAGTCCTAAAACGAATCAACGGTTTTGGATCAAAACAATAAACACAACCTTACGTTTTTCATTATATTTTGACGTGTTTTTTTCTTTTCTAGTTTCTGTATAGTGCAACGAAATTAATAGAAAGCCAAAAATAATGGCGTTGGAAGAGTTTTTACCGCTTAGGTACATCAAGTTGTGACGATCAACAAAAATATTTATAGGATTCCTTATTGTTGAATCAAGAAATGGAGATATTTGCTGCGCACAAACGTTATCAAAATTCTTAAAATTCGTTGTTTTGCTTGTTTAAAAATATTTTTAAAATAAAAGCAAACATTTTGAGGGTTTTTGGTAAAAGCGCGTTTGATTTGAGATCCCACTGGGAGCGGAGGAGGATTTCGATCAATCAAGGATCAGTTTGCAGTTGCACAAGACACACAAGATCCTCAAGACGCTACCCATACCAAGTGTACTTTGGCTGCCTGACTTCCGCATGCGCATTTACGTTTCCCAATTCCCAAAACTTCTCACACAACAAAAACATTCCCCAACAGAAACGTCTGTACAAAAAAAAATATCGAAAATCAAGAACAGTGAATTTCGGAACTTTCACCTAACCTGACCCTGACCTAATCTAACTTAACCTAATCTGACGTAACCACACGAACCAAATCGAACCGAACCAAACCGAACCGAATCGAACCGAACCTATCCAAACCTAACCATACCCAACTAAACCTAATTAGCAGTGTTGTAGTTTAATTTGGTTAGGTTAGGTTTGGTTCGGATTAGTTACGTTCGGTTCGGTCCGGTTCGGTTCGGTTCGGTCCGGTTCGGTTCGGTTCGGTTCGGTTGGGATTCACATCCTCTAGGATCCCGGGTAGGAAGTCAGGAAAGTTTTATTTTTGAAAAAAATTATTGGTTCAGTTTGCTTTGGTTTGGTTCGGTTCGGTTCGGATTCACATTCTCTAGGATCTCGGGTAGTAAGTCAGGAAAGTTAGTTTTTTTTTTCAAGAAAATTATTGGTTCAGTTTGCTTTGGTTCGGTTCGGTTAGATTTGATTATGTTGCGTTAGGTTAGGTTTTTTGAAACTTTCTATTAGACATTCCAGGATGACGTCATTGACAGTCCGCCATGTTGCTTGTGGGGCAGACAATCAATACCACCGTAAACATAGGAAACAGTTGTTTCTTTTTTTGTGTTTTTTTGAAAATGCCATCCTTTTGTGCGGTTGTTGGGTGCTCCAAAAGGGGAGAAAGGGATAAACTACGTTTTTTTAGAATTCCTAGGTCATATAAAGGGCGTGGAGAGACGTTAGATGCTCTATCCCAAAAACGTCGTGAGGGTTGGATTCGCGCATTAAAACGTGGAAACTTGAGTGAAACATTTTTAAATAATGCTCGAATTTGTGAAAACCACTTTGTAAAAGGTATGTAGTCAATTATGTTATTAATATAATTTGCAAAAAGTTTAATTTCTCCAGTTTTTTGTTCAGTTGTGAATGCTTCTTTGTATCAAATAATATTAATTTTTTAATGTGTAAATAATGCTTTGTTCATAGTTGTTATAGTACCAAGACGTAGTTTTATGGCTAGTTTACCGAAAATTTAATAGCTAATTCTCAATTCTTAATGCTTTGTTTTGTAACTCCATCTTACAAAACTAAGCAAACTGAAAGAATACAGATATCAAAAATAGGCATTAGAGAGAAAAAGCCAATTTAACACTTATCAGCTTCTTCTCGGTATCGATAAACTCATCATTCCATTGGTGAAAGACACAAATATGTCAAGCTTGACAGGTTTGTATCTTTCAACCAATTAAATGATTACTTTTTCGATACTGATAAGTGAGTCGATAAGTTAGGAATTAGCTTTTTCTCTCTATTAAGTATTGAGAATTACTTGACAATAAAGTTTTTGGAAAATTGGGCATTAATTTTAAATACCATCCTCATGGGCTAGCGAGAAGGTTTAAAGTTGCAAGTTATGCATTTATCTAAAATTTTTAGAATGGACAAACCACACTGTCATACCAATAATGTTACTTTTTTTAGGGGAACTAGCTCAAGTTGAGGATAAGGATAATCAGGATACCATCAGTGAATATGGGGTATACAACTACTAAAAGCCATGATGAGGATTCTGTTAAACGACATAGTAGAGCAGCTCAACATCATACAAAGCGACTTAAAATGGTGAGGTCATTTTTTTATTTATAGAGCAATAAAAGCATGTTCATCTTTTATTTTGCAAAAATAGTAAATAAACAATTTTTCTTGTTTATTCTTATAGGACGAAGCTAGCACAAGTAGCACTGTCAATCCTGAAATATCAAGTGACAATCATTTAATAACTCCCTCAATGAGTGAAGAAACAGGGAAATGTAGTGTATCGGTTCAAACAGATCTAGATATGGAACATATTGCAAAGTTATTTGAAGATTTAACCTTTAGCAATGAAAGAATTTTGGAATTGCAAAAGAAAGTTAAGGCAACAGATTTATCTGAAGAGGCCTTTACTGACAATGATACAAAAACACTATATTTGACTGGAATTCCATGCTCCAAAATGATGTTCAGAACATTTGATTCTGTATCTCCTCATTTCTCAACTAAAAGTGTTTTATCCCCATTTAAACAGTTTATTTTAACTTTAATAAAACTAAGACTTGATTTACCATTTAGATATTTGGCTTATATTTTTGCTATCTCACCAACAACAGCATCTGACACATTTTACAAGGGAATTGATATATTTTATGAAAGGTTCAAAAAACTTGTCTATTGACCAGACCGAGAAGTTTTAGAAAAGACTATGCCATTTTGTTTTTAAAAAAACTTTGGAAATCGTATTTCCATAATAATAGATTGTTTTGAAATCTTCACAGAAACTCCATCACGCCTATTAAAAACAGCTCAAATGTGGTCAAATTATAAACATCATGAGACTGTAAAATTTCTGATAGGAATTACACCTCAAGGTACAATCTCATATATTTCAGAGGCTTGGGGTAGTCGAACCAGCAACAAACATTTGACAGAAAACTGTGGAATGCTCGACCTGATTATGCCAGGAGACGTAATTTTAGCTGATAGAGGCTTTTTAAAAAGAGATTCAGTTAAAATATTAGGAGCAGAATTACTAATTCCAGCATTTACAAAAGGAAAAAGCCAACTCGAATCATTAGATGTAGAAACTTCTCGAAAGATAGCAAATGTTAGAATACATGTTGAAAGACTTATTGGTATGCTTAAATGAAAATTTAAGGTTTGTCAAGGTACACTACCTATAAGCATGTTATCTGCTTATAGTGGAGAAAAAAGTGCACTGGATAAAATTTTAATTGTTTGTAGTGCTTTAATAAATTTATGTAATAGCATAGTACCACTGGAGTAAAAGAGATTATTTTTGGCAAAATAAAAAAAGTATGTATTTACTTTATGCACACTTTTTATCACTTTAAGATGAATTTGTATCAGTATTTTTTTATTTAAATTTTACAATTTATATTTTTTTATTTACATTTTACAATTTATATTTTTTTATTTTATATTAATATTTTTAGAATATATGTATATTATAAAACTCACATGTTTTTTTATGGCCACCTTTGGGCATCAGTAAAATCAAATCCATTTTTTTTATTAAAAATTTCAAATTTGATACAAAAAATAAATTACACAGTTGGGCAATATGAAAAAAAATATGTTGCCTTTTCTCATGAAAAATTTTATTTAATATGAATACAAAATTTCACAGGAATGGCGAAAAACTGCCTAAATACACTTCTGGGGAATAAAATTTCCAATAATTTTTACATAATTATATTGTATATTTTATTATTTGTATATGGATGGATGGAATAATTTATTTATTCTACAAAAATATATATTTTGTGAAGTTATTTGTCGTTCATGTAAAATGTCACTTTAAAATAAAACACTGTATATAAAATAGGAAAAAATGTTTATTTGAAAATTTTTATGAAAAAAGAGCTAGGTATATACCTATAGGTAATAGCCCAACCAACAAAACACAATTTAAAATTAATTGTCTGTGAGTAATATATTAATTTTACAGTTTATATATTTATTTAAATCAGCATGCAAAAAAACTGTTTTTTCTTAATACATTTTTGGTAAGTAGGTACCTTTTTAAAGCATAGAAAAAGGGTTCTAACACTCTACATAGTGCAGGTTGCATGTGTATTTCTTGCAGGTCTGTGAGATACATTTTAAGATCTTCTCCTTCTAATTGTGGAATAGGAGGTTGATTGGGATTTCTAATTGGTTTTATTCTTTTAACCCAGTCCATGTCTGCCAGCCTCAACATTTCTACTGATTTTGTAGCTGGTACTGGCCACTGTGATAGTTGCTCGGTGCATGATATATCTGGCCGAGCATTTAAGTAAAATAGGACTGCAGCTACATGGCTACACAGCTCACTAAGCCCTGCCATGCACTTACAATGAGCACAGGAAACACCACCATCATGTAGCAAAATCAACCAAACATCCAGGGGTTTTTCTCTCGTCTTTTGAGAATGTTTGACCTGAAACAAAATGTTAGTATAAACACAAAGGAATAAAAAAAATTTTCATGTGGTTAAGAAAAAATAGGTTTAAAACATCTCCAAACCTTCCCAAAACTTCCCAAAATGGCAAATATTTTTAAAAATTCCAGAATAAAAACTTTGTAAACAAATTATGACTTTATGAAATTGTTGGATAAAAGGTTTTTGAAGTAACTTGTTGAACGAAAAACTGTGTTAATTTTTTTATTTTATATTATATCTACAGGTATAACTATATTAGCTTCCGGAAAACTATAAATATAAAATAGATTATCTATAAGAAGTAACTTCAAAACATTTTGTTCCAAAATCCTCCGTTTTATTTCAAAATCAAAAGTATATAACTCGGTATATAAGTATAGCTCATAAAAAGTTTCAATAGTTATCAGTACACTAATGGAGTGTTTATAGATTAATACTGGGTTCATACAGAGAAATACAATAAAAATAATTGTTGATTTTATGAGGATCAGTGATGGTGTTTATAAATACACCTTAACATAAAAAAAAGGGAAATTAATAATTTTTAACTTTTATTTTATTTTGCTGTCTGAACCCAGCATTAATTAAACATTTTTTAAGTGCTTACTTTGCCAACAACAACATAATGTTGTCCAATTTTCTTTGCCATCACATCCAAAACAAAACCAGCCTCATAGTATTTGTAGGCTTGTAGGGATTGGTAAGCCTTCATCTGCTCTCCACTATAAAAACTATGGCTAAGAATTAAATAAGTCTATTTGTCCAACTTGAGGCAGAAAACTTAAATCTTTCAACATGTCTCTACTATCTTATCTATAGGGGTCAACATTGTTTATTAGTCCGATTTTCTGTTCATAATGCAGTTTAACGTCCATTTCAAGACTCAAAAAATAGTCACTGGGATTCATTTTCACTGATATTCCACAAAAAACTAAATACTTTCACAGGTAAATCGTTAAAATCACTAAAGTAGCATAACCGACCGCAAGCACAGATGTAAACTAAATGGCCATCAAATTTTTGTGTGCCCCACACGCAATATGGCCGACAGTTCAAAATCACGTGACCTGGAATGACTAATTTTCATGTGGTTAGAAATCAAATGAAAATCACCCTGCTCATCTATTGTAATACATGAGGTAAATAATATTGGTAGATCTGTGCATGCGGAAGTCAGACAGCCAAAGTACACTTGGTATGGCTAGCGTTTTGTCACAGATCCGCTCCAGCGGCGGTTGAGAGCAGTGTTGATCAAAGACGGTATTAGCGACAAGCTCAAACTTCTTCAAGTAACCGAGAATAATGTACTTGAATATGCGATGCGGGTATAGGTCACTAAAAGAGAGTTTGACGAACCGGGTACCGAGTACAATAACCGATTCTAATGTACTGGGTATAGGGTTTTCAAAAATGTACTCGAAGTACGTTTTTAAGTATTTTTACCCGGGTATTGCCCAACTCTGGTTTTAACTTGGTTTTAACCATCCTAAATGCGCATACACTGAGCAAGCAAACACCGAACAGCGAACATTTGTTATTTGTTCCGTCACTATTCGTAGTCTCGTCTACATCAACAAACGACCGGGGAATAAAAAAGATGCTTGTTAGTTCGCTATTTGCCATGTAGCTCTTATAACAGTAAAACACTTTGTCAGAATAAACAAATACAACTGACACCTTCGGCCAGAACAACGAATACCAATTGACTTATTTTTAACTACGTCCACCGCGAACAAATGTCTTTGATGCACCGCTCTTGGAGCAACCGAACCAAGGACCGATCGTGTGCTTTGCATTTGGTTTTCTGTACACATTTTGCAAATTTGTTTTTATTTTTGTCGTTTGGTCTTCATTTGCCCTTTTGTATTAGCGTTGTATACGCGCCTTAAAATGGTGTGGGTAGAATATAAAGAACTTAATTTTTTCACTGTTTTTTAAGATTTATTTGCGGTTTATAAGTTATTACTAGTACGGTATGGGATGAGGACGTAGACCTAGTCATAGTAACCGGACGAGCGCTGTAATAAGCTTAAATTTTATCTACGACCTAGATATTGTTTTTTATTTATTTAAAATGAATGTTGTTCTTTACAATAATTATGTTATGCAGTGACCTTACAAAGAAAATTACACTGGCTGAAAACAAAAACAAAAATTGAGTTAACATGTTTTATTAAATTTAGCTAAATGTAATTAGCTTATTACATCACTATAATGAGCTCGTACATAAGTTAGTTAGTTTATAAAAGCTAGAAAAATAAATTGATTCATAAAGAACTTAACAACTTCTAGCCGAATACCTCAAAATTGATGAATTCTAAAAATGCTATCTACCCTCTCTTTCTCGGTCTCTCTCGCTCTCTCTGTTTCTTTAAGTGTCCCTGACGAAGTTCTATCATCTAAAAGCCTTTTTACTAGTCACTAATTTAAGTTACTTAAAACACATGAGTAAGAAGCACCGGCCGGGGGTGTTCACAGGCTCGTGAAATCAAACGATCGAGCCTGTGAACACTGTTAACTATTTTTTTTATATGTTCAAAATTAGGTCACACTTACTTAGAGTGAGCAGTTTTACATGATATCATATAATTTTTTAAATTTTGAAAAAAAAAATAAAAACAAACGCCATGGTTGTCAAAAATAAAAAACAAAAATATAAAAACAATAAATAATATTATAAAAAGAGTAATTTTAAAATTAAATATTTAATTATTAATTAAAGAGTTTGATTGTAAAAGAATCGAAACGTCGCCAGTTTTTTTGAAAAAAAATTATTCTGTATTTTCATATTCTTCAACCTTAATATATTTGCGCATTCGGTAAAACCACCTTTCAAACTCTTGTGACCAACGTTTTGTGAAAGGTTGCTAATTTTCTCCTGAAATGCAGCTACTGCCTCTTCATCCGTGGAAAAATGGCGACCTCGTAACTTTTTGTTGATCTTAGGAAATAGAAGTCACACGTAGCTAGATCGGGAGAATGTATCATCCCCTGTTTAGCAAAAAAATCTACTGTTCTATAGTCCAACTTATACCCATTTGTAATGACGTCATTTTTGTTTATCTTTGTTTAGTATATTATAAACAGCGGTGACAATAAACTTTAAAAAAAAAGTAGTGTCTATGATTCAAATAGGTAGGTAATTGGTTCTGTGAAGTATCCGTCACTGTCAATCAAAAAACATTGATTGGCAAAAATATCTACGCCATACGTTTTTTTCTCAACTGGTGACGTCATTACAAATGCGTATATGTTAGACTATAGCGGCGCTGTGGGCAGGTGCATTTTCATGGTGTCATTCTAAGGTCACTCATCGTCAAGCAAGCTTTGCAGGTAGCAGGATTTTCTATTTTTTGGTTATAACTTTTGACATGTTTTCCTCGGTTTCGCATTGGCGGCTCGTTGTTATTTTAAAAATGTGGTTTTAAGACAGTCTAAAGATCTATTTAATAATGATAGTTTCAAGATAGTTTGCAGCATAACTTTTTCATTCTAATTACATAAATACATATAGTTTAGGTACCTTCATACTGTGTATTCGCAAATATTCCAAGCATGCCATTGACACAGCAGAACGGAATTAGCAGAAAACTCAAACATGCCAAATATGTTTGCTTATTCGGAAAGTAGTAAACAAGAGGACCATATTCGTTGGGGTAAAAATCACTTTTTACTTTCACTATCAAAGCAATATATCGCATCCTCAGAACGAAAGTGACACATCTAAAAATTTTAACATTTTTACTTTTTAAAATAAGATTATGCAGTTTGTCACTTACTATCGGTACGTAGTCGAAGTCAAAATTCAAATTACAAAGAAAAAGAAAACATATTTAAAATTTTAAATTACCCCAGCCTCTTATAGTACGTGCAAAAGTTTTTAGCGATTTTCTAACAATTTAATTTTTTGAGATAGTGAAACTCTTTGTCAAGTCTAGGGTTTTATATCGTGCTAGCACCATCTCGGGCTGAATCGTTATGTAATATGAATGTAAGTGTCAATGAGTCTCTAAAAGCCAAAAAAATGTTGAAAGGATAGAGTAGATCGGATCAAATGGTCAAGATCAAAGAAATTTAAGGAACATGTTTTTGGTCAAGATAAATTTTTACTTTTAATTTTCTTTTAATTATGTCCAGCAATTCTTTGCCCATTTTTAATCGTCTACGAATGTCCAAGTTCGTCGACCACACTACATCTTACTTTTAGCATTTATTGACTTTATAGTTAAATGTTAAACTTTTGTGAAAACTAAGCATATCGTAACCTCTGTTGTCTGGGAATGGCTGTGTTGTAAGAAGATGATAATTAAAAGGCGCTCTTATTGTACGTTTTGGCCCTGGAGAGAAGTTTACCCTATAATTATATAAAAATGTAGTCTGTTCCATTGTCAGTGGCTCACTCTGTATAACGACGATTGCGCAATATATTAAACTACTGAAGTTTTTAAACGTAAATGTTCAATAGGGGCAATAAATTGAATGAATAATAAAAATTTGGATTATTTATCTTTTTATTTGTGTTTTCAATCCGATAATCATAACTAATGTGAACAAATTTCCTATTTACCACACTACAGCTGGTAAAATTAGACCGGGACTCTGGCCAACAATCTATTAATATTCGTCCGAAGAATGTCGTTTCGCACGCTGCGAGTGTTCCCGATCTCCTGCAGGATCATCAGCAGTCCACCGTTTTTGTAGCCGAAGTCAACGCGAAAAATTGCCTATCCGAGGTGCCTATCAGTGTCCACAGTGTGCCTAAGGATTTAAATTTTATCGGGGAATTGCAGCCCTATAATCCTCAGGTGAGTTTTTAATACATGTTTAGCCATCCATATCGTGCGTATTAAGTAATTTGTGTAAAAAAAGGACAATCAATCAAATTTTTTGATGGTCTCTCTGCCTGACCCGATAACTCAAAACCTGATAAACCAATTTTAACTAAATTTAGCAGAAAAATTTTGCGGTACCCGTGGTTGAGGTCATTTAATTTTAAATTGAAAAAATAGTCCGTTTCTCAAAGTGGAGTTTGCAAATTATAAAGAAAAACTCAACGTCTGCTCCACTAAAGTTTTTATTGTTCCGGGTTTTATTTAGGACATGTTTCGAGTCTAAAGAGACTCATCATCACCTTTCAAAAAAAGCTTCAAACACATCCATCCAACACTCATACCCCCAGCAAGCTGCGAGGGTTCAAAAAGTTGCAAATACTAGTTGAAAATCCAGCAAAAAAGAGGTTTTCTAAGCAGGAGTGGGAAGTGGAGATTTCACATTTATTGTAGGCTGAAGGCATTAATCAACTATTTTAAGTTAAAATTGTTTTTAAATTTATTAGTTATTTCCATTTTTTGGAATGAAATTTTTACTTTTGCCTTTCTAAATTGCATGATGACAAAAGGAAGATGGAGATTTTTTTTTCACTTAGTCATTAGCATTAATTTTGACCAAAATCTAATCGGCTCGTAAGAGTGTTGAAGACTATTTTATCTGAAAATTGTATAAAAAGGTTTAGCGGCTTAGGAGGTATCCTGTTACGGACAGAAATAATATACACACACATACACACACACACACACACAGAAACAGACATCACGACGATATTGCTAGGAGAGGTCAAAATACATCCATTCGGCGTTATCTCAAAAAAAAAATTTCATCGAAAATAATACCTATGCCATTGCTACGCGGGCTGGGAAAATAAAAATAAAACAAACAATCTACAAAAATTAAACATTTAAAAGTAAGTTTAAAAATTGATGTCAGAAGGCACGTATAAACATGAGAAGATCTTGTCGTTGTGGGTAATGATATAACTTTATTTTTGTTGAAAATGAAATACTTAATTTAACTTGTGAATACTACCTTGCTGCTGTCGTTTCTGAGATATACACGATTTTCTATTCTATCATAAAATTTGTTGAAAATCTAATCTAAATTTGAAAATCGTGTTCACTAGCTGCTGTGGTTTGTAAGATACGATTTATTATCTCAAAAACTGCGCCTCTGGCGAACTTTGATGTTATGAAAAAACCGCGTTTTATTAGCTCCTGTGGTTTTCGAATTATTATTTTTTTTAAGCACTTAAATCTCCCTACCACCCCCTCGGAGCTTACACCCCCCACCAAAATTTATTTATCGGTTTTTGAGCACTCCACTTGGCTTAGCGTATTCGTATAGTTGCTTTATTTGCAAAAACCGCGAAAATCGCTATATTGTCGGGTACGATTTTGTTTTAAATCGAACCCTTAAACGAGGGTACCGTAGTAGATCTCTTGTGTGTATAAAACAAATATAAAATAGTTTTAAAAACGTTACAACCTTTATTGAATACAAATGAATACTATAAAACAAACAAGACTTAAAATATTAAAATAAAAACTTTAACTTACCAAAATAACCAACTGCAAAATGTTCTTCAGATAGAAAATTCTCATGTTTCTTTACTGACTATTTATGTTAGAGGTTTTAGTTTAAGTTCAACAAAACTTAGAATGTGACTACCGACCGGTTTCCTCAAAGTTTGGGTTTTTATTAACGATAGGTTGGACCTAAGTAATCCATCATCCCCTCTTTGAAGAGAGAGAATTCTTAAGTTTACTTTGCATTCTAGCTAATGAGCTAAACAAGAAAAAGTTATCAAAAACAGATATAAAGTGACATTTTATAGACAGAATTTTCTTATCTCACAGTTTTTCCATAGCCAATCACTTTGAAGGGAAAACCCTCTCTCTACTTGATCTATCCCCAGGCTTAACCATTGCAACTCCCACTCTTTAGTAGTTTTTCACGCATCAACCACCTGCTGTGTAGGTAGACGGCAACCAATTTTTATGGTGAAAATGTACTGGTCAAACCCAAACTAAGCTTGCCATCTTGTTTACTAGTTTACGAATAAGCAAACATATTTGGCATGTTTGAGTTTTTTGCTAGTTCTGTTCTTGTGTGTGATATATTTGAATAAATACAGCAAAACTGCTAATGAATCCGCTACGCCAAGTGAAGTGCCGCCATAATTGATCGTCCAGAGATTTGTCGTTTTCTGATACCATGAGTAAATAAAATAATATTAAAAAAATTAAGTTCTTTAGGAAAGGAAGACCGAAATCTTGCAATTAAATTTTGCCTTCATTTTTGAGATACATTGTTCCTCATGTGTTAAGTTTGCTTGACATTTGCCTATTTTCGACAGGACAAATTGTTTTTTTTTTAAAGTTCGTCGTTTGCAAAAAATTTAATACAAATAGTTTGTAACTTATGGTATTTTTAGACCGACGACAAGCGACGCGACGATATGCGACAGTTTCGTTATTATTACGTTTCATGATTTCGTAAATCCAAGCGGCTGGACAAAAATAGTTTATAAATTTATGAATTTTTATTTCAGCCGCCTTTCCAATTAGGTCCTTGAAATTACATAACCATCATTCCACCATCTTTATAGTTTTTCGTTTTAGTCCAGTCAACGAAGGGGTTGTAGAGTGCATGGAGGGGAGGAGAATTTTTCTCTCCGGGAATATGTTAACGGTAGTTGGGACGTTAACATACTAAAAGTCCCCACTCCTAGCCCCCCCCCGCTTCAGTGGCGTAGGGGGATGAAAAAGTGCATTTTTTCGGTTTTGTGCCTATAGTTGTTAGTTAGTAGTATAGTTAGTTGTCGCAATTTAGGAAAATAACCTAAATGACACACAAAACTTATATTTATTTCTTGCTGTGAGCTAGAATTTAAGTTTTAATTAAGGCCGGCTTAATTATTTCATTATTCATCCGTTGCAGTTTCTTATGCTAATTTAAACTCAAACTAATTAGTTGGACAAAGACATTAATAAGAACAAGACAACAAACTTAATTGTCTTTGTGCAAAAATTGTAGACAATCGTTGACTTGAAACAAGATTTCGGACTTGCACTGTCCTTATTTATTTTAAACAAAACGTTTCGGTCAGTAAGTAATTCTAACCGTTTTCACGTGTACTAACTAACCGTCCAAGTGCGACGCTCCACCCCCTTTAAAATGTTTGTTTTTCATAAGGAGTGTTTTCCATCTGTTTGATATGTTCGTGTTTGGTTGAATAAAAACTTCTTTGTTCTGCATTATAAATTCTTATGTAAATCTTTAGTCTCAGGCCATTGGATCCTATGATCATTTGACCAAGCATGATCCGCTAAGCCTGATGTCGAATTTATAAATCCAGTCGTTTATTTTGTATTAATAAAGTCGGCGATATTAATTTCGGTTCTTATAATGCGAACCTGTCAGAATAGTACTCGGCACAATTACTGCCCGGCTTTATTGCAATAAGTCCCTATTGTTTTGGGTAAGCTTGTTCTTATCTTATTAGTGGACAATTTTGTCGAAAGCTACGCTGTGCTTATCACTTTTTTAAAATTGGTTACTTCATGGGACCTGGAAAGCTAGACATTGATATTTTTGGACCTGGCAGTAAAATAAGGCGAAAACTAAAGAGTAGCAAGGCATAACTAAGTGAACCTATAGGATTAGCGTCTTAAAGCAATAATCTCTATATAGTGAAAAGCACTCCTATAAAACTCGTTTTTTATTTTTGTTTACAACACTTTAATGACAAATCACAAATGACAATCTCCTTGTAGTATTAAGTTCGCAGAATACCACGGGTGAATAGAACTAGAGAGAGAAAGGTTGCATTGCTTAGCATTCATTGTATTTTCTCACTCTAAAAAAACTCTTTAAATTTTTGCCTCAGTGCCCCATATAATGTATGCCGTTCCAGTTACTTCGTATATAATTCATTGTTTTAAGATGACCCCTGTGACTTTTAAGTAATTTGACTCTTTTAATCTGTCAAAATCACGGATTATTGATTATTAGCGGATTGGATTTGACCAAAGTTAAAGTGGCAAATTCAAAATGGCCACAGCTCGGAAAACGTTTTAGTTTGACATTATCTTCTCTGGTTTAAAAATCTCAACTGCATGTGAATGGCTGTTTTTGTCTATTTGTGTTTTTCCCAGTTTTTTTTTAATTAAATTTGGAATAAAATCTAATTGTTACCGCTTCCAATAGCTAAGGAAAAGTCCGAGAATTTCTTTTTTTTTCAACAAAAGCACAACAAAAATAACAACTGCCAATCTTCGCCATTTTGATAAGGCCGTGATAAAATCAAAGTATAGTAAGTTTGGTTCGGCTGCCTAACGGGTTGCCTACGAGTGCCTTCTATTTCAGCCGAATTTTCAGCTTTTTCAATGGTAATGTCAAACGCATTGTGTACCCACTTTTTCATTTTGCTTGGTTGTGTTATTCAATCTCTAGTTGTTTTTTCTGGTAAAAATACCATCAAAAAATTTAAAATGCATAAGCACGACTCGGGGCAGGAACCGCCTATGTAGGACCGGAGCCGCTTTTGGGCGTGACAAAAAGACAAGTGCAAAGCGGACTCAACAAATGGGCCCAGGACGCGCTATTAAACTCCTGGGAAAGAGGAACGGGTTGCAGACAGACCAGAGAATTCGTAGACCGTCCAAAAGCGACCAGAATTAGATGGATGCTGGGACGGACACGAAAAGACCTCGGACTGCTGATAGGTACTCTAACCGGACATAACCGGTTGAGGAGGTACATGACACGTATAGAAGTCGAGAATGACCCTACGTGCCCAGCCTGTGGACAGGAAGAAGAGACATCAAGACACCTCGTGGCAGAATGCGAGGCCTACGCAAGGATGAGACAACAGGCACTCGGAGCGCCAACTCTGAGCGAGGAAGAACTGCACATGCTCAAATGGACAGACTTACTGGACTTTGTAAAGAGAACAGGAAGGCCCAATGAGTTACCCGACCATCAAAGGGAAGTGCAGAGAGTGGGTTAAGGGACAGACTTGGGGCATGGCAAAAAGGGCCTAATCTAGGCTACTTGTCAGACCTGCGGGTCAACCCCCCCCACTACTACTACTACTACTAAAATGCATAAAATGCATCAAGGCGGTACTAAATTTTGGTCTCTGTTTTAGATTTGTTGTAATTTTTTAGTGTGTTTGCTGCACTGCGAATTAGAAATATTAAACACTTAGTTAAAAAGTAAAAACTAAATATAAAGCCTTAAAAGCACTATTGGTTGTGATCTTTTTGTGATACAATAATTGGTAGATGCTAACTTTACGAACCCTTATATTATTTTAAAAAAAGTGTCCTTGTGAGATTTTGTACAACAGTTTTTTGTTTTGTTTTAGTTAAGCCCAGTTACTTTTTCGGTGGCTGAGAAAAATTGGAATCTAGCGGATTGCATTCAGTTTGGTTTTGCTGATGAGGGTATTTACCCTTCTAAAGGTAAGTCATAATATACAATACACACATACAATTTTTGAAAGTAGTTCACATTTGCATAGGCAAAAGCGACTTCTATGCTAAAAAATATTCGAACTTTGTTGTTGGATTGGTCATGCGTACGGCAAAAAATTAGTTTTGTGTCCATACACCTCTGAACAATTTTTTTGGCAGGCATACAATTTTTGAAAGTACCTACTTCACACTATGCAAAAGCGACTTCTATGCTAAAACATATTCGAACTTTGTTGTTGGATTGGTCATGCGTTCGGTAAAAAATTAGTTTTGTGTCCATACACCTCTGAACAATTTTTTGGCAGGCATTCGTTTATTGTCGCGGGTATAATCTGAATAGTCTTGTAAATATTCCTTAGAGGTCACGTATTATTGAATATTAACGGATTGGATTTAACGTCAGTGGGCAAGGATTTGACCAAAGTTAAAGTGGCAAATCCAAAATGGCTGCCGCACATCAAACATGTCAGTTTGGTATTTCGTTCTCTGGTTTAGAAATGTCAAGTGCTTGTCAACCGCTGTTTTTGTTTATGTTTTTGCCATTTTATTTGGGATAAATCTAACTATTTAAAACTATTCAGTGTCTTAAAACATTACCTTTTCCATTAGAGTAAGGAAATTCTGAGAATTTCTGTCTATTTCAACAAAAACACAACAAAACTATCAGTGACTGACAGTATCCGCCATTTTACAAGGCCGAGATAAAATCAAAGTATAATAAGTGCTACTTTTTTGTTTTGGTTGGTTGTGAAATCCATTCTCTAGCTGTTGTATAATCCCTGATATAGGTAGGACGGGGATATAGTGGCCTCATTTTTCAGCAAATTGATTGCATTTTTTATAACTGAGCATGTATGAGACGTGTCCGTTACCAAGATAATTCAGCAGTTATTTACATATACGCAAAATATCACTACATAACAAACTGGCTGGTTGCGTTGCGTAAACGCGGACAGTTTACTGGGCGCAGCCAAAAGGTTAATCTACGTCGGGCAGGAGAAATGTGGTTTAGGCCCACTATATCGCCCCTCTAACTATATCGTATAAATACAAAACTTTCTGCATAAAAATTATTTATTACATTGTTACTGGTTTTGCTAGATTTAAATCAAGACGTCGCCAATCCAAAGGATAGTCCAGAAGATATGGCAGGCCACAGGCAAAGACGTGAGGGATCGTATGGCCGTGCGATGGATAATAGGTAGGTTTAGTCAAGAACTCTGTAATTAACCTTTCTATACTGTATTTGACTAAATACTGACCTGGGCTGTCATCGTTGGTAAAAGAGTGTATCGGAAATAATAAATTGACATACACAGTTACACTTTTGTGACTTTGATATGAAATAAACATATTTCCTAACCAGAATTATATTAAAAATAAACATGTCATGTTGGTATAAAATTAAAGGTAAGACAAGGCCAACAAAAAAATATAGGCCACGACCCGGAAAAAATCAGCTATTCTCCGGGGAGTGACTTTTACATTGGGTCTTATCGGAGGTCAGACGTTTTTTACAGATTTTCGCGAAATTTCAGCGACATATTCTCCGATACCATCCTCATATTCCACCAAACTTATGTAAGCATGCAAGATGATGAAAAGGTTAAAATCTTCAAGATTTAGCATTTTTTTTTTAATTCAAATTACACGCCATGTACCGCATGCCAACTGTTATATTTGACATGCATTTGACTTTGTCATCTGTGTTTGTCACATTCGCTTTTATTTTAATTTTAATTTTAGTGTGAGCAGGGCTATCAAAATGGACGGGCCACGATCCTCCACCTTGTTGACGTCACATCCGGGGCTGATTTTTTTTTGATGGTCACGTTACGACTCAGCTGATTGTCTTTAAAATATTGAAGTTGGAATGACGGTTCATTAATATTTGATTTTTTTTTAAATAAAGCTGTTTTTGAGATTGGTTTTACTTTATTCTGGCAGAACAATTTTTTTTAAATGTATAGTAATCCCTAATTTTTCATAGCCGCTTCATTAGCTTACACAAAAATTAAGTTTAAAGCAGAAGTCAATGTGACAATCACAGATGACAAAGTCAAATACATGTCAAACATAACAGTTGGCATGTGGTACATGGCGGGTAATTTGAATTTAAAATAAGGAATGCTAAATCTTGAAGATTTTAACCTATTAATCATGTTGCTTCCTTACAAGCCTTTGGTGGAATATCGGGATGGTGTCTGAGAATATTTCACTGAAATTTTGCGGAAATCTGTCGTGCTATTTTGAAAATATCATAAAAAAACGTCCGACCTCCCATAAGACCCAATGTAAAATTCAGCCCCGGGAGAACAGCTGATTTTTTCAGGGTCGTGGCCTCTATTTTTGTGTTGGCCTTGGTGTGAGCTAATGAAGCGGCTCTGAAAAATTAAGGATTACCATACATTTAAAAAAAATTGTTCTGCAAGAATATAGTAAACACAATCTCAAAACCGGCTTTATTTTTTTAAAAATCAAATATTCATGAACCGTCATTCCAACTTCAATATTTTAAAGACAATCAAACAAAAAAGCTGTGTCGTGATGTGAACATCAAAAAAAAATCAGCCCCCGATGTGACGTCACCAAAGTGGAGGATCGTGGCCCGTCCGTTTTGATAGCCCTGGATAAATAAAGAGGTTGGAAATGTCACAAAAGTGTAACTGCCTATGGCAAGGACTATACCATAGGACCTAAGCGTAGGCGAATCTAGACTTGCAGAAGAGTATACTCTTCGCCGTTCCGGTATTGATCAAGTCGCTGCCCTAGAATTACAAAGTTCTATCTTTACATCAAAAGCCTGTGTTCATAAAAAGTTGTAATCCCAAGGCAGCGGTCTGTCTTTATTTCCACGTGACTAGTTTAAAAGAAGAATTTTCTGTTTAAATATTAGAGTGTTTTTGTACATTTATCCTGAAGGGCCCGCTTACTGGTTAATATGATCATTTTGTTTTACAGGATAGATCTGTCAGATGATGAAAATGGCCTTTGCTACAAAAAACGTTTGCCAAACAATCCCATTGTAGAATTTGATCGACAAGTATTAAAAGCCATTTCTGAGCATAGCATTCAAAGCTTACGCGGCTCTCAAAACATTTTGGATGGATACGTACAATGTAAGTAAAGTTATTTTTTTGGTTTTACATATTTGAAATCAAAATTGACGACGTCTATGATTGAAGTGAGCCACCCCATTTTTTTGAAAATTTTTAAAATGAATTTATTCCCAGACGAAATGGCGAATTTCCAAACCAAACAATTTTTTGTGTGTTTGTGTCATTGCTCCTCTTTTAATGTTTTGTTTTCTTGTTGTCCTGCGCTTCACAGGTAGGTTTACAGAGTGGCTAAAACGCAAGTGTAACAACAGTGCGAAAGTTTACACGGCTCCCATTTCCCGTACAATTTAGGGTCACTGCATCCTGGATGCAGTGACCCTAGTACAGTTTTTTTCAAACAATTTTTATGACACAAAATGGCGCTATATCACACAAAAAATTGTTTGGGAATTGACCGTTTCGTTTATAGAAATAAATTCATTTAAAAAATTTCCAAAAAAATGAGGAACTTCAATACACACCCAGTTCTAACCACCCTATTACAAAAAATCAACTCTATACAGGTACATAGGCATCTTAAGGGTAAGGAAGGGCGAGGAAGATATTATGCAATCCAAATGTCAGATCACTTAAAATAAGTCATCATCAACCTGATTGATAAAACTTGTTAAAAATATAAATAAAACTAAAAACTAAAAGGGAGGGAACCGTCCTATCTCTATCACCGCAAACGTTCTCTTTGTTTTACTTACTACTGATTACTTTTGTATTGCTATTCTTCAAATTAGAAAAACAAATCTCCCTCGAATAAACACGTATCTGATTGATTGACGCAGACAATTTCTTACAGATTACATTATTTTTGATGGAATTTGTTCTACTGGTTTTTAGTAAGATAACTGAAAAACAAACATTTTCTATCACAAATGATGGATAGTAGCAAATATGAGAGAAACCGCATGCATAAGATCAGATGCGTGTATTCTAGGTGAAATTTTTTTTTGTCCCTAATTTTTAAAACAGCTATACTGTTTTGTTATTCATATTTAATATTTGTTTAATTTGCTTATTCCTATTTTATTCAGTATCCATCTCCTTGATTCTTTTTAATGTTTTAGATCAAACCTTTTAATCTAATTTGTTTAAAATTATTGATTTGCAGACGATGAACCTTCTCCACCCCGTCAAAAACGAAGGATCGGACACAGCGCCACCTTTAGTACCCCAGACCTTAACAGAATAGATCCAGTGCGTAAGCGTCAGCAGGAATATTATGAAAGCGACAAAACCAAGTCTAATTTAGAAATATCTAAGGTAAACTTAAGCTTTAGTTTCAGACGTCCGCTGTCTTTATGTTAAGTTCTGTGCAAATGATCTTGTTTAGTTTACAGTTACTTCTAGCAGCCTACATATTATTCTTCCTTTTTGCTTCTGGGGGGTTCCCAAATTCAATATCTTTGGGGAAAGGCGAATTTCTAGGGAAGTAGCTTAAAGGTAAATACCGCATATCAATAAGACAGCAAGCAATATTTTTTTTGTAAGTTGTAAATCGTATTATATAATTTTTTAAATCAGTGCAAAATTTCTTTCAAATCACTCAATATTGTATTTACTTTTTTATATTTTAATTTTTTTAATATTCCTTTATTTTTAATTAATTTTTCAGTTTGCTGTTTTACACATAACTAATATAAAAAATACAAAGAATATCAATTTAAAATAAAAAATTGAGTGTGATAAATGTTATAAAAAAAAGAGGGTCATTCCATTTATCACATAACAACTTTGGGTTATATTATAAAAACAGTGAAATTTTGCTTGACAGTTCGATTCTTTAAAAAAAAACTAAAAAAGCAATTGTCATCAAAACTTTTAATACGGAAAAATGTACACTTTTTAAAAAGCCCATAGCTAAAAATAGTTCGATTTAATATTTATTTATTATTGGGTACTATCAATTTGTATAAACCAGTTGGATATCTTAATTTATAAAATTTATATTTAATTTATTCACTCTTTGATAATTATAAAATAAAAAAATCCAGGTACTAACTGTGCCGGGCACTATTCTGACAGTTTTGCATTGAAAACTGACGGTTGATTTTTCAAAATTGACATACCAAAGTCGAATTTATAAATCCATTAATTTATTTTCCATTAATAGTGGCGGCACTATTAATTCCGGCTCTTATAATACACAAAGGCCTAATTTTGAAAGAAGACAGCTGTTCTTATAATGCGAAACTGTCAGAATAGTGCTCGGCACAATTACTGCCTGTCTTTATTGCAAGTCCTTAATACAAGAAATTCAAATATTAAGCTTACCAAAATCAATATTTTGCATACACATCAAACAAGACAAAGTTTATATTATATTTATTTTGAAGAATAATAAAAAAATAATAATAACATTGGCCTTAATCGTTATTTATACTATATGATTGTATAGTTCTTACGTTTTTTTAATATCTTTCTTTCAGTTAAATAGAAAGTTATTAAATAAAAAAAAAAGGAATCAAGGTAAGTTTTTTGTACTACCCCAGAAATATCCAAAATCTCCCGAAAAAATGGAATTTAAAAAACCCTTGACATTTGATTATTTTTATACACAGGTTGACGAACAAGCATTGCTAGAAATTGCCAAACTAGACAAAATTATATCAGCCGAACATAAGAGAAATAAGGACGCTGAAGATGATAGATCCAAACTTAGAATGGAAACAAATGTCGATGATATTGTCTTGGAAACTAAACCAATACAGGAACTTAGGAAACTAAGTCCTGCAGTTAGTTCACATCGAACAAGTACTGACTCAGGAACACAAACTACGGATTTTGATGAAATGCTGTTAGAAAGCAAAGTGGACCAAAGTTTTGTTAAAGATGACAAAAAAACTGTTTTGGACGAAATTATAAAGGATAATAATAGTGATGCCAAAAATATTGATAAAACAGCTCTTATAGATGAATTTATAAGGAATAACAATAGTAATTTAAAAAATACAGACAAAACAACACTTATAGGCGAATTTATAAAGGATAATAACAGTAATGTCAAAAATACAAACAAAACACCTCTTATTGACGAATTTATTAAAGATATTAGTAACACGAGAAATAAGGTTAGAACACCAGTGTTCGACGAATGTGTAAAAGACATAAAAACAAAAGACTTTGTTCCGGAAAAGATTCCTTTTGATACAGATGACTATCAGGCTCAGCGTAATAGTTTGTTAGAAGTTGGAAGCTTACCCGTCATTCAGGTAAGTTTTGTTTAAGTGAAAGTTGCACTCGTTTAGCTAGGTGTGCTGTTGTCGTTTGATTGGTGCCATATAAAAATGTCGAAAAAAAACATAATTTAGTCGAAAATAAAACGATCAAATATAGAATAGACGAAAATAATTTAAAGAAACCGTAGTTTTATCAATCCGTAAAAATGTCGAAAATAATATAGTCAAAACGCAAAGGCATCGAAACGAAGTTATTTCAAAACGCAAAAAGGTCAAACCGTAAAAAAGTGAAATCGCAAAGTATTCAGGGGCCCAATTTTTATTTTCGTTTATAACTTTTCATGGAATCTGTCGGAATGATCTCGAAGCTTTTTAAACAAGTGATGGTATTCCCCCAGATATTGCTGTTTTTGGTTTACAGGACGAGCACTATGAGCACAGTGTACGCCTACACCAGACATAGAATCACTATCTTCACTACTGTTAATTCTATACATTGTTAAATATTTAATAATGAAACTAAATTTTTTCGAATTAACTCCTCTGAAACCTGAAAGAACACTGAACGCCGAAAGCTTTAATTGACTGAAAGGAAAGCATATTCGGCATGTTTTGTCCGGCATTGCTGTAAACATCGATCACAACCACGACCCCCACCACGTTCATTCATGTATGTCCGTACCCTTACTCGATTTCAGCTGTTATTTGTTTTAGCTTAATAATTTGTACCAGGTATATGTATATTTTCCTCTACTTTTTCTATTTTTTGTTGGTTTATTCTGATCGTGATATCTTCATCTGTGTTTGTTATGATTTTAGTTTTGGTGTAGTTCATACTCAAGCCTATATTTTTAGCTGCTGTATTCAGTCCTTCTTTCTTATCTGTTATTAAGGCGCTATCATCAGCATATCTTAGGTGGTTCAAGTATTGTCCGTTTACTTAAATGCCTATTTCTTCCCAGTTTTTAAAAGGGTCTTTTAGGGCCTAGTTAAATAGTTTAGGGGATATTGTGTCACCCTGTCTGACAGTTTTTCTTATGAGGATTGGCTTGGTTCCTTTGTGGATTTTATCGATGTTGTTGCTTCGCTATATATATTGATTATTTAATCTGTGTATCTATGATCTATTTGTCTATTAATTAAATATGCTTTTCCTGCAGTACCCAGTGCTCCATGCTATTGAAAGCTTTTTCAAAGTCTAATAACCCAATATATAGTGGAATGTTGTATTTGTTTACTAGTTTAAGGATTTTCATTGTTAATAGGTGGTTAACTGTACTGAAACCTTTTCTGAAGCATGCTTGTTCTTGTGATTGATATCCGTTAAAATTTATTAATAGTCTATCTGTTAATATTTTCGTGAAAGGCTTATAAATTACATTGAGGAGTGTTATTGGTCGATAGTTTTTTAAGTCTGCTCTATCGCCTTTCTTGTGTAGAATAATAGTCATGGATTCTTTCTAGTTGTTTGGTATTAGTTTTTCTTTTAGTATTTTATCCAGGAGAATATGCAGGGTATTAACTACATATACTCCGTCTTTTCCAAGTGATTGTTGCTTTTAATTTTCTTTAATTTGGAAGATATCAGGAAGCTTGTTAATGACAGTATTGATAGGCAAGAGTTTATTAACAAACTTGCTCAGACTATAGAGCTCAAAATAGAAGAAAAATACAAAGAAATATTTATTATTAAAAAAATATAAAATTAAAAGGTTCTAAAATTTCTATTCAAGAGGACTTGACCCAGTAGCGTGTTAATTTGTTATCAAAAGCAATTGACAAGTTTACAATGAAAAACGCCTGGTGACTACATGGCAATATTTATGTCAAACGCGATGGGGTAGTTAGTCGTGTTTATAGTGTCAGTGATCTCGACTAAAAATAACATATGTCTCGCAAAAAAAATAAATCAAAAATAAATCTGTGTTCCGTGTGTTCGACAATCCTAAGTTGAAAAAAGTAGCATGTAAAACCACTTTAAGCAATTAATATTAATCCTTTCTGTCACATTAAAAAAAAATATTTATGCATATGTCATCTTACTTATAAAAAATACTAATATTATTTTTCGGATGCTTTTTTGTCCATTATGTCTGGTCATAGGTGCTTAAAAAGAACAATAATGTTTGCCTATTATTTCTCTGGGACATTAAATTAAATAAAAAATAAATGAATAAATAAACAATAATACAAGGTTAATAATATATAGTAAAGGTATGATTGACTAATATATTTCCAAAAATAAGTATATTCCATTCTTTTTCACTTCATGTTAGGTAAATTTGTTTTTATAGTTCCTAAAGAAATACTTGCGTGCTAAAAATTGTCTATAAAAGAAAGCCCTCAGCTTTCCACAATTTTTTGTTTTTAAGCTAAATCGCACGGTAATTTAGCCTGCCTGAGTGTGTGACAGTGGCGTATATAGAAAAAAGTTTCGGAGGGAGCCCGAGACACTTTCGGGGTGGCCCAAGACCCCATGAGGCCATATTTTATGCTATTTTATGTTTGTATTCATGAAATGTGTGGAAAATATCTAAAAAAATCTTAACCCTTATAAACGCCACTGGTGTGTGAGTGTTTTGTTATTTGCTTTTCTCTTTTTACTTTATAGGTAGTTATATAAGTCTCAAAATCAAATCAAATCAAATCAAACTTTATTGTTTTATATAAAGTATAAAACTTTGTAGACAAAGCAAATACATAACTAATAATAATAATAGAAAAAATCATTTAAAAAATATAAAATATATAAATCCATCCAATAAGTGGTTTAATTATGTTGTTTGATTATATATATATATATATATATATATATATATATATTTTTTTTTAATTTACTTTTTTTTTTTTATAATAATTGAGAATTTTAAGTTTAAAATTATTCCTTAATTGTAACTCTGATCAAGAAATTCGTTAATTGAATAAAAAGCTTTAGTGATAAGAAAATCCTTGCACTTATTTCTAAATATGGTTTAGTTATTATTAAGTTTTATATTGTTTGGCAAATTATTATACAATTTTATACCGTTATAAATTATGGATTTTTTAAATAAAAATGAATGTGGTATAGGTAATGTAAATATTAACTTGTCTCGTTGAATAAGTATTTTGGTTTATTTCAAAGTAATTTAGATGTTTATTTATCAAACAAATTGTTTCAACAAGAATATATAAACAAGGAAGAGTCAAAATATTATTTTTGATAAACAAGTCTTTGCAGTGCTATCTAGAGTTTACATTGCATAAATACCTAATTGCTCTTTTTTGAAGAATAAACACTGATCTAAATAAATACATTGAACATGTACCCCATAAAGGAATGCCATATCGTAAGTTTGATTCAATTAAAGAAAAGTATACATTTCTGCCTATTGATTTACTTAATTCATTTGTAATAATTTTTACACAATAACAACCCGAACTTAATTTTTTATTTAAATTATGAATATGGTTTTGAAGTTTTAAATTTTCGTCTATGTTAACCCCTAAAAATTTAATATTATCTGTAGTATTAATTTTATTATTATTTATATTTATAATTTGTTGAGATATTTCTTTAAAACCAATTACATATGTTTTTGAAAAATTAAGGTATAGTTGGTTTGATTCAAACCAAGTTTTTATACAAATAATATCATTTTTTATATTATTCCAGAGAACATCTATATTTTTATTTTTCCAAAGAATAGTCTGCAAATATTGTAAAATAACCAGAAATTTTAATATTTAGTAAATCATTAATGTAAATTAAAAAAAGTATTGGTCCTAGTACTGAACCTTGAGGAACACCACATTGAATATTATTTTTATTTGAATTTAAATTTTTTATTGACACAAATTGAAGGCGATTAGATAAGTATGATTTAAACCAACTTAAAGCGTTGTTTCTTATTCCATAAATAAATAATTTTTTAAGAAGAATTTCATGATTAACACAATCAAAAGCTTTAGAAATATCACAAAAAATTGCAGCCGCATGTTCATTATCATTAATACTGTTTAATAATTGTTTCATAAAAAAGAATATTGCATCATTTGTATTTTTATTTCTCTGAAAACCAAATGGATTAATATTAATCATATTATTTTCACAAAAATATAATTCTAAACGCGATTTGATAAGTTTTTCTATTAATTTTGAAAGAGTTGATAAAAGAGATATTGGCCTAAAATTAGATGATGTATTTTTATCACCTCCTTTATATATTGGAATTATTTTAGCAAGTTTAAGGCAAGAAGAAAAATATCCCAATAAAAATGAATGATTTATAGCTTCAGATAATGTTTTAATTGCAATAAAAGGCAATTCTTTTAGTATATTTAAGGAAATACCATCTATGCCAGTAGATGTAGATGCCCCTGCTTCTCTATTACATAACTTTAATATATTTAAAGATCATTTACAAGGTGAAAATTATGATATTGTTGGTATATCTGAAAACTGGCTTAAGCCCCATATCTATGATCACGCAATTACTACTCATAGCTATTCATTAATAAGAGAAGATAGGGACGCCAGTGATCGCGGCGGAGTTGCTATCTATTTAGAAATAATTTAAAATACACGGTTCTACTCCAAGAGTGTTTGGATGTGGTCGAGCATATTTGGATCAAAATACAACACGGGAGGAATACTTTAATTGTGGGTAATATCTACAGACCGCCATCTGCTAGTAAAAAAAACTTTTTGAGCTATTTCGAGCATTTACTTCCTCAACTTTATGCCCATTTTAGCAATATTGTCTGTTTCGGTGATTTTCACATTGATCAGCTAAAAGACATTACACACACTACACAACTAATAAATATTTTAGATGCTTTTAACTCAAGACAGTTTATTACCGAGCCCACGAGAATAACACCGAATTCGGAGACCCTGCTGGACCTTGTATGTGGCAGCTGCGACTTGGTGGTAGACTCTGGTGTAATACATCTAGATGTATCTGATCATTCTTTAGTCTGGTGTAAATTAAGCTTTAATGTGGAGCCCAGCGAAAAAAGCACCTTCAGTTACCGGGCATTGAATAAAATTAACATCACCGATAACATAAAGCAATTTCAAAAACTCCGAAATAAGGCCTTAAACAGATATCGCCGCACCAAGAGTCAGCGGCATTATAATTATTACAAATAGCTACGAAATTTAACAACTTCAGCCATCAGAAGAGAGAAGAAAATTTGTCTCAAATTTCAAACATGTAGTGATAGAGATAAATGGAAAGAGTTAAATAAAATGAATATCATTAATAAACAGTACAAATCTATTCCAGATAATTTGAAAATTGTTGACGAATTGAGCCAATTTTTTTCTTCTCTCGCAGCTAGTAATAATATCCCATCTGATAATCTTATAAATTTCTATAATAATAATTTTCTAAACACGAAACAACAATTTAGATTCGAAGAGTTCTCAGAGGAGCTCATTGGGCTCTGGTACAAAATAGCGCGGACAAAATAGCGCGGGACAAAATAGCGCAGGACAAAATAGCGCAGGAAAAAATAGCGCAGGACAAAATAGCGCGGGACAATATAGCGCAGGACAAAATAGCATAGGACAAAATAGCGCAAATAGCGCAAAATAGCGCAGATCTCAAAAAGATAATAAAAAAATAACCTAACCTTACTTGGTTAGTTTAATATACTAAAACCTTACCTGCAGACCTAACCTGACCTGATTAAGTTACTATATACTAAAAAATAAACTAACCTGTCTTGGTTAGTGTAGCGTTACCGCTAATTAGTTTAGTTTTAATTATTTTTGGGTATTAATTATCTATTCCACTGTGGTTATAAGAAAATTGAAACTTGTTTTTATTTTGTATACTTTGGATTTATATTATTTCTTTATCGCGTTTTTTCAATTGGGATGATATTTTTTGCTGCAAAAAAATAGACATTGTGCACAGACAAATTTAAAGTGGATTTTAGTATCTCAAACTCGCTTTTCGAATAAACCTCGAAATAAACTCTTATTTACCTGCGCTGTTAATATTTGAAATTAATTACTCGATTTTGCCTGTAAAATTGTGAAACCATAACGTTATTTTTTATAAACTCTAAACCCCTTAAAATATAAACTTTGAGTGAAAAGGTGTCGCCACAGCTGCAAGGAGGTACCTCCAGGATCAAAAAGGAAGAACAAGTGGGGTAAGTCATCCCAATTGTCGTTTCTCTCTAGGGAAGGGAATAGTACATTTTTTGGCCCATCACGAGCCGGATATATACCAGTTCGCATTGATTTTGTGGAAAGTTTCAATTTTCTTATAATAAAGTATAAAAAACTTATATATAAAAAAAATAATAAAATTAAAACTGTAGGTACAAGGTCGCTTAATCTCCGTGGCGGTCGCCAGGCAGAATATTTTCTTTCTCTCTCGTTACTCGTAAATCTCTCTCTCATAAGTGTATTTTACCAGTTTTTTGTAATTAAAAAACTTTGATAAATTTGGTATTGCTTTTTCCACTATACTAAAGGTTTTTTAATAGTATTTTTTTGTCTTTTTTTTGGGAAAAATGTCGACCGAAGCTAAAATAAAACAAGCTAATATTTTGTGCCAACAATTAGAGGCCAAAATAAATGATTTACACACTATCGCAAGTGACGCGTTAGAGGACCCTCTTGTACGCCCAAATTTTGAAATGCGCATGCGCCATCTCGAAGCTATTTATAAAGATTTTCAAAAACAACACGCTTTTCTATTGCAATGTTTCTCAATGAAAGAGGAGGCCGATGATCATCTAAAGAGCCTTATGGATATGGAAAAAAGTTTTTGCGATAAGTATTATAAGATTTTAGAAATTAATGAATCCCTGTTTAAACCTAATGCTCCTACCCAGATTAATCAGCCAACTTTGCGCACAAATGCCGAGTACCCTAAAGTTAGAATTCCTACCTATTCGGGCGATTTAAAACAATGGAAAAGTTTTATTGACATGTATGACGTCATTGTTCATAATAACCCAAATATTGCGAATATTGAGAAATATAATTTATTAATAAGCTCCTTAGAAAATGAACCCCTTTCGATCGTTAAATGCACCCCCGTAACTGGCGCGAATTACGAGGTTGCTTATGAGGCACTTATGGAACGTTACGATAACATACGCTTAATAGCTAGTTGCCATTGGCAAGAAATTGAAAATGCCAAAAGGATAACCTCCCCAAACTCTCAAAATTTGCGCGCACTTTTAAACACGTTTACAGAAAATTTTGCGGCTTTAAGTAATTTAAAAATAGACACCTCTGGATGGGATTTTATTTTATGTCAAAAATTATTGCATTGTTTAGACCAGGACACAGTGACTCGATTTGAATTACATCACAACTCAAAAAAAATACCAAAATTTTCTGAACTTCAAAGTTTTTTATGTAAACAATGTAACGCGCTTGAAACCGTTGATTTTAATACCGAAATTAAATCGCAGTCCTCCTCTCACTCAAGCTTAAAACCTCCAAATACTAGATCCAAGACGTTTGAGACCAGAACATATAATTTAAGACCAAGGCATCATTCATTATTTACAAATAATAATTCACCCTCAAATAATAATGTTTCCTCAAATAATACATGCGCCGTTTGTCAAGCTCAAGGTCATTTGATTTACCGCTGTCCTTTGTTTTTAGAAAAAACCCCTCAAGAGCGTTTTAATATGGTAAAAGCTAATCGCTGGTGCGTTAATTGTTTAGGATTAAAGCACTCCAAGGAGGGCTGTAACTCCAGTATTTTGTGTTTAAGATGCGGGAGAAGCCATCATACTTTACTCCACTTCCCTCAAAATGATTTTCGCCCTCAAACGCAACCACAAAATACAAATAATTATAATAACTCGCCTCAGAATTACCGAAACAACTCTCCTCAAACTCAAAGCACACGAAATAGCTCCCCTCAAAGCGGACCTCAAAATACTAATAATAGTCAAAGCGTAAATAGTCAATATTCTAATCCCAGCAGCTCTCAGGCAATGCTTAGTTTTGATTCAAACTCCTTTAATAATACCTCCTCTTCGTTGACCGGTGTTTTGCTCTCTACTATTATATGTGAAATTCGTGACTCTCAAGGTTATTATCACGAAATACGCGCGGTTTTGGATGGAGGGAGTGAGATTTCGGCGATAACCGAAAATTTGGCTAAAAAATTAAAATTACCCTATAATAATTTAAATATGAATATTAGCGGGTTAGGGTTAATGAACTCTCATGCTTCAAAAATGGTGATTTGCAATATACGCCCCAAAAATGAAGAAAACCCCCTCTACACTGTAAATGCCATTGTCTTACCTCAAATTTGCAATAAGCTTCCCTCTACTCGCTTTGTAGAAACCTCGTGGAAGCATATTTCTAATTTACCGCTCGCCGACCCTCATTATAAAATGCCGGGGCCGATTGATATGCTATTAGGCGCAGATATTTTCCCCCTCGTACTACAATCGCATAAAATTTCTAGTGTCCACTCTAACGAACCTACTGCTATTTTAACCACGTTTGGTTACGTAATCACAGGCAAAGTTAGCATCCCCTCTCAATGTAAAATTAACTCTTTTTTATGTTCTAGTTTTGAATCTGAACTCGATAAAAATTTAAAACGGTTCTGGAAAATCGAGGAACCACCCTCAGCACCCCTTTTAACCCCAGATGATCAACTCGCAGAAGAAATATATTGCAAAACACTCTCTAGAACTAACGAAGGCCGCTATATTGTTAGTCTGCCATTTCGCGAACCCGCTCCCTCTTTTGGAGATACTCGCACTCTAGCAATGAAACGTTTTTACTCCCTCGAAAATAAATTATTGCGTAACCCCGAAATTTACCAAAAATACTGCGAATTTATGTCCAATTATTTGCAAAATAATATAATGGAAGAAATTGTCGACCCCTTCAAAAATTTAGAAAATTCCTTTTATCTCCCACACCATTGTGTACTCAAACCAGAAAGTGCTACCACAAAACTGAGGGTTGTTTTTAATGCGGCAAGTCACGTTTTTAGACACCCCAGTCTTAATGACATGCTTTTTCCCGGTCCGAAATTGCAGCGCGATATTTGTGCAATTTTACTTAATTTTAGACTGCCTCTTGTAGTTTTTTCGTGCGATATAAAAATGATGTTTAACCAAATTCTTTTAAATCGCAAGCATGTTGATTACCAACGTATTTTTTGGCGTTTTTCTAATTCGGAACCTCTAAAAGAGTATAGGCTCTTAACTTGCACTTTTGGTGTAACGTCATCACCTTTCCATGCTATTCGAACTTTATTACAATTAGCTCAAGATTATCGAGACCAATATCCTGTCGCTGCAAATATCTTAGAAACTCAATTTTTTGTCGATGATGGTGCAGCAGGTTTCAACTCTATTAAAGAGGCTCTATGTGCTCAAAGGGAGTTAATTGACATTTTAAAATGTGGAAATTTCGAATTAAGAAAATGGGCTAGTAATGAACCCTCTTTACTCTCTCACTTACCCCCCGAATATTTACTCCATGAATCCCTTTCATTGGATCTCCATGATGAGAATTTTAGTTTTAAAATATTAGGCTTAGAATGGAATCCCAGCTCCGATCATTTTTCTTATAATGTAACTTGCCAAAATTCTGTTTGCACTAAACGCTCTTTACTTTCCGAGATACATAAAATTTATGATCCTCTAGGCTATTTATCTCCTATTACTTTATTTGCTAAGTATCTTATTCAGTATTTGTGGACTCTAGGTCTCGACTGGGATCAAGAACCTCCATCCGACGTTATAAATAAATGGCAACAGTTTAAAGTCGAGTTACCCCTTCTTAAAAATTGCAATATACCTCGTCGAATTATTTCTAATAATTTTTTATCATGTCAATTACATGGTTTCTCAGACGCAAGCATGCGTGGGTATGGTGCCGCGATTTATATTCGCATACTTACCATTGAAAATAATAAAATAAAAACATTCTTAATCTGCTCTAAATCAAAGGTTGCCCCGCTTAAAAAGGTTACCTTACCACGTTTAGAATTGCAAGGTGCTGTTTTATTATCAGATTTACTCTCCTTTGTAATAAAAACTTTCGAAAATAAAATTCATATTAATAAAGTCTTTGCATGGACTGATTCTCTCGTCAACCTCGCTTGGATAAAAAAACCACCCTATTTGTGGAAAACTTATATTTCTAATCGCGTGAACCATATACAAGAAAGGGTTTCTCCCGATTTATGGCATTATGTGCCAACTGAAGATAACCCCGCTGATCTGTGTAGTAGGGGTAAATTACCCTCCGAGTTAATCAACAATCCCTTATGGTGGGGGGACCTATTTTTTTGCAAAAAACTTCCGACACTTGGGACTTAACTTTGGATGAAGTAAAACCTTGTTCCATTGCTTTAGAGGAGCAGCAAAAAGTTGTCCTTGCTAATTTCGCTGACACAGAATATATTGATACGCTCATAGAAAAATACTCCTTTTTATCTAAGATTCAACGCATTATCTGCTATATTTTAAGATTTGTTTATAATTTAAAAAATAAGGATAATAAAAAAACTGGGTATTTTAGTTTAAAGGAATTGGACGAGGCTCTTTTGGTATTAATAAAACGCGTCCAAAATATTTATTTTTCAGAAGAAATAAACAATATTCAAAATAAAAATTCTCTATCGAAAGAATTTAGAAAATTAAATCCCTTTATTGATTCTTCTGGTTTATTAAGAGTTGGAGGTCGTCTCAGAAATTCTAACTTAGATTACTCGCACAAACATCCTATATTGTTACCCCGTAAATGTCGCTTAACATATTTAATTATTGAGAGTTATCATAAACAGTATCTTCACCCTGGGGTGCAAACCCTACATTTTTTAATTTCTCAAAGATTTTGGATTCTCTCCGCTAAAAAAGCAATACGCTCGATTATTTCAAAATGTCACTCTTGTTGGCGGTTAAACCCTAAACCCTTTGAAGCGCCTATGGGAGATTTGCCTCCTTTAAGGGTTTCTGAATTACGCGCTTTTTCGTGCTCAGGCGTTGACCTTGGCGGCCCTTTTTTAATTACCATGGGTAAAAGTCGCGGCGCGAAGACTTATAAGGCTTATATCGTTTTATTTGTATGTTTCTCCACGCGCGCTTTACATTTAGAGTTAGCTTCGGATCTCTCCTCATAAGCCTTTTTGGCAGAACTTCGGCGTTTCATAGCACGACGTGGACGAGTGGTAAAATTAACGAGTGATTGCGGTAGCAATTTTAAAGGTGCAGCGAAACAAATCGCGGATATGTTTGCTAAAGCTGCCGAAGTTGAAAAATTAGAGTGGCATTTTAACCCCCCGGCAGCCCCGCACATGGGAGGTTTATGGGAGGCTGGCATTAAGTCCGTAAAAACCCATTTAAGTCGTGTTGTAGGCGACCAGAATTTAACATATGAAGAGATGTATACTTGCCTAGTACAGATAGAAGCTCTTCTAAATTCGCGTCCCCTTGTCTCGGTATCAAGTGATCCGAACGATTTATCTGTTTTAACCCCGGGGCATTTTTTAACCCTTGAACCGTTAACAGCGTTGCCAGACTTTGATTTAACTCATTTAAAAATGAATCGTTTGACTCGATGGCAGTTAATTCAAAGGCTTCATCAAGACTTTTGGTATAGATGGAGGAACGAATACCTTCACACATTAATGCAACGTGCAAAGTGGCATATGCCCGGTACTCCAATTTTACCTGGTACTCTTGTAATTATAAACAGCCCCCTTGCGCCTCCAACAAAATGGCATTTGGGGCGCATAGAAAATATTTTTCCTGGTAAGGACGGCATAACTAGAGTGGTGTCGGTGCGTACTGCCAATGGTGTAATTAAGCGACCGGTAGTAAAGCTATGTCCTTTACCGGACTCTCTAAATAGTTCCGTTTAAAAGTTGTATACTTTTAAAGGTGGGGGGAAAATGTAGCGTTACCGCTAATTAGTTTAGTTTTAATTATTTTTGGGTATTAATTATCTATTCCACTGTGGTTATAAGAAAATTGAAACTTGTTTTTATTTTGTATACTTTGGATTTATATTATTTCTTTATCGCGTTTTTTCAATTGGGATGATATTTTTTGCTGCAAAAAAATAGACATTGTGCACAGACAAATTTAAAGTGGATTTTAGTATCTCAAACTCGCTTTTCGAATAAACCTCGAAATAAACTCTTATTTACCTGCGCTGTTAATATTTGAAATTAATTACTCGATTTTGCCTGTAAAATTGTGAAACCATAACGTTATTTTTTATAAACTCTAAACCCCTTAAAATATAAACTTTGAGTGAAAAGGTGTCGCCACAGCTGCAAGGAGGTACCTCCAGGATCAAAAAGGAAGAACAAGTGGGGTAAGTCATCCCAATTGTCGTTTCTCTCTACTACTCTAAAATTTTAACTTTTTACAAATCTAAGGCCAGTGGAGTACTACAGTTATCGAAGGGAATAGTACACTGATTAAGTTACTATATACTAAAAAATAAACTAACCTGTCTTGGTTAGGTTGGGCCTAATATATTAAAACCTAACCTGCAGACCTTACCTGACCTGGTTAGGCAAGTTTTGTTTATGTTATTATTATTCTTACGGCAGTGGTACAAAATAGCGTAGGTCCAAATCGCGCGGACTAAATCGCGCAGGTAATAGTAGTGCATGACCAAAATAGCGCAAGCCTTAAAAGCGCATTACTAAAATAGCGCATTACTGAAATAGTGAAGGCCTAACCTTATCAATCAAATTACCCCAGCCGAAGTGGACCAGGGGCCGAGGATAGGTTAGGTTAGTATCCCAACCTGACCCGGTTAGATTTTTTTACAAAAAAAAACTTACCTGATCTGTTCAGGCAAGTTTTTTTTTTATAAGAAAACCTAACCGGGTCAGGTTGGGATACTAACCTAACCTATCCTCGGCTCCTGATCCACTTCAGCTGGACAGGGCAAATCGGCTTGGGATTTTTTAGCGTGCGCTATTTTGTCTTGCGCTATTTTGTCCTGCGCTATTTTGTCCTGCGCTATTTTGTCCTGCGCTATTTGGTCCTGCGCTATTTTGTCCTGCGCTATTTTGTTCACGCTATTTTGTCCTGCGCTATTTTGTACCAGAGCCGCTCATTGCTAGCATTATACTGAAAGCTAAAAGTAAAGCTATAGGCACTGATAATAAATATAACACTTATTCAGCCATGCTGCCCTTTTGTAATTTAATATATATTGCATATAGTCAACTGTTGTAAAATTAAAAAACCTACTGAGTTTAGCCAACTGCGTTCAATTTCATGGTAAATCCTACAACTTTACTCGCTATCTTAAAATACATAGGCTTTGATAACTCCACATTTAAGTCACCCTAGTGTTAAGAATCTTTAGTGTTAAGTGCTTATAAGGATTGTAAAAACTAAGCGCTCCAACAGCGCTTGACCTTCTGGGTTAAGATGCTGCAAACCAGTGCAATATTTCCTCAACTCCTATAATATTTTTCTATATAATGTACTATATGTGTAAAACTGTTGAGAACATTGACTACTAGAATAAAAAACGTCTTACTTACTTACTTACTTTAATGCTCTCTTTATTTCCGCTTTGCTTATTTGAGTATTCCTGGGAAAGGGACCCTAGGCAGGTGCTACCCTTCCGGGTCAGAGAGTACCTGAAATCTACGGGAGGCAGATACCGACTAACTGACAAACATAGACCTTAATATTAAAAAACCACGTGTAATAAAACTATTATAATCCTATTTATTATTTACAAAAACAAAGAAACCCAGAAAGTAATCAAATTACTAGTCACAAAAACTTCTAATTTCAGTTTTAAGAACATTTGCACAATCCCTGTAACTGTTATCAGTAAAATGGTGAACAATACTGACATACAAAAACTAAGTCTTCAGATAAAAGGCAACGCCACCAGCTTCAGAGAATCACTGGTGCCCCTATTAAATGAAGGGCCCATATTCGGACCTTCTCCTTACTGTTACATCAATAGTAGATCTTGGTGGTTAAAATGTAAACTAATTTTTAATCCTAACAAAATGAGGTGAACTTAAAGTTCTTAAAACTCAAAAGATCTTGAATATATACATGTTATGTAACTTATTTTTCCTTAAATCGGCGGTTCTGTCATCCTTAAGGTTTAAGTCAGGATTAAACTAACCTGTTCAATTCATTGCAATCGTTCCCTAACCGGTCATATTTACTGAAGATGCCGCCAAAAAAACTACTTTCTCAAACTAATTATGAATTAGTACCCCTTTCTATCTTAAGATAATATAGATATGACGAGATTGCATGTTAATTTTCTACTTTTCTACGGTTCGACTATATTATTTTAGACATTTTTACGGATCGACAAAATTATGTTTCGTCCAAATTATTTTCAAATATATCATTTTCGGTTTACATATCGACAAAACTACAGTCCCCGTATGTGACAGATATTGGATTCCATCAATATCTGTCACATACAGGGACTCTAGAAAAAATTACGTTTCGTTTAAATTATTTTTGTTTATTTTATTTTATGTTGTTTTATTTTTGATAAAATTACTGTTCGACATTTTTTCTTCGACCATTCTACGTTGCGACAAAACTTTTTTTGATCTTCTTGTGGGTTGCCGTTTGATTACATAAAAAGTCCTCTATCAAACCAAAATTACTCTAGAGCAGTGGTTCCCAAACTGGTGGGCGCGCCCCCCTCTGGGGGCGCCGACCAACAATCTCATAACTTATTTTAAGTTTTGAGAAGATCGAGGAGATTTGAGGAGGACCTCATAAAATCTTCTAAAATGTCTCATAAAATTTGAAATATATTTTATTAAATATAGATTTTATAAGACTAAAATGTTCCGAAATCATGAATCAAAACTTCTCAAATACTCAAATCTTCTAAACGACTGTATGAGATTTGAGGAAAAACCACGGAACTGTGTTCCGTGGGAAAAACACTATGAGAATTTTTTTGGCAGGTAATAGCATAGGTAATAATCACTTCTCAACGACATGTGTCTGAGTAATATATCAGTCTGACAGTTGTATTTGTCAAAAGCGTTTTAAAATGTTTTAAAGTTAAAAAAAATTAGACAACAACCTATAAAATTTATAAAAGAAATTACATATAAATTTTAATATATTTTAGCCATTGCTACGCGGGCGAGATAGGTGTTAGTATCGACGAAAAAATAATTTTTAAGTTAATGCGTAAAATGTATTATTTGGGTGTATTTTGACCAATTCTTAGCCATATCGTCGTGATGTCTGTCTGTGTGTATAGGTGTGTGATAGTGTGTGTGTGTATCTCTAAGCCGCTTTTAACCGATTTTCATACGATTTTTATGAAAAAAAGTGTTCGGTACTGTAACGAGCTGATTAGATTTTGGTCAAAATTCATTAATGTTAATGACAGTTTTTTAACACTTTTAAGATTAAAAATATGCTAACTTTTTAACGGAGCATCGCATCAATGTGCGAATCTGGTAGAGCCTATTTTGATCAATAATTTGTTAACTTCGTAGAAGCTTTCGTTTTAGAGATATTTACAAAAACTGTTTTTAAGGATATATAGCGTGGACTGTGCTAATGGGCTTGGAAGGTATCAAATCCATCATGGATCCATTTATGTTACTTAATCATTATTCGGCTATTTTTTTCCTAAATTAAACTCATGAATAAAAATTGTAAGATATTTAATTTAAGCGTATTTCTTTAAAAACAACATTCGTTTTTTTTAATGAAGTGTAAACTTCTTTAGGCGCGTTTAGCAGTTTTTGTGGCTAGTGAATTGAACTGAGCCGTCAAGCTCGGCTATGTAACGCTCATTCGGGTGAAGTCGGCTCGAGTCGACTAACTGTGATAGGAACATTCAGCGAGCGATATGATGATGCAGATGAAGGCCAGTATTATTAATTTCGCCTTGTTGAAGTTTACACTTATGCCATGTGGTCTTAAGCACACACAATTTATTTTTTATACTAAGACTTTCCATCCAATCAGGATCAATCGCCCAGTTTCGAAAAGTTACAGTAAACTTAAAGCATAGTATTTTCTAGAGGCTCAACTGCTTCCACATTCACATGTCGATGGAGTCTATCTTATAGTGTTTTATACTTTTTTATAGTCTCTTCTACAGTGTCGATTAATAGGTCCCGATGAATATCACTATTTCATACATACCTTAGAGTAATAACTTACTCTGAGATACATACCAAGGTGCCTTCACAATGTTTCTTAGTACTTTATTTTCAAATTTCTATTCAACTAGTATGTTATTCTTTCATTCTTTCCTCACTGGTTTCAGTATCTATAAACCAGTAACTTGTAATGAATAATTAAATTGTCCTTCCAATTAGCCAATTAATTTTTCTATAGCTTATCTCAAGTTCTTTTTTCTGAGTGTGCTTCCCAGCACCATTTGGCATCAAGTGTAACACCGAAAGAACTGATTTGAATATGGTACAGTTTTTGTCAAAATATAAAAATTACCCTTCAAAAATTATTGTGTTGCTCGCTCCGTCAGACTTAGATTTGTTTCCAAACACTCTCTGACTGGAAAAAATTTTTGAGGCAGTTGCCGCTAAAGACAATCATGCCAGAGCATCGTTCACTATACGTGTCCAGTTGCTGCTGTAAAAGCATATGCCACAAAGGGGCTATGTAACAAAAAAATATTATCTATGTAAGGCCGAAACCTTATTATCCCATCCCTAAGGTAAATAGTAAGTTAGTTTAATTTAAAATCAAGAAGGATTCTTTTTCTTTTCAGGAACTGGCAGAGAGAAAAGGTTCGATTATCAAATCCAGCACTAGCACTTCAGGAATGAGTGACATCGACACAGACAGAACCCTCAGAAATTCCATTAAGAGCTTTTCAGGCAGCACTGGAAGTAAAGGCAAGTATCTAGATACTTAGTTAAATTGAGAAATTTTAGAAAAATTCCCAAATTATGTTAGATTATGCAAGGCATTTTTATCTTCCTACGCAGCTATAGCTAGAGAAGGTATTGTTTTGAAATGAATGAAAAAAAAATGCAAAATATGTTATTTTGGTGTATTTAGCATATACGTAATATTATGTATATGGTATTTCGACATATCTTAGCAAACTTGTCGTGACGTCTGTCCGGGTTCGACACTGTAACGAGCTGATTAGATTTTGGTAAAAAACGATTAATAGTTTTTTGACAATGAAAAAATTTTAAAAGTGCTTATGTAATATAGTAAATTGAATTTTTCTCAATAATAATTTGTGTTATAACTAAAACCTTCCTAGGAGCTTTCGTTTCTGAGATCCTTACAAGAAAAAGTTTTCAAGGCTAAAATAGTGTCCGCCATGGATCCATTTATTTTTGATTTTCTGTGACGGCCGATTTATATTTTTCCTAGCATGTTCTTCTGTTTTATATTTCCCTTTTATTTGTTGAATTTCAATAAAAGGCCTTTTAAGTCAAGCGACATTTTGTAAAATTTATTTATTTTTGTTAGTTTATTTGTTTTATTTATTTATTTACCTAAAACCTTTATAGGGGATATTTCTCCTTGCGGTGCAATGTGCTAACGGAGGTTGTGCTCTAACCAATTCATTTGATGTCATTAATATAATTATATAACTAATATTCTGCATAACTGACATTTTGGACCTCTTACAATATGTGCAAAGTATTTACGTTTTTATTTCCTTTGATCTTTTCGTCGCGAACGTGGTAAAAATGCCATATGCATTGACCCGACCATGGGTACTGTTTTTCGTTTCATCTGCCTACCTTTTGTTTTTACTCTGATAGTTTCTTTTGTATTCGGTAGATGTCGCCACTTGTTTGAAAAGCGGTATCGCAGGCATTATTATGCATTTCTCTTACCAATATCGTAAAATTAGATCTATATACCGTCTCTCTAGCTTTACGACGGACAATTAACCATCAACACTTAATAGGTGTCCATTAGATCTTGGACCACCGTGGATGTACAGCTTTCGAGGTGCCCACAGTAAAATACAAGAGAAACCCTATACTATAAAATTTTGATTATTTTTAAATGTTTATGCATAAATACACACGTGCGCCTATAATTGCATATTTTAACTGTCTAAAGATTTTTATTTCTGCTGGCAAACTTTTAATATTTTGGCAAAGGGAAATTTGTATTTTGTAAATATAAAATAAAAAAGCTAGACAATTCTAGTTTTTATGAATGTAATAATTAGCAAATAACTATAAAAAAACGCTTTTCCTTCCAGCTTGCATTCCGGGTACAGTTAAACTGCATTCCAGATTAAATCATTCTTAGCAATTTGTTTAGAGCCTTTTAAACATATCAGATACTAAAGAAATAAAAACGTGAATACTTTGCACATGTTGTAAGAGGTCCTAAATGTCAGTTATGCAGAATATTTGAAAATATGGGAAAAATTGAAGACGAAATAGTTAACTGTCAACATTTAATAGGAGTCCATTAAATCTTGGACCCCCGTTGGTGTACAGCTTTCGAGCTGCCCACGGGAAAATACAAGAGAAACAAAACCTTTCTATACCCCCTTAACCACGAAAAAATTTTTAACTTCTTTATTCACGGGTACTAAGCTTTACGTTTGTGTTTAAAAAAATAGTTTTAAAAAGAAGTCACCAGAACTGCATAAACAACCTAAAGCTTCTCAACTATAAGGGAAAACGTATATTATATTATAATTTAAGAAATAATGCCTTGTTTGCGTTTTTTAAGAATTATTTCAAAAACTAAAGACATTGAAAAAAATATATTGTATAGTAGTAAAATTAGTATTTGTATAGCTTTTGTACTTTAAGGCTGTAACTACTTTCACTTTTTAACCGTTAGAAAAGTGACCTTACAAAGACCTAAAAAATTTAGAAAATTTAAATTGTAGAAAAGTTTAAAAAAATAAATCAGAGAAAGCATACTTTGTAAAAATCAAAGTTAAGAAAAACAAAAATCACAGGAAACTAACTATCGACCGGTCGAGAACCCTCTCAGCTGCTTCGTGGTCTTTAATAAGGAATGGGCTTAACTTAAAACCTAACCTAGCCTAACTACTCCTATCCTATTCTAACGTATTTTTACCTCAATTAGCTTTCTTGTACTTGACCTTGTGTTGTCGATAATAAATAATTTTGTTAAAAAAAACGTAACCTTTTTTCGGACAAAATCACAAAAACTGGAAGCACCCTGAGGGTAGATTAGTAAACTATTCCACACGTTACATTTCGTAAATTATTTTTTAATAAATTCAATTTTATACGATTTTTGTTTTCGTTTGATTACAGTTTCTTTGCTTTATCATTTCTACTAAATATTTTTTTTACAATTTTTCGTTCTATATCGTGCCTGGTACATCACTACACCTTACACACACACCCCGTCTGATAATTTTAAATAAACATTTTATCAAAATGAATTCAGAAGTTTCGAGGCTTTGGCAACGTAAAGGCAGTCTTATAATTTTTGCGTTTTTAAGCTATTTCCGTTTTTGGGTATCTTTTGCAGTTTAAAAGAGTTAGTGGCTTTTTGGTTTTTCTGATATATGTCGAAAACCGCTTTTTAATACTTTTGGTGGCTTAAAAGTTGTCATTACAAATGTATATTTTTTTACATTTTTATAAGTTTTTGTTTTAGGTATCCTATTAGTTCACAGTACACCGCCACCGGTTTATTTTTTAGTAACATATTAGCAACAGTCTTCCAAACTTTTTCATCCGCGAAAATAGTTGAAAGTGATTCTAACACAGTGCACAGGCGCTATGACAAATTAGTGACTTTAAAAAAAAATTGTGTGTGCTTAAGACCACACGGCAGAAGTGTAAACTTCAACAAGGCGAAATTAATAATACTGGCCTTCATCTGCATCATCATATCGCTCGCTGAATGTTCCTCTCACACTTAGTCGACTCGAGCCGACTTCACCCGAATAAGCGTTACATAGCCGAGCCTGACCGCTCAGTTCAATTCACTACCCACAAAAACTGCTAAACGCGCCTAAAGAAGTTTACACGTCAAAAATTTATTGAGTAGTAATAGTAGAAACAATAATTTTTTTGCTTAAATTTAAAGATTTGATGATATGGAACATAAAAAGTACGTTGTCCTATGAAGTAGAAGGTGTCGAAATGTCTCCACCCCAAAAATAACTAGAAAAAAGTAATAGTAAATAAATGGATCCATGACGGATCTGATACCTTCCTAGCTAGCCTATTAGCACACTTCAAGTAAAGCCATGATATATCAGCCTTGAAAACAGTTTTTGGTAAATATCTCAGAAACTAAAGCTCCTGCAAAGTTTTTGGTTATAACACAAATTATTAAGCAAAAGCACATTCCGAAAACCGCATTTTGATGCTCCGCTCCGTTGAAAAGTTAGCATATATAAAATTTTTAAAATGTCAAAAAACTGTCATTAGTATTACTTCGTTAGAGTGTCGAACACTATTTTATCTGTAAATTTAATGAAAATCGGTTCAGCGGCTTATGAGCTATCGTATTACAGACACACACACAGACAGACATCACGACGATATTGCTAAGATAGGTCAAAATACAACCAAATAACACATTTTCGCCGTTATTAAAAAAAAAATTGCGTCGAAAATAATACCTTCTCTAGCCATTGCTGTGCCGGCTAGGAAGGTAAAAATGAGTAAGTAACTGGCAATTTTTTTTCTTTGGCTTCAAAAATGTGTTTGACAGTAAATGTCTGCACTCTGTTACGAATCACTTTCAAGAATTTTTACAGAGGAAAAATTTGCGCGTCTCGCAAAAAAGAAGCTATTTACGAAAATTTAGCCTGTAACTCAACCCTTAAAAAATAGACCGGTGTATTGTGGGCCATATTGAAGTTGACCTCTATCATTTCTGAAAATTTCATTACAATCGGTTTATTTTAAGTGTTATTAAAAAAAATTTTTTTGTCGTTTTGAAGTCCTTACTCCATCCAGTAGATGCAGATGTGCACAGTGTGCCTAAATGAAGTATAGGTTACATAAAAATGGTTCCAAAAACTAATTGCACATTTTGAATATGGACTCTTTCCTAAGTTCAGAGCCATATTCATATAAATCCTAGCTGATCCTCTTCTCGAAATTTTATCAATTTTTTGTCATTTTTCTAGTTAGCCTAGGCGCTGACTCCTGTCACGTGTGACGTAATATGTGCGCTCAGTTTGACTGCGGGGCATTGTTAAGCACTCATAGTAGTATAAAAAAAGTTTGGTCACGTGTTCGAACTCATGGTTGTTTGGGCGCCATCTTTGAAAAACCGAACCGAACCGCCAAATTGATAGATTTTTTGTTTAAGCGTATCTCCCTACCCAGTCGTCCAATTTTATACTCCTTTTTTAAAGGCAAATAAATTTTATCATTACATATTTTTTGATAAATCAAGTAGTTCTTGAGATAAACCAAGTTATTAGTATTTCCGCTCGCAAAATAATTAAAATAATACCCATGCTGATTTTATTGTAGCTTCAATATTATTGACATTTGTTTTTTTTTTTGTTACATAAAAGGCTTTGAACTTTTCACAGAAGGGGATATTGATTTTATGTTTTTAAAGTTCGATGGATGGTGCCTTAAAGAGGGTGGTTTCTAAAACCGTTCACAAGATTATAGAAAAAGTGAATTTGCAGCGAAACGATGCATCCTAGCGAAAAACGTTAAGAATAAATTTTTATAGTACTTTTAATTCCGCTTCTTCTGATCGTTATCATAACTTTTACAATTTTAATGAAAGAAATCGATTTTGGAGCTAAAACATGAAATTTTTACAAAATTGTATATTTTAGCTGGCTTGTCCAGCTAACTATCAAAGCTAGGATGCTAAGTGATAAATCAAAAGAAGCGGAATTAAAAGTACTACAAAAAATAGATTTTATGGTTTTTCGCTAGAATGCATCGTTTCCCTGCAAATTCATTTATTCTATAATCTTGTGAACAGTTTTAGAAACCACCCTCTTTAAGGCAGTCTTTAGGGGTACCATCCATCGAACTTTAAAAACATAAAGTCAATATCCTCTTCCGTGAAAGGTTTAAAGCTTTCTATGTAACAAAAAAAAAACACATGTCAATAATTTTGTAGCTACAATAAAATGAGTATGGGTATTATTTTAATTCATTTGCGAGCCGAAATACTAATAATCTTGGTATATCTCAAAAACTACTTGACTTATCAAAAAATATGTAGTGACAAAATTTGTTTGTCTTTAAAAAAGGAGTTGCACAGGCTTTAAGAACTTAAAATCGGATCACTGCTTAGGGAGATACGCTTAAACAAAAAATATATCAATTTGGCGGCCATTTGCAAAGATGGCGGCCAAACGACCATGAGTTCGAACACGTGACCAAACTTTTTTTATACTTCTATGGGTGCTTAACGAAGCCTCGTAGTCAAACTGAGCGCACATATTAGGTCACACGTGACAGGAGCCTGCGCCTAGACTAACTAGAAAAATTTCAAAAATTTCGAGAAGAGGATCAGCTAGGATTTATATGAATATGGCTCTGAAGTCAGGAAAGAGTCCATATTCAAAATGTGCAATTAGTTTTTGGAACCATTTTTATGTAACCTATACTTCATTCAGGCACACTGTGTGTGGGAAAGGTAAAAAGCAACAAAACGAAATAATAACATTTTTGCTTAAGAAATCCGAAATGGTATGATTTTATTTTTTAATTTTCGCTACTCTTTACTACTAGATACTTATCTGCGTATTCTAAATTTTTGCGGGCTTTAATAGTTTGGTTAGAATATTTCAATATTGAAAATACCATACCTACAAAAAAAAAGCCCCTGAGGGATTTTATATTAGTCAGGTTTTTAGTCCCCGCTTGCCTATTTTTGTGATACAATATTGTGTGTTACGTCAAAATTTTCAGAAAATATCGTCAAATACGAATTTTTATGGTGGAGGTCCGGAAAATGGTGCAGAACCACTCTGCACCCCCTCCAAGCAAAGGGTTGCTAACCATCTACCTCTCTCCCATAAAGGGGCAGCAACCCCCAAATTAGGTCTAAAAACGTGATGATCAGCACTTATACTTAAGCATTTTTTTTTAAGTCAAAGAAATTGTTTTGTTTGCAGCATATTTTTGGCATGACGGAAGCATTTGGGGCCAAAACGAATAGGTGCATCTTATAGTCAGATCAATTTTCTTTCGAACAGTGTGCTTAAAGGCTATGTAGCTTATATACGTATAGCTGTATTTAAAATGTTCATGCGTGGTGACAACCGCGCGGCACTGCTTGATATACCAAGTGCTTATGAGCATGAAGTTAGCGAAGCACCCATCGCAGATCGAATCGTGACTAGGTGGATAATTTGCCGTGAATTAGTTGTGGAAAAATTAATTTTGTCGCTCTTATTTTTGACCGTTTTTTTGGGTGCTTCGCTAACTTCATATGAAGTTAGCGAAGCACCCAAAAAAACGGTTAAAAATAAGAGCGACAAAATAAATTTTTTCACAAATAATTCATGACTAATTAGCGGCAAATTATCCACCATATTTGATTTCGATACGTCAGGTCTTAAGCCATTTTTACGAGGGTCCTTCACTAACTTCATATGAAGTTAGCAAAGCACCCAAAAAAACTGTCAAAAATAAAAGCGACAAAATTAATTTTTTCACAACTAATTCACGACTAATTAGCGGCAAATTATCCACCATATTCGATTTTGATAGGTTATGTCTAAAGCCACTTTTGACGAGGGAGCCACTTTAACTTCATATGAATTTAGCGAAGCACCCTAAAAAACGTTCAAAATTAAGAGCAACAAAATTAATTTTTCCACAACTAATTCACGAGTAGTTAGCGGCAAATTATCCACCATATTCGATTTTGATAGGTTATGTCTAAAGCCACTTTTGACGAGGGTGCCACTTTAACTTCATATGAATTTAGCGAAGCACCCTAAAAAACGGTAAAAAATAAGAGCGACAAAATTAATTTTTCCACAACTAATTAACGACTAATTAGCAGCAAATTATCCATCATATTCGATTTTAATACGTCATGTCTACAGCCATTTTTACGAGGGTGCTTCGCTAACTTCATATGAAGTTAGCAAAGCACCCTAGAAAACGGTCAAAAATAAGAGCGACAGAATTAATTTTTCCACAACTAATTCACGACTAATTAGCCGCAAATTATCCACCATACTCGATTTCGATAGGTTATGTCTAAAGCCATTTTTGACGAGGGTGCCACTTTCACTTCATATGAATTTAGCGAAGCACCCAAAAACGGTCAAAAATAAGAGCGACAAAATTAAATTTTCCACAACTAATTCACGACAAATTATCCACCCAATCGCGATTTGATTTGCGAAGGGTGCCAACATATAAAGTTAGCGAAGCACCCAAAAAAACGTTCAAAAATAAGAGCGACAAAATTAATTTTTCCACAACTAATTAACGACTAATTAGCGGCAAATTATCCACCATATTCGGTTTCGATAGGTCATGTCTAAAGCCATTTTTGACAAGGTTGCTTCGCTAACTTCATATAAAGTTAGCGAAGCACCCAAAAAAACGGTCAAAAATAAAAGCGACAAAATTAATTTTTTCACAACTAATTCACGACTAATTAACGGTAAATTATCCACTTAGTCGCGATGCGACTTGCAATGGGTGCTTCGCTAACTTCATGCTCATCAAGTGCTTCGTAGGTATACTTTTAAAGGCGCTGCTCACGGCCGATCGGTCTAGGACAACTGGGCGCCGCCAACTCGGCGCCGCCAACTGGGCGCCGCCAACTCGGCGCCGCCAACTGGGCGCCGGGCCAACTGGGCGCCGGGCCAACTCGGCGCCGCCAACTGGGCGCCGGCCAACTCGGCGCCGGACTAAAAATTTTTTTTTTGATAAAATGTGTAGATGAAAAATAAAATATTTTATTTATATAAAAACATCTTTAAAAAATCCTTTACTAACTAACTATCTAGCAAATCTTGTGAAGCGTTTTTAACACACTTATCATTATCCGATTTGGATGAAATTTGGTACACACGTAGTGGTCCCATGACAATACAACATTAAGAAAAAAATATCCTCCCACCTCTACCCCCACCCCCTTTCATAGAAAAATGAGTTTTTGACACACTTCCCATTATCCGATTTAGATGATTTTTTTTAAAAGAGTCAAAAATCATGTTCAGCGACGTTAAACACCACAAAGTTCTAAATTTATTATAAATCGATCCCTAAGCACTGCAATCTTTCAAGTTTGAGACAAGTCGGTTAGTAAATAAAAAATCTGCCAATTTTGATCCGCCATTTTGATTTTTTTAAGTTTAAGTAAAAAATTTTGTTAAATGACTTCAAGTAATGTAATATTTCAAGTTTGAGACAAATCGGTTAGTAAATAAAAAATCTGCCATTTTGGATCCGCCATTTTGATTTTTTTAAGTTTGAGTAAAAAATTTTCGTAAATGACCTCAAGCATTTTGATTTTTCGATCCGCCATTGTTGTAATTAAAAACGTAAATTATAGTATTACCCGGTTACCAAACACTACAACTACCAAGATTCAACAGTCGACTTAATGGATTTAACTTTACTTAACAAAACAGATTTCAAATAAATTAGTAAAAAAATTTTTTTAAGTCACAAGCTTTTATAAAATGCACTAAAAATTAAAAAATAATATTAGAACAGTCTAATATTATCATAATAATAAAAGCGATGGCCGACTGATGGAAATTTTGAAGATGTTAGCACGATAAGATATCCGTATCAATTAAATATTACTATTTGCAAGAATCAATCTAGCAGAAAAATGCAGAGGTAAATAAATAAAGAAGAGTTTATTCTAGATTATAATGAAATCGCTGATCGTAAGTTGTTTGGAAACTCATTTTTCTATTGGGGGAAGGAGAGGGTGGGGGTAGAGGTAGAAATATATTTTTTGTTTGGGCTGTATTGCCATCGGACCTTTATGCATATACCAAATTTTATAAAAGTCATTTGAAGTGAAGTGTGTCAAAAACGCATTTTTTATGGAAGGGGGTGGGGGGTAGGGGTGGGAGGACATTTTTTCATTATTGTTGTATTGTTATCGGACCACTATATGTATACCAAATTTCATCCAAATCGGATAATGGGAAGTGTATCAAAAACTCATTTTTCTATGAAAGGGGGTGGGGGTAGAGGTGGGAGGATATTTTTTCTTAATATTGTATTGTCATCGGATCACTATATGTATACCAAATTTCATCCAAATCGGATAATGGGAAGTGTATCAAAAACGCATTTTTCTATAGATGAGGGTGGGGGTAGGAGTGGTAGGATTTTTTTTTTCAATGTTGTATTGTCATCGGACCACTATATGTATACCAAATTTGATCCAAATCGGATAATGGGAAGGGTGTCAAAAACGCATTTTCTATGGAAGGGGGTGGGGGTAGGGGTGGGAGGATTTTTTTTTAAAATGTTGTATTATCATCGGACCACTATGTGAATACCAAATTTCATCCAAATCGGATAATGGGAAGTGTGTCAAAAACTCATTTTTCTATGAAAGGAGGTGGGGGTAGAGGTGGGAGGATATTTTTTTATTAATATTGTATTGTCATCGGATCACTATATGTATACCAAATTTCATCCAAATCGGATAATGGGAAGTGTGTCAAAAACGCATTTTTCTATAGATGAGGGAGTGGTAGGATTTTTTTTTCAATGTTGTATTGTCATTGGACCACTATATGTATACCAAATTTCATCCAAATCGGATAATGGGAAGGGTGTTAAAAACGCATTTTCCATGGAAGGGGGTGGGGGTGGGAGGATATTTTTTTAAATGTTGTATTGTCATCGGACCACTATGTGAATACCAAATTTCATCCAAATCGATTAATGGGAAGTGTGTCAAAAACTCATTTTTCTATGAAAGGGGGTGGGGGTAGAGGTGGGAGGATACTTTTTCTTAATATTGTATTGTCATCGGATCACTATATGTATACCAAATTTCATCCAAATCGGATAACGGGATGTGTGTCAAAAACAAATTTTTCTATGGAAGGGGGTGGGGGGTAGGGGTGGAAGGATATTTTTTCTTATTGTTGTATTATCATCGGACCACTATGTGTATACCAAATTTTATCCAAATCGGATAACGGGAAGTGTGTCAAAAACACATTTTTCTATAGAAGGGGTGGGGGTAGGGGTGGGAGGATATTTTTTTCTTAATGTTGTATTGTCCTCAGACCACTATATGAATACCAAGTTTCATCCAAATCGGATAATGGGAAGTGTGTCAAAAACTCATTTTTCTATGAAAGGGGGTGGGGGTAGAGGTGGGGGATATTTTTTTCTTAATAATATATTGTCATCGGATCACTATATGTATACCAAATTTCATACAAATCGGATAACGGGATGTGTGTCAAAAACATTTTTCTATGGAAGGGGGTGGGGGTAGGGGTGGGAGGATATATTTTTCTTATTGTTGTATTATCATCGGACCACTATGTGTATACCAAATTTTATCCAAATCGGATAACGGGAAGTGTGTCAAAAACACATTTTTCTATAAAAGGGGTGGGGGTAGGGGTGGGAGGATATTTTTTTTAAATGTTGTATTGTCATCGGACCACAACGTGAATACCAAATTTCATCCAAATCGGATAATGGGAAGTGTGTCAAAAACGCTTCACAAGATTTGATAGATAGTTAGAACATCTGAAGCTAAATAAAGGTTGTAAAAAATTGCGTAGGATTTTTGAAAGATGTTTTTGTATAAATAATATATTTTATTTTTCATCTACATATTTTGTCAAAAAAATTTTTTTTAGTGCGGCGCCGAGTTGGCCGGCGCCCAGTTGGCGGCGCCGAGTTGGCCCGGCGCCCAGTTGGCCTGGCGCCCAGTTGGCGGCGCCGAGTTGGCGGCGCCCAGTTGGCGGCGCCGAGTTGGCGGCGCCCAGTTGTCCCATTCCGCGGCCCGGTCTAGGACAACTGGGCGCCGCCAACTCGGCGCCGCCAACTGGGCGCCGCCAACTCGGCGCCGCCAACTGGGCGCCGGGCCAACTGGGCGCCGGGCCAACTCGGCGCCGCCAACTGGGCGCCGGCCAACTCGGCGCCGGACTAAAATTTTTTTTTTGATAAAATGTGTAGATGAAAAATAAAATATTTTATTTATATAAAAACATCTTTAAAAAATCCTTTACTAACTAACTAACTATCTATCAAATCTTGTGAAGCGGTTTGAACACACTTCCCATTATCCGATTTGGATGAAATTTGGTACACACGTAGTGGTCCCATGACAATACAACATTAAGAAAAAAAATATCCTACCACCCCTACCCCCACCCCTTCTATAGAAAAATGTGTTTTTGACACACTTCCCGTTATCCGATTTGGATAAAATTTGGTATACACATAGTGGTCCGATGATAATACAACAATAAGAAAAAAATATCCTCCCACCCCTACCCCCACCCCCTTCCATAGAAAAATTTGTTTTTGACACACATCCCGTTATCCGATTTGGATGAAATTTGGTATACATATAGTGATCCGATGACAATACAATATTAAGAAAAAAAGTATCCTCCCACCTCTACCCTCACCCCCTTTAATAGAAAAATGAGTTTTTGACACACTTCCCATTATCCGATTTGAATGAAATTTGGTATTTACATAGTGGTCCGATGACAATACAACATTAAAAAAAAATATATCCTCCCACCCCCTTCCATAGAAAAATTTGTTTTTGACACACATCCCGTTATCCGATTTGGATGAAATTTGGTATACATATAGTGATCCGATGACAATACAATATTAAGAAAAAAAATATCCTTCCACCTCTACCCCCACCTCCTTTCATAGAAAAATGAGTTTTTGACACACTTCCCATTATCCGATTTGGATGAAATTTGGTATACATATAGTAATCCGATGACAATACAACATTGAAAAAAAAATCCTACCACTCCTACCCTCATCTATAGAAAAATGCGTTTTCGATACACTTCCCATTATCCGATTTGGATGAAATTTGGTATACATATAGTGATCCGATGACAATATATTATTGAAACAAAAAATCCTACCACTCCTGCCCCCACCCTCATCTATAGAAAAATGCGTTTTTGACACACTTCCCATTATCCGATTTGGATGAAATTTGGTATACGTATAGTGATCCGATGACAATACAATATTAAGAAAAAAAATATCCTTCCACCTCTACCCCCACCTCCTTTCATAGAAAAATGAGTTTTTGACACACTTCCCATAATCCGATTTGGATGAAATTTGGTATTCACATAGTGGTTCGATGATAATACAACATTAAAAAAAATATCCTCCCACCCCTACCCCCACCCCCTTCCATAGAAAATGAGTTTTTGACACCCTTCCCATTATCCGATTTGGATGAAATTTGGTATACATATAGTAATCCGATGACAATACAACATTGAAAAAAAAATCCTACCACTCCTACCCTCATCTATAGAAAAATGCGTTTTCGATACACTTCCCATTATCCGATTTGGATGAAATTTGGTATACATATAGTGATCCGATGACAATACAATATTAAGAAAAAATATCCTCCCACCTCTACCCCCACCCCCTTTCATAGAAAAATGAGTTTTTGACACACTTCCCATTATCCGATTTAGATGATTTTTTTAAAAAGAGTGAAACATCATGTTTAGCGACGTTAAACACCACAAAGTTCTAAATTTATTATAAATCGATCCTTAAGCACTGCAATCTTTCAAGTTTGAGACAAGTCGGTTAGTAAATAAAAAATCTGCCATTTTTGATCCGCCATTTTGATTTTTTTAAGTTTGAGTAAAAAATTTTGTTAAATGACTTCAAGCAATGTAATATTTTAAGTTTGAGACAAATCGGTTAGTAAATAAAAAATCTGCCATTTTGGATCCGCCATTTTGATTTTTTTAAGTTTGAGTAAAAAATTTTCGTAAATGACCTCAAGCATTTTGATTTTTCGAGCCGCCATTGTTGTAATAAAAAACGACGTAAATTGTAGTATTACCAGGTTACCAAACACTACAACTACCAAGATTCAACAGTCGACTTAATGGATTTAACTTTACTTAACAAAAACAGATTTCAAATAAATTAGTAAAAAAATTTTTTTAAGTCACAAGCTTTTATAAAATGCACTAAAAATTAAAAAATAATTTTCTAATATTATCATAATAATAAAAGCGATGGCCGACTGATGGAAATTTTGAGGATGTTAGCACGATAAGATATCCGTATCAATTAAATATTACTATTTTCAAGAATCAATCTAACAGAAAAATGCAGAGGTAAATAAATAAAGAAGAGTATATTCTAGATTATAATGAAATCGCTGATCGTAAGTTGCTTGAAAACTCATTTTTCTATTGGGGGAAGGAGAGGGTGGGGGTAGAGGTAGAAATATATTTTTTGTTTGGGCTGTATTGCCATCGGACCTTTATGCATATACCAAATTTTATAAAAGTCATTTGAAGCGAAGTGTGTCAAAAACGCATTTTTTATGGAAGGGGTGGGGGGTAGGGGTGGGAGGACATTTTTTCATTATTGTTGTATTGTTATCGGCCACTATATGTATACCAAATTTCATCCAAATCGGATAATGGGAAGTGTGTCAAAAACGCATTTTTCTATAGATGAGGGTGGGGGTTAGGAGTGGTAGGATTTTTTTTTTCAATGTCATATTGTCATTGGACCAATATATGTATGCCAAATTTCATCCAAATCGGATAATGGGAAGGGTGTCAAAAACGCATTTTCCATGGAAGGGGGTGGGAGGACATTTTTTTAAATGTTGTATTGTCATCGGACCACTATGTGAATACCAAATTTCATCCAAATCGGATAATGGGAAGTGTGTCAAAAACTCATTTTTCTATGAAAGGGGGTGGGGGTAGAGGTGGGAGGATATTTTTTTCTTAATATTGTATTGTCATCGGATCACTATATGTATACCAAATTTCATCCAAATCGAATAACGGGATGTGTGTCAAAAACAAATTTTTCTATGGAAGGGGGTGGGGGTAGGGGTGGGAGGATATTTTTTCTTATTGTTGTATTATCATCGGACCACTATGTGTATACCAAATTTTATCCAAATCGGATAACGGGAAGTGTGTCAAAAACACATTTTTTTATAGAAGGGGTGGGGGTAGGGGAGGGAGGATATTTTTTTCTTAATATTATATTGTCATCGGATCACTATATGTATACCAAATTTCATCCAAATCGGATAAAGGGATGTGTGTCAAAAACAAATTTTTCTATGGAAGGGGGTGGGGGTAGGGGTGGGAGGATATTTTTTTATTATTGTTGTATTATCATCGGACCACTATGTGTATATCAAATTTTATCCAAATCGGATAACGGGAAGTGTGTCAAAAACAAATTTTTCTATAGAAGGGGTGGGGGTAGGGGTGGGAGGATATTTTTTTCTTATTGTTGTATTATCATCGGACCACTATGTGTAAACCAAATTTTATCCAAATCGGATAACGGGAAGTGTGTCAAAAACACATTGTTCTATAGAAGGGGTGGGGGGTAGGGGTTGTTTGGATATTTTCTTAATGTTGTATTGTCATGGGACCACTACGTGTGTACCAAATTTCATCCAAATCGGATAATGGGAAGTGTGTGAAAAACGCTTCACAAGATTTGATAGATAGTTAGTTAGACAGAACATCTGAAGCTAAATAAAAGCTTGTAAAAAATTGCGTAGGATTTTTTAAAGATGTTTTTATATAAATAATATATTTTATTTTTCATCTACACATTTTGTCAAAAAAAATTTTTTTAGTCCGGCGCCGAGTTGGCCGGCGCCCAGTTGGCGGCGCCGAGTTGGCCCGGCGCCCAGTTGGCCCGGCGCCCAGTTGGCGGCGCCGAGTTGGCGGCGCCCAGGTGGCGGCGCCGAGTTGGCGGCGCCCAGTTGTCCCATTCCGAATCACGGTAGCGTATTGAAGTCATCGAAAATATCTCTAGGTTTTAAAAGGGGTGGTATCTGAGACACCCTGTATGTATATGTAAGGACCATGTATGTATATGTAAGTACAAAAAGTTTCAAATTAAAAAATCGCAAAAATGTTACTTTGCAAAGGGCTACTATCGTACTGCAGAGCAAGGACAATAAAATTTGGCACTATACTATAAAAAGGTGCTGTCCAAGAATTTAAAAAATTGACTTTTGAGGATTCCAATATGGCGGCTTATTTGGCAAAATAAAGACTCTTTAGTAGTTTTTCACACTTTAGGAATAAAAAGTGCACATTTTAATCTACATTTTAAAAAGAAATGTGTCACTTTTTATGCCCAGGATGAAAAGTCTCATTTTTTACCCCCAGGATGAAAAGTGATCGATCAGAGATAAAACTTAAAATCTGGATGAAAAGTCAGTTACCCGTTTCCAGAGGTGTGCCTACCAACCATTTAGTAGTAATTTCACTTTTAGTAGAGTACCTGAATATCGCATTATAATTGCTTAAGACAGCATAATAAAAAACTTAAAAAAAAGTGCGAAAAATAGCGGATATACCTTGTGATAAAATTGTCTTTTTATCCCTCAACGAGATATAGCCCACCTCGGGATAAAAAGTGCCACTTTTGACCCTTGGTATATATTGTCCCATTTCCTTTAAAGTAATTAAGTTGGAGGTTGTCATTTAGTTATGGGGGAATCTGTTTATACCATAATAACATTCGCAAGTTTTTATAATAAAGTGACGTCTATTTTTTATTTAATATTTGGATTCTAAGTACATTTTATGTATTTTATTTTATGTATACCGCCCACTTTCGTTTATATGGCCCCCTAAAGAGCTCCCTGATTTTTAATACAGCCCTTAGATGGTCAATATTATTGATCAATATGCATTGATCAATACGTATTGATGTATATGCTTTAATATGTTGTCAATATGTTTGAAGCTCTCCTAAACGTCCAAAATAGCGCTTTAATACGTGCATATGGATAAATAATATTGACCGATGATATTAAAAATCAGGGAGAATGCACCGTTTTCATACTTCACTTGTTTTTCTGAATGCAAATATAAAATAGAAAATAGGGACATGCACAAAAACAAAATTTGTAGAAATCTGTAAGAGAAAAAATAAAAACGACTTTGCTTGTTTTTCTCAATTTTCCTATAGCGCGCGCATTCTGTTAAGAATCACCTTCAAGAATTTTTGCAAGGGAAACAGTTAAATACGAGAATGAAGGAGCTATGTATGAGAATTTAGCCTGTTAATCATCACTTATAAATGGCTCTGGAACGAAATAGCGATGTACAAAATAGCGAGTATTAAAATAGCGGTATCGAAATAGCGACAATCAAAATAGCGATGTAATGAAAGGGCGACTTTCAAAATAGCGATGTAACAAAATGGCGATGTAACAAAATAGCGATTGTAACAAAATAGCGATGTAACAAAATAGCGTTGTAACAAAATAGCGACTATCAAAATAGCGATGTAACAAAATAGCGACTATCAAAATAGCGATGTAACAAAATAGCGCTATTTTGGTTCGGTTTTTGCATATAGTTCGACAGAGGGGTTTCTTTCTAACAAATTTTTTCAAAAAAAAACTTCCCTGACTTTTTTCTCGGGATCCTAGAGGGTATGAATCTGAACCGAACCGAACCGAACCGAACCAGCATATTTTTAAAAAAACTCTCCAGCCGGGATCCTAAAATTCGGTTCAGTTTGGTTCGGTTTGGTTCGATGCGGTGCGGTGCGGTTCGGTTCGGTTCGGATTCAGACCCTCTAGGATCCTGGAAAAAAAGTCAGGGAAGTTTTTTTTTGAAAAAATTTTTGAGAAAGAAAAGGTGGTATAGTCAAAATACCGCTAGGATGTAATAGCGCATTTCGCTTCGGTTCGGTGTGGATCGGTTTGAATCGATTTTGTTTGGTTTGATTCGGTATTTTGATACATCGCTATTTTGATACATCGCTATTTTGATTGTCGCTATTTTGATAGTCGCTATTTTGAGACATCGCTATTTTGATACATCGCTATTTTGATACATCGCTATTTTGATATGTCGCTGTTTTGTTACAAACGCTATTTTGATACATCGCTATTTTGATAGTCGCTGTTTCATTACATCGCTATTTCGTACGTCGCTATTTTGTACATCGCTATTTCGTTCCAGAGCCCTTATAAATAGACCGGTGTACTGTGGAACTTGCGTTAGATGCCATTTAATATTTCTGTAGTTCACTTTTGTCAAATTTAAAGCCAACTTTATTACTCAGATCAATATGCAACAAAAAATAATATACACAAATAAAATAAAAGAAAGAAAAATTATAAATAGTTTGTCTTCGGCCGGGACTCGAACCCGAAATCTCTTGCTCTGTACGCAAACGCTCTTTCATTAAGCCACCAAAGACCATACATAAATTTTCGGAAAATTTCTATGTATGTTGTATGTGTGTGGTGTCTCAATACAAGAACGAGAAATTCTCCGGGTATTAACTCGACCAAAAGAAAGAATTGCTCGTTGTTGTATTGAGACACTTTAATTAATATTAATGTATGGTCTTAATGAAAGAGCACTTGCGTACAGAGTAAGAGATTCCGGGTTCGAGTTCCGGCCGAAGACGAACTTTTTATAATTTTTCTTTCTTTAATTTTACTTGTTGTGTATAGTTTTAGGTCCTTGCATTATTTGCAATTTGGTATTTGGAAAAAATAATATATTTCTTATTTCCCCATTACGATGTTTCATTACTCCAGGATAGTCAAAACGAAGGGGTAATAAGAAATATTTCCATTCTGAACTACGTGACAAGCAAAATGTAAAAATAATACAGAGAAAGATTATACATTGTCTTTTGTCTTACATTTGACCACAAACTTAAGTTATAAAACTGCAAATAAAGTGTTTCCTTCAGACAAAAAAAATATTACCCTATCTTTCCCTATTCAGAAAAGGTCTCACTCTCTCTCTGTCTCGATCCTTCGGCGCTTAAACGCAAACCATGCGCCCCAAATCCGCGCGCTTTAAATCCGCGCGGACCAAAACGGTGCAAGACCAAAACCGCGCAATTTTAAAACATAGAAATTGTAAAACGTAACCTTTATCAATTGATTGGCAACCTATTCTAACCTTGTTAGTGAAGACCCCTATTCTTGATTTTAGGTTGTCTATGTTAAAAAATGGTTTACAGTGAAACCTCCTATAAGCGGACACTCACGGTTTGGTCGATTTTGTCCGCTTATTCGAGGTGTCCGCTTATGAGAGGGAACTGCGAAATTTTAATATATATTTATTAACAATTTTGAATGCTTGAGTTTTCCGATATTAAATTTTTCAGCGATCTTTCGTGCTGATAAATGTTAACAACCTCCATTTTTTCACATAAACTAAGAAGTTTTTTACTAGGCGCAATTTCAAAGAGATCTATTACTACTCAACTCAACAATAAAAATAAAACACACCAGTTCCGCCAAATAAAATATGTCGTAAATACGATAGAAGTATTTAGACTCCGCATTAAAACGGAAAAAAGGTAATTCCCCGGCTCCAAAATGCGTTGTTGTCAACATACTACATAATATTAATGCCCACGTCGTGCAGAGCTCCGTCCCGTTGTCAGAGGTTTCCGTCCGGTTAAGGGAGGTTTCAGAATTTTTTAACCAAAAAAAATTGTCCGCGTCCGGTTATTAGAGTGTCCGTTTATAGGAGTGAATTTTACATGTAAAGAAATAGGAAAAAGCTTGGTTCTAACAAATTTGTCCGGCTAAAGGGAGTGTCCGCTTAATAGAGGTGTCCGCAAGGAGAGGTTTCACTGTATACAAAAGTTGTAGACCTTTTTCTTTCTTATAACCAAATACGTTAGAACGTATTTGCTTTTAGAACTATTGTATTTAACTTTTTTGGATAGAAGATTTATTCTCTCTGAAAACTGCGAAAAACCATTATCCACCCCATTTCAGCCTAATAACTCGGAGCGAGTCCAATTTATTTTTCCTGTTGGCTGACTGACTAATAATAACTCAAAAAGATGCATTTTAGAAAGTGTTTTTTGCTTGGAATGAATTAAAATATATTGAGTTCGGTCAAAACGTCAAGGGCAGAAAAGTCACTTTACGAATGTGTTTGGTACATTTTGCCTACGAGCGCCGGCCGAGCCTCCAATCGTCACTGACTTATTAGCAATTATAAAAGAAATAGTTAAAATTTTATTTTGTTGAATAATAAATGGATTTATGAAAGATCTGATACCTTCCTAGCCTGCTAGCACACTCCAAGTGAACTCCCTAAAACACTCCAAGTGAACTCCACTCTATATCAGCCTTAAAAACAGTTTTTGTAAATATCAGAAAGTTTCTCGTAATGGCATAAATTATTAAGAAAAACGCGTTCTACTATATTCCGAAAACCGCACATTGATACGATGTTCCGGCAGGAACATATTTTTAAACTGTCAAAAAAGTCTATTAGCACAAATGGATTTTGACCAAAATCTAATCAGCTTTTTACAGTATTGTGCACTTTTCGGCGGTTCAGGAGCTATCTTGTTACGGAGAGACATACACACACACACACACAAACGCACACACAAAAACAAACACAAACACGAACACAAACACAAACACAAACACAAACACAAACACAACACAACCACAACACACACACACACACCCCCACCCCACCCCCCCCCCCCCCACCCCCCCCCCCCCCCCCCCCCCACCCCCCCCCCCCCACCCCCCCCCCCCCCCCCCCCCCCCCCCCCACCCCCCCCCCCCCCCCCCCCCCCCCCCCCCCCCACCCCCCCACCCCCCCCCCCCCCCCCCCCCCCCCACCCCCCCCCCCCCACCCCCCCCCACCCCCCACCACCCCACCCACAACACAAACACAAACACCAACACAAACACACACACACCACACACCCACACCACACACACACCCACACACACACCACACACCCCACACCACCCACACCAACACACACACACACACACACACAAACACCAACACAAACACAAACACAAACACAAACACAAACACAAACACAAACACAAACACAAACACAAACACAAACACAAACACAAACACAAACACAAACACAAACACAAACACAAACACAAACACAAACACAAACACAAACACAAACACAAACACAAACACAAACACAAACACAAACACAAACACAAACACAAACACAAACACAAACACAAACACAAACACAAACACAAACACAAACACAAACACAAACACAAACACAAACACAAACACAAACACAAACACAAACACAAACACAAACACAAACACAAACACAAACACAAACACAAACACAAACACAAACACAAACACAAACACAAACACAAACACAAACACAAACACAAACACAAACACAAACACAAACACAAACACAAACACAAACACAAACACAAACACAAACACAAACACAAACACAAACACAAACACAAACACAAACACAAACACAAACACAAACACAAACACAAACACAAACACAAACACAAACACAAACACAAACACAAACACAAACACAAACACAAACACAAACACAAACACAAACACAAACACAAACACAAACACAAACACAAACACAAACACAAACACAAACACAAACACAAACACAAACACAAACACAAACACAAACACAAACACAAACACAAACACAAACACAAACACAAACACAAACACAAACACAAACACAAACACAAACACAAACACAAACACAAACACAAACACAAACACAAACACAAACACAAACACAAACACAAACACAAACACAAACACAAACACAAACACAAACACAAACACAAACACAAACACAAACACAAACACAAACACAAACACAAACACAAACACAAACACAAACACAAACACAAACACAAACACAAACACAAACACAAACACAAACACAAACACAAACACAAACACAAACACAAACACAAACACAAACACAAACACAAACACAAACACAAACACAAACACAAACACAAACACAAACACAAACACAAACACAAACACAAACACAAACACAAACACAAACACAAACACAAACACAAACACAAACACAAACACAAACACAAACACAAACACAAACACAAACACAAACACAAACACAAACACAAACACAAACACAAACACAAACACAAACACAAACACAAACACAAACACAAACACAAACACAAACACAAACACAAACACAAACACAAACACAAACACAAACACAAACACAAACACAAACACAAACACAAACACAAACACAAACACAAACACAAACACAAACACAAACACAAACACAAACACAAACACAAACACAAACACAAACACAAACACAAACACAAACACAAACACAAACACAAACACAAACACAAACACAAACACAAACACAAACACAAACACAAACACAAACACAAACACAAACCCAAACGCAAACGCTCACACATGGACAGACGTCACGATGATATTGCTTAGATAGGTCAAAATATACCCAAAGAACATTCTCGGTGTTATCTCAAAAAATTTATTTTTGTCAAAAACAATACCTTCTCAAGCCATTGCTGTACGGTCTCCGAAGGTAAAAAGTACGTTAAAAGTCAATAAACAGCGTTATATTTTGTGCTTATAAACATTTTTATTTTTTTTCTGAAAATTACTGCGGAAAAAATAACTTTGCCGCAATAGTGCGGAAAAAGTATCGAGGCAACCAGAAACACCAGGGTAACTGTTTTGGGTCTTGAACGATGTAATAGTTTCCACCACATGCTTTGGCCAATGGCAAGCTTTAAAATACCTCCGAGCCATCCAGTGCGATGCGAAAAGACCTCCATTGCGCAAGCTTCTGCTAGGATACGACCGACACACGTTCAGTCGTTACGGGGCAGGAGAACAGATTTCAATTCAAACGCGCAAAATTCACTAACTCTGAAGAGCGGGCGACTATACCATTGGTCGGGATAAGTTATTTCGCACAACACGCGACCGGTCAGAGTTTGCTATTAGTCAAAGCATAAACTAATTATTAGTTTATGGTCAAAGCGTGTGGTCAAAGCGTGCGATGTGGATGGTCACATCGTTTAAGACCCAGAGCGCATATACGTAATATTCCAATACTCCCTGTTACCTATTTAACCAATGCTTGGCGTTTGATGCAAACAATCAGAAATAAAAGTACGAAAAATGCACAAATACCAAATTTACATGAATAGAGTTTTTGTCAACTGTACGCCGAAGATTTGACGTAACGAATACAAGAATAAAATAATATTCATGCGTAAAACTATCACCAATCGGGACATTTTATCTTAAGGACCGCAAAGAGGATAGACTTATACCCATTGATATTACTTTTTCAAATATGTTTGCACTCTGCATCGTAAGGTACCGTAGGTATTGCAATAATACGTACTATATGGGAATAATTGAAAGCAACCAATCAGGTCTTTTTTGCTTAAAGACCCCAAGGCCCTCATGTTTGCATCATAAATGGGCAGTTACCGTGGGTATTGAAATATTATGTATATGGAATAGCTAGAGTTCCCAGAGAGCTGCCAGTTACGACAAACAGAGCAGCAGTGGTGCCAGAAGCTAAAGCATTCAAGTTACAACGTGTCGCCGCCTTAGTTTGATTGTCGCCGCCTTAGTTTGATTTCGGCTGCGGTATAAGTAGATTATGCTGTTTTGCTTCTAAATTTTACGTTTTCATCAACTGGTGATTAGATTACTTTTTTTAAATTTTACATTAAGGTTCTGAAAAAGTTTATTTTTGTATTCGTTAATACATTTTTATAAAATATGTTGATGTGTTTTTTATTTATCAATCTTTTTAAACTAGTAGAAAGTGTCGGGTATAAACATATAATAATATATTTTTTTTATTTGTGCAAAAAATATACATTTTTTAAAGTTGTACTTATGTTAATAAGCTAACTAAATAAAAAAGAGTTAAATTTGCTAGTTTCCTTTAAGGTGGCGGAATTCCCCCGTCTTCCCCTACTTAACCGCACTATTGCGGCAAAGTACCTTTTCCGCATTCTTGTTTCTTATTTAATTTTTGTGTGACTACCGCGCTAGTATGGAAAAGTTACTTTACCGCACTAGTACGCAAAAGTCCAACTTTACGTACCCGAGTAGGAAAAAAGTTTTTAAGGAAATTTTTGTTCACTTAGGCGACAACATCGCTAACGGCCCACCGCCGCCGCACCACGACCAACAACAGCAATTGTTTCTCGCCTCACAGACTCGACAGCAGCCTCATTCGAGCGCAATAACAACCAGGAACTTCGACAGTCGCGCTCAACACGTCGCTATGACGACTGACGATCGCGACCATCACTATCACGAAAATCGCGAAGTCGCGGTCGCGCGTTCACCGACGTCGACAACCGATGGCGCCGCGACGCATCAGCACGCAAAGAAGAAAGGATTGGGCGGTTTTTTGCAGCATCAGCACGCAAAGAAGAAAGGATTGGGCGGTTTTTTGCAACGGTAAGTAAGTGTGGCGCGCACTTATAGTGGGCGGATTTTCTGCTGGAATTATGTTGCGCCAGAGGCGTGGGCTGTTAACTTTTTTAGCGTATATTAACTTGAATTTTGGTAAAAACAATAATGAAAATAGTTTTTAGATTCTTTTACACCTACAGATGTAAGTCTAAATTTTTGTTTTTCTAGAACTAATTCAAGATTGCGATAGGTATTGGGTAACATTCAAGTTGGGATAAGTCACAATCGGAGACATGGGTCTCCCATGTCTCTGGCCACAATAGACCACTTGTGTCGCAGTGGAGGGGCGACATTCGCATCACTCATTGTCAAACCTGGGGAATAATATTCTTTATAAATTATTATATTCGTAATTTTGTGTTCATAAGTCGTTGAAGTTAGATCTAAGGGCTCTAGGGGGCGGCCAAGGGGGCAGCTGCCCCCTCTTTTTTAATAGATTTTTTTAAAACCCGACAATGAAATGCAAATTGTTTATTGAATTTCCGCCCCCCTGAAAGAAAGCCATAAAAGCAGACCCCCTGCTTCCGTACTATTTTAATATCTAATTATTTTTGTTTGCCAAAATAAACTCTATATAAGTGTAGGTACATATACGTACCTACAATTAATTTTGTTTGACAAAATTTTTTAAGGCGATTTTTAACAAAAATGTTTCTTTTTCTTTTAAGTTTTGCCGCACCTTATCAGTAGTGGAAAGAGCGTGATATTTTATTAAACTAATACCCTGTTTCCACCAATGCATGCCCACCCCGATTCAACAAACGCATCAGGTGACGCTGCATTTAAAACCGGTGCAAATCCATGGCCCATCACGTGATGCGTTTTTTGAATCGGGGTGGGCATGCATTGGTGGAAACAGGGTATAAGTTAAAAAACCGGAATACCGAAATGTTGGACTTAATAACTTTTGACATACTTTTTGTTACGTCTTTGTTATGTCAAAAAAGTATGCCATATATTTAATTTTCAATAATTTCAATAAATGTGTGTCTCTAAAAGGTCGGTACAAAATCTTAACACATATTCCTGAGGTCAAAATAAGTTGATTTAAAGCAACTTACCTTAGTCCGAAATTGCTCCGATTCAGAGATATAGGGTGGTGAATTTAAAAATTAATTTTAAAATTTCATGAGCGAAATTGCCGAAAACAGCAAACTTGAATAAAGCTTTGAGAACAATAGTCAGTAGTAAACTTGCCGTTGCTATGACATTTTGCCAGTGTAAAACACTCTAGTGAAATGGTCATTCAAAATAATTTCAGTATTCCGTTGCGGCATCGAACAATAAAAACGAAAATATCTCGAAAACTTTGGCTTAAAAAGATTGAGGAAAATATTTTCTTAACAAAAAAAGTTCAAAGTTACACTGAGAAAAAAGTTATTGTCATTTTAGCATTGTGAAGCGCCCTCTAACGGCCACAGTGAAAAGGAATCCATATTTAGGTTTCGCATCCCAAGAAACCCCCGAGTACCAATTTTGTAATGCGTTGAGAAATGTTCATAAATTTTAAGACAATCGATTTTTAATTTTTAAATTTACCACCCTGTATCTCTGAAACGGAGCAATTTCGGACTAAGGTAAGTTGCTTTAAATCGACTTATTTTGACCTCAGGAATATGTGCTAAGATTTTGTACAGACCTTTTAGAGACACCCTCTATAAGAAGGTGCCAAAAGTGAAGGGTACACATTAAAAAAAATTTGATTTTTATATGAACTTTTTAATTTTTGGAATGAAAAACAAATATTTTTGAAATAGTTGCCGTTGAATATTTGGTGATTTTAACTACGGTACGGACAATATTACGACAAAAAGTTGTATAATTAAGAAATAAATCATAATTTTGACATATGCCAAAAAGTATTTAGCCATATTTCTTTTTCAATAAGCTATCGTGCTTTCAAAAATTTCAAAAGTGACGTCTACTTATTTGAGTAAAAAGTTGTAGACTATCTTTACGGAAAAATTTTCAAATTATTTATATGCAATATGTCAAAAAATTTAGGAATTCCCGACTTGTTTTGTTTGTGTGTGACTAGACCCCTTTCCCCCCAAAATCCAAAAGTATTTTTTGTAAAATATGTTTATAAGTTTTTGAATAAAAAAAAAATACTTTTCTATCCAGTTATAGTGAACTGTTCTGTATACAATTTGTAGATATTTGTATGTACATAGGTACCTTGTAACTATCAATACATTTTTATATTCGCAAATGTGGGTATAAAATTAATAGTCTTGACTGCCGTTGTCGATCGAAAGTACTACACTATAACCAGGAGCGTACCCAGAAAAAAAATTCCTGGGTGGGTGGATTAAAATACTTCAATAAATATTTGCGTATTGCGCATTTTTTTGTCCTATTTGTGTTGCGAGTCTTTTTTAATATTCTTTATCGACTATTTCGGGGGGGGGGGAATTAATCCCCCTTGATTCCTTCCTAGGTACTGCCTTGAGTACAACCTCGTAAGAACGTTTACGGTGTGAATAAAGTCATTTTCATACATCACTTAAAACCATAAAAGGCTGCCCACTCTTAACTGGGATTTGATTTTTATTTATAATCGGTTTTCCCGATATCCCTATCATTAAATAAAGAATAATTACCCTATTATTATTAAAGTATACTGTGGCGACGAAATATCTAATATCCACTGTTATATATAATATATAATGTACGTTTTATGTGTTTATTTGTGTGTTATTCTCGATTTTACTATTGCTTTTTACTAAACCCCTATATATAGTAAAGAATTGAATTGGAACACCCTGTGCAAACTGGGTGATGCACCCGTTAAGATTCTAAATCTTTAACGCTATCGAATTAACTAATTAACTAGGTATCCACGTTCCCTATACCTGATTTGCAACTTCTTAAAAACTTCTTGCAAATATCCGATGAACCCTTTTTAAATTTAACCGATTTCTTTTTGAGATAATATTCACATTTGAAACCATTTAAGTTTATAAAAGGCGAATATTTAAAATAATTTAAAACGCTTAATATAGATCGTTTTTAACATGTTGCCACTTAACCCCTTTTTTTATAAGGGTTCTTTAAATTTAGTAACTACCACTCCCTCAGTTATTTAAGTCATGCGGCGCCGCTGCTTAGCAGTGTTTTTTTTGTTATTTTTTTTACGAAAGTTCTATATAAGTTAATTTTAAGGGGCCTTCCTTAAATTTAGGTCACTCTGTAACTTACTGAGCGTGCGGGTGTTACATTATTAAATTCAGGTACACCCATTACAATACAAAAGAGAAAACGGAAGGAGGATGCACATATAGTCACGTAGTTCTAATAATTTGCTACAAAAATTAAAAGGCAGCTGTTTAACAGATGTAAATGTGAACACTTTTATTTTAAAATTTTGTGTATTATATTTAATATGTCTACTATACAGGGTATAACCTAAATATCATAATCAATCAAGACATATTTCATGACAAAAAAATTAATTTTTGTGTAAATCTATCTGTAAACTTACAAACGGTTGTTTATTTTATCATATTGGATACCTTTTATATACTGGTGTTTTAATTTGTTTACTTCTTCTTCTCTTCTTCTTCAAGTGGCGTTACAACCCCTGGTGGGTTTTCTCCTGATTAACCAGAGCCCTTATTCTGCCCTCTCTGGTACGGTTGTTTGCCACCTTCTTATTCCCATATTCTTGATGTCATCTTCGATCTCTTCTATCCACCTTTCTCGTGGCCTCCATCTTGCTCTCCATCCTGCAGGTCTCCAGTTTTTTTTGGTGTTCTTGTCTCAGCCATTCTTTTCTTTCTCTTCTCTACATATCCAAACCAAGCTAATCTTTTCTACTTTTGATAAATCTCATGGTTTGTTAAATCTATTAGCTGGTCTAATTCATAATTCATTCATATCCGTCAACATCTTCTATTTTAAAAGGATTTATCTTTCAAATATTTTTAGTTTTTCTTCATTCGCGTTTGTAAGTGTCCATAATTCACACCCATATGTCATTACCACGGATCACCTTATTAAGATCTGTGATTTTGTTTCCGTTGATTGTATGTAAACAAGTATGTAAACTTTTTCACTTGCTCAAAATTGTAAAGGGGCCTACAGACACGCGAGCATTTCTTGAGATTAGTACGCGAACTAATCTCTGCATACATGTACGTTTGGTGGAATTGCCTACACACACGAAGACAAAATTAAACGTTCTAAACATAAACACGATATTATCAATGCGTTTTGCCTAGACACCGAGAGATTTGCTCGCGTACATTGTGCGCGCGAACTAATCTTCGAGAGATATTTTAGGCGGATATTGTCTACACACGAAGAGATTAGTATGCGCAAACTTGTACGCGCGTACTAATCTCTGGAAATGTTCGCGTGTCTGTAGGCCCCTTAACCAAGTAACTAAAAATTTGGAGCATATCTCTCGTTGTTTTATGAGAAGTTAATTGTATTTATTTGTTGAATCGTTTATTATCAGTTCTCGTTCTTTGATTTTATTAAGATTTTATTAAGCACTGTTACTGTTTCGGTCAAAGATGAACACCAATATCATCAGCGTAGCTACTACGTTTAGCAGTGTTATGCCTCGGTAGTTATGCCAGTTTAGTGTTTTTTTTTCGGGCCCCCCCAATCCTAAGACGTTTTTAGATATTTTTCACATATTTCATAAATAAAGAGATAGGATAGCATAAAATACGCCATCATGAGGCCTGGGGCCCCCTCAAAGGTCTCGGGCTCCCCCCAAGACATGTAACTGGGTGCGCCACTGCTTATTTGATGGTGTCAGCAGATATGACCCTCATAGCCAGTAGCGTTTAGGCGAGCAGTGGTCAAAAAAAAATTTTGGTGGCCTCAAAAAACCTAAATTTTATAGGGTCGCACTGTGTGACGGCTTGACCAAACTCCGCTCCGCGTCATTCGGCCAACTGCCGTCGCGTAGGGTAAAGTATCACTTTCCGCATTTGTTAGGTAAATAACTATAACAAGGGATTAAGATATATCATTTTAACTCAATAAAAATAGGTGGGTATGTAAAATGTTTGACAAGGGATTAACATGTCATTTTTGGCATTAAATTCTAGTGTTTCCAGAAAAATCATGCAACTTTCTCCATTTAGCCTTTAATGTGTGATCCTCGGTGTCTACAATATTGACGAAGAAATCTATTCAGTAAAATACAACCCATCAACCTGTATAGGGTGTTTCAAATTGGGCACTTGTAACTGGGAAGGGTACTTCTAGGGAAGATAGAGGAAATTGGCCCAATAATTTTCAAAATTTATTTTTGGTGTAAATTGCTTTTATGTCACTTTTAGGTTTTGAGATATAACACAAAGTTCCTATATTTTTTTCCTATAAAATGACCTTTTTTTTGAGTTTTAAAATCAGGTTAAAATTTCCTTTTAAACAATTACACAGGATGTTTTATTTTTTATATTATTATTATTTATATTCCTAGTACTTTTTTATAATTTTTATTATTTTTTTAATTTAAATTTTTTATTTTAATTTTTATTAAAAACTGGGTAAAAATATATGTGCATGATAAAAAAAATTAAGGAAATATATGAATAATCAAAAAATATAAAAAAGTAATCAAGTATCATCATCATCATTTTAAAGGAATTTTTATGCCCATTCCGAAAATCAAGTAAAAAAATGGTTATTCCATAAGAAAAAAATTGTGTGTGCTTAAGACCATACGGCAGAAGTGTAAACTTCAACAAGGCGAAATTAATAGTACTGGCCTTCATCTGCATCATCATATCGCCCTGCTGACTGTTCCTCTCACAGTTAGTCGACTCGAGCCGACTTCGCGCGAGCTACTTAGCCGAGCATGACGGCTCAGCTCAATTCAGTACCCACAAAAAGTGCTAGACGCGCCTAACGAAGTTTACACTTCAAAAATTATAACTTTGTGTTATATTTTGGAATATAAATGTCAGAGATCAAATTTAGTTTGATAGTTGCATTCAGCTTTAAAAAACCTACAAACAAGCTATTTACACTAGATAGTGTAACTACATATTTTTATGTTAAAGCTAGGATTCCCTCGAGTGCCGGAACAAAGATCGAAAGACAAAAGATCGAAAAACAAAAGATCGAAAAGACACAAGATCGAAAGACAAAAAATCGAAACCACAAAAGATCAAAACTACAAAAGATCGAAAAACAAAAGATCGAAAATGCAAAAATCGAAAATACAAAAGATCGAAAAACAAAAGATCGATTGACAAGAAATCGAAAGTACAAAAGATCGAAAGACAAAAGATCAAAATAGCGCGTTTCAAAATATCGCTATTACATAGTTGTTTTAAAAAAAACTTTCCTGTTTTCTTTTCCGGGATCCTAGAGTGTGTGTAACTAAACCAAACCGAACCAAACTTTTTTGACATGTTTCCCGGGATCCTAAAGGGTGTAAAACCAAACCGAACCAAACCGAACCGGTTTGGTTCGGTGCGGTTTAGTTCGGTTCGGTTTGGTTCGGTTACACACCCTCAAGGATCCCTAGAAAGAAATCAGGAAAGTTTTTTTTTAAATATGATTGAAAAAGAGACCCCTTTCCGAACTAAATGATTTGTGTTAAGTATTGCAAGCCATTCGTTTATTTAACGGTTAGGTAATTTTACCTTACCTGACCCTGCCTAAACTGTTTATGTGAAGATACCTAAGCAAACATGATACGCGTCATTTTGTATATTTCGATCTTTTTTTGATCTTTTGTCTTCTGATATTTTGTTTTTGGATCTTTTACCTTTCGAACTTTTGTCTTTCGATCTTTTACCTTTTCGATCTTTTGTTTCTTGATCTTCTGTATTTTCAATCTTTTGTGTTTCGATCTTTTTTTTTTGATCTTTTGTATTTTTGATCTTTTGCCTTTTCGATCTTTAGTTTTTCGATCTTTTGTCTTTTGATCTTTGTTCCACCACCTGATTCCCTTAACGGTCGCGTACACCGCATCTACCACATGTTGAAAAGAGATACCAGTAATACGGATCTCTTTCAAACCAGTGATGGACGCGTGACTTAGGCGTAAGCGACCGCGGACGGAATCATAGCTTAAAATTTTGTTTAAAATTTGAGTTTAAGTTAATGTTTATACATACGCGCGCCGTGTGCCTAGTGGCTAGACCAAAAATGGTCTCTCCGCTACTACTAATGTTTATAATATGTAACAATAATTTACCTACCGATAGCAGAGAATACGAAATATGGCACTTACTTTTTTGTCTTTTTAACTGCAGTGGGAATATATTTGCAAGAAACCATTGTCATTTTTTGTTAATATGACCTTGACAAAGTGCGCTTGAGTACCTGTCAAATCTCATGCTTATGTAAAAATATGTAGCAACTTTAACTATCTACTAAAAAGAAATATTGAAAAAATTCTAAAATGCAGACCTTTCGAAAAGGGGCTATGAGGGCTGATATATCAAAATCCAGTCTTTCCCAAAAATTGTATCTAAATTTGAGGCTTGCAAAGGGGGGTTGGTTTCTATCTCCCCTAGAAGTACCATTTCCCACTTAAAAGTGCCCAATTTGAAACACCCTGTACATCATATAACAGGAATAAGCTCCAGAATAAATATGTAAGGGGGTACATATATAATGTAGTAGTGATCATTTAGGTAGGTATATTAGTTTGAAGTACACTCGAACCTCTATAACTCGAACTCGAAGGGACAACCAAAACAGTTCGAGTTATGGAGAGTTCGAGTTATAGAAATTCGAATTAAATAGGTTAAAATACATATAAAAAGTGCAGGGACCACTTAAAAGGTTCGAGTTATAGGGAAGTTCGAGTTATAGAGGTTCGAGTTAGATAGGTTCGACTGTACTTACCTTTGTGTATTACAGGAATTAAACTATGTGGGTAAATAAAGCTTTCACAAAAATGTGTTTTATATACATAATCCTTGCTCAATTATTCACAAACGGCCACAATCAATCACAATCCCTCATAATCTCAGCAGAATCTCTTAATCATTACACAATTTATCACAATCTTACCACAGTCCTTCACAATCCCTCACAATCTTACCACAGTCCATCACAATCTTATCACAATCCCTCACAATTTTACAACAATCCCTCACAATCTTTATACAATCCCTCACAATCTTAGCACAAGATAGTGGATATTCACAATCGGTGTACACATTTTGGGTTAGCTGTTCACTGTTAGCTCCCGCTAAATTTCGCGGTTGTTTATATATATTTTTAAAAACACACAACTGTATGAAGGACAAAGCGCATTCCGCGTATTTGGACATGCGCACCAACAACCAGGGAGATCCTTGTCAATCGCCTAGAGAAAAAGGCGTGTTAATTTCGTTCTCCAACTATTTCAAATATCTACACCTGAAAGTGCTCGATTTTTGTGTACTGAAGCATAGAACTAGAAACTTCAACCCTTCAGCTACGTGGTGACATCATTAGATCCATCAGGGGCCCCTTGGAAGTGGAGAATTTGGCTGCAAAAGAGGTGAGTGCATTTGTCTCTGATTACCGTTGTGTGCCAACAATATTTTACCTATGGACATTTTGATTATTTCGTAATTTATATCAATATTTATGTTTGTTCGCGCTATCATCAATTAAAATTTATACAGTCCATTGCCTTTAACGTTTTTCTAACCGTGGACTAACATAAAGTGCTCCTTCGACCGAATTATTTTAAATAATAGATCCATACGACGGTATTAATAATTATTTACCTAATCTGTGGCCAAGCCAAACAACGGCCTTGAATTTTCGCACGCATCGTATTTGAAACGAGAAAGTCGTCCGTACGGTTCACCTGCCTTTCGCGTGCTCGATTCAGTAAACAAAGCGAAGGAACCACAAAACAAAACAAACAAAAACATTTCTCATTTATATGTTAGGGTGTTTCATATCATTTCGATATTTAAAACAATTTTCATCAATTGCGATAAATTAGTGCATATTTTCGACAATTCGTCATTTTTCTATTTCAGAAGCATTAATTTAGCGTTAATTGTATATTTACCGACAATTTCGTCATTTCAAAGGTAAAATCATGTCTGTCAAAAAAGCCGTACAAAAACGCAAGGGTTTTTTATCTGCGATCACCGAGTGTTATGTGTTGTCAAAGACCGCGGAAAAGGATGAAAGAGCGAGAAACGACTTTCAAGTGAGGTATTCCGATTTGGATGAAACCTTCGATAAATGCATGCTGGCCCATAATGACGTCATTATGTTGATAGACGACACGGACGACGAGGAGTTTAAAACGCAGGATGCGATCCTTTCAGAAGCTCGTAAATATTTTTATGCGTGTAAGGGGGTTTACTCTAAAATATTTCCGGTTGAGGCCCCATCCTTTTCGGGATCATATGTTCGACAAAACGAATCTGAAACTCCAAAACTCAAAGAGTTAGGTATTCCCATATTCCGAGGTGATAAAAAATTATGGCCAAGCTTTTTCGATCTTTTTAATAACATTATAGATCAAAATCAAAGTCTAAGTAACGTTCGAAAACTTCAATATTTATTTTCATATCTCGAGGATGAGCCTTTAAAATTGATATCAGGGATTAGCTTATCTGATCAAAATTATAAAATTGCTTATGACAAATTAGTCAATAGATATCAAAACAAGCGAGACCTCGCAAATGATGCTTTAAGCTCAATTATGAACTCCACCTTAAAAAACGAGTCAGCTAAAGAATTGCGTAATTTAATTGACACCTTTTCTGAATCCCTAGAAATTTTAAAATCACTTAGCTTTGACGTTGACAGTTGGGACTTTATTATTTTTTTCATTTTATTAGAAAAATTGGATATTCCAACGCGTTCAAATTTCGAAATGAGTCACGCCAATACTAATACCGAAATTCCCAATTTTCATTCACTTTTTCAATTTCTAGAAAAAAGATGTAAAGTTTTGGAATCACTTCCTCAATCAACAGCACCCAAAAAGGTGCCTATATATCAAAAATCAAATTCTATGCAAAATCAGTCTGGGCAAAAGCTTACCTATCAAAATTCAAATTCTATGCGAAATCAGTTTGGGCAAAAGCCTACCTATAAATCATCCAATTCGCCTTTTATAGGACTGGCTGGCACCTCAACTAATTCAAGTACGGGAATAAAATGTTTCCGGTGTAATCAAGGTCACGTGCTTTCGAAATGTCAAACATTTCTTGATCTCTCTCCTATCGATCGCCTATCTTTCGTCAAGCAGAAAAAATTATGTCTAGCGTGTTTTCATCCCTTGCATGATGTAGATACGTGCAAATCAAAATATTCATGCAGGACTTGCAATAGTAAAAGGCACCACACTTTAATTCATATCTTAGAAACTAATCAAGAGTCTGGTAGCCAAGATACTAGTCCTGTCATTCACACACCACCTGTCAATAATCTTCATGTGTCATTAAATGCCTCAGGACCTTCAGGTACCTTTCTTTTATGCACCGCCATAATAGATGTTATGGACGGTTGCGGAAATTTTCAACCTGTAAGGGCACTGCTTGATTCTGGATCACAGACAGGATTCATCAGTGAAAAGTGTATTCAGCGTCTTAATCTTCCTAGGCGAAGTTACACCACTGAAATATTCGGATTAAATCAGATGTCTTCTTTCACTTCCAAAGGGCTCGTTCAATGTCACATTAAGCCACAAGGACAAGTCACTCCTTTACTTAATTTCGAAGCAATTGTGGTTCCACAACTATGTTCCAATATGCCTACATTCTCTTTGAACGATAATCAGTGGAAACACTTGCAAAACCTTAAACTTGCCGACCCATCTTATTTCAAATCTAGACCTGTGGACCTGGTTATTGGTTGCGAGCTATTCGCACAGATATTCAAGGAGGGCAGGGTTCTTGGACAGGTAGGGCAGCCTTCAGCCCTTGAAACTATCTTTGGCTGGGTCGTCATGGGAAAGGTTGACGAAGTAGGTAGTCTTACGGAACGAACCAGTTGTTTTTTAACGAGTCATTCACCTCCTTTAGAGGTCATTCTCCCTAGGTTTTGGGAAATCGAACATTTGCCTAAAAAACAAATCTTATCAAAGGAAGAAAAACAGGCAGAATCAATTTTTACTGCTAGTGTAGTACGGCAACCGAGCGGTAGATTCATGTTTAAAGACAAAATAAACCCTGACCTAGGAAATACTTATCCGCATCTTATCGTAGATTTTTACTTCTAGAAAATAGATTAATCAAAAATCCTGATCTGTACACTGCCTATTCAAGTTTCATGTAAGACTATATCGATTCTAATCATATGAGTTTAGTTTTATCTAGTCAACCAAAGGTCGACGTATCGTGTTTTTTAGCACATCATTGCGTACTAAAGCCGGAAAGCTTAAGTACAAAATTAAGGGTAGTCTGGGATTGTTCGGCAGTCACCCCAAAAAATATTAGTCTCAATGACACATTGTTATCTGGACCGAAACTTCCAAAGGATATTGCTTCTTTACTCCTTACGTTTCGTCTTAATCCTATTGCCTACATTGCTGACATCAAACAGATGTTCCGTCAAGTCCTTATCAATCCTTATCACCGTCCTTATCAAAGGATATTGTGGAGGTTTTCTCCACAGGACCCACTTTCAGTGTGGGAACTTTCTACTGTCACTTTTGGCATGACATGCTCACCTTTTCTAGCCATGCGTACCTTAAATGAGCTGGCAGAGAGAGAAAAGGAACGTTTTCCTATGGCTAGTACTGTTCTAAAAACGTCAATCTATATCGACGATATCTTGGGAACTAGCCCTTCGCTTTCTGAAGCTCTCTCCCTTCAAACAGAACTCAATGATTTGTTGAAGTCGGGAGGATTTGAACTTAAAAAATGGGCAAGCAATTGTCCTGAGTTATTGGCAACATTGCCAGAGTCCGATCGTCAAATGCCTCTCTCTTTCGACAAGGAGGAACCCCACTTTATCAAAGTTTTAGGACTTCAATGGCATCCAAAAAACGACATTTTTTCTTATCAATGCCGAATGAAGGACAAACCCCCAACCAAATGTTCTATTTTATCTATCATAGGGACAATCTTCGATCCCTTAGGTTTTCTTTGTCCCTTGTTGCTACAAGCAAAATTTATTTTGCAACAGTTGTGGATATCGAAAATAGGCTGGGACGAAGAACCAGATTCTTCTATCATCGACTCTTGGAACAAACTTCGTTCTGAATTCCCGCTTCTTTCCAATTTTCAATTACCCCGACAAATCAAACTGTCAAAAACCAATACCTGTCAAATCATCGGCTTCTGTGACGCTTCAATTCGAGGCTACGCAGGCATCGTATATTTTCGTGTAGAAGAGGAAAACAATATATCTGTTTCTCTCATATCTGCAAAATCTAGGGTCGCGCCTATAAAGTCACAAACTTTGGCTAGGCTAGAACTCCTAGGCGCATTTCTTTTAAGCGAATTAATTGACTTCGTTTTATCTAGCTATGAAGGAAAAATAACTTTTACAAATATCGTTACTTTCTGCGATTCGCAAGTCGTATTGCACTGGCTTTCATCCCCTCCTAATCGCTGGCAAACCTTTGTTGGAAATCGAGTCAGTAGAATCCAAGAAATCATTCCCTCAAACTCGTGGCGCTACATTCCTTCTGCTTTGAATGCAGCCGATATTGCGTCACGAGGGGCCACCCCTTCACAGCTCATGTCACATGACATGTGGTGGAACGCACCGTCGTTTTTGTGGTCTCCCGAAAACGAATGGCCCGATTTTCATAAACCAAAAATGCCGATTGATTTCGGAGATATTAATCTGGAGGAAAAGCCAAAAGTCTGTTGCAATGCGATAATTGATGTCAACTTCTTAGATCAGCTTCTTATCAAATATTCCTCTATATCAAAAATTCAACGTATCATTTGTTCATGGAGATGTCCACCCTTACCTGTCGCATAGAAGCCGTACTTAATAGTCGCCCTTTATCTCCTGCCTCTTCAGACCCACACGATCTTCAACCTCTTACCCCTGGGCATTTTTTGACACTTGAACCCCTTAATTCAGAAATTCCTGAGTCAGATTTGTCCGAGGTTCCCCTAAATCGGCTCTCGAGATGGCAACTAATCCAAAAACTACATAATGATTTTTGGAAACGGTATTCTATAGAGTATTTGCATACGCTACAACAGCGACACAAATGGGCTGATTCGTCCCCAAATATCAAATTAAATGATTTGGTTATCATAACAAGTGATCACATTCAATCGCCTTTGAAATGGCCGGTCGGTCGGGTCATCGAACTGCATCCCGGCGGGGACGGTCAGGTGCGTGTTGCGATGGTACAAACGGTTACCGGTGTTTATAAGCGGCCAGTTGTAAAACTGTGCCTCTTGCCAAATTAAAAGTAATTTTAATTTTCTACCTTTTACCGGGTATTACAATAGGTTTTTTTATTTTTAATTTTTTTTGAATTTTATGTTTGTTTGTTTTGCCTTTTTTCGGGATTTCGTTATCTCTAAATAAACTTACGATACTTATCTATTTTCATTCATTTATATTTATCGGTCGATTCTTTTTCTTATATCTATATCTGTCCGATTGAGATTCTAAAATTGTGTGTTTTGGAGGGCAGTTATGTTAGCTCCCGCTAAATTTCGCGGTTGTTTATATATATTTTTAAAAACACACAACTGTATGAAGGACAAAGCGCATTCCGCGTATTTGGACATGCGCACCAACAACCAGGGAGATCCTTGTCAATCGCCTAGAGAAAAAGGCGTGTTAATTTCGTTCTCCAACTATTTCAAATATCTACACCTGAAAGTGCTCGATTTTTGTGTACTGAAGCATAGAACTAGAAACTTCAACCCTTCAGCTACGTGGTGACATCATTAGATCCATCAGGGGCCCCTTGGAAGTGGAGAATTTGGCTGCAAAAGAGGTGAGTGCATTTGTCTCTGATTACCGTTGTGTGCCAACAATATTTTACCTATGGACATTTTGATTATTTCGTAATTTATATCAATATTTATGTTTGTTCGCGCTATCATCAATTAAAATTTATACAGTCCATTGCCTTTAACGTTTTTCTAACCGTGGACTAACAGTTCACCCCTCGTGAGGATATTTTTTATTTTTTAATATGTAACTTTACTTACCGAATGCTGCCCAGGCCAATGTTACTCGCCTCTTGATTTCAGCTGTTTGGTTTTCTTTTTTTAGTTTAATAATAATTTGTCCCAGGTATATATATTCCTCTACTTGTTCTATATTGTGTTGGTTATGATTTTAGTTTTAGTATAGTTCATACTCAAGCCTATATTTTTAGCTGCTGTATCTAGTGCTTCCAGCATTTTTATTAGTTCTACTTTCTATTATAAAGGCGATCTTAGGTGGTTCAAGTATTGTTAAAGATATTGTGACACCCTCCCGACACCTCTTCTTATATGGATTGGCTTGGTTCGTTCGTCGATTTTGATTGATGTTGTTGCTTCGCTGTATATATTGGCTATTAAATCTGTGTATCTGTGATCTATTCGACTATTAATTAAAGATGCTTGTACTGCCCAGTGCTCAATGCTATCGAAAACTTTTTCAAAGTCTATAAACGCAATATATAGTGGAATGTTGTATTCGTTGGCTCGTTCTATTAGGATTCACGGTACCTACTGTAATTATTGTACGTGATCAAATAAAATAAAGCTACTGCATGGAGAAAAAAATACGATTTTTTGTAGTTTGCTACATTTTTAAATAATATGTATAAAAATAGTCACTTTAGTCCCTACGTCTATAATATACTATTTAAAAAAAAACCCTAATGTTTTAATGTTTTATTGTGCTTCAGGTTAGCCAGCTTTCGACTAGGAGCGCGGAAAAGTCGCGATCACCACAACAAAAACAAACGAAGAGCGACCACAGGCACGGGAAACACAACGTTTTCGTCGACGATGGTACTTCCTTCAGGAAATGTGGCGATGTTGCCAGGTGAGTCATTTTATGCTGATTGCTAAAATCGAATATTAAGACGGTTATTCCGTTAAAAATATAAACTTAAACTGACATATAACGTTAAGTGTGAATAGTGGATTGATTATAAAAAAATCAATCCAGAAAACATCAATTGTATACGAAATTTAAATTTTCACAAATAAAAAAGTTATAAACTAATTTCCAAAATGCATGCTTGTAGACAGGTCATTGCGTTTTTTTTTCTGTTTCCCCTAAAAGTACCCCAAAAGTGTCTAAAATGAGACAACCTGTACAATATTTAATGTCCTAATATAATTTGTGGGGAACAGAAATTTTAAATTTAAAACTAGCGGTCCTGGCCTCCCATGATATTTGTGTTCTATATAGGAAAAAGTTCTCAGAAGGGGGAGGGAGGGCGCTAGACGTAGTTCACACCCTCTTCCCTGGATCCGCCACTGTATTAAAATACGACATTCGCAAACTGCTCGGATTAGAACCAGTTTCACACTAATCATGGCCCTGTAGAGCGACCTTAAAAATCCCACAGAATTTTAAACAGTCTTTTAACCTTCTAAGTATATGTCTATTTTTTGCCACATTTTCTTTTTGTTCGGTAATGTTTTGCCTATAGGCACTAATCAATTGGCACCTAATATCAGTCTTGCCTAGCATAGAAAATTCTGTGTGGTTATTTAAATAAGTAGCACTTACTTTGTGTCTTTTTAACTTTTCACTAAAGTGCTTGATATCATACATTCCCTTTGCCACCCACGCAGGATCAGTTCGTGGATTGTTTATAATAAGACAAATAAAGCAAAAAAAGCGTTTCGTTTTTGACAACCGCACAACCAGTTTCCAGCATCGTATAATTTTTTATTACTTGCACCTTATGGTTAATTTTTAGGATTTTGAGGTCCGGTCTATGTGGCTTTAAAGATTTTATTTGTAATCGAAGTTCATATGTCAACGTATTTAAATTTGCACAGTTAATTATATAATCAACGGTATTTATTTTCATTTCAAAAACAAACGAAAACAAAAACAAACAATGGGAACGCGACCGGCAAGGCTTTTAACTGCTACTGACCCTGACGTACTCCAAATCAAAACAAACTCATACGTCTTCACTAAGGATATAACCGGCAACACGTAGGAAGTGCAACGAAGGGTTTGCCACGATGAATATGGCCGACGTGAACTAAAACAAACCACCCCCGCGCGAGAACAGCCACACATACACTGCTGAAAAAAGGGTGAAATTAAAATCTTGTCCCGCGCGGTACTGCCGGCTTGTAATTATTTACTTGTTATTTGTAAGGAAAGATTAAACTTTTTTAAATAAATCAATTAAAAATACTGGTTGTTGTCTAGTTTTTGGAGGGCACTGCCCCCTTTGCGCTCCCTGTAGCAGCCGCGATTAAGCTTGTGGTAATACTACCTGATTACGTCCGGTTAGTTTATCTTCATGAATTCTGGATAGTTTATGTTAGTTCATTCATTCATCTGCCTTTTTATCAGGGGTGGATGGGGAACTGTAAACCGGCCCGGGAAAAAAGGCGACCGGCCCATATTTCACACCAAGGCAAAACTACAACAACGCTAATCGAAAAACGTTTTGTATTAAAACGACTTAGATTCCTAATAAATATACATTATCAGCCTTGCTGTGATAACCAAGATTAGTGGTGGATCCAGAATGTCCAAGGGAAAGCCCACCAAAATTCAAAACTATTTTTCTTTTCTGTTTTTAATAGATCTAAACTTTAAAATTTACCACCAACGGAAAACAAATGCGCCGCAGAGGAAATTATTGTAAAATACAGTAATTTTTGTATGGGCGCACCCAGGGAGGGGCCTTGGGGCCCTGCCCCCCCCCCCTCAATCCTTAGATTTTTTTACATATTTTCCACATAGTTAATGAAACATTACAAAAAATACCTTAAAATTCGACATTATGAGGCTTCGGGCCCCCCCCAAGAGGCCTCGCCCCCCCCCCCCCGAACCGAACCCCCAAAGACTTATTTCTGGGTGCGCCACTGAATTTTTGTGAACAATCTGGTACTCCAGATACATTTTGTAAGAAACTGTGGTTCATGTATTGCTTGTTGTTAAATCAGAATTTATATTTCTTTTGGAGTACCCAGTGTTGTTAGTAAATCAAAATTTAACTCCTCCAGAAGATCACAGCTAATTCATAAAATAGTCAGCGCGGTATTAAGATTTTTATGCATTTTTTAAGCACAAGAAGATTCTCAAAATTGTTTCTATAATGGGTATATCTCTCTCTCAGCCCGCGGCCCCTCTAACTGTAATGCCTTGGCTTAAAGTCACTGTTAGCTCCCGCTAAATTTCGCGGTTGTTTATATATATTTTTAAAAACACACAACTGTATGAAGGACAAAGCGCATTCCGCGTATTTGGACATGCGCACCAACAACCAGTGAGATCCTTGTCAATCGCCTAGAGAAAAAGGCGTGTTAATTTCGTTCTCCAACAATTTCAAATATCTACACCTGAAAGTGCTCGATTTTTGTGTACTGAAGCATAGAACTAGAAACTTCAACCCTTCAGCTACGTGGTGACATCATTAGATCCATCAGGGGCCCCTTGGAAGTGGAGAATTTGGCTGCAAAAGAGGTGAGTGCATTTGTCTGATTACCGTTGTGTGTCGCCAATATTTTTCCTATGGACGTTTAGATTATTTCGTAATTTCATATCAATATTTATGTTTGTTCGCGCTATCATTAATTAAAATATTTACAGTCCACTGCATTTAGCGTTTTTTTCTATCCGTGGACTAGCATAAAGTGTTCCTTTCGAGCCGAATTATTTTTAAATAATAAATCCATACGACGGTATTAATAATTATTTGCAGCCAAACAAGGCGACCTTGAATCGCATCGTATTTGCAACCAGAGAAAGTCGTCTGCACCGACGACTGCACGTGTCTTTCGCATGCTCGATTCAGTAAACAAAGCGAAGGGATCAAAACAAAACAAAACAAACGGGCAGAGTTCAGGTGTGTACCATATCATTTCGATATTTAAAACAATTTTCATCAATTGCGATAAATTAGTGCATATTTTCGACAATTCGTCATTTTTCTATTTCAGAAGAATTAATTTAGCGTTAATTGTATATTTACCGACAATTTCGTCATTTCAAAGGTAAAATCATGTCTGTCAAAAAAGCCGCGCAAAAACGCAAGGGTTTTTTATCTGCGATCACCGAGTGTTATGTGTTGTCACAGAACGCGGAAAAGGATGAAAGAGCGAGAAACGAGTTTCAAGTGAGGTATGCCGATTTGGATGAAACCTTCGATAAATGCATGCTGGCACATAATGACGTCATTATGTTGCTAGGCGACTCGGACGATGAGGAATTTAAAGCGCAGGATGCGATCCTTTCAGAAGCTCGTAAATATTTTTATGCGTGTAAGGGGGTTTACTCTAAAATATTTCCGGTTGAGGCCCCATCCTTTTCGGGATCATATGTTCGACAAAACGAAACTCCAAAACTCAAAGAGTTAGGTATTCCCATATTCCGAGGTGATAAAAAATTATGGCCAAGCTTTTTCGATCTTTTTAATAACATTATAGATCAAAATCAAAGTCTAAGTAACGTCCGAAAACTTCAATATTTATTTTCATATCTCGAGGATGAGCCTTTAAAATTGATATCAGGGATTAGCTTATCTGATCAAAATTATAAAATTGCTTATGACAAATTAGTCAATAGATATCAAAACAAGCGAGATCTCGCAAATGATGCTTTAAGCTCAATTATGAACTCCACCTTAAAAAACGAGTCAGCTAAAGAATTGCGTAATTTAATTGACACCTTTTCTGAATCCCTAGAAATTTTAAAATCACTTAGCTTTGACGTTGACAGTTGGGACTTTATTATTTTTTTCATTTTATTAGAAAAATTGGATATTCCAACGCGTTCAAATTTCGAAATGGGTCACGCCAATACTAATACCGAAATTCCCACTTTTCAGTCACTTTTTCAATTTCTAGAAAAAAGATGTAAAGTTTTGGAATCACTTCCTCAATCAACAGCACCCAAAAAGGTGCCTATATATCAAAAATCAAATTCTATGCAAAATCAGTCTGGGCAAAAGCCTACCTATCAAAATTCAAATTCTATGCGAAATCAGTTTGGGCAAAAGCCTACCTATAAATTATCCAATTCGCCTTTTATAGGACTGGCTGGCACCTCAGCTAATTCAAGTACGGGAATAAAATGTTTCCGGTGTAATCAAGGTCACGTGCTTTCGAAATGTCAAACATTTCTTGATCTCTCACCTATCGATCGCCTATCTTTCGTAAAACAGAAAAAATTATGTCTAGCGTGTTTTCATCCCTTGCATAATGTAGATACGTGCAAATCAAAATATTCATGCAGGACTTGCAATAGTAAAAGGCACCACACTTTAACTCATATCTTAGAAACTAATCAAGAGTCTGGAAGCCAAGATACTAGTCCTGTCATTCACACACCACCTCTCAATAATCTTCATGTGTCATTAAATACCTCAGGACCTTCAGGTACCTTTCTTTTATGCACCGCCATAATAGATGTTATGGACGGTTGCGGAAATTTTCAACCTGTAAGGGCACTGCTTGATTCTGGATCACAGACAGGATTCATCAGTGAAAAGTGTATTCAGCGTCTTAATCTTCCTAGGCGAAGTTACACCACTGAAATATTCGGATTAAATCAGATGTCTTCTTTCACTTCCAAAGGGCTCGTTCAATGTCACATTAAGCCACAAGGGCAAGTCACTCCTTTACTTAATTTCGAAGCAATTGTGGTTCCACAACTATGTTCCAATATGCCTACATTCTCTTTGAACGATAATCAGTGGAAACACTTGCAAAACCTTAAACTTGCCGACCCATCTTATTTCAAATCTAGACCTGTGGACCTGGTTATTGGTTGCGAGCTATTCGCACAGATATTCAAGGAGGGCAGGGTTCTTGGACAGGTAGGGCAGCCTTCAGCCCTTGAAACTATCTTTGGCTGGGTCGTCATGGGAAAGGTTGACGAAGTAGGTAGTCTTACGGAACGAACCAGTTGTTTTTTAACGAGTCATTCACCTCCTTTAGAGGTCATTCTCCCTAGGTTTTGGGAAATCGAACATTTGCCTAAAAAACAAATCTTATCAAAGGAAGAAAAACAGGCAGAATCAATTTTTACTGCTAGTGTAGTACGGCAACCGAGCGGTAGATTCATGGTAGATCTTCCGTTTAAAGATAAAATAAACCCTGACCTAGGAAATACTTATCCGCAAGCTTATCGTAGATTTTTACTTCTAGAAAATAGATTAATCAAAAATCCTGATCTGTACACTACCTATTCAAGTTTCATGCAAGACTATATCGATTCTAATCATATGAGTTTAGTTTTATCTAGTCAACCAAAGGTCGACGTATCGTGTTTTTTAGCCCATCATTGCGTATTAAAGCCGGAAAGCTTGAGTACAACATTAAGGGTAGTCTGGGATTGTTCAGCAGTCACCCCAAAAAATATTAGTCTCAATGACACATTGTTATCTGGACCGAAACTTCAAAAAGATATTGCTTCTTTACTACTTACGTTTCGTCTTAATCCTATTGCCTACATTACTGACATCAAACAGATGTTCCGTCAAGTCCTTATCAATCCTTATCACCGTCCTTATCAAAGGATATTGTGGAGGTTTTCTTCACAGGACCCACTTTCAGTGTGGGAACTTTCTACTGTCACTTTTGGCATGACATGCTCACCTTTTCTAGCCATGCGTACCTTAAATGAGCTGGCAGAGAGAGAAAAGGAACGTTTTCCTATGGCTAGTACTGTTCTAAAAACGTCAATCTATATCGACGATATCTTGGGAACTAGCCCTTCGCTTTCTGAAGCTCTCTCCCTTCAAACAGAACTCAATGATTTGTTGAAGTCGGGAGGATTTGAACTTAAAAAATGGGCAAGCAATTGTCCTGAGTTATTGGCAACATTGCCAGAGTCCGATCGTCAAATGCCTCTCTCTTTCGACAAGGAAGAACCCCACTTTATCAAAGTTTTAGGACTTCAATGGCATCCAAAAAACGACATTTTTTCTTATCAATGCCGAATGAAGGACAAACCCCCAACCAAACGTTCTATTTTATCTATCATAGGGACAATCTTCGATCCCTTAGGTTTTCTTTGTCCCTTGTTGCTACAAGCAAAATTTATTTTGCAACAGTTGTGGATATCGAAAATAGGCTGGGACGAAGAACCAGATTCTTCTATCATCGACTCTTGGAACAAACTTCGTTCTGAATTCCCGCTTCTTTCCAATTTTCAATTACCCCGACAAATCAAACTGTCAAAAACCAATACCTGTCAAATCATCGGCTTCTGTGACGCTTCAATTCGAGGCTACGCAGGCATCGTATATTTTCGTGTAGAAGAGGAAAACAATATATCTGTTTCTCTCATATCTGCAAAACCTAGGGTCGCGCCTATAAAGTCACAAACTTTGGCTAGGCTAGAACTCCTAGGCGCATTTCTTTTAAGCGAATTAATTGACTTCGTTTTATCTAGCTATGAAGGAAAAATAACTTTTACAAATATCGTTACTTTCTGCGATTCGCAAGTCGTATTGCACTGGCTTTCATCCCCTCCTAATCGCTGGCAAACCTTTGTTGGAAATCGAGTCAGTAGAATCCAAGAAATCATTCCCTCAAACTCGTGGCGCTACATTCCTTCTGCTTTGAATGCAGCCGATATTGCGTCACGAGGGGCCACCCCTTCACAGCTCATGTCACATGACATGTGGTGGAACGCACCGTCGTTTTTGTGGTCTCCCGAAAACTTATGGCCCGATTTTCATAAACCAAAAATGCCGATTGATTTCGGAGATATTAATCTGGAGGAAAAGCCAAAAGTCTGTTGCAATGCGATAATTGATGTCAACTTCTTAGATCAGCTTCTTATCAAATATTCCTCTATATCAAAAATTCAACGTATCATTTGTTATGTCCTTCGAATAGTTAACCTTTTTCAAATGCATTCCTATCAAAAACCTACTAAGCCGCCGGACCAAAAAGTTATTTTTGAGAATATTGTTTTTCCTACCACCGGTGAGATGCAAAGTGCGTTACACCTTCTTATCAAACGCGTGCAAGGTTCTTGTTTTTCTGAGCTTTTTTCCGCGTTATCTAAGGATAAACCAATACCGAAACCTTTGCGAAAACTTTCACCTTTTCTTGATGAGAATAATATCATTAGAGTCGGTGGCAGATTACAAAAATCTGATCTTTTGTCTTATTCTGCAAAACACCCCGAGTGACCATCGTTTAACTACTCTTCTTATCGAGTCCGCTCATCGACAATATCTTCATCCTGGGTTTAAAACATTACATAATCTGCTTTTACAGCAATTTTGGATATTATCTGCCAGACGGGCAATTCAAAGAACCATATCCAAGTGCTTGCAATGTTTTAGAATCAACCCTAAACCCTATAGACCGCCCATAATGAGTTCACTTCCCGCTCATCGAATCAATCAACTAAAACCTTTTTCGAGTGTAGCTATCGACTTTTGTGGACCTTTCTTTGTGATTCCTCATCGTTACCGTGGTTGTAAAGCTTTCAAATCGTATGTCTGTGTGTTTGTCTGTACGGCCACACATTGCGTGCATTTGGAATTAACCATGGAACTGTCCACCGAAGGGTTCGTAGGTGCATTCCATCGATTCATTTCCAGACGCGGAAGCGTGACGCAATGCTGGTGAGATCAAGGCAGTAATTTTATAGGGTTTCGTAACCAATTACTGGATTACGCAAGAAGTGCTGCCACCAGACTTTCTATTCGTTGGCATCTGGGACCTCCTCTCAGTCCACATTTCAATGGCCTGGCAGAAGCTGGCGTCAAAAGTTTTAAAACTCACTTTGTACGAGTTGTCGGCGACCAGAAGTTGTCTATCATGGAGATGTCCACCCTTACCTGTCGCATAGAAGCCGTACTTAATAGTCGCCTTTTATCTCCTGCCTCTTCAGACCCACACGATCTTCAACCTCTTACCCCTGGGCATTTTTTGACACTTGAACCCCTTGATTCAGAAATTCCGGAGTCAGATTTGTCCGAGGTTCCCCTAAATCGGCTCTCGAGATGGCAACTAATCCAAAAACTACATAATGATTTTTGGAAACGGTATTCTATAGAGTATTTGCATACGCTACAACAGCGACACAAGTGGACTGATTTGTCCCCAAATATCAAATTAAATGATTTGGTTATCATAACAAGTGATCACATTCAATCGCCTTTGAAATGGCCGGTCGGTCGGGTCATCGAACTGCATCCCGGCGGGGACGGTCAGGTGCGTGTTGCGACGGTAAAAACGGTTACCGGTGTTTATAAGCGGCCAGTTGTAAAACTGTGCCTCTTGCCAAATTAAAAGTAATTTTAATTTTCTACCTTTTACCGGGTATTACAATAGGTTTTTTTTATTTTTAATTTTTTTTGAATTTTTTGTTTGTTTGTTTTGCCTTTTTTCGGGATTTCGTTATATCTAAATAAACTTACGATACTTATCTGTTTTCATTCATTTATATTTATCGGTCGATTCTTTTTCTTATATCTATATCTGTCCGGTTGAGATTCTAAATTTGTGTGTTTTGGAGGGCAGTTATGTTAGCTCCCGCTAAATTTCGCGGTTGTTTATATATATTTTTAAAAACACACAACTGTATGAAGGACAAAGCGCATTCCGCGTATTTGGACATGCGCACCAACAACCAGTGAGATCCTTGTCAATCGCCTAGAGAAAAAGGCGTGTTAATTTCGTTCTCCAACAATTTCAAATATCTACACCTGAAAGTGCTCGATTTTTGTGTACTGAAGCATAGAACTAGAAACATCAACCCTTCAGCTACGTGGTGACATCATTAGATCCATCAGGGGCCCCTTGGAAGTGGAGAATTTGGCTGCAAAAGAGGTGAGTGCATTTGTCTGATTACCGTTGTGTGTCGCCAATATTTTTCCTATGGACGTTTAGATTATTTCGTAATTTCATATCAATATTTATGTTTGTTCGCGCTATCATTAATTAAAATATTTACAGTCCACTGCATTTAGCGTTTTTTTCTATCCGTGGACTAACAGTCACTTAGCCCTTCGTTAGTCCGCCACTGCTGAGAAGGACTGTTTGTCTATAGGTATTGCTTATGTTGGTATTTTTATTTTGGCTGGGAGAGAATTTTAGTTAGTCTTTGATCAACCGGTAATAATATTAATAGTTTTTTTAACATTTCGCATGTTGCTTTGTTCGTTTTTTATCACACCACTAGTCTTTTAAGAAGTATCAACACCATCAAGATTATACGGAATTAATTATTTATTTAGTCACTAATACTCATACGTAACACTTATCGTTGGTTACTAGTTTTTTTTTAATTCTAAGTGGTTAATGCGTATTTTTTTATTGACCGGTAACGGCCCATATGGCACCGGCTCAGAAATGCACCAACCCATAAGGCACCGGCCCATAAGTCACCGACCCACCGGGAATTTTTTTATTTTGCCATATGGCCCATCCACCCCTGCTTTTCATTAATGACTAGAATCAGTCCCCCAGTTTTTATCAAATGTTTAGCTCAGTTCTAAGTTGGTTTAAGCCAATTTTTGTTAGTTTATATTGATTCAGGTTTAACTAACCAGAATGTACTTGAACTAACCTGAAGTGATGACCAAAACTAATCCCAGCCATTGTAGCCGATAAGAGCACTAACGACTCTTCTCTGATTGTAGCCTTATAGACGTTAAAAAGCGGTCAATTTTGATGACGTCTGTACGTACAGACTAAAACAAAACAGCAGTGAGTTTTTTTTAATATAAAAAATGCGGAATATTCCCTGCAGTTGGTAACATTGAATGGAACTAAAGACCTGTAATAGGTTCGCCCTTACAAATCATACTTGGTACATGTACAGTCGGAGACTTTTTAAATTGCTTAAATTTTTATTTTTTTCTGTCAGAATTATTCATTTAAAGAAATATATTTTTTTTAAATATGTATGTATACAGACACAGGTAAGGTTCACCATTTTTTTGTTTTGGTTCAAACTACTTTTCCAACTTTCAAATAGGATTTTTTGTTATTTTCCAGGGCGTCAATTTAAAAAGTCCCCGACTATACAACAAAAAACCTATTCCGGCACAAGAGTGGATCGTCCAATTCTACCTCAAAACAAAGCCCCAAAGTTTATCTTCTTTTAAAATTTAGTTTATTTTATGTACAGGGTGATTTTTTATAATTGCAAGATCGCTATAACTCGGTTATTATTGGGAGTAGAAAGTTCAAACAAAAACTGTTCGGTTTGGTAAATTATGGCCACTTTAGACCCACCATTAGTATTTTTTTATAGGTTATAATATACAGGGGGCGACAATCAGATCAATTTTTTTAAAGGGAACATCCTATATATTTTTGTATTTTTAAGTTCCGCAAAAAATTAGCTTTACAGATATATGTAATACTATGGCTCTATCTTTGTTAGTTTTCGTGATATTGACGATTGAAATTCCGAAAATTAGCAAATTTTAAATAGGTATACGGTGCGGAGTATTTAACGTATAAACTGTAAATAACAAACTGAAACAATATTGACTGACAGTTTGATAAATATAAATAATCATCTTTGTCAATTTTCATAGAAATTTAAAATCAAAAGACGACAATTTTTTAAATGTTTTAATTGTTTTAAATTAATAAATAAATAAAAATTAACGTAACAAATGTTCAAACCTATCACCATTGACTTCAATACATTTTTGAAACCGGTCTCTTAAATTATTTATTGTTCTGGTTATTAAATTAGAAAAATTTTCATTAAGCTCATTGACAGACAGTGATATTAATTCTCTGAGCTCTCGAGTATTCCTCGCTTCTAATCTGTAAACTTTATCTTTAAGGTGACCCCATAAAAAATGTCTAAAGGAGTTAAATCAAAACTGTTGGGTAGCCAGCGTATTGTGCCGTTTTTCCCAACCCATTCATTAAAATTATTATTTAAGAATTCTCGAACCTCATGAACATTATGAGGAGGAGCCCCATCCTGCTGAAAAATCAATCTTCTTCTTTGATTTAGTGGCAAGTCATCCAAAAAATTTTCTAAGTAATTTTGTAAAAAATTTAAATAAATTTGTCCCGTTAAAGAGTGCTCAAAAAAAAATGGCCCAACAACACGGTCGTTCAGTATGCCACACCATTCACGGATTGTCTTCCCTGTCTTTTAATTTCTTTTACAAAATTAGGATTAGTCGTGGACCATAGTCTGCTATTCTGTCTATTTGGTAGACCACAAGTTGTAAACGTCGACTCATCCGACCACAAAATGTGATTTAAAAAACGGGGTTCTGCGTTTAGTTTTTCATGACAAAACTCTACCCTTTTTCTTTTCTGATCGGGTGTTAGGCCTTGAAGTTCTTGTTGTTTATAGGCCCAATAAGAATTTGTTCTTAGGACACTTCTTACTTTGGTAAAAGACGTCAAGCGTTCCTGTCCTTCTTGCACTAATGCGGAAGATATTTTTCTTATAGAAATTTGTGGGCTTTCTTGAAAATGTAGTAAAATATTTAAATTAGCCTCTTCGTTTGGACGAACAACTCGTTTTTTTCGTTCCACAGACGATGTTTCACGAAATTTTCTATATATCCTAAGAATTGTGGATATATTGGGACATTGTCGGGCTGGATACAGTTCTCGATATTCTCTCGCAGTAGCAGTAGCAGTGGCATTTTTATTATTTTTCGCATATAATAAAAGTATCTCTTGCTTTTCTGCATTGGAATAAAGCAACATTGTTAATAAATATTTAAAATTTGGCACTGACAATGTCATTAGGTATTCACACATCTTAATATTGTTTGTGACTTGTCACAGGAAATACTCCGCACCATATTTAAAATTTGCTAATTTTCGGAATTTCAATCGTCAATATCTCGAAAACTAACAAAGATAGAGCCATAGTGTTACATATATCTGTAAAGCTAATTTTTTGCGAAACTTAAAAATACAAAAATATATAGGATGTTCCCTTTAAAAAAATGGATCTGATTGTCACCCCCTGTATATTATAACCTATAAAAAATACTAATGGTGGGCCTACCAAGTGGCCATAATTTACCAAACCGAATAGTTTTTGCTTGAACTTTCTACTCCTAATAATAACCGAGTTATAGCGATCTTGCAATTACAAAAAAATCACCCTGTACATGCATTCACACCTCGTATGATGCCAATGCGATGTTGATGTCTGGGACGCCATATTTATGAATGTATATGCCTGTGACAGTGCTGCATGGGTAGTGACCAATAAATGAAGTATTGAAGATGTCAAAAATTTCATGACAAAAATCTTCTAAAAAGTAACATCTTAAAGATATTGTTTTTTGGTAGATGACTGGTCATCTAAATGACAAAACCTAGGCAAGTTACAATAGACTGACTTGACAATAAGCCTGCGACATCAGCTGAATTTTATCGGTAAAGCATATTAATTCTGTGAGCGTGAGCAATGCTAAAAATAAGTAAAGCCATAGAAATGTTGATAAAGTGCAATAACAAGCAGTCGAGGAATCTTGCAATTATTCAAACGCATTTCGTTAATCAATGCAACATAAAGCAGTTTTATTTGTAAATACGAAGTTTTTTCAAAAATATTTCCAACGTTTTCTTGTCAACCTCTTAATAGGTACATTTAAGTAAGTAAAATATATTTTTGCTAGTGGTATTAAATAATTCTAGTATAAGGCAGTGGCATATCCAGCAATTGAAATTATAGGAGGAAAAGTAATATAAATATTTGGCCAGTTTCTTTTTCTGGATTTTCCATCTCCTAGCGGAGTTTGGAAATAACCATAGCGATTTACATCCTCTTTGGAGGCCCTGGATACATATGACGGATGTCGTATTGCTCTTAATTTCTGGCATAATCCAGTTTTACAGGTAAAACCAATTTTAGAGTCGAGGAATCTTGCAATTATTCAAACCCATTTCGTTCCATAAAGCAGTTTGATTTGTAAATATAAAATATTTCTAACTGTTTCTTGATAACCCCTTACTAGGTACATTTAGGAAAGTAAAATATATTTTGCTAATAGTATTTAGCAATTTTAGTACAATGCATGTAAATATTTTGCCGGTTTCTTTTTTTGCAATTTCCACCTCCTAGCGGATTTTGGAAATAATAATAGCGGTTCCCATCCTGTTTGTTGCTACTTTAGACTCTAAACAGTTATTTCGACGAACGTAATTTTAGACCAGGTAAATTCTGAAGCCAGGAATTTTCTTCTTCTTCCTTGAATTTTTGCCTTTAATCATGGCCGGTCTGGCGGTAAAAATCGACCCGGGCGCCAAATGAGATCATGTGAATTTATGAATCTTGAAAGGGGTGATTTAGATTAAATACAAAAGTAGAGGTACCTTAAACGCCGTGCGAAAAAAATTCCGTAGTTTTTGTTTTTTTCATTATAAGCACAGGTACTTGGCACTGCAGACAAAAATTTCAGTACATATTTATAATATAAAAATTCTGTGAGTTAATAATTTTAAACCGATATCACTAAAAGTAATAGATATATTTTTTGCAAACCCGCACTTCTTACTTCTGGGGGCACAGCAGTGCCCCGCCAAGTTCGCATAAACGGCCGTATCATCTTTTCTTGAGACATTCTAGCCCATATTTGACCTATCCAAAACTCTACTTCGGAAAGAGCTATGAAACCCAAACATTGCACAGTCGTAGATCTTCATAGAGTTAACAACCCCTCCAAGTTTTATGGACTTCCATGAAGTAGTAAAGTAGTTACCATATTTCAAAAACGTCGAAATTGCCACTCACTCACTCACTCATGTATAGATCATCAAAATTCTACTGTACTTCTAGACATGCTACAAAGCTGAAATTTGGCAGACTGATGGAAATTATGACCAAATCCTTGGAAAAAATCAAAAAATTCCAAATTTCTAATTCACTTCCCTGTCCTATACATGTAAAGTTATGTAAAAGTATGATAAAACTATAGAAAAAAATTAAAAACCCTAACATTTAAATTTACTTCCCTCTTCTATAAATGTAAAATTATGTAAAAGTAACTTTGCTCACTTCCAGAAACGCTACAGAGCTGAGCTTTAGAAGGCCTATAGGAACTATGGTAAAAGGGTGAATCTCCCGAAATGGTGTTAACGAATCATATTACCTAAACTAAAATAGTTTGGGTTACATTTCTGGTACAGTTTGAGACTTCCTAATGGTGTTAAAGTTGTCATTCACAATTGAAATTTGAAAGTCCACACAGTTGTTTTTTACAATTTTTTTAAGACCAAATTCTCACCTCCGTGAGTGTTTTTAATAAATTTTTAAAAATGTTAGAGCATTACAATCATATCAGTTTGCTAAATATATGAAGCTCAGTCCAAGCAATTGTATAAAAGAAAAAACATCATAAAAAAATTATTTTATGTTTTTATCCATTTATATAGGTGTTAATGAAACTGCTATATCCTCCGTGAGATCGATCTTTGCTTTAGATTTTGTGTAATAGGTGGCAAATCATTATAAATCCGGGGAAACCCCTATTTCAGACGCCAGATATGTATGTGATTCCCCATGGCCAGTTGAAATTCATTTGTAGATGAAAGTGGTGCTTTTTTCAATGGTGCAAAGTCCATGAGAGAGTTTGTTAATTTACCAGTTAGAAAACTATCTACTGTAAATTCAAATATATAGGTAAGTAATGTTTTTTTTAACGTTCTACATAGGTGCAAATAAGTTTTTAAAAAATATGATTTATTTTAATAATTTTAATTTGTAAAAAAATATATCCGCAAAAAACATACGAAATCCTAACCTACGTGAAGCTCACCTCCGTGAATCCAAATATTCACAAAGTTGAGAAAAAATCACAAGGTGTCTCAACCCTTTAATTTAGTGAACTTTGATTTTCCAAATATAAGTTATTTTCATGCTTTCTATTAGATTTCTGAATTGTTGTATGTTGAATGTTTTATTATTTTGTTTATTTTAGCCATTTCTAAACGATTTTAAGTGGATTTTTGAAGATATTTCTAAAGTGATCATAAAAGCAAATAAACTGGGATTTCCTGATTGAGACACCCCTTTTACGTTCATGTTTTGTTCCTAATATTTTTTTTCTTTTTAGACATGGTAAGTCTATTTACCCCTAAGCCTAAGAGAAAGAAGAAAAAAATGTTGACCATGAAAAGCAAAAAGAAAGACTGGCAATACGTAGGCTTCGAGAATCCAGGTGAAATGATCCAGAGAAATATGATAAAGAGAAACATAAAGAGCGTTTAAGATATCACGCTAGAAAAGAATCTGGGAAAATTAAATTGGCTTAAGACTTGTGAGAGAGAGAAAATAGGATAAAAAGAAAAGAGTGGACCTCAGGAACAACCTTCTACTTCAACTCCGATGTATACAAGTTACGGCAGATTAGAAAACTGGGAAAGTCGTAAAACACAAGGAATAACAAGCAAAATTAAAAATTGAAGAAGGTTGAAAGATTGCATTAAAAAACTGAAGATTCAACTTCATAACGTGAATACTGAGAGAAGTAGACGCTGTATGAAATTGAATAGGCTTAGAAGAAAGTTTAGAGAGTCGAGACTAGCTAAAGGTTCTCCCAATGAGATAGTAGCTCAAATTACAGAAGAAGTTAAAAATAAAGTCCTTTTTTCAGAAGAAATAGCAAAACAGATGTCAAATAATTACAGAACATTACAGAAAAAGACACAAGAAATTTTTTTGGGGAATGATATCCGGCGATACTATCAAGAAGTATAAACAAACCCGTCTTCTGCAAAATGCCACTGAAATTTCTTTAAAAACTAATGTATGTACAAAAAAAATGCATAGTTGCCATGAAAAAGTGAATAACCCAATTTTTGGAAAAGGATGAATCTAGTAGACTCTGCCCAGGCAAAAATGATTTTATTAAAAAAATGAGTATAAGAAAACAAAAGGTATGTTTGCTGTTTTCCTTTACCCTTGTTTTTAATAAAATCTTTTGTACCTTATTGTGGAGATATTCGCAATCTGCAAGATTTTATAAAAGTACAAGATGAAATCAAAGGTGTTTTACTTATCCCAGTAGAAATTGAAGAATCTGAGATTAAATATATAAAAAGTTATATTCCAGATCCTCCTTTCCAGGTAAAATATTTTTAGATGAAATTGGACCATCACTTAATATGGCGCATGAAATGATATTCAGTAGTTCTGATGAAGAGCCCTTGGTCGAAATGTGAAAAAAAAGAGATCTATTAATCGACAGTGATGATAGCAGCTCAGACGAAGAACCAATAACCGACCTTCTTAAACAATCTTCATTTAGCTATAAAAATATGTACACTAGCTCAGATGAAGAACCACATACTCAAATTTCTAAAAATGTGGAAAACAAAGAAAACAAGCTTTCAAAGAGTGTCAAAAAAATTAGTTTGTGGGGGTCAAATTATTATGGAAAAACAATTTAAGCACTATGTTGGTATGGTGCAAATAAAAGATTCAGTCGTTTATCAAAATGATTATTTAGTGAAGTTTCTAAAAGAAATTTCTAAGACTGAAAAATTCATATATCTTTTACAAGATGATAATTCTTTAGTTGTGTACTTCCAACACCTCTGATTAATAGTAAGGAGCAGTATACATTTATGGCCGATCTTTCTAAATTTAAGAATTTAAATTAGTTTTTTTAAAGTTTATTGGTTGTAGTTTCTTTCTTGTTATTATAAGCCCAATTTCTTTAAATAAAAGTTTCTACTGATAATCTAAACTGTTATTTTCTCACCTCCGTGAAAGACACATATTTACCTTGAAGACCAATTTTTTTAAATCTCTGTTATTTCTTAAAGTATTAAAATTAGTCAACAGCCACTTACAGCATGTTAATAATAGAGCTTTGGCTTGGCTTTTCCAAAAAACTATTTTAAAGTAAAAATAAAATAACAAAAATTAAGAAACTAATTATTGTGTTTGGGGGACATCTCAAGAGACTCACCCAAAAACATAGGAAAAAATGAAAAAACCTGAAAATTTTTAATAAGGCATTGCAAAAGTTTTGAACAATATTCGGCATATTTTACTAATTTAAAATTTAAATTGTATCCAAATCCTTTAAAAAAGGAGTAAAATCAAAACAAAAACATTTCATGTAAAAAAAGCCAAGTAAGCGAAAATGCTATTCCGTAAAAAGAATTGAGATAAAAGTAAAGCCAAATTCTCCAATACAAATTTTAAAATGAAAGGTTACTAGTTTGGACATGTTTTTCTACACTTGGCTTGTTTTCATACTTGTATGCATTAATCATATAAAAGGCTGGAGTTTCTTAATCAAATCAATGTCACAAAATGGTGTTCCTAATTTCGGAGTTTCTAAACTAACTAACTTTTTTTACTTGGATATTGTCAGTATTTTCGGACATAATTCAAACAATATAGGAGATAATAATATGATTTTTTTTATTTATAATAAAGGTGTAGTTATCTAAAATTTTGTATCAAAAAAGTTATTAAAAAAACACTGCGAAAAAAATGTGCTAATTTTTCAGTTCATTTTGGGAAAAATGTTTATATTATAATATAAATAAACATGTTCTAAACGTCTTAACTTTTACAGGGGCGTACCTAGGAAAAAAATTCGGGGGAATTAAAACATTTTAATAAAAATTTGCCCATTGTACAGTCGGGGACTTTTTAAATTGCCGTTTTATTTTTTTTTCTGTCAAAATTAATCAATTTAAGAAATCAAAAAAAAAATTATTTTTAAATATGTATGTATACGGACAGAGGTAAGGTTCACAATTTTTTTGTTTTGCTTCAAACTACTTTTCCGAATTTCAAATAGGATTTTTTTCCAGGGCGGCAATTTAAAAAGTCCCCGACTGTACAATTTTTTTCCTTATTTGTATAGCTTAGATATCACTTTTAACACACTTTATGAACTATTTCGGCGGGGATTGATCCCTCCTGATCCCCCTTTAACGGTATTTTTTAATGTAGAACGTTGGTTTTTTCGACTAGTTGCGTACGTGCGGAAATTGCTAAAAAGCGTCCAAATACTATGTTAATAAAAATTATTTTGAAATTCATATTTTTTGCTGCGCAAACTTTGCCTCTAGATTTTTTTGAGATACAGTTTGATACAAAATAATTCAATTTATTAATTGGCATCTCGCAGACCTGTAATAAAAAACTACATATTTGTTTACAGAAAGCAATTCCCGTAAAAATACCATTGGTCAAAAGAAAAAAAAAACGTATTTTGATTAATAGAAAGTGTGTACCCATTTAACAACAATATGTAGAGAGTATATTCTTTCAAATTAAGTCTTTGTATCTCAACAGTTAAAATCATTAGCAGTTTAGCAATTGTCAAAAATTTGAATAAACTTTTTTATTTTTGGACTGAATACCCATAATTTTTTTTTGAATCCGCCGTAGTATCCAGCTTTTATAAAATGTTGCACTACCCACTAATTATAGTGGATAAAAATATTATGAAAGTCTTAAAGTGAGTTGTATTGCTGGATTCAGAATAAAATGGCTATGATTGTTTTAAAAAATCAACAGGGTGACACAAAAACTAAAAAATAATGTTCATTTTTGGCATTTAAAAATATGGTCTTTAATCAATTTGTGGAAAATGCTTTTTTTTTAATAACTTTTTTGACAGATCTCGTATAAAAGTTTTAGGATAACACCAAGATAACACTTTTGCTCTACCACGAACAATAACCAAACGCACTCGCAGAGAAGGTAGGGACACTGTACGCCACTGTATTTAAATTATGATAATTTACAGATATTTGCATAAATTATCATAATATTATTAAAATTTCCCTTTTCTTTGAATTTAGTGGACATTTTGTCTAACAAGTGTAAGTTTTACGACCTTACAGGTAGGTTCTTGTATTGTTATCATTAATTGTTCTGATATTAATGGATTTTTAATTAAATTATTTGGCATTTCTAAATTTTGGCGATACTTTTTCAGTCAGTGTGACCAGTTCTATTGAAATTAATCACATAAGCCCGTATAATTCTTTGTGATAATAGTGATAAAAAAACAGTTTAATTTAGTTTGTGTTACTTATCTCGACCATACTCACAAGTAACAATGTTACACGTTTTATTTATAAATAAAAGACTAAAGCAAAAAGGTAAAAAAAGTAAGTATTTTATTTATCAAGCAAAAGGTGGCACTTTTTAGCACCTTCACGGATCGTTTTGCACGTGTTAGGATTCGGAAGGTTTTTTATTCGGAGCAAAAATCTAATCTTTTGCAAAAAATCAGAGAGATTGTATACCGAGAGTGCCAAAAAGGTGATTTATTTAAGGGGTCATCCAAATTCTTGTACAAAACCACAAAATAAATGAACAAAAGCAACCTTCGGCGGATCTATGTTTCTAAGCTCAATAGCCGCAAATAGAGAGGGGACTGGAGCGAGTCGCGCCAAGATCATTGCTGAAAAAATCAACACGGTTTTATCCTTTCCTCTTTCACGCGGTGTAAATGTATAGGGGATTGCGTTCGTCATTTGGAATTGAGTTGGCTAGATATATTATCTTTATGTTTTAATTTTCAGTTTGAGCGATTTAGAACTCCATCATACTTTTATTTCTATTTGTGTAAAAAGTTAACTTTGCCCCATTTTGCCCCGCGTACGGGGTAAAATGGAGTACCTATATGTAGCAAAACAAGCGAAGCGGTTGTGTAATTTAGAATCAATATTTTTAACCAAGATTAAAATACTTATTTAAAAAATAAAAAGTTGTAATAAAAAATAAATTTTTACTAATTAAATTTAGTATTTACACAATTTATAAAGAATTCCAGCGACCTACTCATCGCTATCGACTTTCTTGCTTTTAAATTTTGCGCCCATTTTTTGCGAAAACAACATAAAATACAACTTTTAGTGAAAGTAGATACCAAAAAAAAGTTTTTGGGGCAAAATGGGGTATAGGTTACTGGGTATTACAAGGTACCCCATTTGGCCCCCATGGAAATACCCCGTTTTGCCCCAAAGCACCAATTAAATTTAAACAAAAATCATACACAGTAAAAGGCTAATTTTACGGGCAACGCGTTTAATTATGAATAATACATAAACCCACTAATTGTTCAATGAATACAAAATTTTAAAAAGTCTGTAAAAAACGTACTCACCATCACAAAATGCGCAAGCAACCAACTTAAGCTTAATATTGCAGAGAGTTGAACCCTGATATTAAGAAGTTTTAAGCTTGCGCAGTTTACCTAAAACTGCGGTATCCCGTTTTACCCCGGTACCCCATTTTGCCTCAATTTCCCCTACAGTTATATCTAGTGCGTGTTAACATCAAAAGTGTCTTGTTCCTCGCGTGATAATCGTGAAGGCATGGCTTTAACGCGGTTTATCGTGTCATCTCTAAAAACATGTGAAAATTCATGTGTGTGAGCGGCCATGGGTGACCATCGTAACCAATGATAATTAAACGGGAAGGGATTTGGGGCGTACCTTCCTCTGAATTGTGACGTCACGATAAATGATAATATAATGTTATCAATTTAAATTAATATTTTGTTTTCTAATTTCTGTTTCAATAGGTAGTAGCGTTTTGAATTGTTTGAAAATAATTTTTAATAAAAAAATCAATTTTTGTTTGTTCAAAACCTTTTATATTGCATTTCAACTAGGTATATAGACAATTTCAAAATGACAACTATCAAAAAAAAACATAAACTTAGGCACTATAAATCGCACTATTTCATACTGAATCTTGGATACTCGAATACTTTACAAGTGTACGAGGCTTTTCTTGCAGTGCGGTTTTTTCGCGCGTATTTACCGCCGCGTACCATCTGCTATAGGATAAACCAGGTGAAATAGGGTGTGTGTGTGTGTGTGTGTATGGGCCGTTGTGAACTAAAAAAATAAAAATCCTGAATTTTTGCGTTACGTAATTTAAGGACGTTCCCATTTTTCCGCCATATATTTTAGAGTCTTTTACCTTCTGGTATGAACGTACCAATTTGTTTTAGTGTTTTTTAGAAAAATACTCCACACCGCCTCTACCAAAGTCTTTATTGTTTCGGGTTTTATTTAGGTGTTATGTTCTATAGTGTTTAACTTATGATAAAATTATTTGACATTTATTGCATTTTTATATGAAAAACTTATTAGAAACGCAAAAAAAAACCCAAAAACTTTAAAAATTAAAAAAACACAAAATATTTTAATACATTTGTAAAAATTAAACAATAGACACTTAAACACCTCTATAAACTTAGCATTACCACTTAATAATTGGATATTCGCATTGACTTCTATACCCTGGGCGTTATACAACTCAATGGATATTCGCAATATATGCATTAATTGTCGTAAATTTGTCATGAAAGAAAAAAATTTGTCGCGCCACCCGTTTGCCTAGAAAGGGGTGGTAATGCTTAGTTGAGTCTCAACTTAGCACTACCACCCTAGAAAAAATTAAAATTTTCAAAAACCAATATATAAAATAATTGGTGTAAATTTGTCGTAAATTTATCGTGAATAGAAAAAATTTCTCGCGCCACCCGTTTTCCTGAAAAGGGGGTGTAATGCTAAGTTAAGTCTGTTTTTTGGCATAATTTTTTTAGACGTATAATAGTCGTTATTTTTTTTCAGTCCGCTTCATTTCCCCTATTAAAAACACATAAAAAATTAAAAAAAAAAATAAATTTTAAAAAAATAACTGCAGTATGCTGTGGCCCTGAAGTGTCAATAATAGCTTTAACACATCTGTGATACGCCGTTTGAAAGAACATTTTATTTTCTGTAAAAAAGGTGTTTTTTAATAAAATGCTTAGTTTTTTTGAAAACTGAATAAAACCCAAAAAAACATTCTTTTTTAAAAAATAACCCCCATTTATGGATGCCAAATAAGTGCTAACGGTAGATTTAACCCTTAACTTTGGCCCTTAACTTTGGTGATACATTGTTTAAAAGATAATTTAATTTTCTATAATAAAGTTGATTACACACTTTCTGTAAAATACTTATCTTTTGAGAAAATGTTTACTATGAAAATACATAGGAAACGGGTGTACTGCTAACATTTCAGGGGTTGTATCTTAGCACCCAGAGAACTCATGTCTCATTTTATTGGTCTTTATTTTATGTTATTAGAGAAAAGGTGCCTATTATCGGATACTTTTTGTTTTAAACTATTAAAAAAAATCAGCTATATATCAGAAGTACGTGTTGGCAAACAATTACGTAACCTACATTTTTCAATATTCTGAAATGCCAAATGTCAAACTTAATTCTTTTCTGAGACAGATAAAAATATATTTTGGAATACAAAAATCACCATTTTAAAAATGGTGTCCTAATATCGGATAGGAGGTAGTCCCAATATCGCAAATGTCCGATATTTGGAACCCATAGTAAAGTTAGAGCTTTTTTTATTATACTTTTTAATCAGTTAAAACCATACACTAGCATAATATTTTTGCAATACAAAAATAATTTGTCAACGCTTAAAACTAAAAACAAAATTGGGAAACCCATAGTGTCCGATATTAAGGCATACATTATATTTGAGGTTATCAACCTTTTCGAAAAGACAAAACTGCACTAAACCTAATAAATTATACATCAAATAAAACCTTACAATCAATAATCAAATGATGCAAATCAAATTACTAATTTGTCTTACCTTCTAAGAATAGATTGCCTATAATCAGCAGCGGTAAAATTTTCGTGCACTATGATTTCACGTAAACAACTGAACAGCATAAAAACTTGCCGCAGAAATCTGTAATTTATGTAGAATCTGTACAGCTTGGTGTAGCATCGGTACATGCACACGCAGGTAGATCGGACCAGTAGTTTAGGAAATACTTGGATATCCGATATTAGGAACCTATGCGATTATTCGCACCTTTCCTTTACAGATTTTCTCAAAAATAAGCAGTTTCGAAGTTAAATGCCACTAAATAAAAAAATTGGCCAAAATGTTAAAGGGCGGCGTAACTCGAAAACCATTCGTCTGACAAAAAAACGTACTACAGCGTTTTTGTCTTCAAATTTTCGCTAAAACATTTTTTCTAAAATGACAGGGTCTAAGTAATAAAAAAAACTTTTCTTGCACACTAAATCCAAGATGGAGGGGGAGCCGCCCCCCCTCAATCTCATTTTTTTTTAGGACTCGAATGTGAACTATATATGTCAAAATCGCGACTACACAACCTTTTGGAAGCTGGGGTCTTTTTTTGCTCTATTGACTGGCCTAACTCTTTAGTTTGTTTTTTAAAATTTATAAATAAATATATGGATTTAAAGTCTAATAAGACTTATTTGTTATAGATGAAAGCGACATGTCGGCTACCAAACCGGCTTACATCTACATCCCACTTAAAGGCCCTCCGTCATCTTCCACAGCCAACCACAACAACAACAATCGTATCAATAGCACCATGGGCGCCCCTGAATCCGGTCCTGTATCTGCAGGAAAGCCGCCCCTGCCCAAGCAACCGCCACCGCGCGTCGTGCATGCGAGCGCGAAACGTCACCAAGATGGACGCGCACAGCGCAGCGGCGCAGGCACAGTTAGCACAGAAGTTAAAGGTAATAAAGATATTTGCGCAATTTTTATCTATTTAACGAATTGCACATAAACTTTGCATGGCCATTACCAATTCATAATAAATCCTCGTAAAGTGTGAGCAAACACAGATATTTCAGACGTTATTTCAAGACATTTAAAAATAAGTAATATTAAAATGTGTGTCAATTTACCCCCAAAAACATTGAATTTGGAACACGCTGTACTATCTGATCGGTTATACTTAAATCCCAAAAAACATATTTGGTAATGTGAATAAAAAGAGTTCGAAAAAGGACCTTGGTTCGCTAATTTTAAGGTATGCACGTCAAATATGATTTATAACCTCCTAGTTATTAGGCATTTATAACCTCCTAGTAAATCATCATCAAAGGGCTCTGGAACGAAATAGCGATGTACCAAATAGCGAGTATTAAAATAGCGGTATCGAAATAGCGACAATCAAAGTAGCCATGTGATGAAAGGGCGACTATCAAAATAGCGATGTAACAAAATAACAATTGTAACAAAATAGCGCCTATTAAAATAACGATGTAACATAATAGCGACTATCAAAATAGCGATGTAACAAAATAGCGATATTTCGGTTCGGTTTTGGCATATAGTTCGACTAAAGGGATTCTTTCTAACAAATTTATTTAAAAAAAAACTTCCCCGCCTTCTTTCCCGGGATCCTAGAGGGGTGAATCCGAACCGAACCGAACCAGCAAATTAAAAAAAAAACTTCCCAGACTTCTTTTCCGGGATCCTAGAGAGTGTGAATTCGGTTCGGTTGGGTTCGGTTTGGTTCGTTTCGGTTCGGCTCGGTTGAGTTCGAATTCACACCCTCTAGGATCCCGGAAAAGAAGTCCGGGAAGTTTCGGTTCGGTTCGGTTCGGTATATGAAAAAATAAGCTGGTATATTCAAAATACCGCAGGATATAAAAGTGCATTTCGGTTCGGTTTGGATTGGTTTGATTCGATTCGGTTTGGGTTGATTCGGTATTTTGATACATCGCTATTTTGATACTTACATCGCTATTTTGATTGTCGCTATTTTGGTTGTCGCTATTTTGATACATCGCTATTTTGGTATGTCGCTGTTTTGTTACAATCGGTATTTTGATAAATCGCTATTTTGATAGTCGCTATTTCAATACTCGCTATTTCGTACGTAGCTATTTCGTACATATTCGCCATTTCGTTCCGGAGCCTTTTAAAGGCTTACGTTTCTCAGTATTCATTTGTCAGCCCCTCATTTTTTGGCAAAAAATAACTTTCAAAATATTGTCATTGAAACTAAAGTTTTTTGGTTGTTATTGTCAAGTTTATTGGCGTTTCACTAAAATAATTTAAATTGTCAGCGGTGAATGACATCAATCATCATGCAACATATAAACAAGCATGTTTGTTCGTCACGTCGGTGTATGTTTTGTCAAAAATCGTTTATTTTATTTTCCGACGCTTATGAGATAATAAGGATCGAAGGTGCGTCTCCCTCTAAACAACGCTTTAGGGACGACCGATTTTCCCTCCTTGGATTTTGAAATAAATTTAACTTTGATAATTTTCTCGCGTCTCTATTTCAAAAAATATGTTATCCATCTCTAGATCAGGCTTTTTAATTTAAGAGGGCTCTTAGGGAACATATTATTTACAGGTTGTCCCACAGTGGCGTATATAGAAAACCGAACCTCATGAAATATGTAGAAAATATCTACAAAAATCTTCGCTTCGGGGGGGGGGGGGGGGGGTTCGGTTCGGTTCATTCGGGGGGGGCCCAAGGCCCCCCCTTATATACGCCACTGGTGTCCCAGATAAACGTAACTTCATGGGGATTTTGAAAACGGTAAGAGATACAGTTTTCGTTAAATGAGAATAAAGTTGCGCAAGTCCAAGCCCATTCTGATGCTGTATCGAAATTAAACTTATCTACAGAAGTTTTTAAAATATCACTGAAAATTATAAAAATTGATTTTTCGAAAAATTAAAATTTCGTCGTAACCCCATTTTATGAAATTTTCGTAGTTTCGTATTAGCAGCTACGGCCAATGACGTTAACGATTTTTTTCCTAGGCCTTCCATATGATTGGAACCATAGACAACTTTGTTATTTTTTATGACTGCCATATTCTGTTAAAGCTCATTAAATTGAGCGTAAAAAGAGCTTTTCAACCATGCATAACAAGCCTATCTTTTGATGATGTGAAATGTGAGATAGCTCTGTCAAATGTTTGCCAATTATTTAATTTATCTGTTAAGAGTTTTAAAGTATCTCATTTAATTATGATATTTTTTGAGTTACACAACCAATAAAATTTATTTCCAAATTGGCAATAATTGGACTTATATTTGTTTCATTTTGTGCCATAAGAGCGCTGGAGGTGTATGTACCTGGTATGATTGGTATCTGTGCTAGGTTTGAGCTGTAGTTGACCCCATATGGGGTGGTTTTTAAATATTATAAATTTCTTTCAAAGTAAATATAAACATTTACTTTAACTGAATTCACCGCTTTGTCATCGGTTTTAGGTTTTTGGTCTTGTTTTGAGATTGATTATAAATAATGTTACAGTTGTTAAATTTAACATAAATAAAATATAAATTTCAAAAAAGTGCATTATTTTTTACCGAAGATAAAAAAAGTTAAGTAAAAAATATAGTAAAATCAAATAATTGACAAATAGTTCATTATGTAGTAGGCATGACAACACCATAATAACGAAATTTGTTTCACAGCCAACTTGATAAAATTTGTTTATAAGATGGCAACGATATTTTTTTTCCAAAATACACAATTTGCTCGATATTTTAAAAACCCCTGCAAATATTTTTATAGCGCACCTTTTTTTTTTAATTTATTTAAAACGTTTAACCTTTTCCGAAATCCCCATATATGTGTAGTTACTTTTATCTGGGACAGCCTGTATATTTGGTACTATTTATAACTAGGAGATTATAAATGTCATATTTTAGAAGTATAGCTTAAAATGAGCTAGGTAATTTCGTCGTGACGTCTGTCCGTGTGTGTTTGTGTGTTAATGTCTGTCTGAACCGATTTTCATAGAAATTTTAGGTAAAATATGCACAAAAATGTGCATAGAGCTGATTAGGTTAGAATCCAGTAATACTAATAACAGTTTTTTGACAGTATAAAAATTGAAAATATGCTAACTTCTTAACGCATTCATATGCGGTTTCCAAAATATAGCAGAACTCGTTTTCATTAATATTTTATGTTATTACTGAAAATTTTGAAGGAGCTTCCGTTTCTGAGATATTTAAAAAAATTGTTTTCAAGGCTGATATAGCGTGGAGTTTACTTGGAGTGTGCTAATGAGCTAGGAAGGGATCAATTTCATCAAGGATCCATTTATTTTATTTAAAGTTTTTACACGAATGACCAAAAAGGTTTAAGTGAAGGGTTGTAAGTTAATGTCCGATTACACAGTACATTTCAAATAACTATGAACTTAGAATAATGTTTATTACACATTTTTTGACATGAGACCCATTCTAACATCCCTTAATTTCTTTGACAGGCGCCATCGATTTCGACAGGAGAGCGCATGCGCCTTGGGGGAACGAGGGAGACAACGACTGTGTGGATAACGGTCAGTCCGAATTCGCGTCGCGTCGATCACGTTACCCCGCTAACAGCAGCGTCGGCGGGCATGCATGTGACGTCGTTGCCGTCTCCATGGAGTCGCCCTTGGGGTTGATCGAGACCGATCTCGATACTGAAGTGACGGTAAGCTTTATGATGTTTACTTTATCCCTTCTGAATAGGATAAGACATTGTGTTGGCCAAAGTGTTAACCATTATTATGTAAAAACACTACAACGTTGGATTTTTTAATTTATAGTGGTAAAAACTTTTTGTTTTGGGGTCCCTTTGGCTACTTGGGCTTATCCTATTTTTGATTAGATTATTAATTGCAATTGATTGATTTTCTGAATTTTTTAATTTGCTTTTTTTTAGAAGTTAAAAATGCGCTAATCCGATTTTTGGAAAAATTTGGTTAGTTTCAACAATCCTTTATAAATTGTGGTCCTACCGTAAAAAATTTACCGCACTGTTTTTTTGGCGCTCAAGATATTATAGCGCGCATTTTCTCTCCGCTCAGCACATTACCGCGCAATAAAAAGATTCATGAAAACCATATTTAGCGCCCTCATTTCCGCGCAACGCAGCTAATGACCTTAACGCGCATTTTCGTGACACTTATCTGTTCCTGTTCCTGACCTTTATTTATATAATCTGACCTGGAAGTGGCTCTTACTGTGCAAATTTTGGATAGCAAACTAACCTAACCTTTTTTGCTCGACCGGGTATCGAACCTGGAACTTCCAACTTTACGCGCCACTCTGTAAATGGTGTAATATGAATAAAGCGAAAGTCGTTAGTTGTCTTCTGTCACTTTATTTTTTAATTAGCTGATTTTCTTAGGTAATCACAAACGCCAAAGCCAAAAGTCTTTTAAACTTGGGTGAGCCTCGACTTAGTTTACCACCTGAACATCAGGGATCCACCCGCGGCGGAAGGAGACCTCACAAATCTATGGAATTTTTGTTGGATCGAGAGAATTTGAAAGCAGTTGAGGTGAGTACAGATTTATAAAATTCTGTTAGGATGTCCCATTGAGTTATATAGGTTCCTTGAAGGGAATTAAAAGAGACTGATATTAAAATAATATAGAGAGTTTCTTAGTGTGCATTTTGTGTTCTATTATAGAATTAGGTAGGTATTCGTGATTAGACGACAGAGAAAAAAAACTAATTTGTCTTTGGCAACGTTTCAGATTTAATTATTTATTATTAAGAAAAAGGTGGTTTATATTTTATTTTGGTGTAAATCGCTTCGTTATATTTATTTTTATAAAGAATCTAACTGCAAAAGTGAATTTTATCTGTCACTTTAGTTTAGTTTTAGTTATTGGGGTATTTCAAAAAAAGTTAATATTCTTTTATAGAATGAACCTCTTTTTATTTGATTTGTGCAGTGGTGTATTTTTTGTTTTATTTAAATTTAATAAAAATATCAAAACTTTTTGTAAATATCTCAGAAACCAAAGCTCCTACGAAGTTATTGGTTGTAACACAAATTAATGAGAAAAATATGTTTCACTATATTACGAAAACCGCATATTTTTTAACTTAAAAATATGTCGTTAGCATTAATGGATTTTGACCAAAATCTAATCAGCTCTTTACAGTATTGTATACTATTTTTCCTGAAAATTTCATGATTATTGGTTCAGAAGCTATCGTAGGCTGGACAGGTATACAAACGCACCCATACGAACAGACCAAATGACACATGTTCGGCGTTATTTCAACAAAAAATTTCTCGTCGAAAACGATATCTTTTCTAGCCATTGCTGCGCGGGCTAGGATAGTAACAATTTTTAGTGTAATAATACGTCCTTTAAAAAAAGTATGCTGATTTATAGTTAATAATAATAATAAAATGCCTTTATTTTTACCTCGGCTCAGCAAAGCAAACCGAGTATGCAAAAAAGTACAATAAACAATAAGGACTAACTCAAAACGTTAACTAAATATTGCTATAAGCACTAAGCTGCCTAATTCTATAAAACAAAAAAAATCTATAAGTACCGAGTATTTATTGGTAAATATTCATGGTAATATAAAGAAAGATAAAATTGACAATTAATTATAATAATAAATAAAAAGTAATGTATTAAAAATAATTTTGTAGCAAAATTCTTTAAAACTTTGTTTACAGAAACAAAAAGAAAGTTTTACAAAGTTAGTTGGGAGATCATGCAAAAGTTTGACGGAAATATAAATAAAACATTTTTTGAAAAGCACTGTTCGATGTTTCGGAAAGAGAAAGAGACTCTAAAAGTGACAGATAAAATTCAGTTTGGCAGTTAGATTCTTTATAAAAAAAGTATAGTTTTTTTACAAATAATACAACAACCAAAATAAAAATATTATATATATAAAATTTCAAAATACAAACTTTTAAAAAGCCATCGGTAGCTAGAAAACGCCTTGATGTATCAAAATATGATTTTTACTTTTTAACTGCCCTTGAAATTTCAGCGTCGCAAAGGGGGTCACTTTTTTTAATTTCCCTCGAAAATCCCATGGATTATTGAATTAATTATTAATTAATTAAAGGATTGGATGGAAGTGGCAAATCTAAAATGGCCTCCGCCCAGCAAATGTTTCAGTTTGACATTTTGTTCTCCGGTTTGGAAATGTCAATGTCTGTTTTTGTGTATTTTCTTTTTGCCAGTTATTTTTTTTTAAATTAAATTTGGGAATAAATCTAACTGCTAAAAACTGTTTAGGGCCCTAAAACATTACTTTTTCCATTAGAGTAAGGTAAGTGGCAGAATTTCTTTATTTTTTAACAAAAACAACAAAAATACCAATCACTGACAATCTCCGACATTTGGACAAGCCGCGATAAAAGCAAAGTATAGCAAGTTTGGTTTGGCTGCCTAACGGGCTGCCTACGAGTAACCTTCTATTTCAGCTTTTTCACTGGTAATGTCAAACATACCCACTTTTTTATTTTCGTTGGTTGTGTGACTCTATCTCTACCTGGTCTATAATTTCTGCTTAATCCCCCCAGAAGCTCCCAATTTGAATTACTCTGTACAATGCCCCAAAGGGTGACCTTGAGCTTATCGATTTCCGTATTTTGCAGGTCATGCGGTTGCAGTAAGATAATACGTGTACCTTTTGAAGCGGTGTCGGTGTGCCCTATCGGTTTTCGGGCTTTCAGATTGTGCTTTTTTTACAATTTAACGCTTATAAGTGCATATGCATATCTTATTATTGATAAATTACAAAGAAAGTGCATATTGTGTGTATATTTTTAAATTCGGGCCGAATCGATTGCAACTTTGCAAACGTTTGAGGCAAAATATGTATTAACTTATTAACTGAACTTTAATTTACTATGGTTTAAAAGTCTATAAATATGATTTATACATTGCTTATCTGTGAGGTAAGTATCCACTATAATTTTTAAATAAAACCGGCCGGCGCTGGCGCCTTTTGATTAGTTACTATTACACAACCCCACAAAAAAATTAATATCGAGATCTCTAAGACAGACCATTATATACCGTCAAACGGGGTGGATCGGGACGATTTTCAGATATTTTTCATAATAACTTTTTTCTAAAAAAGCTATAGACTTCAAACCACCGCCAAATGATAGCTTACCGTTGGAGCTTTAAAATGACATGTCACACATATCTGTCACTTTGACAGGTGATTTTATATATATTTTTTAGTGGGGCCATCGAGACATCCCATTTTTTTCAGTGTTAAGGCTCGATTAGCCCCTGTAGTGGAGTCAATCGGGACAGAGAAGGTCAAAAAATTATTTTGCAAAAAAAAACGAAAAAAAAACTTTCAAAAGAAGCCAGAAAAACTGCGAAAATTTTGTTGTTTTTTTTTTAAATGCTAAAGCGAACTGGTCGCCGACTTGCAGAAACGCGTTCACTAATAGCGATTTCGGCTTTTGCTCGAAAACTGCCCTCGAGTGCTCCAAAATTGCTCTGAAACGGATGCACGCTTTCGACTTAAAAACAAGCAGTGCTCTAAAAAAGATTTGCGTGATCGACTATTGCCCGCAAATCTCCGAGCGGGTGCTCGGAATTGCTCCATCTCTTTTGACGGAGCAACGTGTCAGATCAAAACAAAAACATAACCCCATTTTTTAGATCTGATTAATTTGTTTCTAATTTTGGTGTATTTGTCTTTTTATAAGTGTTTTCCGTGTTTTACATCTAGAAAATTTACATTTATATACTTCATTGCACCCAAAATTTTTTTTCAAAACATTATAAAACAACAGTATTTTTTATTTGTTGACGTTATAAAGCCCAGGAAATTTCGAGCAAGTATTTGGAAAATCGTGTTCGCCCTTGCTCTGAAGGCGAGCAATCCCGCTCGATCTCAGATCAATCCCGGAGTGCTCGGAGAGGGATTCGTGACGTTACCGCTCTACCCGCGAGTGACTTCAGAGCAGTCAAGCCGAAATCGCTATAAGATATCGCCTATGAGTTTTGAATATTATTGAACCTAAAAACATTGACCTTGAGATAAAGGGGCCATTTAAATAGTAAAAAACAGGTTTTGTCCCGATTGACCCCGCTGTTTCGATCCACCCCGTTTGACGGTATCTATGTATTTTTCGACGCTGAATCCGAATCGACGGTCAAAAAAGTCCCTGGACGCCTGGAATTCTCCCCAGTGGGTCAATTCATATGACATCAAGGAAAAAAATTCTACCGGTCAAGGAGATAAAGAATCCCAAATGTCAAAATTTTCTGATCAGTAGTTTTTTTTAATTAATTTTTGAAAACGGCCCATTTGGTTCAAACATATGTATTAAAAGAAATTCGATTTCTCAAGAACTGCTTACAGTTGCTTGTAGTCAGGTTTGAAATATTGTGAATACGTCAAAATTTTCAGAAAAAATCGTAGAATACGAATTTCTATGGTGGAGATCTGGCATATGGTGCAGAGCCGTGCGGGTGGCGCTTTTTCAAAACATTAAAACTCGTTGTACTTTGATTTTTTGAATCTATTTGTTTTTAGCATTTTAGTACACAATTTAATCATCTACCTCTTATAGGGGGGGGGGGGGGGGGCCAGAATCCCCCACATTAAGTATAAAAACGTGATTTTTTACTATTTTTTTAAATTTATGCAAAATACACCCTTGGGAACTGGATGTTGATAAAATTTAGTTGGCGCATTCAAAAGTACAGGATTAGATCTTTATTTTAGTTTATCGCTTATCTATATCGTCCCAAAAATAGCACCCCTAGAGGGTGTCGAATTAGATAGTTTTTATTACAAGCTTTTATTTAGCTTCAGATGTTCTAACTATCTAACTATCTAACTATCTAACTATCTAACTATCTATCAAATCTTGTGAAGCGTTTTTGACACACTCCCCACTATCCGATTTGGATGAAATTTGGTACACACATAGTGGTCCCGTGACAATACAACATTAAGAAAAAAATATCCTATCCCTTCACTTCAAATGACTTTTATAAAACTTGGTATATGCATAAAGGTCCGATGGCAATACAGCCCAAACCAAAAATATATTTCTACCTCTACCCCCACTAGAAAAATGAGTTTCCAAACAACTCACGATCAGCAATTTCATTATAATCTAGAATAAACCCTTCTGTTCTGTTATTGAGCAAATATTTTCATTTAATAGAGTAGATAGCTGAGACTAAAAAGTAGAAAATAAACTGGTAAATTTTTTTTTAAGTCACAAGCTTTTATAAAACGCACTAAAAATTAAAAAATAATTTTCTAACATTCTAATATTATCATAATAATAAAAGCGATGGCCGCAAATCAAAGCATAAATTAATCTAAATTTGTGATCTAACCACTTAAAGAATATTCAACATAGCAGGTCATCAAAGATATGTTTGATGTGCCGCAATGTTATGCCATTGCCATACCTATGTCAGAGAAATGCTGGGGTATCTTGGGTCGGGTTAGGTGGGTTTGGTACCTCTGCATTTTTCTGCTAGATTGATTCTTGCAAATAGTGATATTTAATTGATACGGATATCTTATCGTGCTAACATCGTCAACATTTCCATCAGTCGGCCATCGCTTTTATTGTTATGATAATATTAGAATGTTAGAAAATTATTTTTTAATTTTTAGTGCATTTTATAAAAGCTTGTGACTTAAAAAATTTTTTTTACCAATTTATTTAAAATTAGAGTGATTTTTTAAATTTTTTCTCAAACCGAACCAAACCATGTTTTTTGAAAAACTTCTAGAGACCAATCTTGTAGAGATTAAATGGCCCAAAACTTAAGATGCGAAAAAGAAAATGTAGATGAATTAAATGATACGCTGACAAGAGCTATGAACCAAGTAGGAACATATGTCGCACAAAAAGGTAAAAAGAGATAAAATTGGATATCAGCAGAGATAAAGAAACTGATGGAAAAGGGCGGAACCTGAAGAAAGAAGGAAAAAGAACATCGATATAATACACCGAAATAAATAAAACTATAATAAAAGTAATAAAAGAAAATAAAAAAAAGCCAAGAAATAAAAGTTGAGAAAGTTATAGAGAATAACAGAAATATGAAATGTCTAAGACATTGTTACCGTTAATAAAAATCCACTAGATACATATCGTTTTAAAGGTAATTTTAGTTTCAACAATATAGAGTCAAAGAAGATTTTTTTAGAAAGCTTAGTTTTTAAGAAAATTGAATAAAACAAACAAAAATTTTAAATAAATAAAATAAAAATAAATAACCTCAATATGCTGAACATTTTATTTTCTCTAAGAAATATTTTTTAACATTTTTCCCTAAAATGCTTAGTTTATTTGAAAACTGAATAAAGCCTAAAAAACATTTTTTTTTCGTGATCTTAAAAAATAACCCTAATTTATGGGTGCCAATTAAGTGCAAACCGTGGACTGGGCCCAGTGATATCTCATTTTATCTTTTTTTATTAGTTATTCATTATTTCATGTTATTACAAATTTTATCGAAAATAAGCAGTTTCGAAGTTAAATGCCACTAAATAAAAAAATTGGTCCAAATCCAAAATGGCGGCGAAATGTTTGGCGTCATAACTCGAAAACTATTAATCTACAAAAAAAAACGTATAGCAGCGTTTTTGTAGGAAATTTTATTGTCTCCAACTTTTGTTTAAAATTTTTTTTTTCTGAAATGTACATGGACAAAGTAATTTAAAAAAAACCTTTTTATGCACACTAAATCGAAGATAGCGGGAAGATCCCCCCCCCCCCCCCAAGGTCGAACTTTTTTTTAGGACTCTAATGTGAACATTATAATTGAAGGGTACACGGGAAAAAGGGGCTCATGAACATTTATTTTTTTTACATCAGGAGAGCAATTTCTAGGTTTTTTTGGGTCCCTTCTTTATTTGTACGCCTTAACCTTAATCAAAAATATATCTGCAATGAGTACGTTATTTCTAGTTTCTGGAGTATGGGTCAATAGGGACTTATTGCAATAAAGCCAGGCAATAATAGTGCCGGGCACTATTCTGAAATTGAAAACTGACAGTTGATCTTTCAAAATTGACACCAAAGTCGAATTTATATCCAGTCGTTTATTTTCCATTAATAGTGGTGGCACTATTAATTCCGGCTCTTATAATACACTAATTTTGAAAGAAGACAGCTGTTCTTATAATGCGAAACTGTCAGAATAGTGCCCGGCACAATGGCCGCTTGGCTTTATTGCAAAAGTCCCTAATAGAACTGTTAAAATTCTGCACAATGTAACAATATCCCAATTTTCAATAAAATGTCGATGAGTCCCTTTTTCCCGTGTGTACTCTATTCATATGTCAAAATTGCGAATATACCACCGTTTGCAACCTGGGGATACTTTTCGCTCCAATGACTGGCCTATACAGGCTCAGATGAATTAAGACACTCACTGTCGGCTCGTTCCCCAAACTATCTTATTCTTTAGTGTAATGACCATCATAACATATTCATTATGTTAAATTGTTATTTTGAAGGTATACTGTCAGTTAAAATAACCAAAACAAAACAACAGGGACTTATTGGAATAAAACCTGACTTTATTTTGACGCATTTACACAGAAAACTAACAGCTGACCTCTCAAAATTGACATACCAAAGCCAAATTTAATAATAGACGCTAACTTTCATTTAATAAATACCGACACTTGTATGTAAATCTGTCACCATAGGGTCGATTTTAAAATAAGGTCAGGTTTTATTCCAATAAGTGTCTAATAAAAGAAATCCTTTTCCTTGAAAGTTGCGATGTCGCATGTGATTTGGTTCTCACAATCGCACAATTATAATTATTTGCCAATTATTGTCATTTCATTGTTTTGTAGCGTCCTCCTAACCTTGATCCTTAGGTGTTTACTTTAGGTATTTGATATTTTGTCGACAGATTTTATTTAATTTTTTTAACTTGTCGTTACGAGACTACTTACCTATTTTGCTCTTAACATCTCTATTATACAGGGTGATTCATAAGTAAGCGGCAATGTTTCGAGGGCATAAAAATTAGCCAAGAAGTTCCTATTCATATGGGTCCGAAAATGGTTCCTCAGGGAGCTATGCCCCTCTGAATAGGACACCTTATAAACGATTAGTGTTGCCACGAGACGTCTCGTTCTGCGAGATAAAATGGGTCTCTCGCCTCGACGATAGGACTCTTCTCTCGCACGAGAGAGCCTTTCTCTCGTCTCGTCTCTTGTGTCTCGTGATTTATATCAGCTATAAAAAGTTTTTAAGACACACTGTTTAAAAGTATTTCTTCAAGGTGAATCTTTTCCAAAATAAAGTGGTAGGAAATAGACTTAATTCTGGAATATACTATAGTGTATATAAATAAATAATAAATAAAGAACTAAATACAATACATGTACTAAAATACCTCGTTGATGCAGATGAAATAAAAGCTGTGGAAAAGTTTTGTATCGTTTTTTTTATTTAAAACTGTACCTAAAATCCTAAGTGTTCGTTGATAAAAGATTATTTTGTGTTTTGCCAATAATATAAATCCTTAAAAATAAACAATAAATCTATTATTTAAAATTCTTGGGTCTTGAAGATCACTATGGAATTTCCAGATTCTGAAAACCAAAAATTTTCCTTGCGGAAATGTGTTTTTCTCAAAAGGTGAGAATCTTTTGTCTCGGCGGCAACACTATAAACGGTTTTTTCTCTTTAACTTTAAACCCTTTATAATTAAATATTGAAAATTGATATACTTTATAAATATTTGATGGTACATAAGATTTTAATTGTTGAATAAAATGTTAGTAAATGTTTGTTTTTTGCTCTATCGTAAACGGTACGGTAAATTTGGAATTTACATTGTTATTTTCCATCAAATCTGTATAGAGTACAACAATTTTCAATATTTAATTGTTAATGGTTTTAAAGTATAGAGAAAAAATCGTCTTAAAGGTGTCCTATTCAAAGGGGCGTAGCTCCCTGAGGAAGCATTTAGAGAGAGAACTTATTTTTATGCAAGTATTACGCTCCCGAAAGCATGCTGCTTATCACCCTGTATTGTGTTTTGGCGCTGTCTATATTATTTCCTTTCATTTTAGTTTTTAATTGCTCTTAATTAAATGGAATTCCATTCATTTATCATGCGTGTACAAATAGTGCACCTACTTGGGTTGCATGCATATAATAGCAGGTCTTATGCAATAAATGACTTGGTTCAACGATCTTTTCAGATACATTAATTTGTAGGCTTAAGAATTAACCAACAACGGTCTGCATGGCCTTATGTTTATTTTAAGGTTATTTTGTAAAAGATCGGGTTTGCATCTAGAAAATCGTATACAACAGTAGGTTCGGTACAGTGGCTCCATTTGAAAATGCATCTAGATGGCGCGTTCTTTTACCAAAACCCTATACTTTGAGCAACACTTGGCAACGTTGCGTCCGCTCTTGGGCACCGGTTGGGTCTCATTGCAAACTCAGCTCGTGCAAAACCAAAGCTGGGTTGCCCCAAAGCGTCAGTTTTTTGCGCGCCAACCAGTTGCATTTTGAAATGGAAACACCGTACGACGTGGTTCTAACTTTAGCTAATTTTTTACCCTAAATGCAATGGTTTTTAAAATAGTAAAACCACTTTATACACTGTGTCCCATTTAAAACTTTCCACCCGGGATTTCTCGAGAACTGCTGAAAATTTTTAAAAATACACGTCGATTTTGTTTGCGAAGGGGACACTTTTTGGCTATCTTGAAATTTTTGTAGCACGTACCACCTTCGAGGGGTATACTTTACCCCTATATTTTGAATCGGGAAAGTGAGTCTAGTGATAACTTGGTTTGAAGCTCTCTTGAATATCTTTACAACCGTGTAAAAATTTCTAAAATCCATTGATTAGTTTTTAAGATATTTGCTTTCAAATTTTCAAATGTAACATGGAATGATAAAATAAAAATTTAATAAAATTCTAAATTAAATTTTTATCTTATCAGTCCATGTTAAATTTGAAAGTTTCAAGGCAATTATCTCAAAAACTAATGGATAGATTTTTGAAATTTTTACACGGTTATAAGGACATTCAAAGGGCCTTCAGAACAAGGTATCACTAGACCCACTTTCCCTATTCAAAATATAGGGGTAAAGTATATCCCTCGAAGGTTGTGCGTGCCACAAAAATTTCAAGATAGCCAAAAAGTGTCCCCCTCGCAAACAAAATCGACGTGTCTCGGCATTTTTAAAAATATTCAGCAGTTCTCGAGAAATCCCGGGTGGAAAGTTTTAAATGGGACACAGTGATAAAAGTGCAATAATGCAAACCAGTATATAAAAAAGTTTTCTGTCCCGGCTGAGCACAAGAAACTTCTTAAAAATGTTTCGTTCTTTAATTTCACTCCTATTTTTGTAAAACCAAGGCCATTTTTTTTATTGATAAAATTTCATAAGATTGACAAAAAACATAAAAATTATAAAAAAATGTTTCCTGAAGTTTTAAAATTGACGTTTTATTGCCTAAGTTTTTAAACAATGCGGTTTACATTTTGAAACACGACGACACGGTAAAAAATTCACTAATAGAAGATAACAGACGATTTGATTTCTAATTTTAATGGGCTTTTTTAAAAACCGTAGGTAGTGCTTGAATTTAGTCCTATTTTACACTGATGCACAGTGGAACGTTCTGATGATTTAAGTGGACATAATTAAGTAACATATATAAAGATCTCATGTTACCTTTCTGAACCTACAAAAGGCATATGATACCGTTCCAGTAGAAAAATTAAGGACAGTGTTAGAGCAGACTAATATCAATCATACATACATAAAAGCGATAAAAGAACTATACAAAGGGTCAAAATCTAAAATTAATTAATTATTAATTTTGGGGGGGATGTTGTATCTCTCCAACTCTTTTTAAAATATATATCGCAGTAGCCTTAAAAAACTGGAAACGTCAAGTGTACGGAATGGGAATACAACTTAACGACCGATTTACCATATACACACTACAGTTTGCTGACGATCAAGTAATTGTATCTAATGATAAAGAAGACATGGAGTATATGATGATAAAGTTAATGGAAGAATACCAAAAGTGGGGATAATTGGATGTCTTAACAGTATCTTATGGAGCAGAGAGATGTATGTTGTATGGAATAGAGACTTGTCGCGTAACAGAATAATACAAAACAAAAATGGAAAATGTCGAAATGGATGCAATAAGAAGATCAATGAGAATATCTAGAACAGATCATAAAAGAAAGAATGGGAATCGAGGGAAGCATAACGGATGAAATCACTAAAGAGCAACTGACATGGTACGGCCATGTACAACGGATGAATAGGGCGCAGAAAAAGAGGGCATTCTAAACTAGAATGTCAATCCAAAGATCATTAAGTCAAAGAAATCTGACAGAAGATGTTTGTCAGGATCGAAGGAGGTGGAGAATAGGCGTCGGAGAACGTAGAAAAACGTTCTAAACCGACATAATAATAATAAACATAAAGATCTCAATTACCTACAATTAAAGTTCCTGATTTTTACATACAAAATTTAAAATATACAGAGTGCCCAATCACTTGTCAGCCATAGTGCAACTAGAGGTCAAAATAAGAAGATTTGTTCAATAAAGATGGTGGCAAATATTAAACCGCGTATTTATTTGAGGCAAAATTCGCATACCTTGCTGCGAGGTCGAACGATCATAATTAGTGTATACGTCTCGTAGCCGCGGCCAACAGCTATCGATTACACGACGCATGGATGCAAACGAGGCATTCGTTTGGCCTCGCAGCGAGACATGTGAATTCAATTACCTAGTCCTTAAAAACATCCAGAGTAAAACTTATTTTTCGAAAAATTACTATAATTTTAAAACGAAAAAATATTATATCCAAAATTAGTATAAGCAATGAATTGTGTATTCATTGGTATAAGACATAGCGTTTTCGAACGTACAAAATCCGATTTCGGTATTAGTATAAATATAATGTGTAGTCGGTGCTTTCTACATTACTTAGGATTTTTTTTTTTTATAAGAATATTTTTTTTTTATCAAAAAAGTTATTTACCTATTATATGTATGTATCTAGCAAGCGCCCTCTAGGCATTAGGTTCAGGCTAATACCGTAATCGTGGGTATACTTTTTGTTTTAAAATTAACGTATGTGCCATAAAATTAGGTCTTATTCATGCGCGTTCTTCTAAGGAAACATTTTATATCCTTTCCTCAATTGTTTTAACATGAAAATGTAAAGAAAATTAAAATGCGGCTAACAAGCCAAGAATGTTTCTTTAAGCAAAGTAGGTACGCAAGTAGGTTAATGCAATGCGAATAGGCTTGTCGTCGCGCTGAATATTAAAATTTGTTATTGCGGTTAATGTGATGACAGTTCTGTACATAATAATTGGCAAAAGAAAATCACTTTCCTAATCATATTTTTCGTGGCTTCCCTCTTATTCTTCTACCTACAGGTCTCTAGTTCATTATTTTTTTTTTGGGTTCTTGTCTCGTCCTTTCCCTGAACATGTCCCAACTAAGCTAATCTTCTACTTTTGATGGATATCACAATGTTTGCGCCATCTTGTTGTTCTAATTAATAATTCATCCGTATCCGCCATAAACGATCTTCTGTTTGCACTGGTCCAAAGATCTAACAAAGAATTTTTCTTCCAAATAGATTTAGTTGTTCTCCATTCGCTTTGGTAAGTGTCCATGATTGGCACCCATATGTCACTACCGGTTTAAGAGATCCAGTTAGAATCTTTGACTTGAGCAGTTTTTGATAAGCGTAAAATACTTTGTTTCCGTTGATTATTCTCTGGTTTATTTGGTCTTTAACAGAGTTTTTTTTGTTTCCGTTTGCTCCCAAGTTTGTAAACTTTTCCACTTCCTCGAGTATATCACAAATTATGAGCATATTATCTCTCGTTGTTTTTTAAGAAGTTACGGTATTTAGTTTTTGGCTCATTTATTTTCGGTGCTTGTTTTTTGGCTTCTACAAGTTCACATCTACGGGCCTAATTTCCATAAGAGGATAAAAAACAGATAGAGTATAGCATGTATTAATGGGAGAGCGCGATACGCCCGGTTCCCGTTGAAAGCGTTTCAGCGTTGCCAAAAATAACCTTGTAAATAACTACAGGCGCAAGTGGTCCGTGGACTATTAAACGTAAAAATTTAATTTTTAACTTTTATTAAATATGAGTTTTAGGTCCTAAAACACTGAAATCTGCGAATAAAATAAATTGTCCGTTTAAATGCACGATCAATCAAGAAAATCTTAAACGATTTTGAACCAATATGATACAGAAGTCTTTTGTTAGCATTAAATTTTGGTTAAGGGTTAAGGGTTATTATTATTATTTAAACAATTTTTCCGTAAAACTATCAGTTGTGGTTTAAGTTACCACCTCTGCCGCCACCCCTAGGGTCTCGCCCCCCTCTCACGTCCCCTACCCACCCTGCGCTACTGTGGTCCACTATTACCTTTTTTATAGTTGGGCTAAAAACGCATTACAAAACTTAAAATAAAATAATATAAATAGCGGGCTTGTAGATTGTAAGTTATCTTTCAAACAAACTTGACTTTAGTGAATGTGAAACAAAAATCAATAACACTTTAAAATACTGCTTGTATGTAAAAGTACGTGAATTATTTACTTTTAGGAACAAGCAGAATTTTAATGTTTATTGAGGTTGTGGAGCACCCCTATCACTTACATAAAACTGACTAAATCGACCGAATTGAGTAGCGGCTTATACTGATATTTTGGCTAAACCGGCAACGTTGGTTTTACGCTAAAATCAGGAAACGTTCCTAGCATGAGCAACTATCTCCTTTCTTTTCTTGTATACTGGTTCCGTCTCTCTTCTTCTCATACAAATCGGTCTCATGGAAGTTTGGCGGAAAATTTTAATCGGGAACAAATAATATTGTAGTTTTTGGACACAAAAATACATAAACAAATAAAGATGTCTGTTTTTTGCTTTAATTAGCTCCCCTGTCCTTCTTTTGAGAGGTAAAAATCGGTGTTAACCAAACCGAACCGAACCTCTTGGTCAATTAATTGCAGATGAATCCTAACCTAGTGTCCAAAACCTGACCCTTTTTAAGGATGGGCCTTGCTTTATGAAAATGCGGTATGTACTATAGCAATATCTATGTAGATACGGAGTTTTCTTTAGGCATAACAGTATGGAAATCGCAGTGAAGGACGCTTCAATTGCACAGTAATATCAGAACCGCTCTTCTTTAGGTGAACGTCACATGCTAGGCCCGACCCCTTTTTATGATTTTGTCGTTTTTAATTTTGTCCGGTTTTGAATGCCACAGGTTTTGTTGGGAGATCCGTGATTTTGCTCTTATCTTGTTTTGAAGAATGACGATAATATCCGGTTATTAAGGACTGTTATGCCATTTTCCTTTACCTTTATGATCTTAGATGATTTTTAATTGTCCTTTATGGTAGACTTCGGGGGTCCGTAGAATTACACAGAATGGCTCTGAGAATTGGTTTTCATTATCGAAGGAAACTACTGAAGCAAAAATAAACCAATTTACGTAGAAAATTTTCATGAATATTTTACCAGTTGGATAATATACATATGACTAACATTAAGCAGATGTTTATGATTATGATCATTTAAACTAAAAGGTTACAATTCAATTCGAATTTTTAAATTGAATAATTTAATTTAAAGCATTTGTAAACAAGTACGTTTTAAGCGCAATATGCGTATGGACTGGTTTTGTCTTACGTTGTGACATTTTTGAAAAAAAACAACATAAAGATCAAAAATACGAGATGTCAAACACCCTAAATGTTTTTAAACAATTTCTAAAAACTTTCAAAATAAACAGTTTTAGTATCACTTCATAACATAACATAATATCAGCGATTTTAATAATTTTTCTTTGTTTTGGGATAGTTACGTTAAATAAGATCGACTTCTGATCATCTCTTTTGTATAACCCAAGTTATCGAAAAGAAAATGGCATACGGACAAGAGCTGCATCTGCTTTACGTCGATTTGCAGAAGGCATGTGATAGTATACCACTAAATCTACTTTGGAAAGCGTTGGAAAACCCAAACATAAGCGTACAACTAATTAAGGCCATCAAAGAGTTATACCGCAATAGTAAGGCAAAAGCTAAAATAATAGCAAAACTAAGCAAAGGCTTTCAATTAAATAAAGGTCTTAAACAAGGTTGCTGTATCTCGCCTACGCTCTTCAAGATATACTTGGGACAAATCCTTAAAGTATGGAAGAGAAAATGCCAAAACATGGGAATTCCGTTGGAGGAAACCACCTTGTATACTTTATGTTTCGCCGATGATCAGATAGTAGTGGCTCAGAATTATGACGACCTCGAATATATGACACGAAGATTAATAGAAGAGTACAATAAGTGGGGACTAGAGGCTAATCTCAATAAGACAGATTATATATGGGTAATACCGGGCAGCGAATTTAGTCCTGTGATTAGTATAAATACTTAGGTCTAAAAATTACAGCTGACGGAACATTAGACAAAGCTATAAAAGATCGAAACGTACAAGGAAGAAAAGCAATAACTTTATTAAATGGAATAATTTGGGACCCAAATATATCAAAACATATATATAACACCATTGTAAAAAGTATTATAACATACGGCTCAGAAGTATGGCCAATCAAGGATAGAACAGAAAAAAGGCTTTCCGCTACGGAGATGGACGATTGGAGAAGAGCAGCAGGGAAATCAAAAAGAAAAAGTTACAAATCAAAGAATAAGATAAATTATGACAGTGGGTGAACGTACTTTAGTGGATGATATAAGAACAAAACAACTGGTGTGGTACGGACATGTACAAAGAATGAATGATGAAAGACTACCTAAACAAATACTACTTTCCATTGTAAACCAACTGGCCGAAGAAAACGAGGACGGCCAAGGAGAAGCTGGAGATAAGGAATAAACAGTGAAGATTAAGAGGCCTAGATGATGAATTATGGGCAAACAGAAACGAGTGGAGATTGGGTATCGGAAGATGTAGAACGTTGTGAAACCGATAAATATATATATACGTAAAAAAATATTTTGAGGAACAATAATAAAATAAAACTGTAATAAAAATTGCTTCTTTATGCAGTTCTGACGGTGATACTCCAGTGATACATTTTCTTCAAATTATGTACGTGGTTGAGGCAGTTTATGCGGGCTAAATTTAACTTAATTGGTTGCATTTTGATGACCGGACGTTGGATGCGCTGTTGTCAAGCTTACGGATCTGTTGCAAGCTAAAAGATTTCAAATATTATCAAAAAATTATTGAAGTACGGGGAGTGAAAAAAATGCAGTTTTGAGATAATACCATAATACTACCTTATTTGTGTTGTTCTTTCATCCCACAAAGTGTCGTAACTCATAAAAATCCTTTAATAGCATAAAAATCATTAGATCCAAGAACATTTTTAGTGATATAAATCCAATATAAACTTTCCCTAAAATTTGAAATTCCTCTCTTGTAAAATTACAATAAATGAGTTACGTCAGTTTGTAGATCAACGACGATATGTGGTTTAGCCCAAATTTCTCATTTCCGCCCACCAGTTCGCGGGAAACAAAATTGTTTTTATTAAGCTTGTTTTGCTTCTAACCAATGTTCAGGTCTAATATAAAGGGTGTTGTTTTTTAAAGAGAACAAGGTCATATACCCAAGAAAGTATATGTCCTTCGTTTTTGGAAAAACAATCGAATCGAGGGTTTCTTTTAAAACGTACGCATCACAACCGCATTACTACAAATCGCGTGGTATTATACGCAACCAACACCGCCCATGGCTTTTACCAAGCCTACCAAAATCGCATGCGATCTATTTACCACGCGGTAAATAACAGCGTTGGACAAAATCGTGCCTAACATATATGCCGCGGTTAAATTCCGCGCGGTCTATCACAGCGCTATACCATTACCGCGATAACCTTCAACGCGCCAACAGAAACAGCGTTACGCCAGTCAATATCGACATACAAAAACATTGCATGGCGCATGTATTTACAATTTTTTTATCCTTGTAGTTTATCTCCAAGTTTGCAACCCTGAAATCCCTACGCTATGCCCATAGGACTCGAAAAACTGGTACTTGTTTAATTTTTTTTAAAAAACCCTTAGAAACCATTTTTTGTGAATTTACGTACTTTTGGAAAGCCAACCAAATTCTCAACAATCTGAGCACAACTCTAGCTTCCTAGGTTCATTAGTTGCCGAGATACGTGTGGTCAGATTTGTGAAGTTTTTCACAAAAAGTGAAATTTAATCGGTAGGGTCATTTTCCAAGCCACGTAACGGCTAAACCAATCGTTCTAGAGGAAAATGATAATGGAGGAATTTATAGAGAATTGTATTGGATTTAATACCGTACTAAAACTGTACCTCTAGGTATTAGAGTTTAAGCAGAAACTAAAGAAATAGTAAAACATCGATGTTCCAGAAAACAAAAAAAACTTTGTACGAAAAACACCTGTCTTAGTCAATTACTAGTTGGTGGGAACCAACACCTGTTAACAGACACAAAAATGCTTAAAAGGTAGAATATCAAAACATTTTCTTAATTCTGAACGATTTAAGCCAGAGTAAAATCCTGTTCCCATGTACGACTTTCTCGTGCGTGCCCGCGCACGTGTTACATGACTATCTTAACATTTCATATTGAGATCATGTGACGCGTGAGCGGGCACCCACGAGAAACTCGTAGGTGGGAACCGGGTATAATGAAAATTAGATTTGGTGCCTAGGGGGCGTATGGGGGCAAAATCTGTTTTTAGATTGTCCCTTATTTCTTTCTAGGTCTCACTAAATTATGTTAGGATGAGACCCCTTAGTCGAACCATATATGTTGTGTTGAGTTTTCTTGAATAGTGGTCATTATGGACACGGTTAGGATACGTTGCCGATCCATTGACAACGCTTAGGTTTCACACTCTCTAGGACCCCGGGAAAGAGGTCAGAAAAGTATGTTTTTGAAAAAAATATGATAGGATAGGATCCTTGAACAGTGGTCTTCACTGACATGGATAGGACACGTTGCCGGGAAAAAATCGTAGTAATATACCGATTTAGGTATTGAAAATATATGTTATCGATCCGCGTACATCACCGCTTGCAAACACCTCGTACATCACTGCATGCAAATACCCCGTAGTTCAGTTTACTTATAATTTTTTTAGCGCGATTTTAAATAAGGCACTTTAAATTACGGGGTGGGTACTGGTAGACCTCGTCAGATCTCTATCAGGCGAAATGAATCGACCCCTGCCCTCCGTAGATTCCAGGTACTCTCTGACCCGGAGAGTTAGCACCTGTATAGGGTCCCTTTCCCAGGGTTACGGGAGAAGACCACATCGATATGAAAGGCGGAGAGAATGGACCTCGGTACGGTGATCATAGCGTAGATGGCAACCCTTTCTTTTAGGGATAGTATAAAAGACCACAGCTGTTGCCTTACAGTATGGCGTTGGCTCGTCATAGGCTAGAGGAGAAAAACCTTGATTAAAAATGCTGGCCCTCCAAGTAGGGGGTTGAGGCATTAGACTGGTTCTCTAATACTTGTAAAACAAAGCAATTACCAAAAAGCGTAAACAAAGCCTCGGAGCAATGGATGGAAACTCTCGAAGACGAAAAAAGCAAAGACAAAGGACTATGAATATAGCTACATGGAACGTACAGGGAATAAACCAAAAGTTGGACATTATTGCAACTGAAGTGCAGAATTGTAAGATCGATATTATTTCACTCACAGAGACAAAAAAGAAAGGAACAGGTACGAATAGTGTCGGCAATTTTGTCCATATATTCACTGGAGTCCCAAAAGAAAGCAGAGCAGCCAGAGGGGTATAAATTACAGACTACGATTGCATTAGTGAAACCATACTTCGAGTGAACATGAACATGCTTGGACATAATATAAGCATAATACGCACCATCAGATGACGAAAGAGTAGCTACAAAACAAATGTTCTTTGACCAACTGGATGAGACTATCACCAAAATCGGTAATACCAGAGAAATAATTATGCTTGGCGATTTTAATAGCCGAACTGGTAGACAAACCCAGAGCAAAGTGATAGGACCATTTGGAAAGGAAATAACAAATGATAATGGCTTAAGACTGATGCAATTGTGTGAAACCCACAACCCAAAAATAAATAATGTTTTTTTTAAACATAAGGATATTCGTCGATATACCTGGATTCAGCCAACAAGAAATCTTAAATCAATCATTGATTATGCTATAGGTGGACAACACTCGCAATTAAAGTGGTATGATGTGCGAGCACTTCGTGGTGTTACCTGTGGATCTGACCACCATCTGGTAAAAGCAAAAATATTATTCCCTTTAAGAAAAACAAATAAGGACGAAAGTATTAGAGAAAATGAATACCTAGAGTGCATCGAAGACAATCAAAAATACAACTTTAGAAGTCTAGAAATCGAAAGTACTCAAAGATTGTATCAGAACGGATTAGATCAAAAATTAATTAACACAAATCACTCATTTGAAGAGATATATACAAACATAATAAAAAGCTTGAAGGAAGCAAGCAACGAAGCTGTTGGATACCAAGATAATAGAAATTACAGGAAGATGTGGTGGACGGAGAAAATACAGGAAATGGTCAAAGAGAAAAAACGCACATACTTGAAATGGCTCAGTACTAAAGAGCAAAGAGACCTAGAAATATACAGGGAAACCAGAAAACAGCTAAGAAGTTTGATACGCACAGAAAAAAATGAAATGTTTGAGCGCAAATGCCACGATATAAATACACACGTAGGAGGTAGGCAGAGCTCTGAAGTATGGAAATTCATTTCTACAGTAAAAAACCCAACAAAAGAAAAAGTAAACATCCAGATCATTAAACCAGAACCATGGACAGAACACTACAAGGGACTGCTGCAGGAGACGAGACCCGAATATCTAACAGCCTCTCCGGGGAGAGACATAGAAGTACATGGAGAGGAAGTAATCATCGAAAAAGAAATGATAAAGAATAGTATAAAAAAGCTTAAATCCGGAAAAGCTAGCGGATCTGGGGGAATATATGCTGAAATGCTCAAATATGGATATGAGAAACTACTCGAAAATCTCACATATATTATCAATCAATGCATAAACGGACATCCAGTACCTAATGATTGGAAAAGTGCATTCATATCCTCAATACATAAAAAAGGAAACAAGCTGGATTGTAACAATTACAGAGGAATTTCAGTCACCAGCACTCTAAGTAGATTGTACGGTAGGATTCTTAGAGATCTAATAGAGAATGATTTTCATGAACAAGAAGAAGAAGAGCAAAGTGGGTTTCGTGCAGGCAGATCTTGTAGGATAATGTTTTTTGTCTTAAACAAGTAATTGAGAAAAGAAGCGCCAGAAATATAGAGACTCATGTTAGCTTTGTGGACCTACAAAAAGCATATGATACCGTTCCAGTAGAAAAATTATGGACGGTGTTGGAACAAACTAATATAAATTATACATACATAAAAGCAATAAAAGAACTATACAAAGGGTCAAAATCTAAAATTAAAATTGGAAATCGACTTTCAAAAGAATTCCTGGTAACAAAAGGCTTATGTATCTCTCCAACTCTTTTTAAAATATATATCGCAGTGGCTCTAAAAAACTGGAAACGTAAAGTGCACGGCATGGGAATACAACTTAACGACCGATTTACTATATACACACTACAGTTTGCTGACGACCAAGTAATTGTTGCTAATGATGAGAAAGTTAACGGAAGAATACCAAAAGTGGGGACTAACAGTGAACGTGGACAAGACACAGTACTTATGTATTGGAAACGAATCCAGTGAGTTAGAACTAGACAATGTCACATTGTAACACTGTAAAGAATTGGAAAAAAGAATAGTAAAAGCAAAAAAGGTTATTGGATGTCTTAACAGTATTTTATGGAGCAGAGAGATAAGAAAGAATGTAAAATTTAACATATATGAAACAATGGTAAAAAGCACGCTGTTGTATGGAATAGAGACTTGTCGCGTAACAGAAAAATACAAAACAAAAATGGAAAGTATCGAAATGGATGCAATAAGAAGATCAATGAGAATATCTAGATTAGATCGCATAAGAAATGAGATCATAAAAGAAAGAATGGGAATCGAGGGAAGCATAACGGATGACATCACTAAAAGGCAATTGATATGGTACGGCCATGTACAACGGATGAACGACAAAAGATTACCAAAACAGGTCCTAAAGTGGCAACCAGTAGGGCGCAGAAAAAGAGGACGTCCTAAACTAGAATGGCAACAGTCAATCCAAAGATCAATGAGTCAAAAGAATCTGACAGAAGATGTAGAAAAAAAACGTAGAAAAACGTTCTAAACCGACATAGTAGTAGTACTTTAAATTACTATTTGTCTGCGCGATTTAAAACGACGCGGTTAAAGTTTCCGCGGTGAATATTTCGCGCCATGTTTTTATGGCGCGGTTTTGCACTACGCAGTAATTGCCAAAGCAGTTTTTCTAATGGGCGCGGTTTTTTCCGCGTGGGTATTTACACCGCTGTCACTACGTTATAAAACCAAAAAAGTCTGTTACCTTAAAAAAACACCCTGTGTTTTGATGATTGTGTGTGTCTGTCACTGTGCATGAATAGCTAGAAACTGTAAACCGATTTTATTGCAGTTTTATTTCTGTTCACGACTGATGGTGTAGTTTGGGTATAGTTTTTGCAAAGTCACCTGAATAACTCCTAATACGGGGTTCTATCGATTTCACGAAATTTTGCTTCATTCTGCCCTTCAAAAGTTATTCAAATTCATATAAAATCTTCCTGGTATAATTTCAACCCTACCGACAGAGAAGAGGCGCAGCTCTTTGCGGTCCGACTACAAAGTATTTGTTTTCCGACCGACCGAGCCCAGGTGGATGAACGGCACCTGATTGGCAGATTTTTTTGAGATGCGCTCTTAATTGCTTTCCGGTGTGCTTTTCGGGACCCCTTTAGTCGGCTGTATGCAGAGTTAGAAAATAAATCAGTGTCGTGTCTGTAGGTGTAGGAATAGAAAGTTTTATTATCTATTTTTATTTCTTTAGTTTACGCCATAATTAAAGGAAATACTTTTCACGAGTATATCTACCGCCGCCCATGTCACTTTCTATAAAGGATATGCCGATGGTCGGCTTTTATCTTGGTTCAACTGACTTTGCAAAAACTATACCAGTTGATATTTTTTTTTCAATTAAGTTGCAAACGTTAATTCAGGAAGATAAAAGAAGGTTTTTTAAAATGAATTTTTAACGGTTTTTTAACCTATAATAAAAAAATATAAAATTTTATGTTTCGTTTCCGAGATCTAAGAATTAACAATACACGATGAAGACTATCTAATATTTAAGCTTCATAATTCTAGCTCTGTTGGTATAAATTAAATATTTTAAATTTTAATTCCAGCGTGACGGCTCGGTGGGGGGGGGACTAACGAAATGACATATCGTCTCTATTGTCTTTTAGAATACTATATTGGTTATATTGAGACTTTCTATACAGGGTGTTGATTATTATATTTAAAAAAAGTCCAAATTACTTTTTCAGTAATCTTGTTTTCACTCTGATGTATGGATTTCAACAATAAACCAGAATTGACTAGTGCCCAATTACACACTATTCATCATATCTTAACTTTCTTGGCGTCTGTGTGAGGAAAGCTTCTACTTATTACCTTCATCAGGTATTCATTGACTGGCATACAGTGAAGCCAATTACGTATTTATTTTTTTGCTTTGAAGTTTAAAATAGATTTTTACGTGATTTCCTTTGACATGGTGACATAAGAAATCTGTTAAAGGCGATTCCATGCAAGTAAAAGAAAAACACAAATTATATTAAGTACAATTCCAAAATAATCTACAACATCTTTATTTATAGGGTTCCCCAGAATTATTGTGTTACTGTCCGTAAAGTAAAGTAAAGTACTGGCAGCCACTAAACTTGCCATGTGTAAACTACAAGAAAGTGCACTTGCTACTCTCCCGCAAGTACTTTCCAAGAGTTGACGGGCCGGCTAGTTTAGTCGCTGCCTACTTTCCACCAGTAAACTTGCCATGTGTAAACTACAAGAAAGTGCACTTGCTACTCTCCCGCAAGTGCTTTCCAGGAATTGACGGGCCGGCTAGTTTAGTGGCTGCCAGTACTTTCCGCCAGTAAACTCTCCAAATGTAAACGTAGCTTAAGACGATAGCCGAGAAGAGCGTGTTCGATAGCTCCTAAACCGCTGAACCGATTTTCATGAAATTTTCAAGTAAAATAGTGTTCGACACTGTAACTAGCTGATTAGATTTTGGTTAAAATCTATTTTTGCTAAGCAAACGTGTATAAGTTCACATTTACAGGAGAGCCAGACAGATCACAGAAGTGATAGGGACCTACTAGTAGTAATTAGTTCATAGAAACGCCTAATTTTAATCTTTCTGAGTAAAAAAAAAACCGTATAACAAGAAATTTGGACAGTTTTTTTTCTGTCGCAAATACAGAAATGGAACTAAGCTTAAAATTATTAGGCTGTGCCTATCGCATTTTAGACCTAATAAGGCAGTGGTGCACCCAGAAAATATGTTTAAAGGGGGTCAAGGCTGTGACTGAAAAAAAATTTGTTGCCACATCAAAATTATTTCAAAAAAAAATATTGATCTCAAATTTTAAATTCTGTGGTAGGGGGGTGGCTCGAAGCCCCTTCCTCTCTTGGTGCGCTACTGTAATAAATGTGACTCTTTTAGTCTATAATAAGGCATATTTCATATTTAAGTAATAATTAATAAACTATATATTCTTATTCCCATTACCACCAAACCAACGTCAATTTGTTTTCTAGTTTTTAATGTTATCGTAATTAAGCGTGGAATTGCCAATGCCCTAAAGGCGTATGTTACGTATAACACTTGGCGGAAGATCAAAAAATGAACATTATTTATTTTTGTATTTTCAGTACTATATTTAACCCTAGAAGTAGAGATGCTAAAGAAACACGTACCTACCCGCCCACCTTCAAAACGTCACAATTTTTCGAAAAACTTTATTTTTTATTTTATTATAGGTAAGCAAAAAAGTGTGTGCATATCAGTTTTTGACATGTCTGAGTTATTCAGGCTGCTATAAGTTTTGACATTTTTCATATAAGTAATCGTTCATTTAAGAAAAATGTTGTCATCATTTATGAGTTAAACAGACTAGCAGCTAAAAAAAGAAACGCAAATCAACTTTTTAGCTGCGCATGCAACATTATCTCTTTTGTGTTTACGTCTAATTGTCTCTATCTCTCTCTCTCTCTCTCTCTCTCTCACTAATTCCACACATGCAGACAGGTTATTAACTGAAACGGAGACAATTTTATGTAAGTAAAAAGGGAGTTAAAGGTTGGAAAGGTTTTCCAGTTGTTTATATCAGTTGTTAGTTTCAAAATATTACAAGTATGGTGAAGATAAATTTAGAAAACCTGTCTAACGAGGTGTCACTAAAACATGTTACTTCTTAAAAGAGATATCGCACACTTATAAGTCAAAGTAGCTGCAGTGTTTAGTTCTTTACATCTATGGCATAGTTCGGCTATTTAGGCCACGGGCGTCGGTATTTTCTTTTTCTTATGGGGGGCGGGATATTTTTTTTTCTTGGGAGCTGAAAATGAAAAAAAAAACATGTTGTCATATTACATAAATTTATTGTTGGCGGATGTTATTACACCTATTACCAGCTCTCCCCCCATCGACGCCCTTGATTTAGGCCACCCCCCATCGACGCCCTTGATTTAGGCCAGTGCAGACCTTATGAAAACTTTTGGAAAGGGAAGAAAGTATAGCGCAGCTAAAATAAATTAAACTCGATCTAAGTTATAGCTATAGTTATACTAGACCTCCTATCAAAAAAAGCTAAACGAAAAAGTTCTAGGTTGGTAATAAAAAGGCTCGACAACAACGACAAGAATCGAACCAAATTTTTTGTTTTTAATTTTTGTCTCATACTTACTATGTTTTCCACTTGCGAAGCTTGATTTTCAAGATAGCCTTAAAAGGTAAAAACTGCATCGTGATATACATAGCAAGCCGTTTTTATGCTACAGGGGTTTTTTTAAAGTTTGCATTTTGAGAGGGGGCTATATATACAACTTTTTTATTAGTGAAAATTTTTGGTGTAAATTGCTTTTTTATAATTTTAACTGTTAAATTAAATGTCACCTGTCACTTTGAGTTTTTAAGATATTAGACAATGTTGGTATTTTTCTTATGGAATGACCCACTTTTCAGTTGCTGATTCAGGATTTCCCGGGGGGTGGGGAGGCTAAAGTGGCAGAAAATATTTTTCTTTACGCTTTTTGATATATCTAAGCTATGAAATTTAGTGCCGAAAGGAGATTAATTGCACCGCAGGCGATTTAGAACTAAAAATTACGTTTGATGTGTGGACGGGGGAAGGACGGGCCCCTATAATCAATGTAAGATGTCCTTTTATTATTTTTGTAACTGTTGTGTATTATATTTTTATTTGTTAATTACCTCTTTATTTTTTTTATTTAATGATTTTGGAATGTTTTAAACAAATTAAAAAATAAAAAATACCTTCTATAAGTAAATAACAATTTTATATAATATCTCAAAAACTAAAAGGAATTTACACCAAATGATATTTCCATAAATAAAAAAGTTATAGCCCCTCTCGCAAAATGCAGGCTTTTAAAAAATCCCCTGTACCTTAAAAACGGCTTGCTATATCAAGTTGTTGTTTTTATCTTCAGGCTTCGTTCGATAATCGAGCCTCGAATATGGAGGTCGGTTTTTTCTATCTTACCCCAAGAACACATGAAACCCCCCAAGAACATCGAATTTCGGACACCCTCTATACAGAGTGTCCCATAACTTAGTGGCCATAGTGCAGCAGGTGATAGAGGAGGTTATTTCCGAGAAAAAAGTTTATATAACATGGGGGTCAACCCACATCTGTTTAAACTTGAAGGAGTGGGAGGAAGGGTTTTACAAAAAAAAGAAAATCTCGCACAGCCAGCTGAATACTCAGCTAATTGTGATTCAAAAATGTGGTATTCCCTTTTTGATAAAATTACAAATTGAGGAGATACAGCCTGTCAAAATACCCTTCAAAAACGTATAAAAAATAATATATTTTTTTAAAAATTAATTTTTGCTTATTTTTTATTTTATAAAGTATCAATAATATTTTATTATTTTGTCTTGCTATAGACTTGTTTTTATTAACAAAAATATAAAAAAAAGCAATGGCATTTATAAAAGTTTATACCAAAAAAATAGTTTTTTTTTAAAATTGACCGACTAATTTTTTTAAAATAATTTTTATTTTAATTTATTGCTCTTGTTCTAATATACGACTCTACCCAATGTAATAGGTTTACTGCGTTTTTTAAAAAAGTTATTATAAAAAAGTTAAAAAAATTACTTTGATGCCCTGTATCTCGACAAAGAAAGAGTTTTGACCCATGCATTATAGGAACTTTTTTATCAGACATGACCTCTATAACCTGTTGGCCTATGGCCCCTAAGTTATGGGACACCCTGTATAAGTAAACTTTTTTTATATTGATATGAACTAAATAGCCTTATAAACATTTTCTTAACATAAAATATCGACTATACCTATATGTACGAGTATATTAATTTGGCAGAGTATATTTTTCTCAAGTGAACGATTGCTTTTTTAAAATTTTATTTTGTGCTGTGCTAAATTTAAAAGCTGCCAATCTTTGTTTGTTTTAACAAAAACCAGCGCCGCTCCGCTTTTTATTTGTGATATAAACTCGCAAACCAAGATTGCGCAAAATCAAATTCGCGCAGTTTTAAGACCTCGGAACGAATAAAATGCCCAAAAAAACCAAAAGCCTTAACTCAAAAATTGATTGTATCTTTGGTTTTTGAATGGTTTTGGTTTATACGCTGAATTGCGTAATTGCAACATAGCTTACGCCGTCTTGGTTGGCAAAAACTATTTCAAGGGTAAAAAAATCATAGAGACTATAATACTATATACCAATCAATAGCTTTCTGAATTTTTTTTATGCATTTCGACAGTTTTTACTAACTCAAAAGCATTTGCGGTGTTTTAAATGTCTTTGTCTGTATTTGCACACGCTTTTTTGTTTGGTTTTATTTTTGCAGTATTTTCTATTTTACTTGCTTACAAGTGCGAAAAAAAATTTCCCGCGCAGGATTGTGGTTAAAAAAGCGCTTTTCCACATGCTCGTAGCGTAAATAGAGTAAACCTTTTTTTTTGTTATTTATCCTTTTTTTTCAATTGCGTTAAATTTGTAATTAGAAAGAAAAAGCTTTGTATTTTACTTTTTTACGGAAACAAGCACTCAAACAAACAACATACCTATGATTGTTGCCACTATGTGATTTTTTAAAAACGGTTATCGGTAACAGAAATTTTCTAACTACAGATCTTTGGCTAACAACTAGGTATCTCAAATTTCAGACTATAAGATATCCATATCTCCGAGAGTGCTAAACCGATTAAAAAAAAAATAAACAGAGCTGTCCTATAGACAAATAAACGATTTTTTTAATAGGGCATTTTTACACAAGTCCAGTCTGAAAATTTGGTTTGGTATGTAAATCGACAGATTCAAAACAGACAGTGGATCAGGAGAAGGAGTATATGGCCTATCGTTTGGAGCAAATTACATATAGTAACATTTAATCTTTTTATAATTTATATAAGTTGTAGCCTAAGTTGGTAGCTTACAACATTTAAGCCTTGGCCACTTGAGGTGACAGTACCACTGTCACATACTAGGCCCCTGTTACAAAGTGGTGCCAGTAGTTCAGGGTAATTTAGTTTTTGGAAAATTTGTGAAAAAATTTTGGAAAATTTGGGAAAAATTTTGGAAAATTTGTGAAAGTTTGAGAAAAGCTCAGTAGTACTTTAGTTAACCCATTGGTAGTATTTTGTTGGAAAAACTAAAGAAACTTTTTGTAAAATTGTTCGTTTAAAAAGAAATAGTCTTGTCTAGTTTTTGAAAACCAAAACTAATTTGTTGGAAGATGTGCCATAACTTTTTTTCGTTGTTTAATTTACTAACGTTATAATCTGTGTTACAATTATTTGTATTTTCAATATTTTTGAATATTTTTTTATCCTTGAAGCAGTAAATACAAGGAAAATGTCAATGTCATGACAATTTTTCTATTGATATATGATCACTTTAAATTTTGAAAAGATAAATTGGTAGAATATTTTTTATTGAAAAGTTAAGTTTAAATACAATCCGAATATGCCAGCAAATAAAATGCTCTCCATTTCTATCTGGAGGACGGACTCTCCAGCATGCGATTGGTTGAATTTTTTGCCTTAATAAAGCTTTACTGAACTCTAGATTTGAGTTATAACTCCAAAACTCGTTGGTAAACTTTAAAATTGTTCCATCAAAACATTATTTAAATAAAATGGATAAAAGAGTCCATTATTTTGTCTTAATTGTAGCACAGTGTTGTTAAAATAAAGTCTCATTAAACTTATCATTCTCTTGCCATTATAAGCCTATTTTGTCGAAACTCGAAAAGCTCCTTAAGCTTTTGTTTTTCTAGCTGAATTTTTTAAGAATCTTTTATTAAAAACACAAAAAAAGAGTCCATTGCAACTCTTTATTTTTGATTAGTTGGCTGAAACAATAATTGCCAACCCTCTGACAAACCACTGATTTTTTTTGACACCCCCAAATATAACTAAGGGAGGATATTTTTTATTTATTTTATTGCATTAATAACAGTTTTTTTTGTTTTTTTGAACCATTAAACCTTTTTTATTAATATTTAATAACATTTTTTGTTTAAATAATACAAAAATTTATGTTAAGTTTGCATCTTTGGGGAAACACACCACAGTATTTCACAAACTTGGGAAGAACATAGCTCAATAAGTATGTCATCTGTTCCAACATATAAACTCAAAAGTTATTTGGAACAAAAGTTATTTGAAACTGCCTAAAACCCCTTCTAACCCTGCCGAAATACAATAAGATAATCTTTAAACTAAATAGTCAGATTATGGTTACAAAATATGAAAGATAATATTTTTTTAAATATTTTCAATTTTCCCAATATTCACAAGACCCGTTCGGAAATTTCCAATATTTCCATTTCCATGGAAATATTTCCATTTACATCACTAGTTTCAAAACTTGTATATTTTTTACAAAAAGTATTAAAAATCTTATTTGTTTTTTTATATCTTTTTACACGAAGCGCAGTAGATATCTCTTTATTTAAATGCTCGAAGGAAAAACAATTTCAGTTGAAAATTTAGGAACGTAATAAAACAGCAATAAAATTTAGTATACAATAAAAAATGTCGATATACGAACAAAAAACACGAAAATTTGAATTATCGTTTATTTTAATTTACGCATTTGCAAATAAGTCTTATACAAACAAATAGTTTTTTAACAATAGGCTCCTCTTGAATAATAATGATCAAAATGTACAAGTAAGTCTCGCTAGTATTTTTACGTAGAAGATTTACGTAGCTAAATATTTGTTTTTTTGTGTAAATGTAAGTTTATCAAAAATATTTCTAGATCTTTTAGTAGGGCGCGGGCATTATTTTGGGCTTTTTGATAAAGATTTTAAGGTTTTCATTGATTCCACCAGCTCACTACCTACCTAACATGTTAACAGATCCAAAAATAAAATACTCAAGCATCTCGGCCTACAGGTACTAATTCTTCAGCTTCAGCTCAGCTTTAAAAGTTAATATAAAGAGTGTCCCAAATAAAAGCTACAACATGGGGATTTCGGAAACGGTAAGAGATACGAGTTTGTTTAAATGAGAAAAAAGTTGCGCTATTCTAAACCCAATCAGATGCCATATAAAAAACTAAAAATTGTGTTTTTTTTTTTAAATTGAAATATCGCCGCCATCTTGAAAACAAATTTTTTTCTAGACCGTCTAGTTTTTGTGAACCATAGCCAAATTTGTTATTTCTTATGACCGCCATATTGTATTTATACTTCAATAAATAGAGCATAAAATGAGCTTTTCAACCGTGTATAATAATCCTATCTTTGGATGACGAAAAGGAGAATTTATTAAAAAAATAGTTTTTCACTTAGTTGGCTGTGAAACAAATGCCGTAGTTGTATTTGTTGGCATACCTACGTAATTACCCTTCAAAATGTTTCAATTTATTTCTAAATTACTTAAAAAATTTTTTGAGTCACATTATCAATCAAATTTAACATGGAAAGATTTACAAATTGGGAGAAAGTATAGTAGAAAATTTTGCAAATGTTCGGAAATTCCACCGTTGTTATATACTTCAATTTTTTAAAAATTCTTTGTGCAGTTGATTTGGGTACTTCAACATTATTTTCCAGTTTACGAAGGGAGATGCGAGGATTGTCAACGACACTTTGTAAAACCAGAGCCTCAATATTTTCATCAAGTTGTCGATTACGATTTTGTTTTTTAAAGGAACTACCTGGTTGTCGACTTTCCGGATATCTCTGAAAGTACATATCTCTAGCTCTTCCATCATTCTTATTACATAAAATATAACATTCATACATATCTACTTTCTCCCAATTTGAAAACCTTTCCATGTTAGATTTGATTAATAATGTGATTCAAAAAAAATCTTAAGTAATTTAGAATCTTTAGAACTCTAACAGATAAGTCAAATAAATGACAAAGTTTTGACAGATAGTTACGTAGGTATGACAACAAACGCAACTACGGCCTTTGTTTCACAGCCAACCAAGTGAAAAACATAATATTAAATAAATTCTTATTTTCCGTCATTCAAAGTTAGGCTTATTATACATGGTTGAAAAGCTCTTTTAATGCCCTATTTATTGACGTATAAATATGGCGGTCATAAGAAATAACAAAGTTGGCTATGGTTTCAAAAAAACTAGAAGGCCTAGAAAAAATTTGTTAACTTCATTCGATTGGCCAGCTGCTTATACAAATTTCATTAAATTTGTTTGCCAGATGGCGGTGATATTTTAATTTTTCAAAAAACACAATTTTTAGTTTTTGCTCGATATTTTAGTAACCCCTGTAGATACCTTTAATATTGATACAGCACCTGATTGGGCTTAGAATAGCGCAACTTTTTCCTTATTTAAACCAACTCGAATCTCTTACCGTTTCCGAAATCCCCATGTAGTTGATTTTATCTGGGTACGGTCCCTGGGGGGGCGTAATTAGGAAAAATTTGTGTTTTGGTTACGTACAATCTATTTATCTTCTACAATATTACACCCACACATCTAAGTCTCACTAAATTGGTAGTTAATAAAATTACCCATAGGTCTGCTATTTAAAAAAATTATTAAAAGGCCCCTTAGTTGGGAGCAAAAAAAATGTGTTTAACAATCAAAATAATTTAATTGACTTATAGTCTGTTACGTCAGTGAAATTGTACCAAATTTGATTCATGCAAAGATGATTTCTTTAAGTGACTTTGTTAGGCCAGGGGCAGCAACTTTCTTTAGGAAAGTATTTTGTAATCTCATTAATGATCTCCAGATAATTTTTAGTGTAATTTTGAACTTAATTTGGGGGAATTTTGACGTTTTTTGTATAGCTTGATTTTTAATATGTGGTTACCTTTTATGGTAGTGTATTTTAATGCGATTTTCCATGTAATACCATACTTTTAAAAATTATGTCATCCTAGACAAAAATTAACATAAAAATAATATTAATTTTATTTACTTTTAATAAGCAAAAAATATTGATGATCAATTAACATGCTTAGGCATTTTTACCTTTGTAACGACTATACGCAAACAATTCCAAAACCAAGTAAGACAGCTAATTATAATCCGAAATTAAATTTTATTTTAAAAATACAGTTAAAACAACATTTTTTTAGCTTTTTGATGCTATTATAAAAGCGATGGGCCCTGTTTGAGGGTTGTTTTTTACAATCTGTTATACGTAGAAGGGTTCAGTAGTGGTTCAGTAAACGATCTTGGTACCGAGTAATGGACAAAACGAAAAGAGCAGCTACTTTTTTCAAAAAGCAGCTTTCCAAAAGCTGGCCTTGTAAAAGTAGTTTTGCAGGAGGAAAATCGAAGGAGACGTTTTTGAAATATTCTTCAAAAAAGTGGATGACCAAAAACAAAAAAAGATTTCTAACCTAACGTTTGCCTTGAGAAAAGCCAATGATTTACAAAGAAAAAAAGGTCCTCATGCGTTAATTAAATTTAAAAAAAAACCTATGACCAAAAAATAGGTGTTTACTTGAAAATTTCGTTTTCCCACCTCAAAATTCACTTTTATCTACTCAAAAACTGCTTTTTGTGACAGGCGATAGCTTTTGTACCCTTGTACGCTTAGATCATATACCTTCATATACGTTGTCGCACGCATTCGTGATTTTTCAAAGAATTGAATTTGGATACCCCGTATGTGACTGTTAAAAAATAAAACAGCGCTCTTTTGAATACCTCTATAAACTTAGCATTACCACTTAAGAATTGGATATTCGCAATGTATGCATTAATTGTCGTAAATTATTACTTGCTTAAGTGGTAATGCTAAGTTTATAGAGGTATTCAAAAGAGCGCTGTTGGTCTTTTGAATGCGCTCTCTGTGTCCATCGCGTCGCTAGACAGGATGTAATTTAAATGATGCACTTGGTGGTAGAAAAGGTCAAAAGAAGGAATTTTTTTTATTTTATTTTGCATCAAGCCTTTTGTTTTTTAGATACAAGGTGTCAAACTTTAAAAAAAAAATCGATTTTTTGCTATAACTTCTAAAGTAATAAAAATTTAAAAGCTCTTTTTATTCTCTATTTAATCACGTATAATAATATAACGGTCATAAAGAATAACAAAATTGGTTATATGGTTACAAAAAAACTAGACGGCCTAGAAAAAATTCGTTAACGGCATTCGATTGGCCGTTAGTCATTTATCCGAATTATTTTTTCAATTCCGCAGTTGCTAACTAACTTTTAGTGTTTGCTCGATATTTTGAAAACTCCCGTATATATTTTTAGTTTTAGTACAGCGTCTGATTGACCTCGGAATAGCACAGCTTTTTTTCCTTAAAGCAAAATTACATATCCTACTGTTTCCGAAATTCCCAAGTAGTTACTTTTATCTGGGACACCCTGTGTCACAGCTTTCTTAACAGTCGCATAGAGACCGGTCAGTCCGTAACTGACCCCCAACTCTTTTTTCAGTGTCTAAAATAAATAAAATAGAAATAATGAGTCTAGTTTCATTGTTTTTAATTAATCCAATGCACGCTAGGGTCCTTTATGTGACTGGTTAAAAAAAACAGCCCTTTCCCCACCGGTCTCCATTGATCGGATGCACGTTAGGGCCCTTCATGCGACTGTTAAAAAATAAAACAGCGCTCTTTTAAATGCGCTCTTTGTTTCCAGAGCGCATCGCTGTATGTGAACAATGCCTTGTTCTTTGGATGGGAAATGTAATTAACCCGAATGATTAAAGGTCAATAGACGCCTCCACTTTTTATTTTTATGGCAAAAGCATTTACCCTTTCTTTCGCCTCTGAAGTGAAGAATTAGCGTGGAAAATCAATCGACCCACCAGTGTCGTAGAAAAATAAAAAAATTACCTGTTTTACCAACGAGTATTTTTGGATGGGACGATTGTTGGTATTTTAAAACTATTTTGCGTGCGTTTTGCACAAAGAGTGTTTCGCACACTACGAATTAGTTATTTATGATCTTAATAAGTTAAGATATAATTAAGTTAACTTACTTAGTTTGTAAAAAACTCGCCTGAAAACCGTTTTTTTCTACGAGCGTGTAGAAAGTGCACCATAATATAATTTTTTTTCGGTGTTCAAACAGTTGTCAAGAACCGACCATATCAAAGCATTGTCAAGGTTATAATGCTTTATCTGCAAAACAACGATGTGACAAATAGTGCCCAGTCATAAAGTTTCGTAATGTGTTGTGCGGCTCCGGAACGAAATAGCGATGTACAAAATAGCGGGTATTAAAATAGCGGTATCGACAGTCAAAATAGCGAGGTAATGAAAGAACGACTATCAAATTAGCGATGTCACAAAATAGCGATGTAGCTAAATATCGATTGTAACAAAATAAGGATGTACCAAATAGCGACCATCAAAACCGCAATTTAACAAAATAGCGACAGGATATTTTTTCAAAAAAAACTTGCCTGACGTTTTGCCCGGGATTCTAAAGGGTGTGAAGCCAAACCGAACCGAATTCGGTTCGGTTCAGTTTGAACTGAATTCGGTTCGGTTCGGATTCACACCCTCTAGGATCCCGGGAAAGCAGTCAGGGGAGTTTTCTTTTTCAAGAAATGTGCTGATTCGGTTCAGTTCGGTTCGGTACGGAGTTACACTTTCTAGGATCCTGAAAAGAAGTCATGCGCTATTTTCTATTTTGATACATCGCTATTTTGATTGTCACGATTTTGATACATAGCTATTTTGGTTGTCGCTATTTTAATAGTTGCTATGTTGATATGTCGCTCTTTTGTTACAAATGCTATTTTGATACATTGCTATTTTGATAGTCGCTCTTTCATTACATCGCTATTCTGATAGTCGCTATTTCATTACTCGCCATTTTGAACATCGCAATTTCGTTCCGGAGCCGTGTTGTGCATACAAAACCTATGGATTTAACAAACTTTTTTTTATAATTTTTGGTTTTTTTATGTTTTACGTACGCTCGCATTTGATTGCTGGCCGAACTTCGCTATGCGTTGGTTGGCCAACTGCAATTGCGTGCGGAAAAGTGGCACTTTCCGCACTTGTTAGGACACCCTGTATTTTTATCGCTACGAAAAATCTGGCACACCACTGCAAGCACTAGATGAATTTTTTCACCTTTGTGACCTAATGGATTAGAAGGCAAGGAGTGTTAAATGCAGGCCTATAATATGTTCTACTTGTTTGTTGAGGGCGCTTCGTGTCGTGCAGTGTAGTGGGTGTTAAAAAGTGCTTTTAAAATTTTCGAGAGCTTTTTTAAAGCTCCGTTTAAATGAAAAATGCAATTTTTCGGATTTTTGCTTTGCTATTTCGTAAAACCATGGTTTGGAAAGGTCAAAAAAATAGCTTAAGACAACTTTAAAAATGCGATTTTTGGCGTGATGTCTGTCTGTGTGTCTGTCCGTACTCCGATAGCTCTTAAACCGCTGGACCCATTATTATAAAATATTTAGAAAAAATTGACGTATCCTCCATCTTATGATCTTAGAAGAACAAAATTAGGGAAAATTCAAACTTCTAAATAATCTTCGGCGATTTTCAGATTACCTATTAAAGCAAAATTTATTCCATAAATTAATTTTTGGGTTATTTCAAAAAATAGATTTATGGGTTTGTCGTTTTTGAAGTGTCAGATCTATCATTGATCCATTTATTTTCTGGTTATAAAATATACAGTTTTTGGGTTATTAAAAAAAAAATAGGTTTATGGGTTTTTAAGGTGTCAGGTCTATCAATGGTCCATGTATTTACAATATAAGTGCAATTCCGTTTTCCCCAAAAATAGCTTTAGTTTTTAACATTAGGACACATAAATACATGTTTACGCACCTTCTGAACTAAACCCTTTTATTTGCACAAAACGTACTTAGTTTAAGATTCTTTTTTTTTTAATTTACATAACTTTCTTTAAAATCACAAAGAAATAAAAAGTTGTAAGTTTTCGTTTATTTTAAGCGGCGGTCAAGTGTACAAAAAAGTTCAGTCAAGGTGAATTTAAAGTTACAAGACGTCGCCGTCGCGTCTTCGAATGCTTTTCTGGTTATAAAATATACAGTTTTTTGGTTATTTAAAAAAATAGATTTATGGATTTTTTAACTATCAGGTCTATCAATGATCCTATTATTTAACATATAAGTGCAATTCCGTTTTCCCCAAAAATAGCTTTAGTTTTTTACATTAGGACACATACATACATGTTTAGGCACCTTCTGAACTACCCTTTTATTTGTACAAAACATATTTAGTTTAAGGTTCTTTTTTTTAATTGTCATAACTTTCTTTAAAATCACAAAGAAATGAAAAACAAAGTTATAAGTTTTTGTTTATTTTAAGGGGCGGTCAAGTGTACAAAAAAGTTCAGTCAAGGTTGTGAATTTAAAGTTACAAGACGTCGCCGTCGCGTCTTCGAATGATTTTCTGGCTATAAAATATACAGAGTGTGAACCATTCTAACATAATTTAATAAATTGATATAAAAAGTTCATTTATATTTAAAATGGAGGCACACTTCCCTGAGTTGTAAATTGCAACGTTACACAAGTGGTGAAAGGGTTTTACGAAAAAAAAACATTTGTCGCCGCCAAATAATTATATGGCTTTTACTGCGTTAATATTTTTTCCATTTTTTTACTTTACCTGTATTATAAACATTTAAAATGCACTTTTATTCTCCTGAAATAATTTTCACTTTGTTTGAAACTCTGACAAAAATGCTTACTCAAAGTTGAGGGCCTCTTGTCATCGCTCAACGCGTTTACTTAAGACTGCACTTTGTGCCACTTTATGTTTTGAAATTCTCTGAAAAATGCAAGATAAAACGTAAACAAATAGCAAAGAAAATGGCAAAGTTTTAAGTATTAAAATTTTAAGGATCATACAGGGTGTCCCAATTTCGATGTTTTTGGGGTTGTGGGTATTTCTATACTGCCGTCCTTAGTAAGACCCACCTATCTACGTTTTCACTTATTTCGAGAAAAGCGAGTTTAAAATTTTAATGCTTGCTAAGAGTACATGGTAAATTTTTTTGTTTTTCAAAATAAAATACTTTCGAACAAAAATTTGGGTATTTTTCTTAACAAACAGTGAAAGTAACCCATTTAAAGCCATTTTTGGTCCTAACTAATTTTTGATTTTTTGCAGATAGTTGGTATTTGCCTATAGAATTACCCCTTATTTCTTTATTTATTTATATTTATTTGTTTTTAAATTATAGTTTAATTTATTTGATTACCTACTTAAAAATACGTTCAAAATAGCAAATAAAACTTAATGACCCTATTTTTAAATGATTTTCGAAATCATCTTAAAATATGTAAAATGACGTGTCCTACTTAAATTTTTAAAAAGGCTGGAACACCCTGTACAATATTAAGAATAAAAAGATTTGTACTAAAAAAAACATAATTATCATTTTTTTTTTATTGCGGGTTGTTAACAAGATACCATGGTATATTTGCTTAAAATCAATTTTTGATAAAACCTAAAAAAATTAAAAAATATTAGGAATTGATGCATCTTAATCCCACACAGTGTGCCTGAACGGAGTATAGGTTTGATAAAAATGGTTCCAAAAACTAATTGCAGATTTTGAATATGGTCTCTTTCCTGACTTCAGAACGATATACATATAAATCCTAGCTGATCCTCTTCTCGAAATTTTATCAATTTTTTGCAATTTTTCTAGTTAGTCTAGGCGCTGGCTCCTGTCACGTGTGACCTAATATGTGCACTCAGTTTGACTGTGGGGCATTATTAAGCACCCATAGTTGTATAAAAACAGTTTGGTCACGTGGTTGAACTAAGGTTTTTTGGCCGCCATCTTTGAAAAAAGCCGCCAAATTGATAGATTTTTTTTGTTTAAGCGTATCTCCCTACCCGGTCATCGGATTTTAATTTTTTAAGGCTTGTTATACTCCTTTTTTACAGGCACATAAATTTTATTATTACAGATTTTTTAATAAATCAAGTAGTTTTTGAGATATACCAAGATTATTAGTATTTCCGCTCGCAAAAGAATTAAAATAATACCCATGCTCATTTTATTTTATGCTTTAAACCTTTTACAGAAGAGGATATTGACTTTATGTTTTTAAAGTTCGTTGGATGGTACCCCTAAAGACTGCCTTAAAGAGGGTGGTTTCTAAAACTGTTCACAAGTTTATACAAAAAGTGAATTTGCAGCGAAACGAAGCATCCTAGAGAGAATAGGCGTCGGACAACGTAGAAAAACGTTCTAAACCGACATAGTAGTAGTACGAAGCATCCTAGCAAAAAACATTAAGAATAATTTTTATAGTACTTTTAATTCCGCTTCTTCTGATCATTGTCATATCTTTTACAATTTTTAAGAAAAAAATCTGTTTTGGTGCGAAAACATGGAATTTTTACAAAATTGTATATTTTAGCTGGCTTGTACAGCTAACCATCAAAAACAGGATGCTAAGTGATACATCAGAAGGAGCGAAATTAAAAGCACTATAAAAAATTAACTTTATCGTTTTTCGCTAGAATGCATCATTTCGCTGCAAATTCTCTTTTTCTATAATATTGTGAACAGTTTCAGAAACCACCCTCTTTAAGGCAGTCTTTAGGGGTACCATCCAACGAACTTTTTAAACATATAGTCAATATCCTCTTCTGTGAAAGGTTTAAAGCCTTCTATGTAACAAAAAAAAGAAATGTCATGGGTATTATCTTAACTCTTTTGCGAGCGGAAATACTAATAATCTTGGTATATCTCAAAAACTACGTAATTTATCAAAAAATGTGCTATGTAAAAATGTGTTTGCCTTTCAAAAAGGACTAAAACAAGCTTTGAAAAATTAAAATAGGACCACTGGGTAGGGAGATACGCTTAAACAAAAAATCTTTTAATTTGGCGGCGATTTTCAAAGATGACGGCCAAACGAAAATACTGCTTTGGGTGCTTAACAGAGCCCTGCAGTCAAACTGAGCGCACATATTAGGTCATACGTGACAGGAGCCAACGCCTAGACTCATTAGAAAAACTGCAAAAAATTAATAAAATTTCGAGAAGAGCATCAGCTAGGATTTATATGAATATGACTTTGGAGTCTCTAAAGAGTCCATATTCAAAATGTGAAATTAGTTTTTGGAACCATTTTTATGTAACCTATACTTTATTCAGGCGCACTGTGCCCATGTCTCTGATCTTAATAAATAATATATTTAAAGCATAAAATTATTAAAAACTAAATTTTGACCAAAATATTGGAGAGTGCCGAACCGAACCGAACCGCTTTGCGGAACCGTGGTTTTACGGTTTAAAGCAAAAGTGAAGGCAAAATCATTTTTTTACAATTGCAAATAAAATTTTGTCTGCATTTTTTATTTCTTTTGTTTGTAAATATACGATCAAATGGAGGGTATGCTGGTTTTAGAAATGCCTGGATTTTTATATGAGGATTCATACTCCCACAAATGGGTTCGTTTGAGTATGCTTTGGGAGGAAGTAAGTAAATTTTACTACGCTCGTTGAATGAATTGAAAAAATAAATAAAATTTTATAAGGGTCATGGCCTACTACTTTTGGCATAAATAAATCAAAATGTACAAATGTTAGATAGAAATATAATAGTGGGATTAAATTTTCCCGTTATCTTAAAATATGATTCAGAGTCAGTTTTAAAAGTAGCTTTATTGTCATAGATACAGTGAACATTGACAAAGCCAACGTTATTCAATATATAAGCAAAAATTATTATTATTCTACGTCTACGTCTAAACTTCTTGATGTTTATGTATTTGTCCAATTTCTATATAATGCCTGGATTTTTATATGAGGATTCATACTCCCACAAATGGGTTCGTTTGAGTATGCTTTGGGAGGAAGTAAGTAAATTTTACTACGCTCGTTGAATGAATTGAAAAAATAAATAAAATTTTATAAGGGTCATGGCCTACTACTATTGGCATAAATAAATCAAAATGTACAAATGTTAGATAGAAATATAATAGTGGGATTAAATTTTTCCGTTATCTTAAAATATGATTCAGAGTCAGTTTTAAAAGTAGCTTTATTGTCATAGATACAGTGAACATTGACAAAGCCAACCTTATCTAATATATAAGCAAAAATTATTATTATTCTACGTCTACGTCTAAACTTCTTGATGTTTATGTATTTGTCCAATTTCTATAGGTAGCTGGTTACGTAAATTTTTTCCGTAATAAACAAAATAATTTTTTACAAGCCGAGTTGGGAACGGGGAGTTCTATACGAAGTGGATCTCTTAGTAATGTGTAGTTTCTTGCAGTGAAGAGTTTACGCCGTTTTACTCTGCACAGATACCATATTGTCCTTTTTTAAAGCTAAACACAGAGTCAATGAATTCCTGATAGGATGCGTCCTAAAATGGATCCGTAAGTGACACCAGTACAAACAGGTTGTTCACTCAAATAGGATCCAAACCATTCCAATGCGATCTTGCTTACACTATAAATCTCTAGCTCGCTCAGCAGTATTCCATGATTCACGGAGTCAAATGCCTTGGATAGATCACAGCCAGCTTTTCTCCCGAATTTAATTGAATATATAGTTTTTCTAAGAAGTCAGATTTTGCGTCGTCAACGTTTTTTGAGGAATGAAATCGAATTTGAAAATAATTTAAAATTCTATTTTTATCGAGGAAATCTGTTAAGTGCATCTGAATCAATACTTTTAGCTAAAGTTGCCAATAAAGCCACTGGACGAAAATTAGATTCATTGTTGTGATCACCACTCTTGAATTTAAATTACTAAATAGGAGCAGTGCTGGTTCCTTTAAGTTTATTAACATTTCTCCAAGATTCTCTACTTTTATTGGGTGCTTTTTCTATTTGTCTTCGGCAATACCGTCTTTTAGATAATTTGATAGATTTTTTTGTAGCTTCTGCGATAAGCTTTAAAGTAATTTTAAAAGTGATTATTGCTATCTGCAGATTTTCGTATGGCAAATAACGCCCTGGTGTCCTCTGATGATTTTTTAAAGCCAATTGTGTACCATGGTTTTAGTTTTTTGTTGTTAATATTTACAACAGAACATAAATTTCAAACTTTTGACAAATTAAAAAATTCTCAAATGCATCATTGTTATTAACAAGCACAAGTTGCCAGTCAGTCTGACCACAAAGTGCAGTAAATTGTCTATAATTTTGGGCATGGAAAAGCCTTCTTCGCTTTGTAAAACTTTTAGTCCTAGCATTTACCGGAAAATAACAAAAAACCGCCTCGCGGTCTCAAATAATCTAAAGTCGAAGATCTGGTTCTACAAATTTTTGTCGGTTGCTCCACGTGAGTATTTAAATTATGCGACAATAGTAAGTCAGTCAAAAATTGAACATTACCACACTTTCTGTCCGAATAGTCAATATATGCGAGAAGGTTAGTACCTTGCTTGTGGTGATTTAAATTTATATAAAACGGTGCTCTTATTCAGGGAAAAATTTATAGACATCTAGACTTACCCAATTCTGTACAGGCCAAGCGCACTCATTGACTTGTAGAGGAACAGTTGTCTCACTCCGATAGCTCAAAAAATAGGATTGTCTAGTGGACTGTATTTAAACAAGTCCTCCGCTTTCATTTGAAGGGTATACGAACGCACGCGAAATCGTACCTTTCTGAAGTGAAATTTAATTGAGACATAAAAATAATATTGGAATATAATGATTATTTAAGAGCGAAATAATAGAAAAATATTAATGATGCGATCTTATAGGAGAGGGACTTACCGGTGATGTTTTGATCTCTTCCAACTGGTGCACCAGATTCGCTAGAAGTCTTCTATAGCGTTCAAGCACTCCCGAGTTTCACTGTTTGGAGTTTTAGAGGAATTTAATAGATTTTAGAGTTCACCATTTTTTATAAAAAGCGTTGATCGTTCAAAATATTCCGATCGAGAGCGTGTGTGAATGGCGACAGTTCTTTTTAGGTTTTATCTTATTTTTATCTTATGTTTCTTCGCCCTCTATAGGAAAATCGCATCACTTCTGATAAAAAGAATTTAGAATTCTAATTTTATTAAAAAGAATAAAATCGCGATTTAAATTAAAATATGCAGAGGGCGGTAGTAATATGAGGATTGAATTAAAATTAGAAATATATTATTAAATGCGTTTGGAATATAAATATTAAACTATGCCAAATTGATAGTTTATAGCTAGTTTGTAAGCCTTAAATTTAACTTAACCTATTGAGTAAAACTACAACCCAATTATACCCAATTGTAACCCAAAATATGAGTTTTAAAAATAAAAATAAAATGTTCTGAAAAAATAATAAAAATTAGATTAAAAGAAAATGAGGTTTTTTGCGAAACCGAAACATACTGGCGGCCGAAAATGCTATGCATTTTCCAAGGGGCCAATAGGTAAAGGACACAGTTTAGAGATTGGTCTCTTTAACAAACTATCCTTGGTTTTGACAGAGGCTACTCGATTTATCCCATCCTTACCGGGAAAAATTTCAACCACTCTGCCGAGTTGCCACTGAAGGGGCGGTAATAAATCGTTTTTAATTATAACTAAGCGTCCAACTTCAGGAGTTGAAGTGGGTTCCAACCACTTACTCCTTTGTTGTAGAGTATGGAGATACTCTTGTTGCCAGCGTCTCCAAAAATCTTGGTGGATTCGTTGGAGGAGCTGCCAACGCGTGAGACGATTTATTTTAATATCAATAACGTTTGCGTCAGGAACGGCACTTAGCGGTTCCAGAGATAAAAAGTGACCTGGGGTCAGCGCGGAAATATCATTTGTATCGCTAGAAATTTCAGTGAGAGGACGCGAGTTTAAAATAGCTTCGATTTGACAAGTTACAGTGTATAGTTCTTCGAAAGTTAATATTTGATGTCCTATTAAGCGGATCAAGTGTTTTTTAACTGACTTGATTCCTGACTCCCAAAGTCCTCCAAAATTTGGACTAATACTCGGGATAAAATGCCATTTAATGGGACGCGTAGAATCGAGCTGTAAAAGCTTGTGGTTAGCTGAGAAAAAGTTAGTTGCATTATCACTATACAGTTCGGATACATAGTTTCGGCGCGCAACAAATCTGCGAAGCGCAGCAATAAAACAATCAGCGGTCAAATCGCTTGCTATTTCTATATGAATGCACTTAATACTTAGGCAAACAAACAGACATATGTAAGCCTTCGTAGTACGATTTCCACGAAGTCGACTCATGACTATATTTATTGGACCTCCGTAGTCAACACCGGTGTGCAAAAATGCTCTCAACTGAGATACGCGGGGAAACAGTAATGAACCCATCATAGGCTGAACCGACTTAGGATTGCATTTAAAACATATTATACATTTTGATAAAACATGTGCAATTTCGCGTTTTGCAGCAATGATCCAGTACAATTGACTAAGCAAAAAATGTACCGTCCTCACTCCTGCATGAAGATATTTTATATGGAAATGTTCGATAATCATGAGGGTGAGTTTACTCTTGCGTGGTAATAAAATTTGATGTTTCTTGTCATATTGCAGAGAGGAGTGATGCAATCTGCCCCCTACTCTGATTAAGTCGTGAGGATCTAAAAATAAATTAAATTTTTTCATTGATTTATTTAGTTTTAAGTTGTTTTTTAAAGCGTGAATTTCTTCTGAGAAATAAATTGACTGTTAATTTTTTATGAGTAAATGAATTGCGTTTGTTATTTCAACAAATGTCAGAAAATCTTCATTAATTTTTAAATTAGGCGGTTTTAAGAAAAATTATTTAAAAAGCGTAAAATATAGGCTAAAACTCTACACATTTTTTCAAGCGGGACTCAAAAGTGGTTAAAACAAAGTGAACTAAATCAGCTACAAGATTACAAGCGGCTAATTCAAGTCTTGCAATACTTGTAAATTTGAGAGGAGCAACTCTAGTTTTAGAGCATAAAAGGTAAACTGATATTTCATTTTTGTAAATAACGCGTAAATATACTATTCCGGCATAAGCTTTATTACTAGCGTCCGAAAATGCGATTATTTCAATGCGTGCATTACCAGAAAAAATATTTATAAATCTATGCAAGCGAAAATCTTTGAGTAAGGGTAGTTCCGATTTATAACGTTCCCAAAGTCGAATAATTTCAACAGGTGCTTCGGAATCCCAGTCTAATTTAAGTTTCCAAAATTCTTGAATTAGACATTTCATTAAAATGGTTACTGGCGCGAGCCAACCTAAAAATTTCAGAAAGTATATTGCGTTTGGTACATTCGCGACTCAAGGGTTCTCGTCCGTATCTAAAGAAAGCGCGTTTGGGTTTATATCGAGTTCAGACAAGTGTTCTAAAACTTTTTTGTTATTACTAGCCCATTTATGAAGCTTAAAGCCTCCAGAGTTAAGCAAACAAGATAGCTCTTTTTGAAGCGAAATAGCTTCTTGTACAGAGCTAGCGCCAGTTACAAAGTCATCGACAAAATTGTCAGACATTAAGACTTGAGAAGCGCGAGGAAAATTTTGTTTTTCATCTTCTGTCAATTGCTGTAAAACTCTAAGAGCTAAATAAGGAGCGGGGGTAGTACCGTATGTCACAGTTTTTAAACGATAATCGCGAATAGGTTCAGAGTTATTAGAACGCAACAGGATTCTTTGATAATCCTGGTGCTGAGGTGCAATTAAGATTCCACGAAACATTTTAGAAATGTCGCAACAAAGAGCTACTTCGTGTAATCGAAAATTAAGTAAAATGCTGCAAATGTCCTTTTGCAATTTAGGACCAGCGTAAAGAGTATCATTTAAGGAGAGGTTTTGGTTATTTGATTGCATAACTGTACTCGCATTAAAAACCACTCGAAGCTTAGTTGATAAGCTTTCAGGGCGTTCAATATGATGATGAGGAATGTAATAACTTTTTTCTGTAACTTCCCGGTTTTCGATTAATTCCATGTGATCAAGTGTTAAATATTCTTCCATAAAATCGGAATATTTTTTATAAGTTTCCGGCATTTTTATTAACTTTCTTTCTAGCGAGAGAAACCTCTTTAGCGCAAGATCACGACTATTTGGAAAAATCGGTTCAATATTATCGCGAAAAGGAAGAGTCACAATATAGCGTCCTTCATCATTACGAGATACCGTATTTTGAAATATTTTTTTACACATCATCTTGAGGTGAAAGAATACGTTTCGTTTCAGGGATATTTTCTATTTCCCAAAATTTTATAAGCGAATCATTTACCATTTTATTTGAAATTTGACAAAAAATGATTGTGAAATTTGCTGCGTAGCGAGAGAATTAACTTTTCCCATTAAAATATATCCAAAAATGGTATTTAGCGCAATCGTTTCCTGATTATTTCCAAAAATTCGCCCATCTTGAATTATATAAGGAAACAAATTAGCTCCGATTAAAATGTCAATAGCTCCCGGTCTATAAAAGTTCGGGTCCGCGAGATTCAAATTTTTAACTATTTTCCAGTCATTTATTTTAATCTCACTGCTAGGAACTGAAGAGCATATTTGCGGCAAAATTATAGTATTAACCGATAAAGTTTGCGTGTCATTACAAGGCCTGATAATTAAATTTACAGAACCCAATTTTGACTGTAAATGCGTGTCACCAATCCCCTGGACTTCAGTAGTCACGTATACGCGGGGTAACCCTAATTTATTTGCACATTTCAAGGATAAAAATGAGAGCTGCGACCCAGTATCCAGAACTCCCCCAACAGTCTGAAAATTTCCCCTAACATCTTTGATTTCAAAAATCGCGGTTGATAAAAGTACAGCGGAATTATTCATATAAGACGAATAGCATGCACCACCGTTATTTTGGGAATTTTCGACCGTTGGTTGTTGCTGTATGCGCGCTTCGCTGCTGGACGTCGCGACGCCTGAAATTGTTTCAGTGGCAGTGGGTGCGTTTATATCGAGAGTATTAAAGTGACAAGAACTGTGATGTCTTTTCTGGCAAAATCGACATGAATGTGTGCTTTTGCATTGGAAAGTGCGATGAATATTAGAAGTACAATTTATGCACCATTTTTTATCCTTCAGAAAATTAAATCTTTCTTGAGGAGACTTAGAAACGTAATTTGGACATAAACTTAAAGCGTGATCGCTTGAGCAAATAGGGCATTTAAATTTTTGAGGGGTTTGATTTGGCGGCGAATTATTTGTACCAAAAAAGGCACGTGGAGATTGTCGCGTGTTATATTGATGCGTGGATTGCGTTTTAAAATTATTATTTTGCGATTTTGCGGGTTTATTTCTAAGAGAAACTTGCATATTAAATGAGGAACTAGCGTTTACAGTAAAAAGAGCGTTGCAATGTTGATCAAAGAAATTGTAGATACTCCTATAGGAAGGAATTTCCGTAGGTTTTCCGTGAAAAACTTCAAAGCGGGTTTGAATATTATGGTCAACCGATTTAAGCAGTTTTTGCGCTAAAATGAAATCCCAAAAATCAGGTTCTAAACCAACTGTTTTAAGAGCCTCGAGATTTTTTGTAAAAATATCAAGTAGATTTCTGAGAGCTAAAGGGTCTTCAGAATTAACTTTTGGAGCGTTTTCAATGGCATTCCAATATGTTTGGGCTAAGAGGCGATCATTTTTATAGCGTTTTACTAATTGTTCAAAAGCAATAGGATAATTCGCGTCTGAGAGGGGTAATTGAGTGACCAATTCTTTTGGAGGACCTTCCAAATTTGTAACAAGCAAAGAGTATTTTTGCATATTTGGAATATTTGGATTGTCGTGAATCAAGCTTTTAAACAAATCATAAAAAGCTGGAAATTGATTCAATTCTCCATTAAATTTAATTAAATCGATCCTCGGTAAATGATAAGACATATTGTCATTTTGTTGCGAACCACCCGGAGAATATGGATTCATGGTAAGACGGCGATTACCACTAGAAGCCTGTGCAGAAGTTTGAAAAAGATCATAAAAAATTTCTTGAATTTGCGTGACACTTTTCTGAAAATCGTGAAGTTTTTTCCTAGCTGATTCGACTTCATTTTTATCAGCAAAAATTTCATTTAGCAAAGTAGAGTGTTTTTTTGAAAACTCCGCGCGAATATCTTCAAGTTCTTCAAAGCGAATTTTAAAAGTATTGCGTTTTGTGGCGTCAGTTTTAGCTTCTAGGGCTACTGCTAAAATTTCATTAACATTGGATTCCTCCATATCTCGAAAAACTTTAATTTTCTTGATTTTCTCAGCTGCCATTTTGTATTATAATAAAAGCGTATATTAAAAGCGAATATCAAAATCGTTTATTAAAAGCGTTTATTAAAATTAAACTGTAAATCAAAGCTATTTTAAAAGCGAAAATAATTTGAAAATATTTTTATAATTTTTTAAAATATTTATAGAAGCGATATAAACGTAGGCGTATACAGTATACCACTGAAAGAATTCCTGAAAATATATGCGTTTATTTTTATAGCGAGGTGACCTCAGATCAGTGATCCAAAACAACCGAATAAACCTTTTTTATTAGACTGTCGAGACCAAGGATTTTATAAAAAACTGATATGGCGTGTAGTAGGACACGAGCAGTAAATAAATTTAGATTTTTATATTTTAAAATTTAAAAATTCTTGTAAAAAACAGTCCTCATGTTATTACCAATATTACCTGCGTTTCACTTTAGAAAGGATGATTTTTTAAATTTTAAAAATCAAAATCCGGCGATCGAAGTGATCAAAAATATGTCTCACTCCGATAGCTCAAAAAATTGGATTGCCTAGTGGACTGTATTTAAACAAGTCCTCCGCTTTCATTTGAAGGGTATACGAACGCACGCGAAATCGTACCTTTCTGAAGTGAAATTTAATTGAGACATAAAAATAATATTGGAATATAATGATTATTTAAGAGCGAAATAATAGAAAAATATTAATGATGCGATCTTATAGGAGAGGGACTTACCGGTGATGTCTTGATCTCTTCCAACTGGTGCACCAGATTCGCCAGAAGTCTTCTATAGCGGTCTAGCACTCCCGAGTTTCAATGTTTGGAGTTTTAGAGGAATTTAATAGGTTTTAGAGTTCACCATTTTTTATAAAAAGCGTTGATCCTACAAAATATTCCGATCGCGAGCGTGTGTGAATGGCGACAGTTCTTTTTAGGTTCTGTCTTGTTTTTTGCGGCGTGTTTCTTCGCCCTCTATAGGAAAATCGCATCACTTCTGATAAAAAGAATTTAGAAGTCTAATTTTATTAAAAAGAATAAAAATGCGATTTAAATTAAAATATGCAGAGGGCGATAGTAATATGAAGATTGAATTAAAATTAGAAATATATTATTAAATGCGTTTGGAATTTAAATATTAAACTATGCCAAATTGATAGTTTATAGCTAGTTTGTAAGCCTTAAATTTAACTTAACCTATTGAGTAAAACTACAACCCAATTATACCCAATTGTAACCCAAAATATGAGTTTTAAAAATAAAAATAAAATGTTCTGAAAAAATAATAAAAATTAGATTAAAAGAAAAAGAGGTTTTTTGCGAAACCGAAACAACAGTCATCTCTCTTTTTTTCTTGCATAATGTTTGTTTTAAGCATACAGTTAGCCCGATTTATTCTAAACCTTTTTTTTTACAGATAACAGGGCTTTTGATCGATGTTGGTGCGATAGAAAATATAGCTTATACAACCTATTTTATTAGCTGTGTCATTATATTTAATGGAAAAGTGTTTCAGTCGTGTGAGGGTAGGGACACGATGTCTATAATTTATTGTAATTTTGTTTTAGCCCCCAGAAAATGAACTCCAAAAAACCGAACGCGTTATGTCCGAGCACGAGTTGAGAGTGCAACGCAGCCTTCAAAAGCTGACCATCCCCGACTGGTACAAGCAGAACCAGGTGCCCCAACAGGGATTCTTGCTCAACAAAAAACAGCCGCCCCGGGACTCCAGGTGGACTGGAACCACGGCTCCTAAAACCACTAGTTTAAGGTAAGTTTTTGTTTTGTGTCTGGTGAACTATAAATACCTGAATTTTGCTAGAAATGGTTCTATTAAAGCCTATTATTATTAATATGGAATTTGTACCACTTTTACTGATAATAGTATACAATGCGGTCCGAGGTACTGTGAACATAGGGACAGAGGTGTTGAATTAAAAAGGCAGAAATAACTAAATAAGTACATACCTAGGTAAATAATAAAAGATAGCAAGCGCTTGCAGTGAGAAAGAAGCAGCATAGCATCGATTCACGGCGGTCGCCCTATGTTCGCAGTAACTCGGATCGCATGGTATATTTATCCTGAATTTGTAGATTAGGGATACAAAGTAAAAATCAGGGCTCAATAGTGACAGATTAGAAATGACAAGTCAAAATCAGGGATGAAAAGTGACATGTCTTGACTAAAGTCTAATTTTTGAAATCTACCCCTACCCTTTAAAAAAATGTATTTTCTTTAAGTCCAGACTCAATTACCTTTCGTTTGATATCACACACGCCATATTTTCACTTAAACTGTAATTTTTGAAATCTGGGGTAGATTTTTTTTTAATAAACTAAAATGAATTTTGTTTAACTCCAGACTTAATTACCTTTCGTTTGATATCACACACGCCATTTTCACAAAAACTAAAATTTTTGAAATCTACCTTCTAAATCTATTTGCCTTGTGTCTGGTGGATTTTGTTTATTTTTAAATGGGACCATCTCGTCCCAAGACCCAGCCTAGGTACCAAATTTCATTCAAATCGGGCAAGTGGTTTTTGAGATATACTCGTTGGTAGGTACAGATAGACATACAGACAGACAGTCTGCGCGACAAAAAAGTTTCAAAATCATCTGAAACGATATATAAAATTTTTGAAATCGGAGCAACTTTTTTTGTTTCGCAAAATTAGGATCACCATAGCTCACACTACTATAATAGTATTAGCTCACACATATACTATAGTCGTGTGAGGTGATCCTAATTTTTTTGAGAAAAAAAGTTGATCTGATTTCAAAATTTTTTATATATTTTTGCGTTTCAGATGATTTTGAAACTTTCTGTCTGTATGTCTGTAACAACCAACGCGCATAACTCAAAAACCGCTTGCCCGATTTCAGTGAAATTTGGTACCTAGGCTGGGCCTTGGGTGGAAATGGTCCCATTTAAAAATGAACAAAATCCACTGAACAGAAGCCAAATAAATGGTGGGGGTAGATTTCAAAAATTTTAGTTTATGTGAACATTTTGCGTGTGTGTTATCAAACGAAAGGTAATTGAGTCCGGAGTTAAACAAAGTACATTTTAGTTTTTGTTTTTTTTAAGGGTGGGGATAGATTTAAAAAATTTGAGTTTTCGTCAAAACATGGCTTGTGTGGTATCAAACGAAAAGTAATTTGGTCTGGAATTGAATAAAATATATTTCAGTTTTTAGTTATATTAGCTCCCACATACACTATGACTATAGTACCTAGTGTGAGCTTAGGGGCCCATATATTGGCAGAGTATAGTAGTAGTATCAACGCAAATGCGATAAAAATGGCGTTCACGTCTTTTAAACCGTAAAAATCACTGGGGCTTAATGGTATTCTTCCAGTGCTAGTACAAAAAGGCCTGGAAATGCTAGTACCATGCCTGGTGAAACTGTACAGGGCCAGCCTAGCTGGACCAAAGTTAAGGTAGTTTACATACCTAAGGCGGGTCGGGCAGATAATACTCTAAAATCTCTCTGACCCATAAGCCTCACCTCTTTTCTGTTAAAAGGCTTGGAAAAAATAATAGATGCAGATATTAGAGGTGGCGCCTTGATGGCCCATCCACCTAATGCAAATCAATATGCATACCAAGCAGGCAAGTCAACAGAACTAGCTTTAAACAACCTTGTTGGAAAAATCAAGGAAACCCTCGATGCAAAAGGCGTCGCAGTGGGCATCTTCCTTGATATAGAAGGAGCATTTAACAATGCACTACCCAATTCCCTCTTTGAATCAGCGTACGCCCGAGGAGTTGAATTCACCATCACAGGGTTGACCAGGTGCACACTCGAAAATCGAGTGATTGAAACCGCACTTAACGATGTGATGGTAAGTTTTAGAGCTGCTAGAGGCTGTCCACAAGGAGGAGTTCTGTCTCCCCTCCTGTGGTCTCTGCTGGTAGATGATCTTCTTGCCATCTTAGAATCGCTGGATGGGCTACGCGGATGACATAGGAGCAATCATTAGAGACATTCCAGAAGAAGAATTCTCTGGAAAGATACAAGACTAGTACTAAACACGGTAAAAGACTGGTGTGATAGGGAACAGATGTCGGTTAATCCCTGCAAAACAATCATTATACCGATCACCCGTAAAAGAAAGCTAGACTTCCTGACTCCTCCGGAGCTTAACGGTAAAATAATTCCATTTGCGTCAGAGGGTAAATACCTGGGGGTCACCCTAGATAGAACTCTCACCTGGAACGGCCATTTGGAGAAGGTAATCCACAAAGCCACACTGTCCCTATGGACGTGCAAAAGAATTTGCGGAAAAACCTGGGGCACTAGCCCCAAACAATAAACTGGCTGTATATAACAGTCATTAGACCAATGATTACGTACGGTGCAATAGTCTGGTTTGAGAAGGGACATCAAAGAACTTCGAGTCCATATGTGGTGCAATGAGCTCTAGCCCATCGACTGCGCTTGAATGTTTACTAAACTTACCTTCGCTTCACATTTTCTTAGAGGCGGAGGCATGAAGAGCAACTTATAGAATAAGGGCCAACCACCAGGATGGCCGGGTAAACAAAGTGATATCAACAGCCCTAATTAGGGAACAAGAGTTGGATGCAACTCTAGGAATGATATCCGACGTCATGCCCAACACGGTGTACAGCAGAAAGCTATACAACATTATACTCCCAGAGAGGGAGGAATGGTTAAAGAACAGGGCCAACTTTTCATACAACGATAGCTTCTGGTATACCGACGGATCCAAAATGCCATCAGGCGTTGGATCTGGAGTTGTTAGTATCCAAGAAAAAGTCGAGATTCAACATAGTCTCGGCAAATTGGCTACTATATTTCAGGCCGAACTCGTAGCCATTGAACTGTGTGCCCGGTGGATTACTGACCACGAATGGATCAACAGGACAATAAAAATCTTCTCCGACAGTCAAGCAGCCTTAAAAGCGCTTGATTCCTACACGGTCTCATCGAGAACCGTAAGGAACTGCAGAGACTCGCTGAATACGCTTGGTAGCGCAAATAAGGTGTCATTAGTATGGATACCAGGGCATTCTGGACACGAGGGAAATGAGGCCGCGGACCAGGCAGCGAGGGAAGCGGCATCTGCCAAATTTTTCGGCCCCGAACCAGCCCTGGGCATATCATACAATGCTGCTAAATTAACCATATTGGGATGGATGTAGGACAGCTTTTAACAATACTGGATGAATATACCAGAACTGGCTCACTCTAAAGAGTTCATTAAATGACCTTCTCAGAAGAGAGCCAGAAATATTATTGGACTTACCAGACAGGAGATCCGTATAGTGACTGGACTTTTTACGGGTCACTGTCGACTAAGAGTACCCATGCACAGAATGGGAATAACAGAAGAGACCGAATGTGATTCTGTATGGAGGATGATGAAACAGTTACATATGTGCTGTGCGAATGTCCGGCTATTGCACGTTTACGTCAAAACACTTTCGGTAAACCTCAGATTGATTCAGAAGATCTGAACAGTGTCTTACCCCAACTGAGCTAACCTTTTTGGAGGATTAGGCATACAGTGGTGAGAAACCACTCAAAAGTGAGCCACAATAGACCCACTAGTGGTCGCAGTAGAAGGGCTGCAAGGCCCACTCATATATGACTCATCATCATCATCATCATAGTAGTAGTGTGAGCTAAAAAATTAACACCCTATATCTCAAAAGTAAAGACGTTTAGGACATACGTTTTCTTAAAATAGTAGAATTTCCCTAAATATTAGCATTTTATTCAATTACACCCTGTACATATAAGACAATAGCTAATAGCTAACTAATGATGTTTTTTTTGCAGTTCCTTAGGCTCACCCCAAGTGCTCAGCCCGACACCCTCCCTACACCAGCCCTTCGTGCGGTGGAGTACGTCCAAGCTCAACAGTACCGCCTCGTCACCATGTCAAAGTACCCGAAGCAGTTTCAACCAGGGTCGGCATAATCAAGCTGTCAGCAACGGAAGCTGTACAGTGTCGCCGTGTAGCTCGACTAGGTCGAGTTTTAGTTACAGGTTAGTGCTGTCCAAATTTAGTTTAGTCTAGATTCGATTCGAGTTATTGGGGTCTGTTGAGAACCGCTAATATTTTTAATTTTTAAAAGAAACCAATTGTTTTGGAACCACTGTTGGGAATTTTGGTTTTTTGATCACGCCTTGGTTTCTTGGAGTGCCATGTGCGAAACACTACTTCGCCACACTATACATATATATATATATATATATATATATATATATATATATATATATATATATATATATATATATATATATATATATATATCTTGTACAAATTATTAAACAAAAAAAAAAGAAAACCAAACGGCTGTAAAAAACAAAGTAGTTATACTCTGAGTACTTTTTTCTCCTAGTAGTTATACTGGATTATTTATTTTTATTCTGCATAAAATAATTGCGAAAAGTGCTTTAAAAAGTAGTTAACTACTCGGTTTTAACTAATTTATCTACTTTTGCGGAGTTTGATTACTTGAAAATATATTTAACCACTAGTAGTCTTAACTACTTTTGCCGAATTTGATTACTTTTAAAAATATTTAACTACTAGTAGTTAAATATTACTCCTCGAGAGCAGCAGCGTTCCATTTAAATTCGCTACTTACATATGACTAGTAATTTAAAAAGTTGTTAAATTATTAACTACTACTAGTAGTTAGTAAATTAAATACTTTTTTGATGAAGTAGTTAGTAGTTATACTTTACTACCTTTTTTAAATAATCTGCCCAACTCTGTTCTAGGAATGTAATCAAATGTTCTGATCAAAATTGTTATAATCGGGCCAAACCGGGATTTATAAAATATGCAAATTTTTGTGAAAAATCTATAGTGTTGTGAAACGTCACTTGATCTACAGGCTTCAAAATACATTCCAAATAAAACTTATTAAAATAAAGGCAAAAACGTTTGTATATCTTAAAAACTTGCTTGTAAAACCCGATTGGCTTGATTATAAACATAGTTTGGTAATTTGCGGGTCCTAACCTCTCCAGACACGCCCAAGTTAAGATATGTGTGCGATCAGTTGACCAAGGTTGGGTTAAAATCAATTTTGCCGTCCCAAAGGTAGGACAATGGTTCTATAATTACACGAAAAGTAAGTTTGGTGAAGGTTTTTCTTATTTCCCTCCATCACAAATAAGCACCAAAAAAATTATATCCAAAGTGAATAACATAAAAATATCTGATGGCACTGCAGTGCTCCGCCAAGTTCACACAACTGCTGTACCATATTTTCTTGAAACATTTCAGCCTATATTTGAGCTATCTAAAAATCTACTTCAGAATGAGCTATGAAACTCAAACTTTGCACAGTCGTAGATCTTCATAGAGCTAACAACCCCTCCAAGTTTCATGGACTTCGATAAAGTGGTAAAGTAGTTACGAAATTTCAAAAAACGTCGAAATTGCCACTCACTTACTTATGTATAGATCATCAAAATTCTACTGTACTTCCAGACATACTACAAAGCTGAAATTTGGCAGACTGATAGAAATGATGATTAGACCCTTGGAAAAAGTAAAAAAACCCTAACATTCTAATTAACTTCCCTCCCCTATACATTTATGTAAAGGTAACATTGCTTACTTCCAGAAACGCTTTCGCAGACTAATAGAAGAAGACTATGATAAATCTATAGGAACAAATTTAAGAACCCCAACATTTTAATTTACTTCTCTCTTCTATAAATAAAAATTTATATAAAAACATTGCTTACTTTCAGAAACGCTAAATATTTGAGCTTTGGAAGGTTAATAGGAACTATCATGAAACCTCAAAATTTTAAAGAAGGCATTGCAAAAGTTTTGAACAATATTCTGCATATTTTACTACTTCAAAACTTAAATATTATCGAAATCCTTTTAAAAAAAGTAGTGAAGTCATAACAAAAACATTTTATGTAAAGAAAAGACTAGTACGTGAAAATTATATTTCGTAAAAAGAATTGAGATAAATGTAAACTCAAGTTCTCCAATATAAATTTTTTAATGAAAAGTTGTTACTAGTTTGGAAATGTTTATCTAAACTTACAGCTGCAAATGACTCTTAGGCACAGTGCTAAATTGAACATAAAGAAGTTTGGCTGTAATAGCAAAGTTTAAAAAACCATTTCCAAACTAGTAAGCTTTCATTTTAAAATTTGTCTTGCAGAACTTGGGTTTACTTTTATCTTAAATCTTTTAACGAAATATTATTTTCGCGTACTTGGCTTTTCGTTACATGAGATCTTTTTGTTATGATAGTATAATTTTGCCTATTATATTATCGATTGGCCGAATTAAAGGCTTGAGCCTAAAAAAGGCTTAAAACATTATTCATGTGCGCTCACTGCCTTTTCGGCTCATCTCGTCCAGTATGACGCCTGATGCAGTGTTGCGTTCTTAATATATCCACATCTACCTATAATGAAATTGACGTTCACATGACTGACACCCCTATTGTTCGCCATATCTCTGGCAAGGACATTCAAACGAGGACACAAGAAGAGGAAATCGAGCTGTCATTTTTTAAATGAGGTCTCAGAATAACCTGATTTGACCTTAAATCGTTGGGATACTTAGTTAAAAAATTTATTGGCAGGAAATTCAATTTCATCTTTAGTGATTGATATTTATTTATTTTTACTTTGCTATTAATGACATCGTTTTAATTTAATCTCAAAACACATTTCGTACAACTGTTAAATTGAGATGTCCTTTCATTTAACAGCATTTTCAATTAAAACTCTGGACACTACGTTGCCTGCTTAGTATTAATAATAAATAGATAAAATTTGCTTAATTCTTATTTATGCTTTAAAAAATTGATTGTTTTCGAAAAAATATTAATCAAAATTTTTGCGTGTCAAATGTTAAGTTTTTGACCTTGCTTGAACTCGCCATATATATTTAGCTAGAATAGTTCAATAATTTTATATTTGACTTGATTGACAATCTTAACAGCACTAGAGATCGATTCAAAGCTAGGTCAGTATGTGGTCAGTATTCAGATAATAAGACAAAAGATCGTAAGACAAAAGATCGAAAGACAAAAGATCAAAGGACAAAAAGTCGAAGCGATCAAAGGTAGGAATTACAAAACTAAACCAAATGACAATAGATAAAACGAAAAAACCTCGAAAAAATATCAAAAATTCTATCCTAGCCGAACTTAACTTAACCTAATTTAACTTACCTTAACTCCAACGAAACCAAACATAATCATCTATTTTTACGTAAACTATGCGTAAACCTCAGCTCGCTTAATAGCTAATAAAACGGTAAAAAAGGCAATTAGAACAATTTCTTTTAGAAAAAGCAAAAATTAGCAATATGCGATGTAACAGTGTACCGGGTGGGCCAAAAAAACTGAATAAACTTTTGAATTATATCATCGATTTTGATAGAACAAACTGTACTTTGCAAGGAATTGATCAGGCTTTTGACCAAATGTATTTATTTGTCCGTCATCTTAAATTATAAGATGGCAGACACAATGAAACATGACTCTTCAAAGAAGCTCATTTATTCTAATGCTCAGCAAATGCTTTAGAATGTTTTATGAATTCCTAAAAAGCCCTATTTCCACCACGCACAACGAGGTATAAATCATTGAAATTGGTTTAGTTATTTAAAAAAAAAACATTATTTTAGCAATACAAATTGGTAAAGCAACGGTTGAAAAAATCATTTTTCGGGAACCACTAAACCGGTTTCAATGATTCATACCCTATTGTGCGTGGTAGAAATAATAGGCTTTTTTACAAATTCAAAAAAATATCCTAGAATTTTTTGAGAACAGAAGAATAAACTAGCCTCTCTAAAGGGTTTGATTAGATTCTGTCTACCATTTTGTAATTTAAGATGTTGGACAAAAAATACTTATGCTTAAAAGCCTGATCAATTTCTTGCAAAGTGCAGTTTGGTTCATTAAAATCGATACTATAGTTCGAAAGTTATAATAAAAACATTTTAACCGGAGTTTTTTTGGCCCACCCGGTATTTGTTCTGGGAAATTATCAGATCCATCAGATTTGCTTTGTTTATTTTTACTGTTTTGTACTATAGCACCATCATTTACCTTGTTACGTTTTTTTAGGCAACCCTACTTGGGATGGAGATCACAGGAACGACTTAACCGAACGCCCAGAACGCCTGCAGAACGCCTAGCCAGTTCGATTTTATCCCAACAGGGCGGTCCGAATCTTAATAATCACCATCAGCCGCAAGAATCACCCGAAATTCAGTCTTCGATTAAGGAGGTTACGTCTGCGATTGTCCATTACGTTAAAGGTAAGATATACGATATAGGTACCGGATGTTTTTCTAGTAGGCCAAGCCTTAGGTAGAAAACATGGGGTTCTATTTGCAAAAGGTCGAACAAAAATGAAATTTGGTGGGATGGTAGACATAGGTCCCCTGATAGCATGGGCGCACCCAGGCCTAAGATTTTTGTATATTTTTTCCACATATTTCATGAATAAACATAAAAAATAGCATGAAATACGACATCATAAGGCCTCGCCCCCCCCCCCCCCAAGACATATTCCTGGGTGCGCTACTGCCTGATAGTACATCTAAGTTTGCGACCTCGGGGGGTTGCCGCTCGCGGGGGAGGGGTATGAAAACTCTGAATCGCGGCGTTTGGAGGAAAATTGGAGTAGGTGCTATAAAAAAAGTTCAAATAAAATATGTAGAGAACAAAATTACGCACAACTTTGGTTTTGTCAAAATATTTTTTCCTTAATTAGCCTGTTACTGCAATTTTCTTTAGCTTTATTTTATTTATAATTTATATATTTCGCCTCAAAAATAATCAGCCATTCAAATTCAAATTGTGGCACCTTGCGCCGTCGAAACAACGCGGGTGCTAAGGACATGCCCAAAAGGCGCATGAGATGAGATTCTGTCAAGCGAAAAAACACGTGAACTAGTGAAAATTCATTCTCTTCTTTCGAAGACTAATTTTCTTTCGAAAATTAACTATAAAACATAAAAACCTTAGTTATTAAGTGCTACCATCCTCAATCCAAAGACTGAACGTGAGACTACTTGGAGAGCGGGCCCGCAAGCAGAGAAATAACCATCAAAAGGTAGGTGCCATTTTTTCTATTGCTTTTGTATGGTTGCGCGATCAAGAAATATTAAATTAGAAAATTACACCTAAAGAAAGTTACAGTCCACTATGAATTAAAGAAGAAAATCTATTCACCCTATCCAATACATAGCCTTTTACTCAAAAAGTACTGATATTTTTAGAAAGTATGTGGAAAGAAATATTAAACCCCATTAAAAGACCTATCAAACGAGAGATCTCCGAGCTATGTAAGTACTGCCCTTGAAAAGAAACGCACCCTTGAGCATCCATAATATGGTAATTTCTAGGACGTCTAATTTAAAATAAATTTTTATTTAACCAATTTTTTTTAAAAAAGCCTTTTTAAAAAAAGTGTAGTTTACTTTTTTGTAGAAAATAAAATTTCCATTTAAACCATGTAATATTCAGCGCGGTATGTATTGTGGGTAAAGCTCCAGTGGCGTCCGCAAACTTGGAATCTTCTTAAAAAATCATTTTTATTAAATGTTTTTTGGAATTTTCGTAAAAACTAAGCATTTTAGGAGAAAAAATTATTAAAAATATTATCAAGAGAATATAATAATAATAATTTCCAACGATGTTTAATATAGTAGGGTTGAACTTGAACAGCAAACGATACCGTGACTTCCTTAAATCTAGGTTATTTACAGAAATATTCAAAAACCTAATTTAATTATAAGTTTTTTTTTCTACTACCTAGCATAAACTATTTTTGCACAAAGTACTTTCTTTTAAAGAAAATTGATTGAGAACTTATGAATAAAACAGATTTTTAACGAATTCTGTAAATCACCCCTATTTATGGACGGCACTGTAGCGTTAAAAAACTGTCATTTATGTTTTTCTTAAAGATCTTAGGGTTTCAGAAAATTTGAAAAAACCTTTTAAAAAATAGTTTTTCGTAATTTTTAAAAGGCACTTTTCTTTAAAAAAGCCACTGAAATGTTAATTTTAACGATGACATAAGGTTGTCATAACATCATTTAAAAGAAAACTTTATTGTCTATAACATAGCATAAATAGCATTTTTCTCAAGAATCTTTATGTTTTTAAAAATTCTGAAAAACTTTTCATTAAAATAGATTTTTGTTGATTTCTATATACAGGGTTGCCCAAAGAAACGTTTGCACCTAGCTTTTCTCTTTTTTTGTAATTAAATTCAAAAATACTCGGACACGTCGATTTTGATTTTGAGGGGGACAAATCCTGATGCAACTATTCATTGTACATGGTGTGCCAAAAAGGCTCTACGATGTCAACTTTATTTTTTCAAATGGGACACCCTGTATTTTATCACATATTTGGATTCCACCAATAATTCTAAGTAATTTTATCTCAGGCACCATGGCTCTATTGTTAATAGTTTTCGAGTTCGAGCCCCGTAAAAAATGTCATTTTAGACATTTTAGGGGCCTATAAAACTTAAACAGTTTAACTTAGAGCAAAATGACTTTGACATTCCTATCTTAGTTTTTGATAAGGTATCTAATAATGTCACCTATGGGGTGAATCAATTAAATTTTTGTTTCACCCTGTTGTTCACATCATCAGATACCTTGTCAAAAACTAAGATAGGAATGTCAAAGTCATTTTGCTCTAAGTTAAACCGTTTGAGATTTATAGGCCACTAAAGTGTTTAGAATGACATTTTTCACGGGGCTCTAACTCTAAAACTATTGACAATAGAGCCATGGTGCCTGAGAGAAAATTACTCAGAATTATTGGTGGAATCCAAATATGTAATAAAATACAGGGTGTCCCATTTGAAAAAAAGTATTCTTAAAGTAATTTCCTAGAAAGCATAAATTATTTATTTTTTTTGATTTTTGAAACTGATCCCAGTTAAGGGACAGCATTTAAATGTCAGCCATAATTTTTAGCAAATTTCGTTATACATCATCGTAAAGAAAATTTTATCGTCTGATTAAAGCGTGTAAAACTTTTTTCCTAAAGGGCTTTGTTTTTAAACAAATTGGATAAAAACCTAAAAAACGATATGGATGCCACTGGGCCGCTAGAAATAAAGTTATTCCTACTAAGTGATACACAGTTAAATTTTATTGTCTACAAAAAAGTATATTATCCTTTTTTTTACAAAAAGCTTGGTGTATAAGAAAATTTAAAACTGTATTTCTTTTGAATAAAATGTGCAAGAATTCCGCATATTACGTACGTATCTTTGCAAGGGTAGTAGCTAGGTAGCTCGCAGGTACCTCGTTCGATAGGTCTTTTAATGAGCTTTATATTTCCTTTCTACAGATTTTCTCAAAAGTAAGCACTTTCTGAGAAAAAGACTATTAAAGGAAAAAATAGTCAAAAATCCAAGATGGTGGCGCTATTTTGACCATGCTCCTGAGGGGAAAGGGGTCGGGGCTTTTACTTTATTAAATGGGACCCCAACAGCTACTGAATACGCCCAGCGTTGGATTAAAATTTTTTTAAACAATTTTTTTTTAAATTTTTATTCCCTAATCGGCCGCCATCTTGAATATCTCGAAATGCTGAAGGGTGCCAGAGTGGCATCAACCGGATCTTTAAAGATAAGTTTTTGGGCTATAAGAATCAGCAATAAAATTTTCTATATACCTCAAATCCAGGTCCTTTGGAAATCTTCCTGACTATTATAGGTCAACAATAATAAGAAAATATCGACCGTAGATCATGATAGGTATATGTAAGGGCGCACTTTAAAAAAATCATATCTTTTATAATATAAGGTCAAATGTAACGAATGAAGCATCAGTTTACTTAGAAAACCTTACTCTTATAGAAAAAAAATACCAGAATTTTTTGGTAGCCATATTTGTTTTAATCCGCGATTAAATTCCTTGGCTCGCCGAAAAGCAAAAACTATTAGTCGGAGCGAAAAAATGCGTAAAACCAAAGTTGTGCGCAATTTTGTTATCCACATATTTTATTTGAACTTTTTTTTATAGCACCTACTCCAACAGTGCTTTTTTCCTCCAAGCGCCGCGATGCAGAGTTTTCACCCTCCCCCCCTCCTCGAGCAGCAACCCCCCGAGGTCGCTAACTTAGATGTACTATCAGGGAACCTATGTCTACCATCCCAACAAATTTCATTTTTGTTCGACCTTTTGCAAATAGAAATCTGACGCTTGGGCTATAGAGAATTTCACGGCAGAAAAATTAAACTTGACGAAACCATATAAGTTGAAATTTGACGTCACATGACTTTCAGTAACTTATGGGAAATGGCCTTTATTTTATATATTTGAATTGAATACCATGTATGTATGTTTTTAAGTTGGGAAAATTATATTTTTAATAAAAATGGTGATAACGTCTGAAATGTTCAGAGCCGTGGTGCCCAAAGAATTAGGTACGTAAGTTTAAAAGAACCGCAAATGTTTTTGTGGGTAGGTAGATATATAGATTGGTTACCACCCTGATTTTACAGACTTTTAGCTAATTGGAAAGCAAAGCTTCAGACTCGACATTTTGAAACATTAAAAACTGCGCGGCGGACGCTTTTAACGCCTAATCTTGACCCCCTTGCAAGCATTTACGCCCATCACTGTCTTTTCTGATTAGGGTCCGTTAAAAAGCCTTATCCTTTTCGTATTGAAAATTGCTAACATGGGTCATGAAATACGAAATATAGAATGAAATGAACTAAGTGAGTTTTAGTCCGGTATAAAAAGAAAACCAGCCAATTTAAGGCTCTATGTCGACAAAATCTTAAATATATCATCTAATCGCACAAAAATAAACTGAAACGACAAGTTTCAACAATCGTCTTTATTGGTGGATATTTTTTAAGAAAGCAAAACTCATCTGGTTAATTTCACATATCTTTGGTATTTCAAGACCAATATTTTGGCACGATAAAGTTGAGGCCTTTTAACGAATCCTAATTAGGAAAGGCAGTAAATTTTTTTGCAGGGTGGTAAAACATTTGCATTTTTAAAAAGCGTGTACCATCTCCAATTTTTGCGAAATGGTAATTTTAGTGATGGAGTAGTATGGTTTTAAGCTTTAGCTTTCTGATGAATAGGCTCAAAGGGCTTGGAAATCGGACAAGTGGTAACCATAGCTCAGGAACGATATAGCAGCTAGTAAAACGCGTAGGAAAAGTTGTGATTACCATAGTCACCATTAGTTTTTAGTGGTAGTAGAGTTAGTAACAGTAGTAAGGGGAGTTAAAATTGAAAGTAACTGATGAACTACAGCAGCTAGCGAAACGTAAACAAATCAGATAGTAGGGAGTTTTTGGAATGCTTATTTGGATCTTCGTGTGTTTGTGGTAAGCACACGTCTGTGCACTAGGTAAATGTCATGTGGTAGTGGTAATTAATCACTACCAATGTTGTAAGCCAAGGATCCCTTTTGTTTTGGTGGTGGTAATTTCTATTGTTTAGTTTTAAATGTTTAAGAAAACCATTAATATGTTGACTTTATTTAGGCCTGATAATTTCGCCCACAAAGATAACTTTAACGATATTTGACAGTCCGAAATAGCTTTTTTGGTACCGGTTTGAGTCGACGCCGACGGTGCGTGGCTGGTGTGCAAGACTATTAAAATGGGGACAATGTTTTTTGTCTAAAGGAAATACTTTATTTGCAGTTTCAATACTTGAATTGTGTGTGGTCAAGTGTAAGTCTTTCTATGTATTGTTTTTAAATTTTCCTTGTGTTAAACAAGTAGTTTAGAATAGAAATGTTTCTTACTACCCCTTCGTTTTGACTATCGTGAGGTAATATTAAACATAGTAATGGGGCAATTAGAAATATATTATTTTTTGTTGGATATTGATTTACGTAGTCAAGTTACCTTCAAATTTGATTGAAGTGACTTATGTAGAGCTGTAAAAATGACAAGTTGCAGAAATATTAAATGGCATCTAGCGCAAATAGTCCACAGTACACCGGTCTATTATTTTCCTAACAGTATGCACAGGCGCAAAAATCTTTTGAACTTCGGACTGGCTAAGCCAAGCATATTATTTAGGGGACAATGTTGTCATTTACTTTCAAAACAGGTATTGACTCTTAAATTATCTAAAAATTATTAATAATGAGATAAAAAAAGTTCCATTAAAGAATTAGTGAGCGGATTTTTGTTTTCTGTAGCCTTAGAAATGTGTTTGGAAGTTAATGGCAATATTGTTCTACAAATAATTTGCTTGGTTTAGTCAGTCCGGTGCACGAAGCATCTCTACGCCTGCGCACTCTGTTAGGAATCACTTTCAAATATTTTTGCTGGGGAAAGAGTTAGGCGTCTCGGCCAAATAAAGCTATGTACGAAAATTGAGCCACTTAGGAATCACTTTAAAAATAGACCGGTGTACTGTGGACTATTTGAGTTAGATGCCGTTTAATATTTTTGCAACTTGCCATTTCTAAAGCCTTACATAGGTCACTTTTGTCAAATTTGTGGGCAACTTTACTAAGTACTTAAATCAATCTGCAACAGAAAATAATATATTTCTTATTGCCCCATTACTATGTTTTTATTACACCACGATAGTCAAAACGTAAGGGTAATAAGAAACATTTCCATTCTGAACTACTTGTTTATGACAAGCAAAATGTAAATCAATTAATTTGACAATAAACTTAAGTATTAAAACTGAAAATAAAGTGTTTCCTTCAGACAAAAAAAATATCATCTGAAATGGTTTGGTTGTGAAAAATATGTTTAAAAAAAAGCACAAAAGTGCTAAAACTTTATTAATATTGTAGTAGAAGAATGTTAAAGGTTTTTTTAGATATTTCAAATCACAAAAGATAAAATGCAAGAGTAGCAAAAAATATTTCCTATTAGCCCTGCTTTTTATTCCCTTATCTTCCCCTACGTCAAATAAACACTGCTGTGACCTGCGCAGCCAGCGCCAGCCAAATAGCACAAAATTTAATAGAAACTCGCTAAAACACAATCGCGCACGTTTTACGTACGTCAAAATTCTTATGTTAACCGTTTGTAAGGTGACGACATGTGACGTTCAAATTTCAACAGTGTCAAATTTCAACCGTGTCAAATTGCGTTAGTCGTCGGCCGTTTTTGGCATGACCAAAAACTATCTAGTATTGCATTAGGACGCCGTTATACGTGATTGTTGGCGTATATATTTTGGTAGGTTTAATAAAGACTGATCTAATATGCTTTGCACATGTTCATATTGTTACTAGGTAAATGGACAAACCGCTAGTCATTAAAATATTGTTTTTAATTTCAGGTCTAAAACCGCAGGACGCAGACGATCGCCTAGATTCACGCCCCAACTCGGTTAGTCCGAGAGGCAGCCATAAATTTTGCTGGCTGGAAAGCTCTTTTGTCGGCATCAAAAAGGCTGACAGTCCCGAGACACCTTTGACTTGCTCCGAAAGTCCAGTACCTCCATTGAGTCACAACTCGAGGATAGAATTACTTCACAGTCGACAAAGTAATGCCGGTAAGTCCGTTTTGAGGGCTTCGTAGGAACATAATGCATGGTTCTCTTATCACCCAAACATAGTTAGAAATACATATAGGTAGTTTGATCAAAGTACAAACTGGATATACCTAACTGATGGCAAAAAACAAGGAATATAAACATTGAATTTATGTTGATTGTTATGCTTTGTTCTTCCAAAGGTCAATATTTAAGAAGAGGGGCGACAACTCTGGCACAGATTCTGATAATGGAAAATTGTTTGTCTTTTTTCAGTAAATGTCCATAATTCCTTTATAAATTATATCCATAAATTATGTGACAACTAAAATTTTTGGGAAAACAAGTTTAACAACAATGTAATATCGGCCCATGCATCCTTGTCTTGTGTCGTTGACGCCTACTCGGCACGCCGTGATCGGCGGTTCTGACACGGATCACCTAACAAACAGATAGGGAACTCAGGTGGTGGGGGTGCTACGCGCATCGTTCATGCATCCTGCCATTTTGGGGTGAAACAATCCAGAGGCGCATTCTGTATTTCAATAGTTTTTAAACTTTTAGTACGCGTTGAGCATTAGTGGTGTATAGATGTGAATTTTGTGTTTGATATTTGTGATTTTTTATTTTAAACATTGGGAACTGTTTGTGCCGTAACAGACTGTAAATCCACGCCACGGTATACCTTTAATCAGAGTTGTTTTTGATTTCCGCAGGATTCTATAAGGTATTATATTACACAAATTGAGAACAAGCCAAACAGAATGGCACTGTTATATAATTATTTCAAAGCATTTTTTTAATGTGTGTTTTATTTTTTTTTAAACTAAACAATATGAAAATATTTATACAATACAGTCTAATAGGATTGCCGCATTCAACTCCGGTGCGCCGACGCACGAATTATAAGTCGATTTGTTGCAGAGACAACAATAAATCCATACTTCAAATATAATCGCGCAATATAAACAAAATATCAAAAAGTGTTAAAAAAATCATTGCCGCCGACTTTTTAAGACTGTATTGTATAAATATTTTAATATTGTTTAGTTTTTTAACATATAAAACACACATTTAAAAAAATGCTTTTTAATAATTACATAACTGTGCCATTTCGTTTGGTTTTATTTAAATTTGTGTCTAAAATTGTATTGAATAGCATAGCACCGCGCGAAGGGTCACGTTTGAGGCCAATCGGTTTATAAATAATAAAATCGCCATTTTGGATCCGCCACATGTCAATTTTTTTAAGTTTAAAAGTTTAAAATTGTATTCAGCGACCTGAATCACCTTAAAGTTCCGAGTTTGATGCATATCGGTTTAAAAATGGGAAAATCCGTCATTATGGATCCGCCGTTGTTTTTAAATTTGAGTAAAAAAATGTATTGAGATTGGAATCCTTGGCTCGATTTAGTAAAAATCATTGGCGGAGGAGTACGATTCTGGCGCGAAGAAGTACAACGCCTGTTTCAGAAGCCGTACAGAATGGTACACGATTTTGCGTGTTTCGGGTAGCTCAATAATGTTCCCCATGAAATCTGACTGGCTGGTACCGCACAGAAGAATCGGTTAATCCGTTATTCTACTGCATATACCAAGAGGAGACCAGGAAATGCTGCACCCATGTTTTAGAGTAGTACAAATCTATTTTAAAGTTTTTGTCATTAAAATTTTTTTTTCGTAACAACAATCTGAAACTATAAACAACAAATTATATTGGCCAATTATATTGGCAAATCGCCCATTTGCGATCAGAAGTTTTAACACACGAAAAGGTGATCTCATGCTTTCAGACGTTGATTCTTTACGTCTAATTTGATTTATCATACCTTTGACAGTGGGAGAGAAGAATTTAAAGAGATCAGTTGGATGACTCGGTCGAGTTAATACCCTGAGGTTTTCTCGTTCTTGTACTGAGACACCGCAGCCTGCATAGGTAGAACTTTTCTGAAAATTTATGTATGGCTTCGGTAGTTCAGTGGTAGAATGTTTGCCTAGATAGCAAGAGATCCCGGGCGAAGCAGAAAACTTTTTTCTTATTTTTCTTTCTTTAATTTCACTTGTTGTTTATAGTTTTGAGGTCCTTGCATTATTTGCAATTTGGTATTTGATAATCTAAAACGTTCATATTTTATGGTAAATTTATTTTAGTCCGGACCTGAGATTGACTCCCAATGACCAGCCATCGTTGATTTCATCGAGATTAAAGACCGCCAGCCGGCTTATTTTTCTGTTTTTTAGGTGATCCGTGGTTTTGATCTTTAGGTATCCTTTAATAATAAGTAAATGCGCCCTTCTTTTAATCCTTTAAATCAATTGGCATGAGCCCTCCTATTACTCTAAAAATTACTCAAATCTAGGGACATGTTTGCGGCATTATTTATCAATACGAGTGTACGTTTTCAGGGAAGGAATGAAAATTTCACTCAAATTATTTACTTTAATGTACTAATTGAACCTTTCCTTTATCTTTACGAGACGTATTAAGAAAAGCCTAATAAATGCACTGGGAGCCATCTTTAATGGGACACTCCTAACCAACCAAAACTAAAAAATTACAGAGAATATACCTAATTTTACGAACTGCCCTTGTTATTTATACTTAGCTTTTGACATATCGATTTTTTGGGTCGTTATACCCAAAATGAGAATTGGAATCGGGGGAGAAATAAATGGATTTTGACTTTAAAGCAATTAGGAAAATTAGATTTTCTTATTTTCCTCATTAAGGGGGTGACAGATTAATTAATTTGGGTTATTTTCTATCCTGCTGGCCATTTTTTGCAAATCCATTCTGCATCATGTATTACGGCCGTTTTTATATAATATATACGAATAAATACGTTTTAATGTAATCCTTTTAGGTTGCCATAACAATCAAAATAAATTGCTTAATTTGAGCTGTGCCTAAGCACGCGGAGAGCTTGTCGCTCCTCCCCTCGTAACATATTACCCATTCAAAAAACATGCGTTTCCGCTACACCAAGCATCTTGTAGTTTTGCCATCGATTAAATACATTTTGTCACTTTGGCGAATTGCACTTTTAAACAATGACAAGGACAGGAGACTAAAACTAAGTAAAGCGAATTGCGGAAAGCGGAAAAAGATACGATTCCTTCCACTGTCGCTTACGACTAAGTCGCGGTGATCATTCGTTTATCAATGGTTAGAAAAAGATACTAGTAAATCGGATCTCTTTCCAACCAGTGGTAGACAAATCCTTGCCCAAGCTTAGAGATCTAGCGTTTAATATGTTTTAAGAATATAAGTGGTGCCTCTCAGTTGTTTTTAAATATTTGATCATCTGGGGAAAAGATAAACAAATATATATGCAGTACATTGTCCAAACTAGGGATTTTTAATGGAGTGACAGGTTAACAAACCTTTCATAATTAGCATCGCTGTACAGAATATTCCTGAAATAGAGTAAAACTGTAAATTCCTTGGGTAAAATATTAATATTTGGTCACAATTACCTTAGTTCACAAGATGTAATTCTTTGTTTGAAACTCGTAGACAATGACTGTGTAGAAATAAAATTTTGGGCTTCCATTGCCTTTAATTATTTTAAAAACACGACGTTTCGGTTAGTAAGTATCTCTAACCATTATCAAGTGTAAGACGCCTGTTTTCCTTAAGGAGTGGTTTCCATATGTTTGGTATGCCCGTGCTTGGTTGACTGAAAACTTCTTTATTCTGCATTATAAACGCAGCTTCAATAAACTTTCGTTTTCGCCAATGCGACTCCTTATGTAAAACTTTAGCTTCTGACCAATGAATCCTGTGATCATTTGACCATGCATGATCTGCTTAACCGGATTTTTCAATATTCCCTAATTGGGTACTTTTTAGATGTTCATTTACTCTAACCTGAAGAGGGCGTTTCGTTTTACCTACATATGATTTACCACACTCACACAGGATTTGGTAAATACATTCCTTATTGTTTGAGGGATTGTCTGGTTTTGTTTTAGTTACAAAACTTCTTATCGTATTTCCCGAAGAAAATACTGTTTTTATATTATAGTGTTTAGCTATTCGTCTTATGTTTTCTGAAACCCCTTGAACATATGGAATGTTAATAACACCTAACGGATTATTATTTTGGGAATTTGGTACATTTAGTTTGTTTTTAATTTTAAATATCGTTGAGTTTATTAATTTCTCGGAATAACCATTCTGTTGTAAGTCCTTTTTAATGTTGTTAATTTCTGTGGTTAATTCTTCATTATTACTGCAAATATTTACGGCTCTTAAATACAAACTTCTAATAACTCCTTGTTTTGTAGCAACAGAATGATTAGACTTAAAATTTAGGTACTGTCCCGTGTGTGTAGGGTTCCTATATACAGTGGTTTGAATGTTTCTGTCTAATCGTTTAACAAGAACATCCAAAAAAGGTAAGGCTGAATCTTTTTCAATTTCCATGGTGCACTTGATTGTTGGTCGAATACCGTTTAAATGGTGTAGAAAATTCAGTAGTTCGTCATCATTTTCCGGCCATATAATAAATGTGTCATCCATGTATCGTAGCCATAGTTTTGGTTTGACTCTTGCTGTGTTGATCGCATGGTCCTTGAACCACTCCATATAGATGTTTGCTACCACTGGCGAAAGAGATGAACCCATTGAGAGTCCATCATTTTGCGCGTAAAACTTATCTTTCACTGGAAAGTAAGAGTTACGGAGACAGAGCTCCAAAAGATCCATCACCCCCTCCACCGATAGCGTTGTTCTCTCGTGAAGTGTATCATCAGTTTGTAATTTGTTTTTGATGATACTGAGTGACTCATTTATTGGCACGTTGGTTCGGTTCGGTTCGGAAACGTCGTGTTTTTAAAATAAATAAAGGCAATGGAAGTCCGAAATTTTATTTCTATGTAATATTTCCATATTTTTTTTTCAATTTTATTCATTAACTTCAATTCAGGTATTGGAGGTTTATTAGAAAGAGGAATTTAATTCCAAAATTTTATGCAAAATTGTGGTTTGTAAAGAAGTTAAAACAACTTTTTGACTAAACTGATTGTGGTGAAATCTCAATATTTTTACCGAAGGAATATACATTTTAAACTATGTACCATTAATTTTAAAACACCCTATATAGTTTGAAATTATTTTGTGTATAGTAGTTTTTATTAGTTTGAACTAAGAAAAATTAACATGGAAATTGTATTTGCTTTATTATGTGTAGATAAATAATATAGAATCGTTTTTTTTTAAATGCTGTGTCAACGTTTTAAATTAAGTATGTAACTGGCTTCTTCTAGTCAGAATGAAACCAAATTGGAGAAAATATAGTTTATTTTTATTCAAAATATTCAGCATTAATCAAATCCCGCGAACAAAAATTTATTATATTTTTTATGATTTTTTATTTATTTTAGTGAATACAGATATCTTAAATCTTGGAGATTTGTATATGCCTAATTTCAACAATTTGATTGCATTTTAATGTTATTCTATCAAATTCATGTCAGATTTTTTTTTGTACTTCTCGGATAAAAATAAGGAAATACATGATTGGCTAATTCAAACAGTACTCCCAGATTTAAGGTTCGTTTTTTTAGTCACGTGGTTATGTCATGAATACACATCATAAGTCACACAAATCATTTAAAATGACATTTTGCATATAGGCACAAATTAAATAATAGGTTTAATTATCGTAAATGTAGGTAATGATAGTTTAATAAAGAGTTTTTTATTTATTATACATATAATAATAATCTTTCTTGTTTTGAAAAAAAAATCTGTCTACTAAAGGATATAGAAGCGTATGACTGAATTTTTGTAACAAGTTACACCATGTTTATAACAATTTTTCTTTCTTGTTATTATGCGAACTGTCTCGTGTCATAACTCAGTGTTTGAAGGCATTTGTATCATAGCTATTTTCCCGCATACCTCTCGTGTGTGATAATCAAGAAAATAATAAAATACCTATATAAAATGTCTTGACTACATACACCAACCAATATGTGACATAACCGCTTCACTAAAAAACAATCTATAATAACGTCCTCGTGATGCTTATAATGCGAGTTATAATGCATACCTACCTATAATGCAGGTGGTTTTTCTATTAAAAATGTTTTTGTTACAAATGAAGGCCTGAATGTGGGTGGAATCACTTGATGATATTGAACATTTTTCAAAGGAAACAAGTCAATAATTACAGACTTCTGGTTCAGTTTCCAATGCCGCAATTAGAGATTTTGTATAAACATGAAACAGCTTTTAAAATCACGCCTTTTTTACATACTCATAATTATCACAGTTAAAATAGATATTTTATTTTTATTGTTAGTTTTAGTTTCTTTTTGCATAAAATAGAATGTAAGTAGTTTTTGTTTTTATATTTAATAGTTTTTTCAACACGTTTATTTTTGTAATATAATATTATCTTTTTTTTGTTTATTTAAATGTTGGAATAAATAAGTAAACATCGAATAATAACGTGGTGCTATTAAGGTGTGTTATTTTTCAATGTGAAATCAAGCAACGCAATAGTTACATACATCTTAATAATTTTTGAAATTCGTTTGTTAACAAATAAAAAAGTATATAAATATAATAATTATTCATACATTAAAGTTTTTAGGTGCTTTTTTGACTACCTAAATTAAAATTCATGTTTTTTTAAAATTTTGATTGTCATAATACTCATTACAGATAATTTTTTACTTAAATGTGGGGCGCAAATTTTTAATCAGTTTGTGAATATTGGTATAGAAGAAATGGTATTTTTTGGAAAAATACGTCACTAAACCGTATAGATAAATGATTTTTATTTGAAAGTTAATTTTTTCTCATTTAAAACGCATTTTTTTGTTTTTTAATTTGATAATTCGAGCTTGATCAGGTATCGCAAAAAATAAAAAAGTATATATAGATCGATTAAAAATTTGATCCATATTCTTATTGTTTTATGCAATATTTTGCTTTTTTTCATCGATGGCATCAGAGTCTCAAAAAATTGTGTACATACCTTATGCAGCCAATTCTTTCTATAATTATTTTTTTAAGAATGTTATAGTATTAAAAATTTTAATTTAGTTTCTTTGTCTAGTTTTTGAGATATTACCTGTCGAAGTGTAAAAGAGTACGTTACATGGGTTGTTTTAGCAACAAAAAACATAGTTATTAAGCAAACAACAGTCCATTTCCTAATTTTTAGAAAAAAATTTGACAGTTATCAGCCGGATATCATCAGAATAACATAGACCAACGAAAAATAAAAGTTGTCCCAAAAAAAATGAAATGAACTATAGCATCAAACACGATCTACCACTTTTTTGACGTCGCAGACGTGGGCTAAAGTTTTTTTTATGGTCACGTTTTTCTTTAAATAAGTGAATTTGGAATAACGGTTCATATTTTTAATTATTTTTTGGAAATAAAGCCAATTTTAAGATTTTTTAAATTTTATTTAGCCGTATAAAACATTTTTTTAAATGTATAAAAATTCTTAACTTTTCTGAGCTGATTCATTAGCTCACACAAAAATATAAACTTAAAGCCGAAGCGAATGTGTTCGTTCAGTGGTAGTAATCGGCTCACCTACATCTATTTGTTTTTATTCGTTATACTTTTAAAACTTTATTATACAGGGTGTCCCATAACTTAGGGGCCATAGGCTAACAGTGATAGAGTAGGTCATGTCTAATAAAAAAGTTCCTATAATGCATGGGTCAAAACTCTCTGTTTGTCGACATGCAGAGCATCAAAGTTGGCAATTTTTTTAAACTTTTTTGATAATAACTAACAAAAAAAATGCATTAAAAATATGAAATTGGGTAAAGTCGTGTACTAGAACAAGAGCAATAAACCAAAATAAAAATTATTTTGAAAAAAATTAGTTGGTCAACTTTTTTTATAAAAAACAATTTTTTTGGTATAAACTTTCATAAATGCCATATTAAACGCAATGTTTTTTTTATATTTTTTGTTAATAAGAACAAGTCTCTAGCGAGACATAATAATAGCGAGACATAATAATAAAATATTATTGATATTTTTTAAAAGAATAAGTAAGCAAAAATTAATTTTTTAAAATTTTTTTTATTTTTTATACATTTTTGGACGTTATTTTGACAGCCTATATTTCGTCTGTAATTTTATCAAAAAAAGGAATACCACATTTTTGAATAACAATTAGCTAAGTATACAGCTGGCTGTGACAGATTTTATTTTTTTTGTAAAATCCCTTTCCCCCCACTCCTCTAACTTTAAAAATCCTATATCTTAAAACAGATGTGCGTTGACCTCCATGTTATATAAACTTTTTTGTCGGAAATAACCTCGTCTATCACCTGCTGCCCTATGGCTCCTAAGTTATGGGACACCCTGTATAGGTATTTACATGTTTTTACACAAATCAAAACAAATTTTTTTGTGAAAATTTGTTTTGAAAAGATTAACGCCAGGTATTTTTAGATTTTTAAATGAACTTTTTTGTAAAATCGAAAAAGTTTTACAATGCAAACAAATAAAGTTCATATCATTATTTTTGAGACAACTTTTTACAACTTTTTTTCGTTGGCCTATGCTATTTGTTATGGTAAACAGCTGAACTGTCAAAAAGTTTGAACAAATGCCGTAACAAAGCCAAATACATGTCACAGTTGGCGTGAAAATAAGGAATGCTAAATCTTGATTATTTTAACCTTTTAATCAACTTTCATCCTCACAAAAGTTTACTGAAATTTTAAGAAAATCTGTAGTGTTATTTTCGAAATATCATCCGCAGTAGCTGTCATTAGCTGTTTTATTTTTGAATTTTTCTTTGACGCTTTGCCAAATCTAAAAAGCTAAAAATTAGTCAAAATACCTACTTCTTTTTATTTGTGTTTAAGGCGATAAAAAAGAATAGGTTTATTTTTTTTGTTGACTTTTTAGGAGACAAATTTTTAAAATTTGAAGTTTTTGTTCACGATACGAAAATACCAACATCATCAAGCTTAAGGACCAACATTTTTTGCGTTTATTTTAGTAAAATTTAAAATAATTTTTGTTTAAAGTAATTAAGGGGTAAGTAGTAAAACTTATTATCAGTAAGTTAATTTAACTTTTATTTTGCCGAAATTCCACTATGCTAATTGTATGTGTTAAATAATTTGTGTGTCTAGTTTTTAAATAATTATGAATTTAAAGTATGGAAAACTACAAGAATTTAGTCATTTGTTCTAACTATAGTTGAGGATGTATATGTGGCACCGCGTCATAGCTATGGTAAACCAAATTTTGCGGCAAAATCTAAGTAAAGAAGCCTTAAAAAATTAGTGTTTCACTTTGTACATGCAGTGTGCCACTCGTGCCGCTAGATATTTGTATGATAAAACACTGAGGCCTTTTAAAGGAGAGATAAAATCGGTACTTACCTAATAAATAAAGATCCAAAACATAAAAGAGAATCAAAAATTATATTAAAATGTGCGCAAATATTGATTTAGTTGTAAAAATGGTAATTAGTTTTGTAAAAAACTCCGTTATAATTTGTTTAACATAAACAGTCAAAACAACAACGAATAGAAAACGTCAAAGCCCGGCTAAATCAATAATATGTTCGTAACAACCAAATAAGAGTATATATGTTCCTTTCTAATGCAATCGTTTAGAAGAGGACATCAGTAAAAAGCAAGTAAAATAGTAAGCTAATGACTAATTAGTGCAGTGCCTCATTTTGGGAATCAATATCAATAAAAAAATTAAAGCCACTGTATGTACCCCTCTACTCCCTTCCCGCCCATCAAGGTTTTGATGACGCGGTGTCACTTTAATACAACATCAAGTATAGGTATTATTATTTTGGCAAGTGCACCCAAAAATGCTTTATTACTTTTTACATTTGTTTATTATTTCAAAATGCCTTTTTGTGAGATGTTTTAAAAATATTTCCCGTAGCACTTACAAAAATACTAATAGTTAGATAAAAAGGCCAAATTTTGATACTGTTTCCATACATGATTTCAAAGCTAGACATACAAAATTATTAAAATTTATACGTATGATATTAATCTCTAGTGGCATTGTTCTGGCAAAAAAAAGTAAAAATTAAATTACCCATTCGTTTTTAAGAAATGAAATAAAACTTGTTTAAATATTTATATTTTTAAATAGACCCTATAGCAAAATTATGGCGTACTAGTAATAAGTTTAACTACTAAAATTTACCCCCTTGCTTTAAACAAAAATTAAACTATATTTTATATATTTTTCAAAAATAAACGCCAAAATGTTAGAATGCGTTATAATGTTTTCTGTATGACATAACCCTAAAACTTGAAAAATTCATATCTTAAAAAGTGGACAAGACTCTTATTCACAACTTGTTAAATGTAATGTAAATGTTATTTTGCATAATTAGTATATTTGTTCGCTGGCAAAGTTACCCAACTAACGTGATTTTTTAAACTTAGGTAGGTAATACCTCTAGAACTAGACATAGAAACTTAATAAAAGTTTCAGATTTTTTTATAGTGTCTAATACTAAATATAGGTACTAAAATTTTAGTAGATTCGAGTGAGTTCCATGTTCCCACGTATTTTGTGCGAGGTTCTTTCTTCTTGTCTGTTAAGCATTTATATGCTTTGTGTTTCTTCAAAACAGTATTTTTTTTAGTAAAAAATGATGGTTTCCTTTACAAGAGTGTAGGTAGGCCTTTCTCATAAATATGAGAAAAATTTTTGAAAAACTTTTTAAGCTGACTCTTTTATGGAACTGTTCATTGCAGATTTTTCAGGAGACAGGCTAGCACTGATTTTGAAGAAAGAAACTTCTCGGCTATCGCGTTTTAACGACCTTTGAAGTGTAAAGTCATTAGGAGGTACCGCTAGATGCTATCGATGAATTTAGCAACTTGCCCCTAGTCATTTGTTTTTAAAAATGTCACCCCTCGGTTTGCAAAAGGAAAAACTGAAGCTGGGTTTTGATATGAATAATTATAAAATTTTGCCAGTATTTTAAGCCGCGAATTTGGCCCTATAGAATTTTTATTTTAGGTTTCCGTTCTATATGTTTTGTCTTATTTACTATTTATTTTCTATTGAATATTGCAATTAATAGTTTTAGTGTAATGTGTACCATATTATTCCAATTTTATTTATCAAATACCTATTAATACTTTTTATTTTAACGGATTTTGTTTATAATTTATTTTTGTTTATACAATCAGGTGCACTGCATGTTGTATTATAGCATTTTAATAAAGTTTATTATTATATTTTTTTTTGTTTGTTTGCTTGTCACCACACTTAGTTCTAAGTATAGACAATTATACTGAGTGGACCACAAAAAACCGGACAAAATGCTTTCTAAATAATTTTTTTATTCCTTGACCGATTTTTCTAAAATAAACGCAACGCCAGTTTAAAAAAGATGTCATTTTGTTTCAAAAATACATGTTTGGCTTGGTTCTTTTTTTTAAGTCACAAAAAAATTCTATAAAATTTTGCTTTTATAATTATTTTATCAAAACATTCTCAGTAATTTATTGATTTGTGTAAAACATAAACTGCGTAAAAGCTTACCAAACTATACAAAAAAAAAACACTTAAAATTTTCTTCGCCATTTTTAAAATTAAAATTCGTTTGGATGTGAAATTGTAGTTTTAGCTAATCCCTTATTGCGCCAAAAAGTAGTGAACTGAAATTAAATGCTAGCAAACTACAGTTCATGCAAAATTCCATGCGATATCATTTATTAAAATTAGCCTAGCAGGTAAAAAGATATTGCAAATAATTTTTGAATAAAGTTTTTCTATTGAGCTTCATTTTTTACCTATTGCAAATTAAATTATTGTTATCAAAACTTTCTTAATATGCAACCAATTTTCAAAAACTAAACCCCAGTAAAAGAACGTCTTTTCCTACTTGTTTATTCGGCTTCGTAAATTTTTTTATATTTTTTCAAAAAAAATGTCTATTTTTCTAAAAAATGCGCATTTTTTTTTTAAATTTCAGAAGCAGAATAAAGGAATTCATTCATTTAAGATAAAATAGGAACAAAAAAGAAGCAGAGGCTTTAAAAGGAAACACCATGTTGGTTTTAAAAATGGCGCCAATTGTTATTTATTTTTGGTTACAGTTACTATACATTTAACCGTTTATTTCTGAAAAATCGGTCAAATAATAAAATGTGACCCACAAAAAATTGTAGCTGATCTACAAAAAAAAGGTTTTAAGGCACTGGAGGCCAGCAACAAACTTAAATGGAGAACAAGACAACCTCTTAACATGTTTATGCTCACATTTAGCCACGATGAAGATATCAACAAAATTTTTGAAATTTCCAGTATCCTTGGGATTGAAGTGGAAATAAAAGCACTAAAAACCTCAAAGTTAGTCCCTCAATGCAAAAGATGCCAATCTTATGGACACACGCAAAAATATTGCGCTAAAGAACCACGTTGCGTAAAATGCACGGGGAAACATCTTACTGTAGAATGCCCCAAACCAAAAGAATCTGAGCCAAAATGCATCCACTGTGGAGGCAAGCATCCTGCTAACTACAGAGGATGCTTTGTTGCTAAGGAAATACAAAAATTGAAAAATAAACCTAAGAAACCGAATCTCATACCAAACGTGAGTACAAATAGACATAACCAACAGACAAGAAACACAGTCACACAAAACTCTGTGACAAGGACATACAGCCAAGTAGTAGCAACAGCTACTATACCTGATATTAATATCAGTAGTCAAAATACTATGGAACAAACACTACAATTAATTTTGGAGAAATTGAACAAACTTGATGAGCGATTAACTAAACTAGAAAGTAGCAATAACGGAGCTACCAATATGCCTCAAAATGGTCAGTAATCTTAGAATCCTAGCTTGAAATGCCAATGGTCTCTTGCAACATCAGCAAGACTTGCAAGTTATTCTAGACATAGAAAAAATTGACGTATGTCTTGTGTCAGAAACGCATTTCACTAACCAGTCTCACATTAAATTTAAAGGTTATAAAGTGTATCATACAACTCACCCTAGCAATACTGCACATGGGGGAAGTGCTGTAATAATATATATATTTATCGGTTTCACAACGTTCTACGTCTTCCGATACCCAATCTCCACTCGTTTCTGTTTGCCCATAATTCATCATCTAGGCCTCTTATTCTTATTTCACTATCTATTCCTTCTCTCCAGCTTCTCCTTGGTCTTCCTCGTTTTCTTCGGCCAGTTGGTTTCCATTGTAATATTTGTTTAGGTAGTCTTCCATCATCCATTCTTTGTACATGTCCGTACCACACCAGTTGTTTTGTTCTTATATCATCCACTAGAGTACGTTCACCCACTGTCATAATTTCTCTTATTCTTTGATTGGTAACTCTTTCTCTTTTTGATTTCCCTGCTGCTCTTCTCCAATAGTCCATCTCCGTAGCGGAAAGCATTTTTTCTGTTCTATCTTTGATTGGCCATACTTCTGAGCCGCATGTAATAATACTTTTTACAATGGTGTTATATATAAGCTTTTTGTTATGTTTTGATATACTTTGGTCCCAAATTATTCCATTTAATAAAGTTATTGCTTTTCTTCCTTGTACGTTTCTATCTTTTATAGCTTTGTCTAGTGTTCCGTCAGCTGTAATTTTTAGACCCAAGTATTTATACTCATCACAGGACTGAATTCGCTGCCCAGTATTTAAGATTAGATCCTGTTTCGTTCCACCAATACACATATACTCTGTCTTATTGATATTAACCTCTAGTCCCCACTTATTGTACTCTTCTATTAGTTTTCGTGTCATATATTCGAGGTCGTCATAATCCTGAGCCACCACTATCTGATCATCGGCGAAACATAAAGTATACAAGGTGGTTTCATTCAATGGAATTCCCATGTTTTGGCATTTTCTCTTCCAGACTTTAAGGACCTGTTCCAAATATATCTTGAAGAGCGTAGGCGAGATACAGCAACCTTGTTTAAGACCTTTATTTACTTGAAAGCCTTTGGTTAGTTTTGCTTTTATTTTAACTTTTGCCTTACTATTGCGGTATAACTCTTTGATGGCCTTAATTAGTTGTACGCTTATGTTTGTCTTTTCCAACGCTTTCCAAAGTAGATTTAGTGGTATATTATCATATGCCTTCTGCAAATCTACGTAAAGCAGATGGAGCTCTTGTCCGTATGCCATTTTCTTTTCAATAACTTGGGTTATACAAAAGAGATGATCTGAAGTCGATCTACCCGCCCTGAAACCAGCTTGTTCTTCTGCCTCCATATCTTTATATTCGCTCTCCACTTTATTTCTTATTATTTTGCCATATATTCTGCTTAGCGTACTAGTTACAGATATACCTCTATAATTGTCACATATATCTTTCCTTCCTTTTTTGTGTATTGTGGATATATATGACGTTTTCCACTCAGTTGGTACTACAGCTCCATTTAAATATCTTTGGAAAAGATTCCGTAATCTACAAAACAATTTTTCAGTGCCATATTTAATAAGTTCAGCTGGGATATTTCCGGGTCCGGCAGATTTACCGCTTTTTAAGGTTTTGCACACGTTTTTGACCTCAGATATTGTGAGGGGTACTGGAGATCCCATCGTTCTAATGATATTGTCTCTTTCGTCTTCCTTGAATTCTGCTCTATCTTCAGTTAAAAGTTTTTTAAAATGCTCATCCCATTCTTTGTCTGGTATTGGTGAAATAATATCTCTGCATGTTTCTTTTTTGATCGATCTTAATAATTAAAGAAAATATATCACACTATGAGGAGATGGGATATAAAACCATAGAGATTCAAGCTACATTAGTAAGTGTAAAAACCAAAACATATACATTAGTCATAAGTGCTGTCTATATACCACCAAGGCACTTACTAAAGAAAAATCAATATCTTAATTTTCTCAGAAAATTAGGAAACCGTTTTATAATTGGAGGTGACTTTAATGCAAAAAATACCTACTGGGGATCTAGACTGACGAATTCTAAAGGAAAAGAACTTTTGCAAGCTATTAGTGAATATCAATGTGAGCCGATATCAACTGGTAAGCCCACATACTATCCAACAGATCCAGGAAAAATTCCAGATCTAATTGATTTTTTTATAGTAAAAAATATATCTTTAAGTTTTGTAGATATAGAAGAAAGTTTTGATTTACACTCAGATCATTCACCTATTATTCTAACTCTTAGTAAAAACATAATAAAGAAAGAAGCAAATATCTCACTAGTTAATAAACTGACTGACTGGATTAGTTTTAAACAAAGTCTGTCAGAAAAAATAAACCTATCAGTACCATTGCAAACGCCAGAACAAATCGATAAAGAAGTTGATTATTTTGTTACAAATATTCAACAAGCAGCTTGGGAAAACAGTCCAAAACCAAAGAGAATTTTTAAGGGAAAAAACTATCCAAAGGAAATTAGAGACCTTATATTGGAAAAAAGGAAACTAAGAAGAAAGTGGCAACAAAGCCGTGATCCTCGGGACAAAACAAATCTCAACAACATGACGCAGCGCATTAGGCGAGAAAGTCTAGTAATAAAAAATGAATCTATTAACCATTTTCTTAATGAACTTACAGATGATAAAAATACCGACTATTCCCTTTGGAAAGCAACCAAAGATTTTAAAAGACCAATTATCCAAATTCCACCCATACGAAAATCTAACAACCAGTGGGCAAGGAGTAACGAAGAAAAAGCAGATATTTTTGCAAGTCATTTAGAAAAAACATTTCAGCCCCACGAAGCACCAGATGAACACTTTCATTTAAATGAACCCCATCAAATCGAGGACCATATTAAGCTTACATCACCAAAAGAAATATTAACAGAAATCAAAAATATTAATTCGAAAAAAGCCCCAGGGTATGATCTTATTAACGGGGTAGTCATAAAACAACTCCCCAGAAAAGCTATCGTAAAACTATGCAACCTAATTAATGCGTCTTTTAGGCTTAGGTATGTACCTAAACTGTGGAAAGTTGCAGAAGTTATCATGATTCCAAAACCGGGAAAACCACTCCATGACGTGTCATCTTACAGGCCAATATCTTTGCTGCCAATTATATCCAAGCTCTATGAAAAATTATTGCTTAAAAGAATAAAACCCATCATAGAAAGACAAGAAATTATTCCATCTCATCAATTTGGTTTTCGAGACAAGCATTCCACGATAGATCAAGTACACAGAATTACTAATATAATAGAAAAAGCACTAGAAGAGGGAAAAGTTTGTTCTGCAGTTTTTCTAGATGTAGCACAAGCATTTGACAAAGTGTGGCATGAAGGCCTTAATTTTAAACTAAAAAGGTTTCTGCCAAAACAATATTCGGATATTTTGGAATCATACATATCTGATAGACATTTTAGAGTAAAACAGGAAGACTCATACTCAAATTTAAGAGAAATTCAAGCAGGCGTGCCCCAGGGTAGCGTACTAGGCCCTTATCTATACTTATTATTCACTTGTGATATCCCAAAGCCAGAAAATTGTCACTTAGCAACATTTGCCGATGATACTGGTTTATTGACGGTAGAAAAATCTATTGAAAAATGCATAGAAAAACTTCAGGATGCAGTCACCCAAATTCACAGTTGGACCACAAAGTGGCGAATAAAATTAAATGAAACCAAATCAATTCATGTTGATTTTACAAACAAAAATATAAATCACATACAAATAACAATTAACAACATTCCAGTACCATATTCGAATCAGGCAAAATATCTAGGTATGACACTTGATGCCAAATTGCGCTGGAAAGCACATGTTAAGAAAAAAAAAGAAGAACTTGAGATAAGGTATAGAAAAATGAACTGGCTAATTGGAAGGAAGTCCAATTTAACAATTCATAATAAGTTACTGCTTTATAGACAAATACTGAAACCAGTATGGACATATGGTATTCAACTATGGGGTTGTGCTAAAGAGAGTAACATTCTAGTTGTACAGAGATTTCAAAATAAAGTATTAAGAAACATTGTGAATGCACCTTGGTACGTTCGAAATAGTGACCTTCATCGAGATCTAAAAATCGAAACTGTAGCAGAGACTATAAAAAAGTACGCAAAAAGCCATGAAGATAGACTCCATCGGCATGTGAATGTGGAAGCAATTCAGCTTCTAGACAATACTATGCTAGTTCGACGACTAAAAAGAGTGAAGCCGTTTGAGCTAGTAAACTAAGTGAATTACACATAAAACAAAATAATGCTATAAACACAACACAATTGTGAGTTACAGACTAAACAAAGCGGGGAGAACTGTTGAGTGACCCTAAGTTTAAATCTGACTTTTCTAGTAAATTAAGTTAAAACAAAATTGCTAATTAGTCTTACTGACTAGATTGTAATAAAAAAAACACAGTGTGTTTGACAAATAAAAAAAAAAATAAAAAAAAATAATAATAAAAAAGTTTTGTCTAATTTTTTCTGGCTCGCAAGGTAAATATGTTAATTTAAACACAAAGGCACTTTTACTTTTAAAAAACAAGCTGAAAATTTAATATTTTTCTTGATTTACAAATAGCAGTAATCATGTCTATTTTAGATTATGTGGTTCTGTTCAGAAGAAATTTCGGGGTCGCCTGCAACTTTATTAAAAAAAAAAATTAATGCTATGAAACGTCGATTTTTATTTTTCACCCCGATTTTTTTTATGGTAAATAAAAGTACATAGAGTTGCTCCACGATAAGTAAATAATATATATGAAAAAAATATTCGCCAAAGCAGAATTCGAAAATCAAATAAATAATAGTTGTTTTCTTTTATGGACAACAACCGTTAAACACAATTTGTTTGAAAATTTAACTGAATTATTTTCGGTCAAATGCATATATTAACAAAGTTCGATTTTCACGGTTCGGCAAAAAATTCGAATTGATGAAAAATTGTCCAAATAATTTTTTTACCTTCCTAGCCCACACAGAAATGGCTAGAGAAGGTATTGTTTTCGACGAAAAAATTGTTCTTGAGATAACGTCGGAAATGTGTTATATGGGTGTATTTTGATTAGGGTACTAGCAGTATCGTCGTGATGTCTGCCTGTGTGTGTGTGTGTGTGTGTGTGTTACTCTGTCCGTAACACGATATCTCCTAAACCGCCCAACCGATTTTCATGAAATTTTGATGTAAAATAGTATTCGATACTGTAACGAGCTGATTAAATTTTAGTCAAAATTCATCAATATTAATGACAGTTAAAAAGTTTAAAAAATGCAAACATTTTAACGGAGCGTCGCATCAATATGCGGTTTTCAGAATATAGTAGCGCACATTTTTTCAAAAATTTGTGTTATAAGCAAAAACTTGGTAGGGGCTTTCGTTTCGGAGATATTTACAAAAAAATGTTTTTAAGGTTGATATAGCATGGAGTTTACTTGGAGTGTGCTAATGGGTTAGGAAGGTATCAGATCCATCATGGATCAATTTATTATGTAAATTCTTTACACATTAGATTTAAAAAAAAACAAAAATTTAAATTTTTTAACGGGTAATTTGGTTTTTTTGAGAAAAAATTTACAAAAAACTTCAAAAATATCCATTTAGAAAATTAAAAAGAAGCAAATAGACTATCATAATTGGAAATCTAGAGGTAACTACTGTTTAAGAAAGTAGTGGCTCTCAGTAATTGCTTTAAACATTTTGGATTACTGTGATCTACAGGATGATCAGTTGCATTTTACTCAGTGCATAGCTTTTTCCACTAATATTTATCACACATTAAAGTTTAAATGAGCATAGTTGTGGGATTATTTATAAATCGTCAGAATCTGATGCTAAAAATGACATATGTCAATCCCTGGTCAAATTTTTGACATGAATTTTAATTTTTTGAGTTACAATTTGAGTTACAAGCTTTGTATTTGTTTACATTTTTACATTCTTTTTCCTTTCTTATTTCAAATGTTTAAAATATTTATGCTATTATAAATATTTTCTGGAACATAACGCATTTACATTTAATGGGTTTACCAATATAACAAATTCTCAAAAAAAACAAAATAAAAAAAGGATCAGCCTGGCAATCCAAATAAGAAGCACTGCATTGTTAGCTACTGTTTTGTGTAGTTTATATGTAGTAACCAGATCTGGAGAAATAAAGTATTTTTTTGCGTAATATTTTTATTGTTTATTTTTTAGCTGAAAAGATAAATAAATTGTCTGTCTATTTGGAATATATTTAATTAATTTTTATATGCAATGTGTTGAGTTAATATTCCATAGGTTTATTACAAAGCATTCAACTAAAGGTAGACCCCGTATAGAAATCCTAAACTTCATCAGACACAAAAAGTATTATACTGGGGATTTCTTTCAAATTCGCAACAATGTTGCCAGTACTTTTATAACTTGTAATTTTGATGTAGGTACATAAGTAAAATGGTAACTAATAAAAATCAAAAAAATATTTTGTTTTTGAATTCGGCTTACGTTTTGGATTGCTATACATGTATCTGTAATAGAATATGTTTACCATCCTATGTGAGAAAAGGATTGTTTTCATTGATTTTTTTTTTGAGATCTTATCATTAATAACGTTTTTCTATACAATTTAATTCTAGGTTGTAAGTATAACCTCTAGATATGTATGTACGCATGTCTGTCTGTGTACCTATATGCACATATGTATACAAATGTTTGAAAAAAAGTTTTTTTTTAAGTTAGAATATGTTATCCAATAATCAATCGGTAAATTTTTGTTTACATAGGTACCTAAACTTAACAAAAATCATAAAACATTTGCTTTTAAGTCCCTGTTGTTATAGATCTATGTGGCGGTTTAAATCCTTATCTATTTTGAATTAAAAGGAAAGTATAAATTAGAAATAATCAGCTAAAGTTGGTTTTTTTCGAAGATTGTTGATTGTCGATTTTTATAGAACGTACAACGATTAGCACAAAATTGCAATTTTTGTGCAGTCAACCAACTTGAGCTTGTTTTTTGCAGGAACACAAAATAACTAGCGGCGATATCCTGTAATGCAAACCATTTTTTTAAACTGCACATGCGCACCTCTCTTTTTCTGATCACATAAAATTATCTTCCTCTTACTAACTTCACACATGCTCGACCACAGCTGAGAGGGAGATATTTTATGTGAGAAGAAAAAGTACGGTAGCGAATGCGCAGTTTAAAATATTGATTTGGTTTTCGGTTTTCTGAAAAAAACGGGACTCCATTTAAGTGTGAAAAACGTTCAACTGAAAGTAAGTTTAATTAAATTTCTTTGGTGTAAGGTTAGAGTTCATAAATAGTTTATTAGTTTTGTCTTCCTAGGTGGTATTTAAAAAGTTATTAAAACCAGATGACTAAACTGCACTTTTAACTATTAATTATTGTGCTCACTACAAATGTTTTCGGTATAAAAATAACTCTTGCTTTTCAAATAAATTTAAGTTAAATGTTTTGATCACGAAAGTTAAAAAACCTTTTCTTTATATAATATATATATATATATATATATATATATATATATAAATTAGTCTACAACCCTCTCCTGGGCAACTCTGGAAAACTCAAAAAGTGTTTTGATTTGATTTTACGCGAAAATGGAACGTCGCAGAGGAAACCTTTGTTGACAAAAAAAATTGTGTGTGCTTAAGACCACATGGCAGAAGTGTAAACTTTAACAAGGCGAAATTAATAATACTGGCCTTCATCTGCATCATCATATTGCTTGCTGAATGTTCCTCTCACAGTTAGTCGACTCGAGCCGACTTCACCCGAATGAGCGTTACATAGCCCAGTCTGACGGCTCAGTTCAATTCAGTACCCACAAAAACTACTAAACGCGCCTAAAGAAGTTTACACTTCAAAAATTCCTTTACAATTTTTCTTAAAGGTTATAGCTCTAGACTTACATGTATAGAAGATAGAGAGCACCAAAATTGTCAAAAATCAGTTTTTTGCATTTTACACAAAAACGGTAAGTCGTAGAGAAGAATTTTATTTAAGAGAAATATTACCCATACGAGTCTTCACAATCAATCTCCATAGTCTATAGGTCTACAACGACATGTTTAGAAGGTAGATGGCAGCTAAGTTCTCAAAAATTGTGTTTTTTTTAGTCGTAGAAAGAAACTTTATAAACATAAAATGTTAAAGGACACAATTTTCTACATTCTTTCCTTTTGGACTACAGGTTTACAACTACGTGTAGAACATATAGGGCGCCAAATTTGCAAAAATTATTATTTTATTTTATGTAAAAACGGTAGGTCCTAGAAAAACACATTATAGACAAGAAATCTCCAGGACGCCATTCTCTACAATTCACCTATGTGAGTCACAGCTCTATGACTTATGGTTTTTGCGTAAAACGAAAAAAAGTATATAATGGGCATTTTCGGCACCCTCTGTCTTCAACACATATGGTTATAGAGCTGTAAATTGTCATTGTCGTATTGTAGAGAATTGTGTCTTGATCATTTTATGACAATAAAGTTTTTTTTTATGACTTACCGTTTTTGCATAAATTGCAAAAAACATAATTTTTTGAAATTTTCTTCTAAACGTGTGGTTGTAGACCTATAGACTATGGAGACCGATTGTAGGGAATTCTATGGGTAATATTTCTCATACATTAAATTTTGCCCTACGACGCGTAAAATGCAAAAAACTGATTTTTGTTCGCTATTTTTCAGAAAAAAAAATTAATAGCGGCAACCATGTAGACCAAACGTCACCCTTGCATCATTTATTGTTGCCTTTGAGAGGTTATCCGAATAAACGTGCGTTTTCGTTGTTTTTTTTGCAATATTGATCACAAAATTAAGATTTTTTTTATTAAATAACTTTAAAAATGCCTAAGAAGTGTGACAAAAGTGAAGAGAAGTGGCTGGATTTATCATTTCACCGGTAAGTTTGAATCTCTTCCAGAAACCGTCATATTGTTTACGATTTGGTAAGACAGTGGTGTGGTTTATAACTTTTTGTACAAAATATTAGTGATTTATTTGACAAAGAAGTTTTAAGAAACATTATTTATTGTTGCAAATTCCCTTATTTTCCCACCTCTAGTGTTTGGGTTTTTTTGGAAAAGTTTTTGAATTTATTCTGGCAATAATATATAAAAAAATATATTTCTTATGTAAACAACCATTTTCACTCTGTAATGTTATGTTATGTCATGCTACTGTACAGTTATTAAACATTTTAAACATATTGAAATTTATGAGTTTACTAGATTCCCCACTGTTCCACACAAGAGAGAGCTTTAGAGGGAGATTATTGGCCTTAATAAGGAGAAAATTCTGTCAAAATGGGCATTCTTTGTTCTGACCACGTTGATCCTCAGTATGTTCGTTTAGCACCTAGTAGGCACTATCTTGTACGAAATGCCTTGCCCAAGGTCAGGTGTTAAAGACTAGTTCAAATTAAGAAAACTACTTACTACTAGTGGTTGGTAGTTAAATATTCAACTATCTCTTTTTATTATAAAGTATACATAATATATTATCACTGGTTGTTTTTGATGTTCGATCATCATATAATGATGTAAAAAAGTAGTTAGAATTAACAAATATAACTATAAGAAGAAAAAAGGTAGTACCTACTTTTACACAGAAAAAAAAGAGTTTTAACTTCCTTTTCACTTACTTACTGCATAGTCCCTGGAGATTAATTAAAAGAGAGCCTTGAGTCAAATGGATTAAAATATTGTTCTTAATTCTTATATTTGCCAAATTTAATAATGTTTGTATATATAGGGTGTCCCATAACTTAGGGGCCATAGGCCAACAAGTGATAGAGGAGGTCATGTCTGATCAAAAACTTGTTGTTGGCAATTTTTTTAACTTTTGTGATAACTTTAAAAAAACGCAGTAAAAATATGAAATTGGGTAGTCTTGTATTAGAACAAAAGCAGTAAATTGAAATTAATTTTAAAAAATTAATTTGAAAAAAGTTAGTCAGTCAATTTTTTTAGAAAATACTATTTTTTTGGTATGAACTTTTATGAATGCCATATTAAATGCAATGTTTTTTAAATATTTTTTGTTAATAAAAACAAGTCTCTAGCGAGACATAATAATAAAATATTATTGATATTTTTTAAAAGAGAAAGCAAAAATTAATTAAAAAAAAAATGTTATTTTTTATACATTTTCGAGGTTATTTTGACAGCCCGTACCTCCTCCACTTGTAATATTATCAAAAAAGGAGTACCACATTTTTTAATCACAATTAGCTGAGTATTCAGCTGGCTGTCACAGATTTTTTTTTGTATAACCGGTTTTCACCCACTCCTCTTTAAAAATCATATATCTTAAAAACAGATGAATGTTGACCCCATGTTATATAAACTTTTTTCTTGGAAATAACCTCCTCTATCACCTGCTGCACTACGGCGCCTAAGTTATGGGACACCTTGTATAATAATCACTTAATTATAAATAATATTTTTTCATTTTTATTTTATTTGGTAAATAAAAATTAAATAGATTTTTTATGGAAATCAAAAGTATTTTGTTGATAAAACTGAATAAGTCATATTTTTTAACATTTGCAAATGTAAAAAAACACAGACTCATAAACATCGCATATCAATATTATAAACATAGAAACCGAAAACACCCAAAAGTGTCGAAAATGCACCCTTTACACTAGGGGATCAAATAGACTCTTTAAATCCTGATGCAAAAATTTTGATAAATATCTCAAGGTCTGAGTATATAATTCGGAGTTTTTGACTTTTTTTAACAGAACAAATCTACTTACTGTAAAAAATTTACTAAGAGCAATGTATTACCAAGGTGAAAGAGTAAAAAGGTAAAAAAACACCTTTGACAATTTGAAATAAAAAGAAACACTTTTACCTGTGTTTTAAATTTTAGGGATTAAAGTAACACTTTTCTATATCCAAAAAAAAATTATATAAAGTAGATTTCTTATCTTTAGGGAAAAATAATAAAAATCAAAACTACGGATATTACCAGCTGTAAATTAGTTATTGATTTCTAATATTATAAATCGATAAAAAAATTAATTCTGTAAAAATAGAATGGCTGTCAAAGCTGTACCGGTAATATTTTACACTTATTTAAATTTTATAATTTTGGGTGCAAAAATTTTATAGGAAAATATCTATAATATATTTATTTTATTTTCAACAAAATCTGCACGCCCATGGTTTTTCATCGATTTCTCTTTTATACCTCTTACAGTGTTGCCTGCGAGGATTCGGCGACATTTTCTGAGATTTCATGCATGATGAATGAATTTGCGTATTAAATAATGGGGATGCGTCTTCTAGGGTTCCTTGAATTTCTTTGGTTTATTAGTACAAGTGTTATATTATTTTTAACAAAATAAGAAATAAATAAAAGAATAGGATCCTATTCGAGAAATAATTCGTTATATCTCACAAAATATGAAAGTTTAACCATTAAATATTTGATTCTTGACAATTTGACGTATGTCACTTATTAAATAACTATTAAGGAAAAATCCTAGAACCGTTCTCATTTAAACTTTAATTTCTGATCAATTAATGGAGAAAGCGGGGTATTAAGAAATATAACTGATCACCCTGTACATTAAGAAAAATCATGGTTTTCGAAGCAATAATTTGCAGCTGCTACTTTCTAAAATAGTAGTCTTATTTAGATTTTCAATAGTAGGTGTGTATTTACCTCTTTTTAATTTTCTAAATGGATATTTTTTAGGTTTTTTGTATATTTTTTATTTTTCCTCATAAAAACAAAAACACTCGTTAAAATTATATATATTTTTATTTATTTAATGTGCAAATAGTATATTTACACAAAAAATTAAGTTGGAAAATTTTTTCGTCAATTTTGATATTTTGGCAAACTGTGGCGTTTTAAAAGAATTTGTTAATATGCGCATTAGTCAGAAAATCCTGTTTAATTTTCATAGGTAATATCCCAAATGCACAGCAAATTGTCGATAGTTTTTTCCAATGCACGAATAGTGCTAAGGTGGAAATAGTCACCCCAAACAATACTGCAAATAAAACATCAGCAAAAGTGAAAAAAGCGATAAAAGTTTGAAAAATGAGTTCAAATAAAATGTGCTTTTTATGGAAAAGTACAGCGTGTCCCATTTTCGATGGGATTAAATGGGAAACTCGGTTGTTATTAAAGATATCGATTTTCTGATTGCACCTTACCGTGCTCTTTTTCTGAGCCCTTAAAAATTATGTAATCAGATTTTTGCTATACCCCGTGGTTTTGCCGCAGCCAACGATAAAGGCCGGCCATGGCGCGTTATAAGCAAGTCGGCGGTCAGGTGATCTTAGCAGTTCCAGGATTCTTATTGTATTGCTTAATATATTATCTGTTTTCACACAATTTAAATAAATTGACAAAAATTTTTTGTTCTCATATAGGTAAAAATTTAAAAAATATTTTGCTGATGTATGTGTTTATTATAGATAAAAGAACTGAATCTATAAAATAAAAAATTATATAAAATTTGCACTCTAATATCTTCAGGTATATTAGGTACATAATATCTTTAGTTACTTTAAATCTATACAAGTCTTTTAAAATTGGACATAACAAACCTAAGCTTTAAGTTTTTTTTTCTTTGAGTGTCATCATCTTTGTCTGTGTTCATATTCAAAGATTTATTAGCAGACACTAAATCATTATGCTTCTTAATAAAATTATTTAAAAAAACTTTACATGTCCTCAAACTAATTTTTTCAAGATTTGACAATAGTCTTTCTCCACAAAAACACTCGCTAGAGTTATCTCAAGAATTTTTTTTTTTATATAAAACATTTCACAATAATTTATTAAAAAGCAACAAGTGATTTTGTGAATAAGTGAGATGGTTTTCACGTTCAATAAAAGGATGTCTATTACTTGATCAATCTTATCTTTTACCACTTCTTTCCCGTTTGCAACTTTCATTTCAATAAACTACATTAGCTCTTCAAGTGTATCGGTGCTGTCCAAAAATAAAACTCCTACTTTTTTTGGCAGTTTGTTTTTTGGTATGGACACATTGTACACATTTACAACAAATGACAGATCTCCCTCAACAACTAGAGATGCTAACAGTGATGGATTGTTGTTCAAAAATGTCATCAGGCACAGGCAGACTGTGTCACGTTATTGGGTTAAAATCCAATTTTTGTTTATTTTAGTATTAGAACAATAAAATTTTGAAATGTCCTCAATATTTGATAAAACTTTTGATTTCTTATGAGCTTGAAGTGTTTCAAGACTTTCTTGTATTGCAGATTCCAGTTGTTGCCTCTCGACATCAGCTAATCGAACAGTAGATACAGGTTGTCTACTTAGGTATTTCAGAACATTTTCTAAAATCGTAGGTACAGCATTTTTTGTTACACAATTATCAAACCAAATAACCTGCTCGTTAGGAAAATGTTTGAGGCAAACTTGTGGACGTTTTAAGATACTTAAATCATTAAGAATTTTTCGCAACCAAATTTCATGCATTTGTTTATCCACTGGCAAATTAAAAGTTGACACATAATGGGTTTCAGTTTTATAGTTGAACCGACAACCAACAACACTACACGTTCGCAGCATTGTTTATCTTATAGGTATTTTTTTTTAAATTTACTCATTAGCCATTAATTATTTTAACGCAGATCACGACAGTCTTTTTCGCGGGCTGCATTATTTTTATAACTTTAATAAAATTCGTCAACATAAAATTCATGCCCGAATTAAAAAAAAATCGACGTAAACAAACATACCAAAACTGAAAACACACATGTTTTATAATGACAGCTGGCCGGGAGGCGTTCTTTTGTGACCCTCCTACGGTCACGTGATATTTCTGCGCCCGGGCCGGTCTTTCTCGTGGGCTGCGGGTTTTGCTAATACCATGGGCGCATCCAGGCCCCCCCCAAGCCTTAGATTTTTTAATATATTTTCTACATATTTGATGATAAAACATGAAAAATACCTTAAAATTTGATATCAGGAGGCTTCGGGCCCCCCAAGCCCAAGCAGTGGCGTAGTTGCGAAAAAACATGATGACCTTTTTTTTTTTTTTTGGTCGCAAGTTTTTTGAGGGCGCGCTTCGTAGCTGTCCCCCCCCCCCCAAGACACATTCCTGGGTGCGCCACTGCTAATACAGGGAGTTTTAGTAAAAATCTTCTAATGGCAACTTTTTAAGAGCAAAATAATGACGTTGTCAATTTTTTAAAATATTGTTTAGTTTTTGAGATATGGTATTTATCATAAAAAAATTAAATACAGACCTAAATTTTTTTTATCACTATTTTGATTCGTTTCATGCTAATATTATCTTAAAATGATAAACCTTTAATATTTTTTTGATTTAAGGTTAAAAAAAATAATATTTAATATTAAAAAAAAAAATTTAGTCCGAACCTGGAACTTTCCAACGGAAATATAAATTAAAAATTGCAAGACACGCTAGTTGAACGATTTTTAGTTTATCTGTTTTAAAACATCAAATAAAAGATTTATAAATAAAGTAAAAAACGTTAAAAAATTACAAAGATAATATTATAGTAATTATTTGATGGTAGCACAGCAACTCATGAAATTTACTTTAACCTTTAAAATCAAAAGCATGGAATTGACATAATCGTTTTACTTGTCATTTTTGTGAATGTCTCACTTTTAGATATTTTAAAATGGCTAGAAATCGACCGTATCCATTTTTGAAAAATGTGGTAAGCATCAAAATTTCAATATTTAAACGGCAGAAATATTTTTATGCAAAATGCAATGTAATTACTCAAAAATGCCAACAATGTCTTATACATAATGTCAATCAGTTTGAACACTTATATCATTAAAGAAAACTTAGTTATTATTTTGAGTAATTCGTTATTTTTTTTGTATTTGTCGTAGACCTTGTTTCAAACAAATCTTTAAATTAACGTAAAACCATTTTAGTTTGCGAAGTATGAAAACAGTTAAACTAAAAATCGTTCAACTAGCAATTTTTATTTTATATATATTATGTCCGGACTAAATTTTTTTCTTTAATATTTATTTTTTTTAACCTTAAAACAAAAAAATATTAATTTTTTAATATTTTGTAATAATAATAGCATAACCCAATCAAAATAGTAATTTAAAAAATCCAGGTCCGTATTTGATTTTTTTATGATAAATACCATATCTCAAAATATACACAATATATAAAAAAATTGACGTCATTATTTTCTTCCTAAAAAGTTGCCATAAAAAGGTTTTCACAGAATAAAAATATCTTCCAAAATGAGCGAGATATAGGAGATTATTAAAAATGCAATTTTTTCAGAAACTCCCTGTATTAGCGAAACTACGGGGTATAGCAAAAATCTGATTACACCATTTTTAAGGGCTCAAAAAAACAATAATAAGCAAGTTTCCCATTTAATCCCATCGAAAATGGGACACGCTGTACAGCGATAATTTACACTAGTGCTTTGTCCCAATTCCTGAGGGAAATAGTCATAGAAATCCCGTCAAATCGGGTGTGCCTTTAAACACTTTCCACAAATGTAAAAAGTGACTTAGCAAGCTTACGTTGGGTTAGGTAAGAAGACCACGAACTAACAGCGTTAGTGGCCTGCCACGTTATCTTAAAACTGTTAAGTTTTGTTTAAAGTCGCCCGGCTGTTTCAAAACACAGGACTTGACAATAGGTATTTGTTTATATTTAAAAAAACTAAGTTGGTGGTTGTCACTTATTTCTTGAGCCACCCTGAATATATACATTTACCATAAAAAATCCGCATTCAAAAATAAAAATTGATATTTAAGGGTTAGTGGTGCGGCAATTTTTCAGATATAATTTTGAAGTCTTTCACGTTTAAAAAAAACTTAAAAGTAAGAATCACAAAGGTTTTGCGCAATTTGGGTAAAAATGGCTATTACCGTTCGTATTTTTTTTTTCAATTCTCGTACTTTCTTATTAGGCATTTCATAAGGTAAAATACACATTTTAATTCGCTAGAGGCGTAAGTGGAGGCGACCTACTGATCAGTGATGCCCTCAGAAGCCCCTAAAAAGCATCAGAATCTCAAAATTGTATCAGACATTGTTGCCTACAAACCCTGTTACAGGCTGGGATAAAAACTCCTGGCACTAAAAAGGAATAGCTTTTACACAGGCGTGCGTTGAATATTCAAAACGTAAAAATCAATTTGCCCCATTTTGCTTGTGGGTTGCCAACATGGGTATCCGTGACAAACCCTCGCTCGTCACCCCATGCGCACGTCGAGACGAAGATGCCCGAACAATATATACACTGCTCAACTGTTCAAAATACACAAATTTCATGAAACTAAATAAAAATTCTGCATGACTTCTCACGATTTTTCAAAACGTACTCAACATGATCATTCTACAACTATTTCGAATCTCAAAATATCATCAAAACGATAAAACACGTATATTTACATGTTTTATCTGCTAACTACTGGCTACTAAAGCTAGGAATATCCCCGAACTGTGTTTCGATATTCCGAATCATCGATAAATATGTTTTAAAATAAGCGATCACTCAATATCCCTAGCCTTACGAAACCTCAAAATAACCTCAAAACAAATAAACTTGTGTATTTACACGTTTCAACTGCTAGCTTCATAGCTCCTAAAGTTAAGGATGTCCCCAAATTCTCTTTAGATATCCTGAATCTCCGATAAATAAGCTATAAGATGAGCTGTCACTCAATTTCTCTAGACCCGTACGAAACCTTAAAATAACCTCAAAACTTTCGACCTTGTGTATTTACACTTCATCTGCTAGCTTCATAGCTCCTAAAGTTAAGAATGTCCCCAAATTCTCTTTAGAGATTCTGAATCTCCGCTAAATAAGCTATAAGATGAGCTATCACTCAATTTCTCTAGACCCGTACGAAACCTCAAAATATTCTCAAAACTTTGGAACTTGTGTATTTACACGTTTCATCTGCTAGCTTGATAGCTCCTAAAGTTGAGGATGTCCCCAAATTCTCTTTTGATATTCTGAATCTACGATAAATAGGTTATAAAACGAGCCTACACTCAATATCCCTAGACCCGTACGAAAACTCAAAATAACCAGAAAACTTGTGTATTTACACGTTTTATCTGCTAGCTTGATAACTCCTAAAGTTGAGGATGTCCCCAAATTCTTTTTTTTCTGAATCTACGATAAATATGCTATAAAACGGGCCTACACTTAATTTCTCTAGACCCGTACGAAACCTACAAATAACCTCAACACTTTCGAACTTGTGTATTTACACGTTTTATGTGCTGGACTAATAGCTGCCAAAGTTGAGGATGTCCCCAAATGCTCTTTAGAGATTCTGAATCTACGATAAATAAGCTATAAGATGAGCTATCACCCAACTTCTCTAGACCCGTACGAAACCCCAAAATAACCTCAAAGCTTTCAAACTTGCATATTTACACGTTTCATCTGCTAGCTTCATAGCTCTTAAAGTTGGGGATGTCCCCAAATTCTCTTTTGAGATTCTGAGTCAACGATAAATAAGCTATAAGAGGAGCTACAACTCCGTTTCTCTAGTCCCGAACGAAACCTCACATATCAAAAAAACCTCAAAAAGTATAAATTTGTGTATTTACACGTACAAGGATGTCCCCAAATTCTCTGTAGAGATTCTGAATCTCGGATAAATAAGCTATAAGATGAGCTATCACTCAATTTCTCTAGACCCGCACGAAACCTCAAAATAACCTCAAAACTTTCAAACTTGTGTATTTACACGTTTCATCTGCTAGCTTCATAGCTCCTAAAGTGGAGGATGTCCCCAAAATCTCTTTCGACATTCTGAATCCACGATAGATAAGCCATAAGAGGAGCTACCACTCCATTTCTCTAGTCCCGTACGAAACTTTAACATATCAAAATAACCTTAAAACGTATAATATTTGTGTTTTTACACGTTTCATCTGCTGGCTTCATAGCTCCTAAAGTTACGATGTCCCCAAATTCTCTTTAGAGATTCTAATTCTCCGATAAATAAGCTATAAAATGAGCTGTCACTCAATTTCTCTAGAACAGTACGAAATCTCAAAATAACCTGAAAACTTTCGAACTTGTGTATTTACACGTTTCATCTGCTAACTTCATAGCTCCTAAAGTTAAGGATGTCCCCAAAATCTCTTTTGAGATTCTGAATCCCCGATAAATAACCCATAAGAAGAGCTACCCCTTCATTTCTCTAGTCCCGTACAAAACCTCAACATATCAAAAAAACCTCAAAAAGTATAAATTTGTGTATTTACACGTTTCATCTGCTAGCTTCATAGCTCCTAAATTTAAGAATACCCCCAAATTCTCTGTAGAAATTCTGAATCTCCTATAAATAAGCTATAAGAGGAACTATCACTCAATTTCTCTAGACCCGTACGAAACCTCAAAATAACCTCAAAACTGCTATAGCTCCTAAAGTTGAGGATGTCTCCAAATTTTGTTTCGAGATTCTGAATCCACGGTAAATAAGCCATAAGAGAAGCTACCACTCCATTTCTCTAGTCCCGTACGAAACTTTGACATATCAAAATAACCTCAATACGTATAAATTTGTGTATTTACACGTTTCATCTGCTAGCTTCATAGCTCCTAAATTTAAGGATGTCCCCAAATTCTCTTTAGGGATTCTGAGGTTCCGATAAATAAGCTATAAGATGAGCTATCACTCAATTTCTCTAGACCCGTACAAAACCTCAAAACTTTAGAATTTGTGTATTTACACGTTTCATCTGCTAGCTTTATAGCTCCTAAATTTAAGGATATCCCCAAATTCTCTTTAGAGATTTTGAATTTCCGATAAATAAGCTATAAGACAAGCTATCACTCAATTTCTGTAGACCCGTACGAAACCTCAAAATAACCTCAAAACTTTTGAACTTGTGTATTTACACGTTTCATCTGCTAGCTTCATAGCTCCTAAAGTGAAGGATGTCCTCAAATTATCTTTAGAGATTTTGAATCTCCGATAAATAGGCTATAAGACGAGCTATCACTCAATTTGCCTAGACGCGAACGAAACCTCAAAATAACCTCAAAACTTTCGAACTTGTGTATTTATACGTTTCATCTGCTAGCTTCTTGGCTCCTAAAGTTGAGGATCTACCCAAAGTCCCTTTTGAGATTCTGAATCTACGATAAATAAGCTATAAGAGGAGCAATAACTCCGTTTCTTTGGTCCCGTACAAAACCTCAATATATCAAAAAAACCTCAAAAAGTATAAATTTGTACAAGTTTCATCTGCTAGCTTCATAGCTCCTAAAGTTAAGGATGTCCCCAAATTATCTTTAGAGATTCTGAATGTCTGATAAACAAGCTACATTTTGAGGTTTTGTACGGATCTAGAGAAATTGAGTGACAGCTCATCTTATAGCTTATTTATCGGAGATTGAGAATCTCAAAAGAGAATTTGGGGACATTCTCAACTTTAGAAGCTATAAAGCAGATAACACTTGTAAATACACAAGTTCGAAAGTTTTGAGGTTATTTTGAGGTTTCGTACTGGTCTAGAGAAGTTGAGTGATATCTCATCTTAGAGCTTATTTATCGGAGATTCAGGATCTCTAAAGAGAATTTGGGTACATCCTTAACTTTAGAAGCTGTGAAGCTAGCAGATGAAACATGTAAATACAAAAGTTCGAAAGTTTTGAGGTTATTTTGAGGTTTCGTACGGGTCTAGACAAATTGACTGATAGCTCATCTTATAGCTTATTTATCGGAGATTCAGAATCTCTACAGAGAATTTGGGGAAATCCTTAAGTTTAGGAGCTATGAAGCTAGCAGAGGAAACGTGTGAATATACAAGTTTATTTGTTTTGAGGTTATGTTGAGTTTCGTACGGGTCTAGAGAATTTGACTGACGGCTCGTCTTATAGCTTATTTATCGTAGATTCGGAATCTTTAAACTGAGTTTGGGGCCATCTTTAACTTTAGAAGCTATGAAGCTAGCAGGTGAAGCGTGTAAATTCAAAAGTTTAAAAGTTTTCTGGTTATTTTGAGGTTTTGTACGGGTCTAGAGAAATTGAGTGATAGCTCATCTTATAGCTTATTTAACGTAGATTCAGAATCGCTAAAGATAATTTGGGGACATCCTTAACTTTAGGAGCTATGAAGCTAGCAGATGAAACGTGTAAATACACAAATTTATACTTTTTGGGGTGTTTTTGATATGTTGAGGTTTTGTACGGGACTAGAGAAATGAAGTTCTAGCTTCTCTTATGCTTATTTATCGTAGATTCAGAATCTCAAAAGAGAATTTGGGGACATCCCTAACTTTAGGAGCTATGAAGCTAGCAGATGAAACGTGTAAATACACAAGTTAATTTGTTTTGAGGTTATTTTGAGGTTTCGAAAGGCTAGGGATATTGAGTGATCGCTTATTTTAAAACATATTTATCGATGATTCGGAATATCGAAACACAGTTCGGGGATATTCCTAGCTTTAGTAGCCAGTAGTTAGCAGATAAATCATATACTTGTTTTATCGTTTTGATGATATTTTGAGATTCGAAATAGTTGTAGAATGATCATGTCGAGTACTGTTACGGGTTCTCCACAACAATTAAAACTCGCAATTGTTGAAAACGATACGTCAATTTATTTCGACAAATTATGTACAAAAACACGCACTTAAACTTACTAATGACTTGCTAATAATTCACTACTTTAATACGCCTATTAACTTCGCGTTAACATCTAGCGATCACTACCATTGGTTATCTCTGACTCCCCGATGCACGACGTCCGGCCCTATATATAAGGGTCTGCCTACTATTCGAGAATTTTCCATCCTTGTTCAATTCGGAATTATTCCACCCTTTTGTAGAACACGGACCGTTCGCATACCAGTTTGTCACAGATAACGCAACTAAAACCTAGATTAAGAATACAACCATAAAATACGTCAACCTAATACTACACTAAACCTAAATAAATTCTAACTATAAAATTCAAATAACTTAAATTTGTAACAGTACGTTTTGAAAAATCGTGAGAAGTCATGCAGAATTTTTATTTAGTTTCATGTAATTTGTGTATTTTGAACAGTTGAGCAGTGTATATATTGTTCGGGCATCTTCGTTTCGAAAATCTGCTAGGTCGATCTGCTAGTTTCAAACCAATTCGAGAGGGCTATAACAGGGCCGTGGTAATTGGTGGAGGGGAGGAGCAGCATCTCCAGGCGGCCGATTTTGGGGGCGGCCGAATGCCTCATATCGATTCAAAGATGTTACATGTATTTTAAGGTCACTAAGTTACCTTATCTTCAGACCTAATATCTTGAAAACTAACTAAGAGAATTTTCTGATTTCTTTCATATTATTTAAAGAATGTGTAGCAGAATAGGAAAAGATAAATATATAGGGGTAAACGAATTTAAGAAAATGAAGAACAAAAAAAATACTTAATTTTTGTCACAAGAGGAAGTTGAGTTCCCAAAGAATCTTAAGGTAATTTCTTATTTTATCGGTTGTTTACATTTTAGAAGTGCCCTGCAGGTGTGCGTGTAGGTATAAATGAGCGCACTCTACGTAAACAGTACGAGCGTTTGCTTCGAGATTCAAAATTAATGCATAGTTATAAAATTTGGTCATAGAGATCGGCAAAATAAATTAAAATGCATTCTTGGCATAAATTTATTGAACGTTGTATTTGACATGTCGTAGGTTTTTCACAATTTAAAGACGCAATTTACAAACGAACTAAATATGTTTGACACAGTTCGTAATATATATTGGACCATCTGTTCGAGTGTCAACCATACTTTAATACCATATAACGACTTCGTAAAATGTAATTTTTTAAATTAGCACCACTATTTGCCAAATTTTGACGGTTATTTCCGAGGGTTTTTAAGTAACGCACCCAGGAATATATCTTGGAGGGCCCAAGGCCCTTAGGGGGGCCCGACGCCTTTTAATGTCGTATATTGTGCAATTTTATCTTGTTACTTATGATATATGTGGAAAATATCTAAAAAAATCCCAGGTTTGGGAGGGGGGCACTGGTCCCCGAGCCCCCCTTGGGTGCGCCCAAGTGTTTTCCCAAAAACTCAAAAAATAATGAAGCGATTTTTTTCTTTTGCATTTAATAGCTTGATAAGGGTTACCAAATTAGTTGGGTATTACATTACTGATTTTACTCTATTTCGACTTTGAAGTATCTGGGTGGGGCATGACAATTTTGGATATTTTCAAAAGAAATGGATTCGAAACCACTCAAAATTTTCTGAGATATTGCCATTCAAAGTTTTAAGGCTAAATCTTAATATCTCGAAAACCATCGGTTTAGTAGTCGCTAAATTTGAGCCTTGTTTTTTAATAAGATGGACTTTACTATGACTCTTGTGAAAAAAGGTAGGAGGATAAAAAACTAAAAACTTGATAAAAAGAAATTACTTTGCTAACGTTATTTTTTTACAATTATTACTTTGATTTGGTGTACTGGCACCATTTATTTAAGGAAATTATACAAAAACTTGCCGCGGTTAGGAAAAAAGGGGGAGAAGGCGCCATATTTCCCGTCTTACTCGAGGCGGCCACTAGACTAGCGACGGCTTGGCTATAAACAGGCGAATTGCTATGTGACAAAAGAAATAATAGCGGCAGTGGCGGCTGGTGACGTTATAAATTGGGGGGCAGAAATTTATATTGCATGGAAAAGGAGAACTTACCTAAACAATTTTGATTTAGCATTTTACAAACAAGCAGCTACTTGGTGTACTTTTTAGTTTATTTGTTTATAGATAAAATCTATTCGCCCGTCTTTTACATGCGCAAAGTGCTCGGATTAGCACCAGTTTGAGACTAATCATGACCCTGTAGAGTGTAGCCACATTTTCATTATGTTCGGTAAAGTTTCGCCTATAGGCACTATTCAATGGGCACCTAATATCAGTCTTGCCTAGCATAGTAGCACTTACTTTGTATCTTTAACTTTTTACTAAAGTGCTTGGTATCACACATTCCCTTTGCCACCCACGCAGGATCACTTCGTGGATTGTTCGTAATAACACAAATAAAGCAAAAAAAAGCATTTCGTTTTTCACAACCGCACAACCAGTTTTCAGCATCGTATAGTTTTTTATTACTTTCACTAAAATTTTGGTTAATTTTTAGGAATTTTAGGTCCGGTCTATGTGGCCCTAAAGATTTAATTTGTAATCAAAGTTAATATGACAACGTATTTAAATTTGCACAGTTATTATTAATTATATAATCGACGGTATTTATTTCCATTTTGAAAACAAACAAAAACAAACAAATGGACACGCGACCGGCAAGGCTTTCAACCACTGACCCTGACGTACCGCAAATCAAAACAAACTCATACGTCTTCACTAAGGATAGAACCGGCAACACGTAGCAAGGGCAACGAACGGTTTGGCACGATGAATATGGCGGACTTTAACTAAAACCAATATGAAAAACGGGTGAAATTCAAATCTTGTACCGCGCGGTGTTGCCGGCTTGTAATTATTTACGCTAAAAAAGTTTAGCCCGTTAACCACAGACTAAAAAAAGGACTAGACAGAAAGATTTAACTTTTTTTAAATAAATCAATTAAAAATACTGGTTGTTGTCTAGTTTTGGGAGGGCACTGCACCGTTGCCCTCCCTGTAGCAGTTGCCACTAAATAGCGGGTTGACAAAATATCACCTAAATAAAATGGCGCGTGGATAAAATACCGCATGCTTTTTTAAAGTAAATTACCTACCTAACCAAGTCGAATTGCCTGTCCAGCCGAGGTCGACCGTCGACCAGTGGCCGAGGATTGTTGATCTGGTTAGGATAGTATCCAAACCTGACCTATCTAGATAAGTTTTCTAGAAAAAAAAATACTTATTCTTGACTGTCCGTGAGGAGAGGTGGGCGCTCACTAAATCTCAAGACGCTATTTTTGACGACCCCTGAGGTGACCTTTTTCCACGGGGAAATAAATCCACGGAAATTGTTGTCGTATTTATAACCTTACTTTTACCTGTCAGTGTTGTTTTGGCGAGCTTTTTTTAAAGTGTTATAAGGTTACCTACGTGGATTCACGTGGAAAACGATGGTGAACTTGAGATCACCGGCGAAAAGTTAAAATTTCCCTTACCTCACCTAACGAGCCGTCAAGCTGAAACGTTCTGGTAACGTATTTTTTTTATATATAGTAACTTAACCAGGTTAGGTTAGGATACCAAACTAACCAGGTATACTATTAAAACTATTCTCGGCCCCTGATCCACCTCGGCTAACCAGGGCAATTCGACTGTTAGATAATTTAGCTAAAAAAAAAACATATTTTTTCATGGACTATTTTGTCGACGCGCTGATTTGTCCAAGAGGCATTTAAGTCGCATTCGCTGTTACCAGTGGCAGACCTACGGCTCCCCCAATTTTTAGGGACTAGATCTGCCAGTGGCTCTCACTACAAAATAAAGATTTCAAGTTTTCTATGAAACTATTTTCTAATGGTCCTCCAATAACTTGTCAAAATTTCAGCCAGAGTTAATATCGTAGTACCTCTTCGGCCGCCAGCTCTACGTCTATTAAATCCCTTAAGTTTCAAGGGTGATATACAGTCAGGGTCGTACAAAGGAAAATATTTTCGGGGGGGAGCAGAAGTTTTAAATTGAGTTTTGGAACCTTTCAAAAACATTTCAACAAGGTTCGCCGCTTGTGGGGTGAAAAATATTGCTTTAAAATTATATTTTGCCATTCTTTTTAATATCTCGATAACCAAAGTTCTGACAGTATTTTTAGTTATTAGAAAAATGATTGCAAGATATTTTATGCAACTCCGAATTTCAATATTATTTTGTGGTTTAAAAGTTATATAATTTTTTTAACATTGTAGTCGGATGGAGCCACAGTTGTGTTTCTAATCTGCCCTAAAAAAGATTTATATTTTTATGACCTGTATTTTACTAAATAAAAAAATGGCGCTAGCAGGCACTTCCAGCCATTCATAAGAATTAGTTGTTCTGCGTGTTTTCAATCAATATGTGAATACTACGTTACTTTTTTTTTTAAATTTTGGCACATGCCTAATTAAAGACGGGTTTTCAGAAGCTAAAGAATAAATACAATTAAATAAGTGGTGGTTTTGACTCAAACTTATTTTAAGTAAAAATAAAGTTTTTTTTTGCCGATACCACTAGCCTTCCTACCTATGGATTGGCTAAAAAATAAGTCAATCAAGTATACTTTTTCAGTCAAATTTCAATTAGTCAAGTGAAAATTATCATTGGCTGGCCAAAAATAAATTCAGGAACACGACAAAAAAATTAAACTAATTCTCAGCAGCAGCTCAAATCTTGGTTCAAACTGTTTATAAATAAAAATTAATACGCCTACTAAAATTTTAGTTTTTTTAGAAAATAGAAAATACTTAACCAATCTTTAGTTTAAGCATGTTTTCAGCTGTTATAAGTAAAAATCTAAAAATGAAAGTCAATTCTACCATAAAATAAATTGGTAAATTTTTTTTTTTAAGTTACGAGCTTTTATAAAGTGCACTAAAAATTAAAAAATAATTTTCTAACATTCTAATATTATCATAATAATAAAAGCGATGGCCGACTGATGGAAATCTTGACGATGTTAGCACGATAAGATATCCGTATCAATTAAATATCACTATTTGCAAGAATCAATCTAGCAGAAAAATGCAGAGGTACCAAACCCACCCAACCCGACCGCATAACATTGCGGCACATCAAACATATCTTTGATGACCTGCTATGTTGAATATTCTATAGGATATTTTTTTCTTAATGTTGTATTGTCATGGGACCACTATGTGTGTACCAAATTTCATCCAAATCGGATAATGGGAAGTGTGTCAAAAACGCTTCACAAGATTTGATAGTTAGTTAGTTAGACAGAACATCTGAAGTTAAATAAAAGCTTGTAAAAATGAAAATTGCCCATATCTCTACTACTTATCACTACTGAATATTTGATTGTGTAGCAAAAATTTCGGGGCGATGGATCCCTCTCGATCACTCCCCTGGGTACGATTTGCGGCTCTTTCGCCGCAAACCCAAATCGCGCAATCCAAAACCGCGCAGACCAAAACTGCGCATACCAAAACGCGCAAGATCAGAACCTCGCAACCCAAAAGCGGACCAAAAAATATATATAATTCGACTAAGGGTTTGATTAAGGGATCTCACATATTTTTTAAAAACATACTCTCCTGACCTCTTTCACGGGATTCTAGAGAGAGTGAAACCTACATACGGGTTTTCACTGACACGGTTGGGCTACGTTGGCGATCAATTGATAACGGTTAGGTTTTGGTCTTGTGCGGTTTTGTACTTGCGCAGTTTGGGTTCGTGCATTTTTTGGATGCGCGGTTTGTATTTGCGACGAAAGGGCCGCGAATCCCTAGGTACGGCCTTGTACAGGGTGTCCCAGATTAGAGTAAGTAATTACGGTACACAAAAATTAAAGTTATTTGCGAGGACAGGGCTATCAAAACGGACGGGCCACGATCCTACACTTTGTTAACGTCAAATCAGCGGGGGCTGATTGTTTTTAAAATATTGAAGTTGGAATGACGGTTCATGAATATTTAAATTATTTTTAAATAAAGCCGGTTGTGAGATTGTTTTTACTATATTCTTGCAAAATATTTTTTTTTAAATGTATAGTAGTCCTTAGTTTTTCAGAGCCGCTTCATTAGCTTACACTAAAATTAAATTTAAAACAGAACAGTTGGCATGCGGTACATGGCTGGCGGGTAATTTGAATTCAAAATAAGAAATGCTAAATCTTGAAGATTTTAACCTTTGAATCATCTTGCATCCTTACAAAAGTTTGGTAGAATATCGGAATGGTGTCTGAGAATATTTCACTGAAATTTCACGGAAATCTCTAGTGCCATTTTGAAAATATCTGAGCTCCTATAAGACCCAATGTAAAAGTCAGCCCCCAGAGAACAGCTGATTTTTTCAGGGTCGTGGTCTATTTTTTGTTGGCTTTGGCGAGGATAAAGAAAAAATTTCTGGTAAAAAAAATTGTTTTTTCCTGATATTTTTAAAAAACCCTGAGGAAATCAAAAAAAGATCGGAATAGGCTTTATACCGTTTCTGAAAATTCACTAAAGTGAATTTTTCATCATACCAACACTAGGAGGGCCTTACCCAGAAAACAAGTAAGGGGGGGAAGGGTTAAGAAATTTAAAAAAGAATTTTGGAAAATTTGCATTTTGTGTTGGAAATTGCACAAAATCTTAATTTTTGGCATTTTTTTAAAATTTTGCTGATATCGAACCTTCAAAAATGGTATCAAGCAAAAAGTCTGTATAATTTCTTGTCAATTTTGCACTTGTGTCTCTTCATCAATATAAATGTTAATCCTGGAATAAAATACATAACCGAAGTATAACGGATCTAATACCTTCCTAACTAAAAGATATTAATATTGAAGAAATATTTCATGTTGGTAAAAAAAAATTCTTTAAACTTCAATTTTGCCTTTCTTTTCGATATCTCGAAAAACGAAGTTCTGACATTACAAAAATTGTTGCAAGAAATTTTATCTTATTTATCGCTGAATTTCAATATACTTTGTGGTTTAAAAGTTAAAATAATTTGTTTGTAATCTGCCCTAAAAATATATATATTTGAATTATCTGTGTTTTTCTAAATATAAAAAAATGGCGCCAGCAGTCGCGTACTGCTATTCACAAGACCTAGTTGTACTGGGTATTAGGGAAACTTTATTTTTGTTAAACGTGAAGTTTTTAATCAATTTGTGAATACTACGTTAATGCCGAACCGAACCCACATTTTGACACATGCCTATAATTAAATATGGTTTTCTCAAAAGCTAAAGAATAAATTCAACTGCAAAACTATTCTCTAGTGCTAGGCTATCATTGAATACCTCATATACATAATATTCCAATACTCACGGTAACTGCCCATTCATGATGCAAACATGAGGGCCTTGGGGTTTTTAAGTAAAAAAGACCTGATTGGTTACTTTCAAAGACATTGCATATTATTTCCATATATTACATATTAATGCAATACCTACGGTACCTTACGATGCAGAATGCAAACATATTTGAAATAGCAATATCAATGTTTATAAGTCTATCCTTTTTGCGGTCCTCAAGATAAAATGTCCTGATTGGTTATACTTTTACGCATGAATATTATTTTATTCTTGTATTCGTTACAGTTGACAAAAACTCTATCTATGTAAATTTCGTATCTGTGCATTTTTCGTACCTTTATTTCTGAATGTTTGCATCAAACGCCAACCATTGTGTAAGGTAACAGGGAGTATTGGAATATTACATATATGGAATACCTACCTAATTTAAAAAACTAATAGAAACATTAAATAGTGTTTGAGGTTTTCATTATCAAAAAGATAAAAAAATTCAATTGTGAATTTTGTCAAATCATCGGCGTACAGTTGACAAAAACTCTATGTAAATTTCGTATCTGTGCATTTTTCGTACCTTTATTTCTGAATGTTTGCATCAAACGCCAACCATTGTTAAGGTAACAGGGAGTATTGGAATATTACATATATGGAATACCTACCTAATTTAAAAAACTAATAGAAACATTAAATAGTGTTTGAGGTCTTCATTATCAAAAAGATAAAAAAATTTAATTGTGAATTTTGTTGAGTTTTTTATTAAATTACTAAGAATATTTCGTTTTATTTAAAAAAAATTATGAATAAATTCCTCAGAAACTCAAAATGGAAACGTTGTCAGTGAAATGGCTAAAATGTATTTATTGATTTTTGAGTTATCATGTTCTAGCATATACGTAATAACTATTACGGATATGTGTTTTAGACGCCATCAAAAGTTTTGGTGGTTGGTCTTTTTTGCTTATTTTGAGTGAAAATAAAAAAAGTTTGTTTTGACGACCCCAAAAGCCTTCCTACGTATGGAGGCTAAAAAGTAAGTCAACCAAGCATACTTTTTCAGCTAAATTTATATTTGTTAAGCAAAAATTATCATTGACTGGGCAAAAACCAAGTTCAAAAAATTGGAAAAAAAAAATTAAACTGTTTTTTAGTTAAATCAAATAATATTATTTAAAACACAACTGTTTATGAAAAAAAAATATTGGTGTTTTCAAGCAATACCAGGGTTTTCAGAAATTGGAAGAACAATGTGAAGGACATGGGGGAAATTTGGAGGACAAAAATATTTTGCCACTCACTTTGCATGCATTTGTGCATTTTATTATGCTTAAGATTTTAGATTTTTTAGAAAATAGAATACTTGCATGTTTTCAACGGTTGGTATAAGCAAAAATCTAAAAAATCATAGTCTATTCTGCCATAAAAAATGCGAATTGCCCATATGTCTATTACTTATCACTACTAAATATTTCATTATTGAGTCCTCAAAATTTCGGGGGGGATTGACTCTCCGTGACCCCCCCTTTGAACACTAAAGTCCCTGTAGGTAACAGACATTGGCAGAGATCTGTCACATACAGGGACTCTAACCAACCTTTACCTGGTTTTGCTTCTTTACTTCACTTTGTTGACACCACCTAAGTAATTATTTACACTTTAAGAGGTTCTACCACAGAAAAATTCCCTTATCTGTGGGTTCTACTAGTTTCTCGTCTATTAGAATGTTAGATACCTACTCTTTGTATCGTCACCTTACTCTTTTGTTCCTTTTTCCATGCGGAAATTTTCCCTAAAACTTTTCTTTAGGAAGCCCATGGTTGTCAACCATCTTAAAGTATTTCGATCCTTTGCAGCTCCGGATGGAAATTTATTAAAGGAGCGTTGACGAAATGCAATTAAGTACACTCAATAAAGCATTCCAGACTTCGCTTTTTGGAAAATCGGAAGATTATTCATGCCATAATTTCAAATAAAGAAAAATCGCATAAATTCATATTTTTATATTAAATATTCTAGATATTTTAGTCGACAGATTTCATAGCTAGTGAACAAAATAATTTTGTTTCTCCTACATTTTACCAAGGGTCAGAAAGGGCGCTTTACTCACGGAGTTTCAAAATGCAGGTTGTCAGTTGACTGTCTTGTCCTGTCGCCACTGTTATGATTTAGTACCAGAAACGCCCAACTTTTTCCTTTGCAAAAATTCTTGAAAGTGATTTTCAACAGAGTGCTGCAAACTAAATCGACATCGCTCGAGCTTCGGACTAAGTGAACCAAGAATACAAGTTGTAGGACAATGTTGCCATTTCCTTTCCTGCAAACACATTTTTTTAAGCTATAGGAACAAAGAAGGTTCGTTACCAATTAATTTTTTATTCTCATTTTGGAGGTGGGCGACATACACGACGTTAAAGAATCTACTTTGCAGGAAAAACGTTTTTTCACGAGGGTTGACCTTTAAGTTTTGCATATACAGCTGGAATAAAACCGTAGACTTTATTGTTTCTTAAAGTATTTTCCCGAAAATTAATACACTTTTGCATGCGCTCAAGCCAGTTGTCAAAGCTGGAATTTCCCTAATTTGATGGTACTGTCAAAATTGCATTCTTGAAAGCATCGACCTCTTCATCTGTCGGATGAAATCTTTGACCACGCAGTCCATTCTTGATTTTCGGAAAAGTTTAGAAATCGTTGGGACTTAGATCGGGACTGTATAGAGGATGGTCCAACGATTCGAAGTTTTGTTGGGTTAAAAATTCAATGGTTTTTTGAGCGAACTTTCATCGTTGGTGGAGGATGATTCGTCGTTCGGGGTTCGTTTTTCGAAGGTCAACGATGACTTTCGGCAAACAAATGGTGATGTACCAATTGGCAGTAACAGTCCTTTGATCTTCCAGAGGAATTATTGCTACATGTCCTGCTTTTGAGACAAATGTCGTGACTATGTTTTTGGATACACTTCGAGAACGGATTACTTTTGTTGGCATTTCTTCATTTTGGAACACCCAAACAGACGACCGACGTTTATTTTCGGGTTTAGATGAGTAAATCCACGATTTACCACTACTACTTCCTCAAAGCGGTCTAGAGTTTTCTGACACCAATTGACCATAGCTTCTTTATGTTCTTCGGTTCTTAGCCCTAATTCTTCATGCAATTTTTTTAAAAATTTAGTTCTTTGAAATTCCCAATGAAGCCTCAATCTCGCGATATGTCACCTGTCACCTTCCGTGATGAGCATGTGGGTGACAGCCGTTTTTGGTGCACCTGGCCTTGGCTCATCGCTAAGGCTAATCCGTCCACGCTTGAATTCTCCATACCAAATGATGTGGTGCTTTATTACCAAAAACAGAATGCATTCTTGTTGAGATAATCTCTTTCGAAAGTTGTAAAAAATTACAGCCGGAAAATGTTCTCGGTTCATTCTCGGTTTAAATTAATTTTTCGACAGATTTGTTAACTTAAAAATTTCGTTATAGGTATAAAACGATATATATATTTGAATTTAACTTAGGCAAATATTGGGGTTACGTTTTAGTAACGAAATTTGATCATTGTCGCCCTCTATGTTCCTATATGCAAAATTTAAAAGACAACCCTCGTACTTAATTGATTTTTGACAGCCACCAAATTGACACTTAGCGTTAGCGCCTACGCTCTAGTAGGAATCACTCAAGAATTTTCGCAAAGGGAAGAGTTGGGCATCTTTGTTTTTAAGTTTTTTGAAACTTCAAGTATTTATTAAGTGATAAGAAGAATCAATCATGGATGCAAAAGTGCCAGAAAATAGATTCTTACTTAGGAGGTAGGAGAAGTACCGAAAGCTGGAAAACTATAAGATCGATCAAAAAAGAAACATGCAGAGATATTATTTCACCAATACCAGACAAAGAATGGGATGAGCATTTTAAAAAACTTTTAACTGAAGATAGAGCAGAATTCAAGGAAGACGAAAGAGACAATATCATTAGAACGATGGGATCTCCAGTACCCCTCACAATATCTGAGGTCAAAAACGTGTGCAAAACCTTAAAAAGCGGTAAATCTGCCGGACCCGGAAATATCCCAGCGGAACTTATTAAATATGGCACTGAAGAATTGTTTTGTAGATTACGGAATCTTTTCCAAGGATATTTAAATGGAGCTGTAGTACCAACTGAGTGGAAAACGTCATATATATCCACAATACACAAAAAAGGAAGGAAAGATATATGTGACAATTATAGAGGTATATCTGTAACTAGTACGCTAAGCAGAATATATGGCAAAATAATAAGAAATAAAGTGGAGAGCGAATATAAAGATATGGAGGCAGAAGAACAAGCTGGTTTCAGGGCGGGTAGATCGACTTCAGATCATCTCTTTTGTATAACCCAAGTTATTGAAAAGAAAATGGCATACGGACAAGAGCTCCATCTGCTTTACGTAGATTTGCAGAAGGCATATGATAGTATACCACTAAATCTACTTTGGAAAGCGTTGGAAAAGACAAACATAAGCGTACAACTAATTAAGGCCATCAAAGAGTTATACCGCAATAGTAAGGCAAAAGTTAAAATAAAAGCAAAACTAACCAAAGGCTTTCAAGTAAATAAAGGTCTTAAACAAGGTTGCTGTATCTCGCCTACGCTCTTCAAGATATATTTGGAACAGGTCCTTAAAGTCTGGAAGAGAAAATGCCAAAACATGGGAATTCCGTTGAATGAAACCACCTTGTATACTTTATGTTTCGCCGATGATCAGATAGTGGTGGCTCAGGATTATGACGACCTCGAATATATGACACGAAAACTAATAGACGAGTACAATAAGTGGGGACTAGAGGTTAATATCAATAAGACAGAGTATATATGTATTGGTGGAACGAAACAGGATCTAATCTTAAATACTGGGCAGCGAATTCAGTCCTGTGATGAGTATAAATACTTGGGTCTAAAAATTACAGCTGACGGAACACTAGACAAAGCTATAAAAGATAGAAACGTACAAGGAAGAAAAGCAATAACTTTATTAAATGGAATAATTTGGGACCAAAGTATATCAAAACATAACAAAAAGCTTATATATAACACCATTGTAAAAAGTATTATTACATACGGCTCAGAAGTATGGCCAATCAAAGATAGAACAGAAAAAATGCTTTCCGCTACGGAGATGGACTATTGGAGAAGAGCAGCAGGGAAATCAAAAAGAGAAAGAGTTTCCAATCAAAGAATAAGAGAAATTATGACAGTGGGTGAACGTCCTCTAGTGGATGATATAAGAACAAAACAACTGGTGTGGTACGGACATGTACAAAGAATGGATGATGGAAGACTACCTAAACAAATATTACAATGGAAACCAACTGGCCGAAGAAAACGAGGAAGACCAAGGAGAAGCTGGAGAGAAGGAATAGATAGTGAAATAAGAATAAGAGGCCTAGATGATGAATTATGGGCAAACAGAAACGAGTGGAGATTGGGTATCGGAAGACGTAGAACGTTGTGAATCCGATAAATATATAAGTATTTATTAAACTTTAAAAATTGTGAAAAAACTGGTATAAAATAGTAAAACATAAAAACTAATAAAAATAGAATAATACATATACAACAATATACAATACACTATAAATTTAAAAAATTCTTCCAGAACAAACTCAGACTTAATTGTTCCCAAAATTGAAGCCGCATTAAACCTTTGAATTGCGAGGCCTATTCGTTGAGAGTTAAAGCTACGAACTTTTTGATGTTTAATTTTTTTACTGGTGTCATTAGTCAAGTTCTTAGCTTCCTCTCCCCATGGGCCCAAGGTCTCAACAATAGAAGGTACAAATAAGAAACGATCTTCTAATTTTTTATATTTCTCCCTCTTTTAAACTTCTACAAGATAAGCTGCTTCCCCAGATTTTATTGAAGTTTTGTTTATGTAGGAATTTGCAAGGCTGTCCCTGCATGAAGCATCCCACATTAAAGGCTTACCGCTCTTCCTGTTAGCCCGCGGATAGAAAAAACGCTAAATGCAGTGGACTGTAAATTAATTAATGATATCGCGAGCAAACATAAATATGTTGATATGAATTACGAAATAATCAGACGTCCATAGGAAAAATTGTTGGAACCACACAACGGTAATCAGATAAGTGCACTCACCTCCTTTGCAGCCAAATTCTCCTCGTACCAAGGGGCCCCCGACTGGATCTAATGATGTCACCACGTAGCTGAAGGGTTGAAGTTTCTAGTTCTATGCTTCAGTACACAAAATTCGAGCACTTTCAGGTGTAGATAATTGAAATAGTTGGAGAACGAAATTAACACGCCTTTTTCTCTAGGCGATTGACAAGGATCTCACTGGTTGTTGGTGCGCATGTCCAAATACGCGGAATGCGCTTTGTCCTTCATACAGTTGTGTGTTTTTAAAAATATATATAAACAACCGCGAAATTTAGCGGGAGCTAACATAACTGCCCTCCAAAACACACAAATTTAGAATCTCAACCGGACAGATATAGATATAAGAAAAAGAATCGACCGATAAATATAAATGAATGAAAACAGATAAGTATCGTAAGTTTATTTAGATATAACGAAATCCCGAAAAAAGGCAAAACAAACAAAAAATTCAAAAAAAATTAAAAATAAAAAAACTTATTGTAATACCCGGTAAAAGGTAGAAAATTAAAATTACTTTTAATTTGGCAAGAGGCACAGTTTTACAACTGGCCGCTTATAAACACCGGTAACCGTTTTTACCGTCGCAACACGCACCTGACCGTCCCCGCCGGGATGCAGTTCGATGACCCGACCGACCGGCCATTTCAAAGGCGATTGAATGTGATCACTTGTTATGATAACCAAATCATTTAATTTGATATTTGGGGACAAATCAGTCCACTTGTGTCGCTGTTGTAGCGTATGCAAATACTCTATAGAATACCGTTTCCAAAAATCATTATGTAGTTTTTGGATTAGTTGCCATCTCGAGAGCCGATTTAGGGGAACCTCGGACAAATCTGACTCCGGAATTTCTGAATTAAGGGGTTCAAGTGTCAAAAAATGCCCAGGGGTAAGAGGTTGAAGATCGTGTGGGTCTGAAGAGGCAGGAGATAAAGGGCGACTATTCAGTACGGCTTCTATGCGACAGGTAAGGGTGGACATCTCCATGATAGACAACTTCTGGTCGCCGACGACTCGTACAAAGTGAGTTTTAAAACTTGACGCCAGCTTCTGCCAGGCCATTGAAATGTGGACTGAGAGGAGGTCCCAGATGCCAACGAATAGAAAGTCTGGTGGCAGCACTTCTTGCGTAATCCAGTAATTGGTTACGAAACCCTATAAAATTACTGCCTTGATCTGACCAGCATTGCGTCACGCTTCCGCGTCTGGAAATGAATCGATGGAATGCACCTACGAACCCTTCGGTGGACAGTTCCATGGTTAATTCCAAATGCACGCAATGTGTGGCCGTACAGACAAACACACAGACATACGATTTGAAAGCTTTACAACCACGGTAACGATGAGGAATCACAAAGAAAGGTACACAAAAGTCGATAGCTACACTCGAAAAAGGTTTTAGTTGATTGATTCGATGAGCGGGAAGTGAACTCATTATGGGCGGTCTATAGGGTTTAGGGTTGATTCTAAAACATTGCAAGCACTTGGATATGGTTCTTTGAATTGCCCGTCTGGCAGATAATATCCAAAATTGCTGTAAAAGCAGATTATGTAATGTTTTAAACCCAGGATGAAGATATTGTCGATGAGCGGACTCGATAAGAAGAGTAGTTAAAAGTAAGACGGGGTGTTTTGCAGAATAAGACAAAAGGTCAGATTTTTGTAATCTGCCAGCGACTCTAATGATATTATTCTCATCAAGAAAAGGTGAAAGTTTTCGCAAAGGTTTCGGTATTGGTTTATCCTTAGATAACGCGGAAAAAAGCTCAGAAAAACAAGAACCTTGCACGCGTTTGATAAGAAGGTGTAACGCACTTTGCATCTCACCGGTGGTAGGAAAAACAATATTCTCAAAAATAACTTTTTGGTCCGGCGGCTTAGTGGGTTTTTGATAGGAATGCTTTTGAAAAAGGTTAACTATTCGAAGGACATAACAAATGATACGTTGAATTTTTGATATAGAGGAATATTTGATAAGAAGCTGATCTAAGAAGTTGACATCAATTATCGCATTGCAACAGACTTTTGGCTTTTCCTCCAGATTAATATCTCCGAAATCAATCGGCATTTTTGGTTTATGAAAATCGGGCCATTCGTTTTCGGGAGACCACAAAAACGACGGTGCGTTCCACCACATGTCATGTGACATGAGCTGTGAAGGGGTGGCCCCTCGTGACGCAATATCGGCTGCATTCAAAGCAGAAGGAATGTAGCGCCACGAGTTTGAGGGAATGATTTCTTGGATTCTACTGACTCGATTTCCAACAAAGGTTTGCCAGCGATTAGGAGGGGATGAAAGCCAGTGCAATACGACTTGCGAATCTTAATCTTAAAAGAAATGCGCCTAGGAGTTCTAGCCTAGCCAAAGTTTGTGACTTTATAGGCGCGACCCTAGATTTTGCAGATATGAGAGAAACAGATATATTGTTTTCCTCTTCTACACGAAAATATACGACGCCTGCGTAGCCTCGAATTGAAGCGTCACAGAAGCCGATGATTTGACAGGTATTGGTTTTTGACAGTTTGATTTGTCGGGGTAATTGAAAATTGGAAAGAAGCGGGAATTCAGAACGAAGTTTGTTCCAAGAGTCGATGATAGAAGAATCTGGTTCTTCGTCCCAGCCTATTTTCGATATCCACAACTGTTGCAAAATAAATTTTGCTTGTAGCAACAAGGGACAAAGAAAACCTAAGGGATCGAAGATTGTCCCTATGATAGATAAAATAGAACGTTTGGTTGGGGGTTTGTCCTTCATTCGGCATTGATAAGAAAAAATGTCGTTTTTTGGATGCCATTGAAGTCCTAAAACTTTGATAAAGTGCGGTTCCTCCTTGTCGAAAGAGAGAGGCATTTGACGATCGGACTCTGGCAATGTTGCCAATAACTCAGGACAATTGCTTGCCCATTTTTTAAGTTCAAATCCTCCCGACTTCAACAAATCATTGAGTTCTGTTTGAAGGGAGAGAGCTTCAGAAAGCGAAGGGCTAGTTCCCAAGATATCGTCGATATAGATTGACGTTTTTAGAACAGTACTAGCCATAGGAAAACGTTCCTTTTCTCTCTCTGCCAGCTCATTTAAGGTACGCATGGCTAGAAAAGGTGAGCATGTCATGCCAAAAGTGACAGTAGAAAGTTCCCACACTGAAAGTGGGTCCTGTGGAGAAAACCTCCACAATATCCTTTGATACGGACGGTGATAAGGATTGATAAGGACTTGACGGAACATCTGTTTGATGTCAGCAATGTAGGCAATAGGATTAAGACGAAACGTAAGGAGTAAAGAAGCAATATCCTTTTGAAGTTTCGGTCCAGATAACAATGTGTCATTGAGACTAATATTTTTTGGGGTGACTGCTGAACAGTCCCAGACTACCCTTAATTTTGTACTCAAGCTTTCCGGCTTTAATACGCAATGATATGCTAAAAAACACGATACGTCGACCTTTGGTTGACTAGATAAAACTAAACTCATATGATTAGAATCGATATAGTCTTGCATGAAACTTGAATAGGCAGTGTACAGATCAGGATTTTTGATTAATCTATTTTCTAGAAGTAAAAATCTACGATAAGCTTGCGGATAAGTATTTCCTAGGTCAGGGTTTATTTTGTCTTTAAACGGAAGATCTACCATGAATCTACCGCTCGGTTGCCGTACTACACTAGCAGTAAAAATTGATTCTGCCTGTTTTTCTTCCTTTGATAAGATTTGTTTTTTAGGCAAATGTTCGATTTCCCAAAACCTAGGGAGAATGACCTCTAAAGGAGGTGAATGACTCGTTAAAAAACAACTGGTTCGTTCCGTAAGACTACCTACTTCGTCAACCTTTCCCATGACGACCCAGCCAAAGATAGTTTCAAGGGCTGAAGGCTGCCCTACCTGTCCATGAACCCTGCCCTCCTTGAATATCTGTGCGAATAGCTCGCAACCATTAACCAGGTCCACAGGTCTAGATTTGAAATAAGATGGGTCGGCAAGTTTAAGGTTTTGCAAGTGTTTCCACTGATTATCGTTCAAAGAGAATGTAGGCATATTGGAACATAGTTGTGGAACAACAATTGCTTCGAAATTAAGTAAAGGAGTGACTTGTCCTTGTGGCTTAATGTGACATTGAACGAGCCCTTTTGAAGTGAAAGAAGACATCTGATTTAATCCGAATATTTCAGTGGTGTAACTTCGCCTAGGAAGATTAAGACGCTGAATACACTTTTCACTGATGAATCCTGTCTGTGATCCAGAATCAAGCAGTGCCCTTACGGGTTGAAAATTTCCGCAACCGTCCATAACATCTATTATGGCGGTGCATAAAAGAAAGGTACCTGAAGGTCCTGAGGCATTTAATGACACATGAAGATTATTGACAGGTGGTGTGTGAATGACAGGACTAATATCTTGGCTTCCAGACTCTTGATTAGTTTCTAAGATATGAGTTAAAGTGTGGTGCCTTTTACTATTGCAAGTCCTGCATGAATATTTTGATTTGCACGTATCTACATTATGCAAGGGATGAAAACACGCTAGACATAATTTTTTCTGTTTGACGAAAGATAGGCGATCGATAGGTGAGAGATCAAGAAATGTTTGACATTTCGAAAGCACGTGACCTTGATTACACCGGAAACATTTTATTCCCGTACTCGAATTAGTTGAGGTGCCAGCCAGTCCTATAAAAGGCGAATTGGATGATTTATAGGTAGGCTTTTGCCCAAACTGATTTCGCATAGAATTTGAATTTTGATAGGTAGGCTTTTGCCCAGACTGACTTTGCATAGAATTTGATTTTTGATATATAGGCACCTTTTTGGGTGCTGTTGATTGAGGAAGTGATTCCAAAACTTTACATCTTTTTTCTAGAAATTGAAAAAGTGACTGAAAAGTGGGAATTTCGGTATTAGTATTGGCGTGACTCATTTCGAAATTTGAACGCGTTGGAATATCCAATTTTTCTAATAAAATGAAAAAAATAATAAAGTCCCAACTGTCAACGTCAAAGCTAAGTGATTTTAAAATTTCTAGGGATTCAGAAAAGGTGTCAATTAAATTACGTAATTCTTTAGCTGACTCGTTTTTTAAGGTGGAGTTCATAATTGAGCTTAAAGCATCATTTGCGAGGTCTCGCTTGTTTTGATATCTATTGACTAATTTGTCATAAGCAATTTTATAATTTTGATCAGATAAGCTAATCCCTGATATCAATTTTAAAGGCTCATCCTCGAGATATGAAAATAAATATTGAAGTTTTCGAACGTTACTTAGACTTTGATTTTGATCTATAATGTTATTAAAAAGATCGAAAAAGCTTGGCCATAATTTTTTATCACCTCGAAATATGGGAATACCTAACTCTTTGAGTTTTGGAGTTTCGTTTTGTCGAACATATGATCCCGAAAAGGATGGGGCCTCAACCGGAAATATTTTAGAGTAAACCCCCTTACACGCATAAAAATATTTACGAGCTTCTGAAAGGATCGCATCCTGCGTTTTAAATTCCTCATCGTCCGAGTCGTCTAGCAACATAATGACGTCATTATGTGCCAGCATGCATTTATCGAAGGTTTCATCCAAATCGGCATACCTCACTTGAAACTCGTTTCTCGCTCTTTCATCTTTTTCCGCAGTCTGCGACAACACATAACACTCGGTGATCGCAGATAAAAACCCTTGCGTTTTTGTACGGCTTTTTTGACAGACATGATTTTACCTTTGAAAAGACGAAATTGTCGGTAAATATACAATTAACGCTAAATTAATGCTTCTGAAATAGAAAAATGACGAATTGTCGAAAATATGCACTAATTTATCGCAATTGATGAAAATTGTTTTAAATATCGAAATGATATGGTACACCACTGAACTTTTGTTTTGTTTGTTTTGTTTTGTTTTGATCCCTTCGCTTTGTTTACTGAATCATGCACTGAGCATGCGAAAGACACGTGCAGTCGTCGGTGCAGACGACTTTCTCTGCGATTCAAGGTCGCCTTATTTGGCTGCAAATAATTATTAATACCGTCGTATGGATTTATTATTTAAAATAATTCGGTCGAAGGAACACTTTATGTTAGCCCGCGGATAGAAAAAACGCTAAATGCAGTGGACTGTAAATTAATTAATGATATCGCGAGCAAACATAAATGTGTTGATATGAATTACGAAATAATCAGACGTCCATAGGAAAAATTGTTGGAACCACACAACGGTAATCAGATAAGTGCACTCACCTCCTTTGCAGCCAAATTCTCCTCGTACCAAGGGGCCCCCGACTGGATCTAATGATGTCACCACGTAGCTGAAGGGTTGAAGTTTCTAGTTCTATGCTTCAGTACACAAAATTCGAGCACTTTCAGGTGTAGATAATTGAAATAGTTGGAGAACGAAATTAACACGCCTTTTTCTCTAGGCGATTGACAAGGATCTCACTGGTTGTTGGTGCGCATGTCCAAATACGTGGAATGCGCTTTGTCCTTCATACAGTTGTGTGTTTTTAAAAATATATATAAACAACCGCGAAATTTAGCGGGAGCTAAAACTTCCATGGCACCAAAGTCATCCGGTCCGCCCGCTTACTGTCGCCACGACAAATACCTGGAGGCTCCAGAACTGCAGGAAAATCTGCAGAAGCAAGAGTCCTCCTAACAATATCATTAATCAGCCTGTGTCTGGCTAAACGACCTGCACTTTTTAATTAGCATAAGCCATGATGGCCGTAAATGTCAACTGTTTTGCCACAAGTAAAGACGTGTTGCTCACACACAGGCTGACCTAGTCTTAGAGCCACAGAGAAGCGGAATGACGAGTTGTCTAAAAGGTTACCCAAAGAAGATGGAGGTAAAGCATGAAGCCAAAAGGAGCTCTCGCGGGTTCCTGTAAAGCTAGAAGTCTAGCCTTGTATTTTAAAGATGCTTGAGTATCCAAAATTTGACTTAAAAATGTTTGAGAAAGGTTTATATCAAAATCTTTTTGTGAAGATAAATTAGAAATATCTGATATTGGTTATTGTTTTAAAAAACAAAAGTTCTTCTTCGTATGCTTTATCATTAATCTCCAAAATATATTTTAATAAAAGAGATGGAAGAAGATTTGAAACGTCGCGTCGTTTGTTGACCCAAGAAAGGTAGAAAAGCAGATGATTGAAGAATCTCTTATCCCAAGCCCACCTAATTTAATTGACAATGAAGATTGAATCCAAGCTTCTTTATTAAATTTACAATTGATTATGATTTCTAAGGATTGTTTTAATAAAAGATCAAAATTTTTAATACTAGGAGAAACAGCGAAGAAGATATGTTATTCTTGGAATGGCGAAAGAATGTCTTAAAAGATAATAAGCAATATGGAAATCAGCTTCGGAATGTTTCTCTGAAATTTTCTTGAATTTTGCGAATTTAGAGTCAAAAACAAGTTTTATTTGATTTTCAGAAAAAGGACAACCTAATAAAGTTAAATTATCTTGGTTAACGTTGGAGAAAATTGCTATTGTATCTTGATGTTATGGAAAAGCAATTTGAAGTATATTTTTTTCGTGAATAGTTGAAAATTCACATTTTTTAAAATTAATTTTAAGTCCGACTTCTGAACATGACGCGTGAAATTTACAAAAGTCTTCAAAAATAATATTAGCATCCACCGCAATGGTGCCATCAACGAGATACCAATAGTTAATCTCAGATTTTAGGTTGGAAATTATAGGATGAATAGATAAACAAAAAAGGGGTGGCCCTAATGGATCGCCCTGCTGAACGCCTCGCTGGTAATGTATGACTTCATTTCCAAGAGATAGAAATAATGAATTTTTATACCATTGTTCTATAAAAGGATAAGCATTTGGTATATATTGTTTTACTCTAGATAAAATTGTTTCTCTATTAACCATGTTAAACGCGTTTAGAAAATCAATTTTTAAAAGAATTTTATATGTGTTGTAATGAAAAGAAAGATAACGTCTTGTTGAGTGTGTTATTGCCCCACATCCAATTTTTGTGCCAAAGCCCATTTCATGAGGTCGGAAAAGTGTCCCTAATGACTCATAAATAGAAGAACAAATTAGTTTTGCAGCTAAACGACGACGGCTATAAGATCAACTGCAATTGGTCGTATCCCACCATCTTTGTGGTGTGGGTCGTTGATATTACCATGCTCTGATTGATGTTTAGTCGATTAAGAGGATGGGAATCCAACTTCTGATGCATCTGCCTCCTCGAGTGGTGGCCATTTATGACCATCAGGCACCACTGGATGTCGGTGATATTAAGGCCTTTTAGGACTTGATACCACCTAACCAAAGATGTCTGGGGTCTTGGGGGGACCTGGCAGTAGGAATAAAATGCTGGTTAGCCGACCGGCTTACTATGAGTGATAAAATTATTTTTGTACCCCAGGTGAGTATTAATCTCACCGGTAGTTTAGATCGGGTTAAAGCCCTGGTTGCTGCCGCTGGTTCCGTGGATTCTGGGGAGGGCCAATCACTCATTAACCTTCACGGAGGAGGTAAAAACTCCGAAGGAGAAGCAGTGCCGAATAGGCCTACGAGATCCTACCAACAAAGGAGCGCCGAAGAGGCCCCTACGGAGCCGGAGGTCATACAAACTCAAGCTCCAACCCCATCACCAGAACTTGAGCGGAAAAATCAACTGCTCAAAAGCGACGGTGACACCACTGACAAGGGCTCCAATATGAATGCCCGAACTTAGAACATACAAAACCAAAAGTTGTTTAGATCACGGCAGGCGCACAACAACGAGAACATCAAGGCCTGCATTTGATACAAGTAAATCTACGCCATACCAAGACAGCAACACATAACTCAGGTATTAGACTGCAGAGGCAGCTAACCTGATTGCATACAGCAATGAGAGGAACGTACAGCTCATCCTGGGCTGTGATGCGAACGCGCACCACACAGTGTGGGGCAGCACAGGCATCAACAGAAGGCGTGAGCATCTGTTTCACTACATTATAGGGGGGGGGGCTTTTTGTAAATAATGTTGGCTCCAAACCAACCTTTGTCGGTCAAAATAGGGTAGAGGTACTAGATCTAACAATAAGCACAAAACTAATTAGCCATTAGATCACTGACTGGAGGGTTACAGATGAGCCCTCTCTGTCAGACCACAGTCATATACAATTCACCGTCGGTATGGGATCTACAAGAGTCATTAAATACAGTGACCCAAAAAGCATAGATTGAAGTGGATATGTCAGATCCCTCCAAGAAAAGCTGAACGCAGCAATGACCGAGGTGTGGGATCGTGATAAAATAGAAATGGCCTCTGAACAACTAAGGGAGGCTATTATAACCGCGAATCACGAAAATTCCCCTCTTAAAACCAAAACTGATAATTGCGGTATGTCTTGGTGGAGCAATTCTTTGTTCAAAAAAAGAAAAGAGGTTAGACGCCTATTTAATCGGGCAAAGGAGACGGGCAACTGGGAAAGCTACCGTGTCTCTCTCATCGAATATAACAAACAAATCAGAAGTGCCAAAAGAGAGTCATGGAGGAGGTTCTGTCATGGGCTCACAAAGCTTCCGGACACAACTCGAATCCATAAAATTCTGTCTAAAGAGCCAGCAAACAAACTTGGCGCAGTAAAGCTCTCTGATGGCACCTTCACAAAATCTGAAAGGGAATCCCTGGAGGCACTGGCAGAGCATCATTTCCCACGAAGCACACTCCTTGAAAACAGGCGGATTGGAAAATTGCAAAAGAAATTATCAATGCAAATACGCTCAAAATGGCGTTCACGTCTTTTGAACCATACAACTCACCGGGCCTAGATGGTATTCTTCCAGTGCTAGTACAAAAAGGCCTGGAAGTGCTAGTATCTTGCCTGGTGAAACTGTAAAGAGCCAGCCTAGCATGGAATTATATTCCATCCAGCTGGACTAAAGTTAAGGTAGTTTACATACCTAAGGCGGGTCGAACAGATAATACTCCAAAATCGCTTCGGCCCATAAGCCTCACCTCTTTTCTGTTAAAAGGCTTGGAAAAGATAATAGATGCACATATCAGAGGTGGCGCCTGAATGGCCCACCCGCTCAATGCAAACCAATATGCATACCAAGCAGGAAAGTCAACAGAACTAGCTTAAACAACCTTGTTGGAAAAATGAAGGAAACCCTCAATGCAAAAGCGTCGCAGTGGGCGTTTTTTTTTTATATAGAAGGAGCATTTAACAAATACGCTACCCAATTCCCTCTTTGAATCAGCGTGCGTCCGAGGAATAGAATCCACTATCATGGGATTCATCAGGTCAGGCACACTCGAGAATCGAGTGATTGAAACAACTCTTAACGATGAGATGGTAAGATTCAGAGCTGCTAGAGGCTGTCCCAAGGAGGAGTTTTGTCTCCCCTCCTTTGGTCTCTACTGGTCGATGATCTTCTTGCCATCTTGGTATCGCTGGATGTAGAGGTATTGGGATACGCGGATGACGTAGGAGTAATCATTAGAGACATTCCAGAGAGTGAATTCTCTTGAAAGATACAAGAAGTAATAAACACGGTAAAAGACTGGTGTGACAGGGAACAGATGTCTGTAAATCCCAGCAAAACAGTTGTTATACCGTTCACCCGTAAAAGGAAGCTTGATTTCCTGACTCCTCCGGAGCTTAATGGTGAAAGAATTCCATTTGCATCAGAGGGGAAATACCTAGGAGTCACTCTAGATAAAACTCTTACCTGGAATGCTCATATGGAAAAAGTAACCCGCAAAGCTACACTGTCCTTATGGACGTGCAAAAGAATTTACGGAAAAACCTAGGGCACTAGCCCCAAACAAATGTATTGGCTGTATATAACAGTCATCAGACTGCAATAGTCTGGTTCGAGAAGGGACATCCAAGAACCTCAAGGGCCAAACTAACCAGCTTAGAACGACAAGCCAGTCTTGCCATATGTAGTGCAATGAGCTCTAGCCCATCGACTGCGCTTGAATGCTTACTAAAATTACCTCCGCTTCACATTTTCTTAGACGCGGAGGCACGAAGAGCAACATACAGAATAAGAGCCAACCACCAGGATGGCAGGGCAAACAAAGTGATATCAACGGCCCTAATAAGGGAACAAGAGTTGGATGCAACTCTAGGAATGATATCCGACGTCATGTCCAATACGGTGTACAGCAGAAAGCTATACAACATTATCCTCCCGGAGAGGGAGGACTGGTTAAAGAACAGGACCAATTTTTCAAGTAACGATAGCTTCTCTCTCCAAAATGCCTTCTGGTGTTGGATCTGGAATTGTTAGTATTCAAGAAAAAGTCGAGATTAAACACAGTCTCGGCCAATTGGCTACTATATTCACGGCGGAACTCGTAGCCATTGAACTGTGTGCCCGGTGGATTACTGACCACGAATGGACCAACAGGACAATAAAAATCTTCTCCGACAGTCAAGCAGCCTTAAGAGCGCTTGATTCCTATACGGTCTCATCGAGAACCGAGAGGAGCTCTAAGGATTCGCTGAATGCGCTTGGTAGCGCTAACAATGTATCATTAGTATGGATACCCGGGCATTCTGGACACGAGGGAAATGAGGCCGCAGACCTAGCAGCGAGGGAAGAGGCATATGCCCCGAGCCAGCCCTGGGGATATCATAGAATGCTGCTAAATCAACCATATTAAAATGGATGCAGAATAGCTTCCAACAATACTGGATAAATATACCAGAACTGGCTCACTCTACAGAGTTCTTTAAAGGACCTTGTAGAAACAGAGCCAGGAACATTATTGGACTTACCAGACAGGAGATACGTGTAGTGACTGGTCTTTTTACGGGTCACTGTCGACTGAGAGTACTCATGCACAGAATGGGACTAACAGAAGAGACCGAATGTAGACTCTGTATGGAGGATGACGAAACAGTCCGACATGTACTGTGCAAATGTCCGGCTATTGCACGTTTACGTCAGAATACTTTCGGTAAACCTCAGATCGACTCAGAAGATCTGAACAGTGTCTCACCCAAACTGCCTTTTTGGAGGATTAGGCATACAGTGGTGAGAAACCACTCACAAGTGAGCCACAATAGACCCACTGGTGGTCGCTGTGGAAGGGCTGCAAGGCCCACTCACTTATGAATCATCATCAATCATCATCATCCCACCATCTTTCTTAGTAAACGCACACAAAGAAGCACCAAAAAAAAATAGGACTAATTACTTCTGGAACCAAACCACTAAGAACGTGAGTAAGAAAAAGTTCAAGAGAAGAGAGAAGATTAAGAGATATTACACCCAAATTTTTATTTAGAATATCCTTTAAATGTTGAGGCCACAGGCCATCTAGTCCATCAGCCGAGTCTGGCTTGAAAGAGAAAATTGCTTTCCTAATGTATGTGGTACTAAAATGTAAAATACAATCAGATTTGTCTAAAGAAATGTTTTGGATGTTTTTCTTCTAGCTTTTTTTAAGTTTTTTCATTTTTCGGAGCTAATGTGTGTTCAGATGTGAAAATGCGGATTGCGCCTGTGACGTCTCCTTCAGCAATTCTTGATTTCACTTTTTTGCAAATTTGTTGAATTGTATTGGTCTTCGTCGAAGCTTGTTTATAATTTTTTTTCTGGGTCATAATATTCAAGAAATTAAGAAATTGTCATAGTTTTAATTTTTTTCCATGTTTGAAGGTTTTCCTTGATTAAAGACGTTGGTTTTTATTTTTTTCCAGGAATTTTTAAACGGCATATATAAATACAAAAAGATGACGCCATGATTCCGGATTATTTTTGTTTACACATGGTTTTAGTAAATTGGAAAGTTCTTCTAGTTTTACAATTGGTACTAATGATTTTAACTTATTTAAAAAACTATTTATGGTAAAAGAGTCAAAATTGTTTGAAATTGGTTTGGTTTCATTTTTGTATTTAATTTTTATATGTGATAATTCTTTCATATTTTTAAAAAACTTTTCACATTTGGTGCATTTTATTTTTGAAAGTAATAATAGGTTGTTGGATGGAGTCATTGGAAGCATTGGTAGTGTTTGACGGAATGGGACAACTGAGCGCCGCCAACTTGGCGCCGCGCCGGGCCAACTCGGCGCCGCCAACTTGGCGCCGGGCCAACTCGGCGCCGGACTAAAAAGTTTTTTTTTGATAAAATGTGCAGATGAAAAACAAAATATATTATTTATACAAAAACATCTTTAAAAAATCCTTTATGCAATTTTTTTGAAATTTGGTTTTGTTAAGTAAAGTTAAATCCATTAAGTCGCGTGTTAAAATTTGGTAGGTGTAGTGTTTGGTAACCTGGTAAGACTACAATTTACGTTTTTTATTACAACAATGGCGGATTGCTTTATTTTTAAACCGATTTGTCTGAAACTTGAAAGTTTGCAGTGTCTGAGATCACTTAATACAGTTTTATCCTCAAACTTAAAAAATTCAAAATGACGGATTTTCTTATTTACTAATCGATTTGTCTCAAACTTGAAATATTACATTGCTTAAGGCTATTTAACACAATTTTTTACTCAAACTTAAAAAAATCAAAATGGCCGATCCAAAATGGCGGACTTTCTTATTTATTAACCGATGTGTATCATATTGGCGGTGTTTTAAATCGCTGAATATAATTTTTGACGTGAACTTATACAAAATTCGAAATGGCGAATCCAAAATGGCGGACTTCCTTATTTACTAACCGATTTCTCTCAAACTTAAAATATTACACTGCTTAAGGTCATTTAAAAAAAATTTCATTCAAATTTAAAAAAATCAAAATGGCCGATCCAAAATGGCGGACTTTCTTTATTTATGAAGCGATCTGTATCAAATATAGAAATTGGCGGTGTTTTAAGTCGCTGATTATACTTTTTGACGTAAACTTATAAAAAATTCAAAATTGCAAATCCAAAATGGCGGACTTTCTAATTTACTAACCGATTTCGCTCAAACTTAAAATATTACATTGCTTAAGGTCATTTAACAAAATATTTTACTCAAACCTAAAAAAATCAAAATGTTCGATCCAAAATGGCGGACTTTCTTATTTATGAATCGATGTGTATCAAATATAGAAATTGGCGGTGTTTCCAGTCGCTGATTATAATTTTTCACGTAAACTTATAAAAAAAATCAAAATGGCGGACTTTCTTATTTACTAACCGATTTGTCTCAAACTTGAAATATTACATTGCTTAAGGTCATTGCAAAAATCATATTCAGCGACGATAAACACCACAGAGTTCTACATTTAATATAAATCGATTCCTAAATCCAACGTGTGCTTTTGTTTATTTGTGTTTTTGTCAGGTTTTTTTAAATAAATTTTGGATAAAATCTAACTGTTAAAAACTGTTTAGGATCTTAAAAAAACATAGGGAAAGTCCGAGAATTTTTTTTTTAACAAATTACAACAAAAGAGAACAACTAACAACCTCCGCCATTTTCACCCGCCGCGATAAAATTAAAGTATGGTAAGGTCATTTCGTTCTCTGGTTTAGAAATGCCAGGTGCTTGCCAACCACTGTTTTTGTTTACTTGTGTTTTTGCTAGTTTTTTTTATTAAATTTGGTTTAAAACTTAACTGTGTAAAACTGTTTAGGGTCTTAAAACATTACTCTTTCCATTAGAGTAGGAAAAGTCTAAGATTTACTTTATTTTTCAACAAAAATAACAAACACAATCTTCGCCATTTTGACATGGTCGCGAAAAAACTCAAGTTTAGCGAATTTGACGAAGTTTGGTGAAGCTAAACAAATTATCCACTTTTTCAATGGTAAAATCAATCGAAATTTAATCTCTTGCTGTTTTATTTCTCTGGGCAGGGCTATCAAAACGGACGGGCTACGATCCTCCACTTTGTTGACGTCACATCGGGGGGCTGATATTTTTTTTGATGGTTGCGTCCCGACACAGCTGATTGTCTTTAAAATATTGAAGTTGAAATGACGGTTCATGAATATTTGATTTTTTTTAAATAAAGCCGGTTTTGAGATGTTTTTACTATATTCTTGCAGAACAATTTTTTTTTAAATATATAGTAATCCTTAATTTTTCAGAGCCACTTCATTAGCTCACACTAAAATTAAATTTAAAACAGAAGCGAATGTGACAAACACAGATGACAAAGACAAATACATGTCAAATATAACAGTTGGCATGCGGTACATGGCGGGTAATTTGATTTCAAAATAAGGAATGCTAAATCTTGAAGATTTTAACCTTTTCCTAACTTAACCTAATCATCTTGCATCCTTACAAAGGTTTGGTGGAATATCGGGATGGTGTCTGAAAATATTTCACTGAAATTTCGCCAAAATCTGTAATGCCATTTTGAAAATATCATAAAAAATTCTGCCCTTCCATAAGACCCAATGAAAAAATCAGTCCCCAGAGAACAGCTGGTTTTTTCAGGGTCGTGGCCTATATTTTTTTGTTGGCCTTGCTCTGGGTAAAGTTTGGCTGCCCAACGGTTGCCTACGAGTGCCTCTCTACGTCAGCGAAATTTTCAGCTTTTTCATTGGTAATGCCAAACACATGGTGTATCCACTTTTTATTTTGGTTCGGTTATGAAATCCAATCTCTAGCTGTTCTATAATACCTGGAAATTAGCTTAGTTAATTGAGGAGCTTGCGTTCAAAAGCGGCTATATCCATTTCGAAAAAATGTTCAGGAATCGAGAAAAACTTCTCGTCGATTCGCCTTCTGTTTTGAACGCAAATGAACGTGCCGGTTGATAGATCTTGTGAAACTAAACCGAAAATCGTAAAAAAAACGGATATAGCCCTCTTGAACGCAAGCTCCTCAATTATTGTATTTCATGCAGTGTGTTTTCCTTATTTGAAGATTTTACAAGAGCTTCAATCTCTTAAATTTGTAAAACACACACACCAAAAAATTGGTAAACATCTGCACTAGGAATTAATAAACAAATCAATGAATTATTTTTTTTTTAATTTACCTATTTATACAACTATAAATGGATATAAATATTATAATAATTTTTTGTTTATAACAAGTTTGATTTAAACAAAACCTATTCTCTTGAGCGAAATTCATACTTTTTGGTATACAGCAAGCAGAACCTTTTATACCAAATAACTTTTTCTGTTTTTTTTTAAACTAATAATGCGTTTTAGATTTAAGTCATCTAGAGGTGTCCGACGAGAGCCAGGCGATTATCCGAACCTCGCCCAGTACGGCAACATTGGAGGACGTCCTCGATTCATTGCTGGGATTGCCGGCAACAGGGCGGACAGGGAGTCCCTCCCTCGTCCAAGGTAGGAGGCATGTGTAAGTAGTATGATGCTTTGGGTGACCATTTTTAGGACAAACATAGAAAACTACCTAATACTGAAGTAACAAAATAAGTTTTTTCATAAAAATAACATTCTAAAATTAGCTACTAAGATACTTTTAGAAAGGAGACAGATTTAGAAAAAAAATAATTTAACTCTCACGGTGAACGGTGTCAATCATCTTTGAGCTTTAAGAATGGGATGAGTCTTTATCGAACCAGACAGCAAAAGTTTAAGTCGTCATGAGGAGGGTGACAGTTGTGGGAAGTTTTGCTTACTTTAAAGCAAAGGCGCATTATAAAAAATAAAATTTAACTTATTTAGGAAAAACTTAATAAAAAAATTTTCATATACATATATCTCCGAAACTTTTAAAATGCCTTGCTAGCCCTTTGAGACAACAATCACAAAAAAGAAAACAAATCCGAAAAATGTTGATCCAAAGCATTAAAGTTCAACACTCATCTGTGATACGCGTAGGTATTTAGTAAATCCCTTGCTTATATCCTATGTCTGAATGTTATCAAGAGGTTAACCATTACCATGTCCGTAAGAATGTGGTCATCAAACATGCATCAATCTATTGTTGCTTAGTGTTGCATAAGCGAAATGAAACAAATTGCAACAAAGTTTCGTAATGTTGATTTAGTCAGAGAACAAAAAAATTTCGATGCTTTAGTGGAGATGTAGCTTAGGATGATACCATTGTAAAGGTTTTTTTTGTAATCTTTCGCTATATTGTTTTAAATAAAGAAAGCTGAGTCGGTAGTGGCTGCCTCGCTATGTCTGTTTTTTCTTTCAGGCGCATTAAGTGTATGTGTGTAGTTGTCTACTAATCTCAAAGTAAACCTGTAGTACCCAACCGTCCTTGGGGCTGCCTTACTATCAAAGAAAATTGTGATTGTTGTTTTGTTCTAGTTGTGGTCAAAATTCCACCAAACCTTCAAACATATAACATATGTTCGATGATCAAACACAGTTCAATGGCCTAAAGTTCAAAGATAACTATAATGAGTGCTGCATAAGGATAATAAACACTCACCATTAAGCTTATACTTAATCACTAAATTTTCATGAATTCTAGTAAATGGAGAGGTATTTTTAGGGGTTTCCTCTCCATCTTAGAGCGAATGATTTTGCGGTCATTTTAATTTAGTTCCCCTTGTTAAAAGTTTGTTTTTAACTGTAATATTAACAGACAATCCAACAGAATTTCTAATAATGTACCTTGAGTTAAATTCTTCTTTATTTCTCTAATGAGAGTCATAGTTAATACCTTGTCTTCTCTGCCATCTTGCTGAATGGCCATTTTTCTGTAGGCTGTCCCTCGTACCTTTACCTCCAACAAGATTTAAACAGAGGAATAATCTTTGGAGGTCCTTTTCGTGTCGTACTATAGCTCAATATGCAATTATCGCATCGGTCTGACCACGGCGACATATTAAAAGTTAATCTGTTTGTCATTTGGATTCATTCGAGGTGACGTTCATAAAGTTATTGTATCATTAAATTTTGGAGAAATTTTAGTTTTGATCTTCTAAGCGAACGATATAAGAACCAGGCACAATGACCTTATAAATGGCAAGAAGTCCCTCACGGCTTTGAAAACACCTTTATGTTGCCTAACACGCTCAGGAAGCGTCCAGTCCAAGGAGTAAGTTGTAAGCCCTAAACTATCTCTAGGCCACACACCCTTACGACGCGTCCCGTCGAACTAACTAAGGAAAGAATCATAAATTAAGTAACGCAAAAATGTAGGACTTTTGGCCACAGCGTAACGCATTTAAAAAAAACACACATTAATAAAGCATTAACTGTAACGCAATGCTAGACCCTTAAGCGTTACGTAATTTATTAGTAGTTTCTAAGACGGTTTAAGACATTGTAAAAACATTGGTTACCCTCTTGATTGTTTTGTTTATTTGTTTAGTTTTCTTAAAATTTTAGATAATACTGTGCAAGTCTATCTTAAAAATGTTTTTCTCAGATTTAAGAGATAGCGATCTAAGACGATTTTAGTTCTTAAGCTAAATACAAACTTTCAATATTTTTAAAATGATTACAAATGATGAAATATTGGGAAAGTTATACTTCTATAAAACACCCTAGTAACACAGGTTCACTTTAAATACGTTCATTTCGGACCTAGGACACGTTTTAAAAACGTACGGTTCCCTGGGAAACGTTCGAAAGCGTTTCGAGCACGTACAAAAAACGTTCCAGGAACGTCTTGAAAATGTTTTAGGGGACGTTTAAAAACATTTCAAGAGACGTTTGAAAAATGTTTCAGGGGACGTTTAAAAAACATTTAAAAAACGTTCAGGGGACGTTTAAGAAACATTCAGGGGACGTTTAGAAAACGTTCACGGGATGTTTAGAAAATGTTTCAGGGGACGCCTAAAAACGTTTCAGGGGAGGTTTAACAAACGTTTTAGGGGACATTTAAAAAACGTTTTAGGCCCTACACAAATTCTAGGCCTCGGGCCCCCTGGTATAAATATTGAGCTCTTACATATTGGGCCCTTCCATATTGAGCCCTCTAAAATCTTGACGCCACTCCAATCTGAGAATGGTGGAAAAGTTTGAAATTTATGTTTTTCTGATCAGCCTACGTAGATAATGATAATGCTGGTAAGAGAAATGTAAGGGACCTTAAAAGTACATTTTAAAAACAAACCTTTTAGGTACGCAAAAGTTGGGGCTACAAGGGACCAAGAAATTACATTTTACAAACGTCCTGATTTGCGCGTTTATAAAACATCCTTTAGTATCCTTAGGACGCCATAAAAACCTAGCTTTTGGTTATTCAAAAGTTAGGACCCTAAAAAGTATGTTTTAAATACGTCCCTGATTTTCGCGTTATTTTTTAGGTACGCAAAAGTAACCAAACAAAGTACATTTTAAAATCGTCCTGGTAAGCAAGTTTTTAGATACGCCTAAAAAGTACTTCTTAAAAACGTCCTGATTTATGCGTTTATAAAATTTCCTATTTGGGACGTTTTTAAAACGTACTTTTTAGGTACGCCAAAGTTAGGGCCCTAAGAGACGTATGAAAACGCGTTAGGCAGGATGTTTTAATTACGTACTTTATAAGTACGTAAAAGTTAGGCCCTAAGAGATCTAAAAAGTATATTTAAAAACGTCCTGACTAGAACGTTTTTAACACGGCCTAAGGTGCGGAAAAATTGAGGAGTCAAGGGACCTAAAAACTAGATTTTAAAAACGTCCTGACTTGCATGTTTTTAAAAAGTCCTTTTTGGGGCGTTTTAAAAATGTCCTTTTTAGGTACGGAATATTGTGGACCTAAAGAGACGTAAAAAGTATATTTCAAATACGTCTAAAGTGGACGTTTTTTATACGTTTTATTTTAAACGTTTCATAAACGTACTTTTTAGGTTGGGGACGTTGGGACCTAAAGGGATCTAAAAAGTACGCCCCTGGGACGTCCGGTGTTACTAGGGCATAAACTAATCTGCGTTTGTACTTAATCCAAAAAAGCTTTCTTTTCGTGGCGACGCGACGCACCAGAGTTGGGACAGAGTGGTCTTGGACTCCTCTCAAATTTAGCCAGAGGCCTCTTAAAACTTACGTAGTTCCAGTGGTACATCTCAAAAGTTAGGGTATAAGTGGCCCTCCTAATTATACTCGGCATCGTTGCTGTCTTTAAAAATAAAAGAAAAATATCTACAAAAAATTAAATCAAAAAGAAAAAAATAATAATTTTTAATTTTGTTTTTACTTATCTTACTTATTTTACAAGAATTATATTACTAATAAAGAAAACTGCGGAGTCTAACCTGGCCGTTACTTTGTGTGTATATTACTCGGTTTTTAAGAAATTCTTAAAATATGAAATAACACGAAAGAGTTTTTTTATCCAATTTGCAGAAACACAATCAGCTAGCAACAGCCCGCGACGACGCTCGAGCGACAACTCGGGAGAAACTTGCGAGGCATCCACATCGGACCCTCACTTTCGTCGTCGTTCTGAAGGTTAGTAGGAGAGAGTGCCTTCGGCCATTTTTTTCTTTTTTGGGCAATAATATGAAAAAAAAGTATATTTTATTAAATGTTTTAGACAAAATGCGAAATATACACTTTTCTAAAGCTAACAAACAAATTACTTTGTTTAAATTGGCTTTTATTTTCTTATAACAAATAACTAAAAAAAAAAGATTTTTAGTGGTGGGGTACATTCGAGCAACACATGGGGCAGTTTTGTTCGCAAGACAAATTTAGATAAAAAACATGATTTTTTTGTAGTTTTTATGTAAAGAAACGACAGAATGCATAAAAGTTCCTTACTTGGAAAAATGATAAATTAAAACTATTTATTATTTTAAAATTAAAAATAAACAAACATTAAAATAATTATTTTTATAAAACATTTTTTTTACTTTTAATAACTTTTCTTTCTTTCTTTCTTCAAAATTATAATAAAATGTTAATGTTGAATCTCTCCGAGATTTTGATTATTTTGTTAGTTTGGCGTCAATTTCCGATTGTTCGCAATTTTCGAAAAATAAAATTTGTTGATGTTACCTCTGCGTCTCAAGTATTTAACATTAAATTTTTCAACAATCCCGATATAGTCAATGGTAGCTGTTTTAATCGAAAACTCTACGAATATGTAGCTATTTATGTTTAATTCATCATCTTCTTGATGATGATCAATATCATTTTCGGATTCACTACTTGAGGTCTCATAACATTTCTTTTGTATTTTTTAAATGTATTTTTCTTTATTTTCGCTATATTTGATAAGTTGTCATTATTTTATTACGATGTTTCCTTTGTGACTTAACTTTTTCTTTTAAAAGCTTTTCGTTTTGTAACTCTTCAATTCTTTTTTTTCTGGTGTTTCTGTGTAAATTCTAAATTTGGCTAGACTGGGTTTGATCATTTTTACAGTATTTGCCCGTTTCTCAACTTTTAGGAAAGATCTAAAATATTTTGGACTTTCGGGAAATTTTTTTGTAGCTGTTAGAACTCATTTTGTAGTTTATTCATCATCGCAAAATCATCTTTTTCGTTAGGCGCCTGATTCGACATGTCATTTTCAGACTTTACAGAAATTGCAATAATTTTATATCATTATGCATCAAAATCCTTAACAGTAACGGCCATTGAATTAAGAGGCCATATGCCTGGTTTTTCAAACAAACTTGTAATATTTACATTTTCCAAAAATACTACCATCTATAAATGGGACACAGTCGGCCTCCCGAATGCACCCCATTATGCATGAACGAATGTGCCTAGATATTTTTTAGGTAATATGTACTAAGCTTTGCAAAAATAGATTAGAAACAAACCAGTAAAAAGTTACAAATACTTGAGTCTAAAAAACTTTCCTTGAACTTACAATTAAACACCTTTTTTTTAAAAAGTTTCGCGAAGCTCGTGCGTCCCGCAAAACAAAAACCCGAAAGGGTAAAATCATGGGTGCCAACATTTTTGTTGATATTTTGCGCGAAATTTCAAATATTTAATATTTGATTTGTCATGGCTGAAACTGCCCCGCGGCCAAACGTGCCCCACTTCCCCCTAAACATTTCTACCGTTTCAACACAAAATGGATTTTTTGAATTTTTGGATTCTCCATTTTTTTTCTGCACAAAGGTATAGCTATTTTTACCAGTAATCAATTTCCAATTTAAAAAAAGTTGGAAATAATTCAAATAAGAAAGAAAATTAAAATTATTTTAATTGTGGTCAATTAAAATGCGTTGAGTGACATTTGTGGCAAACTAAATACGTTGCCGCCATTTTGTGACACTGTAAATAGAATAATAACGCTGTGCCAATTTGTGACACTAAAATCAAATTACTGAGTAATTAAACAAATATCTGGAAGCAGAACTGTATTTTCCAGCTAGGTAAAACATTGATATGCCCGGTAGCTTTTATACAGTGGAGAAGGGGGGGTTCAGAAATAAGAAAATTTTAAGCGCCACAGTGTTTTAATATCAATGTTTTACAAAGAAGATCTTAATTAAAATACAGTTCAACTCAAACGTTGTAGCCAAACAATGAAACTCTACCTACTTCCGAGGCTTCCAGAGTATTTGTGTAATTAAAAAAACCCCAAAAAATTGACTAATAAACAAAATAAAATTCTAAAAGATTCCTAAATAAATCAAAATGACACAAATAGAAAGTTCTTTATAGGTAGATGCACATTTCCAACAGGTCACAGTGTACCTACATTTGAGTCAGTAGTGTAAGACTCAATTATACACATGACTGTAAAAAAACCACTTCCAAAATCATTCTGTCATAGGGGAGATCTGGACCAAATATCTGCTCTCATCATTCTACGTTGGGTAGAATGAGACAGACAGCAACCCAGTCCGAGATCTACCCCATGAGGTAAAACAGTGTAAGGAAACCGCTAAAAAAATATAATCTCATCTCTCTTTTGTCTCTGCAAAGTTGGTCATTGGGTTGTACAAATAACACAAAAAAAATTAGTTTATCTTGTTTATTTTAGGAGTAAACCTACTGTTAAAAAAACCCTGAAATATGTTTAAAAAAAAGGATGAAACAAGTTCGGGCCAAAATAGCAAGGCACTCCAAATTTCACGAGAGAAATTGTCTTAAATAAATGAAATGAAGGAAGACAAGTCAACTTAGTAAATACTCCGCAAAATTTTGGTTATGACGTCATACCTTTACCTTGCGTTTACACGAAATGTTAAATTATAATATAAAATTTATGGAAAAAAAAATATATTTGAAAAAAATGGTTGCTTGCGTGAAATTGAAGAAAACTCCTACCTTGGTCCTTGATTATTTTATGGTTAAAGAAGAGGGTGTTTTGATTTGTAAACCTGGAAGTCCCCAAACATCTTCCTGGCAACTCCGGGTTCTGCTCTGGTCGCGCCTTCCCTTGGTTGCTTAGCACATGGTGCTGGGGCAGCACATGGTGGTCAAAATGTAGCTGATTCTTGCCCGAGTGTAAAACCCTTTCCCAGGGTTACAACTGGCTCGTCGATGGAACAGAACCTCGTTCCACCAGCACAACTGTCCCGTCGATGGCATGGACGGTGCGCTCTTATTATCTCAGAGGGTGTGAGCGTCACTTAGATTCGCCTAAACAACGACGGCTCACAGTAAACCGTCTTTGGTATAATCCGCAACTACTGCAGTGCCAATAAGTGCCAATAACCACAAAAGCAATGGCGACACCAATAGACGGCCACCAGCCCAGCCAAAATTCGTTAGGAAAGAGACAAGGCACTTTGTCGAGAACACAAAAAAAATGAAGTTGCCGGAAATCGTTTCGTAAATCTGGTGGGGACAGTACCAACCTAATTCTCCCGGTTAAATTCAAATAAGGATGCAAACCTATTTATAAAAAAAACGCTCTCACCGAAAAATCACTAACTCCGGTTTGCGAGACTGGAGGAAAAAACCCGCGGTTTTCAAACTAACCAATGAGGAAATACATTAATACTTCCGTACCGGTCTACAGGGGGCAGCATCGACCAAGGGGATATTGAAAATACGTAAAACGCACATTGAGGTGTTGTCGGATCTATTTCCACGGGTGAAATTTTTATAACAAGGACATCGAGACACCCTCCATACATAGACCGAACATTTGCCTACCGGACCCCTGCCGACATAGCAAATAGGAGGAAAATAACCAGCAGGACTGTAAAAAGCTCAGCATTGAAACCATCAACTGTAAAATCAATTACTGGAGATCAGAGCATGCATCAAACCCAGGAATATTCGAACACTCAACCAATTCCCATATGAGTAAAGCTATACTAAGTGTAGAATTTAGTTGTATTTTAGTTACAGTTTTAGTCAAAAGTTTCTTTTGCTCTTTATATATGTTTTCTCTAAGATTCATATGGTATGACGCCATTTTTGTAAAACATTTCTACATTAATAAAGTTGTTTCTGAACTTGAACCTAAAAATACACATTGAACTACTGCTTAAACTCGGCACAAGAGTGCTCAGATGTTAAGTTTGTTCATCACTATCCAGCCCTACACAACCCTTCAATCCGACTGAGTTAGTTATTAACTTTATTTAACTATGATTATATATAAATTTATATAATATAAAAATACGATTTTGTTTATTCTTTTAGTCCTGGTTTTTATTCCTCGTTTATCTCCCATTTACAAAAGTGCATAACTCGTATTTATTTTATCCTCTCCTTATCAAATTAATAAAGATATTAAAGTGGGCCAATATCCTAGAAAATAAACATAAGCGAATGAAATGTTCTTCCTGGTACTGAAACCATTTGTGATGCGGCAACGCCGCCATTCCCCAGCAGAAGAGAAATTATGAAATTTTACAAAACAATCAAAAGTTTTAATGTGATTTTTCCCGAAACCTGTGATCTCAAATTCCGATTAGAATGCCCAACTAATGCGATGTGTCCACAGTAATTCGATGGAATGCCTCCTTTAACTTTCAGGTAACTTTCTGGACACTATATAACCTCCAAATCTAGCTCTATAAAATATCCTTAATTTGTGTACAGAAAGACGAGTCGAAGAGCCTTGATTATTTACCTAAATAAACAAATATGTAACGTTGCCTTAAACGTAAAAATGACACGTTACACAATAAGTAAAATTTTAGACTATAAGGTTAAATTTAATATTTCCCCATTTCTTTTTGTTAACAAAATACTCAAACTTAACAAAAATATTTTGGTATAGTTTACCTGACATAATTATAAGAATCAAGAAATAAAAATATGTAAGTTACCGGTAATTGCCTAGTTATCGCTGCTATTTATTTCCTATTATTGGTCTATTGAAGTTGCCAGCCGTATCGATTTTCATTGCTCAATAATTTTTAAATAAAATATTCTTTGTAAATTTAACTAGATTTTGAGAAATGGAATGTTTTTCAATTTAAATAATATTGATTTTCTTGCAGGTTCAGAACCCTATAGTCCCGTTATAGTTTCAAAAATAACAACTAAAAGTGGCAGGCCTGCAAAGCTACGTTGCCGATTCCCAAAGTGTGGTAAAAATATGTTGGTGTCAGATAACAAATCTGGTGAAATTAGGGTAAGTAATTAAAATTTCCCTGTATTTGCAGTTTTTGGTTTCCATTGAGTTTCTTAATGAATGAAAATTTTTATATTTTTTGGCATCACAAAATACATTGAACTACTCTTATTTAATTTTTTATTTTTTGATCTTTCTTATCGCTTTTTCCTGTTTGTCAGTTATACACTATTAGTAAAATCAAGATTATGAAATAATTGAGTTGATCTACTAAAGCCACAACATAAAAATAAATCTAGTATAAGTTTGTTTGTTTTTGTTTTTTGTTGTCTACGTTTCAAGCAGTAGTCGTTATTGGCTATTTATATTATAAACTTGAATTTGCACCAAATATTCCTCTGCATGAAACCATTTTTCAAGATCTTAAATATACTTCCATCCATTTATTTTCAAGGGTACATTTTCAAAGCCATTACCGTTTATGAAACTGAGTATTTACTAACGTCCAATATTTGTGCCCTATATCTCGGAATTTTTTTAAAAGCATAAACATATTGTAGGTATACTGTAAGTTAAATTAAAAGTAAAGAACACATAAAAATGTTTTAAGTCAAACAGGGGAGCAGCGCGCCAGAGGCTCCCTTCACGAAGCGCCATTGCTTTTTTGTTATAGTCCTGCTGCCAATTTTACAGAGGTCTTTTTCTGTAGCAGTGTAATTGGTATGATTTTCAGAATTGTCACAACTGCTCATACACGTACTGCTCACGTGCCTGTCGTCGAAACCATTGGGAACGTCATAGAAAAACCTGCCTTTCATCGAGGATATCTCACCTCTGCCGACAGGTCATCGCTTTTACTAAAGAAGAGAGAGATTCGCTGAAAGTTTTGTCCAAAGTTGCACGGAGAGGTAAGTTATAAAAGCTTGTCATATGTCAGTAAACAACGGAAAAAAGTTCAAAGCTCGTATTTCGGGAAAGTAATGCGTGGTAAATAAATATATAGTTATTAAAATCTGTAGGATTAAAAAATTCAAATTTTCATCTTAAAATTAAAATAAATATATTGTCTTTTTTATTCTTAGGCTATCTATCGCAAGGACCAGGAGCCGTTAAATGTTTTTATCCCAATCCCGAGACAGCAGAGAAGTTTTTGGCAAACGGAATCTCCAGCCTGGGAGAACTAACGTATGTCCGGTGTCAAGATCTACTTCCGACAGAAATGGGACCCAATCTCTATGAAGAAATGGTCCAAATGTGCAAAAAGTACAATCCAGACTGCAGATTAGTAAGTATAATCTATCCTTTATTTACGACGTCTAAGGGACATAGGACAATAAAGGAAAAAGGGAAAACAACTGGGGAACTAGCTATAGAAGACATGGCAAATTGAAAAATCCCCATCGCGTCAATGACGATCAGCATAGCTCGAGAAAGTTTATATCCCAGATAGAGAAGCTTGGCAAAGAGCGCTTTGGTTTGATACACTTAATATATCCAAACTATCAGCGAGGTTTACCACAGGGTACGTCGAAGTTTAGAAAAGCTAGACATCCTAGAGTACGCTACTCTTTTTGAAGCAGAAGTTTATGTAAGAATACTGGCGGCAATCCTAGAAGAGGTCGGAAATGGTGAGGAAAAGCAAATATTATATGCTCTGAAAGCTTGGTGAAAGTATGCGTAGAGGCGATGGTAAACGGGTGATGCTGGCTCTGGTTCCGGGGCATACAGAAGAAGAGACAATAAACCACCTTGTGGCAGAATGTGAAGCCTACGCAAAAATGAGACAACCTGCAATTGGGGCACTAACCCTGAGTAGGAAAGACGTCCACTTGCTGAAATAAACTGACATACTGCACTGCACAAACAGAAAGGCCTAATGATCCTACTCTAACCTACTTGCCGGACCGATGGGTCTCCTCATACTACTGCTACAACTAGCTTTTCACCTTTATTTTCTCCATCTTAACCATTTCTTAAAATTTTGGAAAATGGTGAAATGTCTTATGCAATATTTTTAAGTACTAGTTTTTTGGGGTAATCACATTTGACTCTTTTGGATTGTAGGTGCTCTATGTATCCATTTGCGTAGTATCAGAAACTCCTGCCAGTGGCGCAGTAAAGTGGGAACGACAGCTGGTGTCCAGATGTGCCAAAATTAAGCTGAGTCGGGAAAATATTCAGCTATTAGACAAGGAAATTATGGAAACTGCTCCCGAGACTGTGATTTTAACTTGTGCTCCCATCAGGTAAAATATAAATAAATGAGCCACTAACGCCCTACTTTCTAGTTTTATTTATTTAATGATCATAGGTCAGGGTTAAGAAGATTCTAACAACTCAGGAATATCAATAGGGTTAGGTTAAGTAGTTGTTGAGTAAATGGAAACAAATTAGATTGTTATTGGTTATTTGCCCAGGGATTTAAGTATTTAATGATCCATTGGTATTAGATGAAACAAGTCATATTATTTTTAGGAAATAGAGTTTTCTCTATTTGATCCATCACAGCTGTGCTTAGTCATATTTTTTCATGATTTCAAATTTTTATAATCACTTGTTTGTTTCGTAGAATCTGGCTTAAACTTATTCTCTCAGACTTAAATTTCTTATTCCCAGTGGTTCGCTCTTCGATTTATTATGAAATGGTCTAACTTTATTTAGGTATGACTCACCGGATAATTTACCACGAATTATATTTAAAGACTTTTTTTATTTAGTCCTGGGAATACGGTCTTTAATGTGCCATTTTTTTTGGAAGCAGATTTCCAGATTAAATCCTTCGCGTGAAAGAAATGTTTCCGGTTTCCACCCTGATTCAAAAAACGCATTAGGTGACGCTGCATTTAAAACAAGTGCAAATCCATGTCCCTTTGAGTGATGCGTTTCTGAAACAATCACCCGTGAACATACATGATATCAGCATTAACATTAAATTAAGTATAGCTTTTTGGCAAGCAGTTATTTTTCATTAACTTATCTATAAGCATGCCTTCGTCATCTATACACGCTTGAAATTTTTTAAATTTTGTTGTTGTTAATTAGGTGGCCCAATTATTCGGTAACGGTTTAAAAAACGCAAATTTGTTTTAATTGAAATGCAGTAAAGACTCTTGAAGACAGGCATCTAGATTCTTATTATTAACGCCAATTTTGCAGTTAACACAGAGTCTTACATTGACATCAGCTTTAGGAGTTACATCTAAGAGTAAACCCCAGTCGCTGTGACTTAATTTCAAAATTATTCCTTTTTTATTTTATTATTATCTATTTCTGAGGCTTCTAAATTGCCAAGTTCATTTTCATCCGTTCTTTGAAGGCTCCTCTGATTTAGCATTTTTTCGTGTTGCAAAAATATATACATATTTGTTGCAAAGTTTAAATTAATTTGTTGTAGATTGTTATCTAGGTCTGTTTTCCATATACATACGTACTAATATCAGTTCAAAACTATTTGCTGAATTGAATTTGATCTGATTTATTCGTAGCTTTAATAAATTATTTGGACAATATCTGCATCCATATTTTTCTGTTGACAAATTTGTCTGTTTATTTTAAAGTTGATAAACTTTTGTTCTTGTTACCAAATTGTTTCAATTTTAAATCTTTTATAATATCATTTTTTACCAGAAACATAAACCATAAAAGAATTTTCCTATCTTAGTAGGAAAAATAGTTTTTTATGCTACCCTATTTACTACATATAAAGAACAAAAGTATTTTTGATTTTCTTTTTGCAGTATTTCTAAATTTGTGCTTATTGAGTCTCTATTTCTTGCAGGCTGCCAACAAGAGAAATAAGTCTGAAAGCAAGACGACTGGCCGTTGCGAATCTCCACGAACAGCTGTCTGCACGAGGCATTTACGTAAAGAGGCATTATCCTGAACTTTTTAAGTAAGCAAATAACTTCTTAACCAATTTTTCTTAGATTTTACTGATTTGTGCAAATAAAATTTAAATAAAAAATCTACAGTTTACTTAAAATTTTTCACATGTTGTACGATACCTCATTTTTCTATTTCATTTTTAGGAGACTGGAAATCTACTGCTCAAGTTTGCTGATAAAATTTGGTGACACTGTAACCCTTTATCCTAGTTGCCCCAGCAAAACTCAAATAATCAACACTTTTATGTGCATCGTCATGTTAGAATCCGATCCAGAACAGCTCAGGAAAGTGCAACAAGCCGCGATTAAAGTTAGAACTATTGACGTACTCTTAAATAGTGAGACAACTTCCTTATAAGTAGTGCCCAAAGGCTCAGGAAGAGTGGAGAGGTCACGACTACGGCCGCGGTGGTGACCAATGACCACGTCCAAGACCGCGACAATTTGAGCAACGTATCTCTTAAAGCCCGCTTATTGTAGTTTTAACCAACCGAAACATCAAATAACGATCGGGCGACTAAACAAATATTTGTCCTTACAATGGGGAATAAATGAGGAACGATGAAATGAGGGAATTACATTTTTGGTAAACCATCCTATAAAATAATAAGAAGTATTTTAAAAATAATATTAATGATATATAAAGTAACATAATAAAGTGATGAAAGTTAAACTTTTGAATAGTAAAATTTCTTCTTATAATAAACTAACTATAAATAATGATATTTTGTAAAAAATGAGTTAAATTTTTTGATAGTATATAATTAAAAAAATAAAAAAAGTACGCAGTGATAGTAGACTAAAAAAATCTTAACTTTTTACAGGGAGTTGCCAAGGTTAACGCAAGTCCCAAGTAGCTGTCGGGCTACTTTAAGGACTGCTGCTAAATCCGCCAGTTTTAGTGATCCAAAAATTGATTGCCTTGTTCTATCATATTTCTCATATCCTCCTACAAGATGCTAATTAAGCCAGTTGTGTCTCTGTCCAAAAGCCATCTTATCTAAATTTTGTACGAATTACTTAAAATGTTTAGCTTTATAATTTTCTGTGCAAATCTAATGTCTATGAAGTCTTCATGTTAGCTTCCGCTATTTCTAAACGTTATTTCGGTTTTACTTAGTTAATTAAGGGTCAGATCTTGGCAGGTTTATTTGATTCCTTATTAACCTTAACAAATCTTTAATACTAGGCTTACCATTTGAGTGCACATTTCGCTACAAGTCTGCTCATGACTTTTTGTTTGTTCTTATCGCTTTAATTGGCTGTCAGATCATATAAATATTCATATGTTCTTCTCTACTATTTCTAACTTCAGACATACATACCTCTACTCAGGACCATTTCCTTTTCTTAGTGTGGGAAATGCTCTCACTGTCGACATCTTTGAACCATCGCGTCGCTTCGGTATAAAAACTAACGCACTTCTTTACAATTCCTGTGTTTGACACTCTTTAACGAGAACTGTGATGCAACAAAATTTCGGACTTTCATTGTCTTTATTTATTTTAAACACGACGTCTTAGTTAGTAAGTATCTCTGACCGTTTTTAAGTGTAAATTAAACAATTCAGTTTACTACTTATACTACTTGGTGTGCAGTCAGGTGTGACGGCCCGCCCCCTTTTTAATCCTAAGATGCTTGTTTTCCTTAAGAAGTTGATTCCATATGTTTCCATATGTTTGGTATGTCCGGATTTTTCAATATCCCCTAAATGGGTACTTTTTAGATGTTCATTTACTCTAACCTGACGAGGGGTTTTCGTTTCACCTACATGGGATTTATCACAGTCATACGAGATTTGGTAAATACATTCCTTATTATTTGAGGGATTTTTTGGTTTTGTTTTAGTTACAAAACTCCTTTTTATATTAAAGTGTTTAGATCCGTCACCTTGGTGTAAAGATTGATGTGGAAAGTCTACATCAATCTTTACACCAACCTGAGTCACTCAGTATCATTAAAAACAAATTACAAACTGATGATACACTTCACCTTCAGCAGAGAACAACGCTATCAGTGGAGAGGGTGACAAATCTGTTGAAGCTCTGTCTCTGTAACTCTTACATTCAAGTAAAAGATAAGTTTTACGCGCAAAATGATGGACTTCCAATGGGTTCGTCTCTATCGCCAGTGGTAGCAAACATCTACATGGTTCGAGACCATGCGATCAACACAGCAAGAGTCAAGCCAAAACTATGGCTTCGATACATGGATGACATATTTATTATATGGCCGGCAAATGATGACTACAGAATTTTCTACACCATCTGAACGGTATTCGACCAACAATCAAATGTACAATGGAAATTGAAAAAGATTTGGCCTTACCTTTTTTGGATGTTCTTGTCAAACGCTTAGACCGAAACATTTAAACCACTGTATATAGAAAACCTACACACACGGGCAGTACCTAAATTTTAAGTCTAATCATTCTGTTGCTACAAAACAAAAAGTTATAAGAATTTAAGAGCCGTAAATATTTGTAGTAATATTGAAGAATTAACCACTTAAAATAACAACATTAAAAAGCTTAACAATCTCTAAAATTAAAAACAAACCAAATGTAGCAAATTTTTTAAATAATAATCCATTGGGTGTTATTAGCATCCCATATGTTCAAGGGATTTCAGAAAACAGAAGACGAATAGCCAAACACTATAATATAAAAAACAGTATTTTCAGCGGGATATACGATAAGGAGTTTTGCAACTAAAATAAAACCAGAAAATCCCTAAAATAATAACGATTGTATTTACCAAATCCAGTGTAAGTGTGGTAAATCATATGTGTGTCAAACGAGACGCCCTCTTCAGGTTAGTGTAAATGAATATCTAAAAAGTCCCCAATTAGGGGATATTGAAAAATCCGATTTGGCGGATTACGCATGGTCAAATGATCTTAAGATTCAGTGGTCAGAAGCTAAAGTTTTGCATAAGGAGTCGCATTGGCGAATACAAAAGTTTATTGAAGCTGCGTTTATAATGCAGAATATAGAAGTTTTCAGTCAACCAAGTACGGACATACCAAACATAGGGAAACCACTCCTTAATGAAAACAAGCGTCTTAGGATTAAAAAGGGGACAAACCGTCACACATGACTGTACACCAAGTAGTATAAGTAGTAGCCTATAGACTGGAGAAATGTCGTGTTTAAAATAAATAAAGAAAATGGAAGTCCGAAATTTTGTTTTTACACAATCATTGTCTACGAGTTTCAAACAGAGAACTGTAATCTTGTGCTTACTATTAAGCCCCCACGTTCTTGACCGCTAGATAAACTATTATTCCTTTCCTTTCCGTTTATTTTCTTTTAATTTTTCAGCATTTGTTGTTATTCTCTCAATCATATGTACACATACCCTTCGTATATGCAGGCTTGTGGAATAGTGTACATGTTATGAGGTTTTTCTCTAATAGTCGTTTGTCCACCAGCTTTTTCAGGGGCTCATGCTGTTGCTAGACATAATGCTTGTTGAATGCTCCAGTAAGGATTTCTTTTTGTTTCGTTTACTATGTTGTGCGTTCTTTCAATGTCCTGACTCCCTTAACCTGGAAAATGTACCTTTCAAAGTTGTGCATAAACAGAATCCTTATTAGTTTTTATCTTTCATTTCTAACTTTTTTGCTAACCTTTTTTATTAAACATTTTTCTGCGTCTTTATAATTCTAAAATGCTTTGTTTCTTTATTTTACCAGAGAATTCTGCGCTTTGGTTTTGATTTTATAAAAATATCGCGCACACATCCTAAAAGCTGGATCTGCAAACCTGATATGTTGAAAACTGCCTCTTCTAACTCTTTATTTGCAATGGCCTGACTACATGTAGCGTAGTCTCTTTGCAATAATTTTTTTCGGAAAAAATAAATAGAAAGAACAATAACGATCACGGCTTTCTCAATTCTAATTAGTCAAAATTATTTGTGTAACAAAATGGTTGGGTAAAAAATTATTGGTAGAAAATAAAAAAGCAATGCAATTTCACAATGGATTTAATCTATATTTAGTGAATTATTTACCCAAATTGCTATCAAACTTTAAGTGGCAGGGTATTTTTTAAGAAAACAATCTTACTAACGAATCTAAAAAGTATATTTTTATCTAAGTTATGTTTGTTTAAAAAAATATAAATAAAAAATGGTTTAACCAGACTTATATACAGAGTGTCCCAAAAGACCGAGTCCACCCAAATATCTTCTGGACTATTAAGGATAAGATCTATTTTATGAAATGTCTGGTGTGCCGCCCCTACATTAGTGGCGACATAGGGGCGGTCAACTTAAAATTTTTCAATTAAAACCCCTATCTTGTGATACCTCGTTTTAAAGCTCTTGTCAAGAGCTATAGACCGTCAAACCCAATGTTTTTAATTTCTTTGAAATTGTTGTTTTAAACAAAAACCCTATTAAGTGATATCTTGTTTGAAAGGTTTCTAAATAACCTACATTTTGGCTTAACTGCCCCTTACCTACGTCAAATGTGTCAAAATCTGTCGACTGTCTGTCTTTTACCATTTTTCACAAATTTCCCAGGTTTTGTCTAACCATAACCTTAGCTTGTTCAAAGGGTCTTTCAAAAACTAAGATTTTGACATAACAGTAAAAAAATGTAGAAAACGCGTTTGACGTAAACAAGTGACAGTTACGTCAGCATGTAAGTTTTTGAAACACCTTTCGAAAGAGCTATCGTAAGTCAAAACTTGTGAAATTTGTTAAAAATGGTAATGGAATAAGTTTGACAGTTGATAAATTTTGACAACTTTGACATATGCAAGGGGCAGTTAAGTCAAGATGTTGGCTTTTCAAAGACCTTTCAAAGAAAATATCACTTAATAAAGTTTTTGGTTAAAACAACGACCTTGATAGGTTGGCAATCCATGGCTTTTGACAGATTTGAAATAAAAAAATGACAGTTATTTCAAAATGATAGATTTTCAAAGACCATTAAAATGAGGTATTACTGAATAGGGCTTTCAATTTAAGAAATTTACTAGAACGCCCCTATGCCGTCCCCTAATGTAGGGACGACACAATTTCTTTATACTTTTGTAATGTAACAACTACTGTACAGTCGTCCAGTTAAATACACATGACTGGTCAAATTCTGTAGGCAACCTGTGTAAAACGATAAATACCTTGGGGAGGACACACTTGCCCTTTGTTAAAATAAATCTTTTGATGCTATCGATTTCTGCCAAATATGGTTCAGTTATTTTTAATAGTTCAGAAATTATTTGGGTGGACTCGGACTTTTGGGATAGGTTATACAGTTATAAATGTATTACACAACTCATAGATAATAGTCCAATATTACCTACTAAAGAGAATAATATTGTATAAGAAGCTGCGTTTAGACTTGAGAACTAGTTATCGACAGGGTTTTAATAAAAAAAAGCCATTAGTAATGAGAGTAAAGGAGCACGACAAAATAAAGTAACAAAGATAAATTAGATGATATGCACGAACTCCTAATCGCCAGAGCGGAAGGGAGATGTAGTGACTATACATAAAGACTGCTGTGCCACCTGAGGTAATGTTTAGAAAACGGTTCCGGGGGCACATGCATTTCAAAGGGACCACTTGTTTTCAGTGCTTGCACTGACTACGCCCCTTAACAAAAAAAAGGGTTTTAAAGCCAGTCATCTTTGACGGCGCACTCACCTGGATTTGGCAGCTACAATGGGTAACTTGGATCAAGAAGGAGGCGATTGGGACCAGTGGCGGATCTAGGCCCTGTAAATTTGGGGGGGGGGCCAAATATAACACTTCATTATAATTTTTTTTTCAAATCTAGGTAATAACATTTAAGAATGTGTGTCCACTTGAAAGACATATTCTCGATTACTGCTCGCGAGCGTATTCTTCGGAAATGAGACAGTAACTTTCAGACAGCTTCGATCAACTACAGAGCGCGAGTAGTGAGCCGCTTACTAGTAGTGAAAAATGAATAAAATTTTTGCAAAATAAAAAAGCTACTATAAAAAATACTCTGCCAATATATGGGCCCCTAAGCTCACACTAGGTACTATAGTTATAGTGTACGTGTGAGCTAATATAACTAAAAATTGTAATATGTTATTCAACTCCAGACTAAATTACCTCTCGTTTGATACCACACAAGCCATGTTTTGACTTAAACTCAAATTTTTGAAATCTCCCCCCCCCTTAAAAAAAAACAAAAATTAAAATGTTGTTTGTTTAACTCCAGACTCAATTACTTTTCGTTTGATATCACACACGCCATATTTTCACTTAAACTCTAATTTTTGAAATATAACCCCACCCTTTTATTTGGCTTGTGTTCGGTGGATTTTGTTCATTTCAAGACCCAGCCCAGGTACCAAATTTCATTAAAATTGGTCGTTACAGACAGACATACAGACATACAGACATACAGACATACAGACATACAGACATACAGACATACAGACATACAGACATACAGACATACAGACATACAGACATACAGACATACAGACATACAGACATACAGACATACAGACATACAGACATACAGACATACAGACATACAGACATACAGACAGACATACAGACAGACAGACAGACGGCGCAACAAAAAAGTCAATCATCTGAAACGCAAAGATATATACAAAATTTTGAAATCGGAGCAACTTTTTTTTTCTCGAAAAAATTAGGATCACCATAGCTCACACTACTATAGTATAGTATATGTGTGAGCTAAAACAAAGGAGAAAAGTCACCGCAGCCAAAATACTATTAAAACGCAGCAGTCGAAAGTTTTAAACGACTGAATTTAAAAGTAGTACTTTTGGAAAAAATGTCGCAGGGGAAAAAAAGTTGCAATATAAAAAATACAGAAAAAGGAAAAAAAATTGTACCCCAGGCAAAATGTTAAAAAATAATTAATTACGTTTCGAAAATAAAGCAAAAAACCGCAAAAAAACTTTGTAGATTTGAAGAAAAGATTGAAGAAAATACGTACCGGGTTTTTGACTTTTTTGAAAAATAAGGAAAGTTTTTGAATACAAAAAACTACGACTAAAAAACGAAAAACAAGCCAAATGAAAATCTTAGAAAAAAAAACATTTGAAAAAGTTACCGCAGGCGAAACAGCCGCGGCTCATGCCGCTGGCTAGGTGAAGGGGTATATTTTAAACACCAGTATACAAGTTAATCTCTTTTACAATGTATTGCGTCCTAGAACTCCTAGAGCGTGATACAATAGTTAAAAGAGATTAAAAACATATTTATTTTATTATTTATTTTCTTTATTTTATTTATTTTTCTGTTTTAACTGACGTACCATGCTCTAAGAGTTCTAGGACTCAACGAGTTTTAAAAGAGAATAGCGTTTGTATAGTCCTTACCCACTTGTATGGCAGTTACACTTTTGTGACTCTAACATGAAATATATTAAAAATTGGTAATGTCATGTTGGTATAAAATTAAAGTTAAAGTTCTCATTGTCTCTGGCTAAGAAGATGCTTTCTGTAGGTTGACAAAAAAACGTAAAGATAAAAAAAAACTCAAAGACATGCCACTTTTCATATATTTTTTTGTTGCTCTCAGTATGCATATGATAAACAAAGAGGTTGGAAATGCCACAAAAGTGTTACTGCCTATGGCAAGCACTAGTTTTACTATTCTCCACCTCCTTCGATCATGACAATCATCTTCTGTCAGGTTTTTTTGACTCATTGATCTTTGGATTGACTGTTGCCATTCTAGTTTAGGACGCTCTCGTTTCTCCATCCTATTGGTTGCCATTCTAGGACCTGTTTGATAATCTTTTGTCGTTCATCCGTTGTACATTGCCGTACCATATCAGTTGTCTTTTAGTGATCCGTTATGCTTTCTGTGATTGCCATTCTTTTTTTATGATCTTCTTATTGCATCCATTTCGACACTTTCCATTTGTGTTTTGTATTTTTCTGTTATGCGACAAGTCTCTATTCCATACAACAGCGTGCTTTTCACCATTGTTTCATATATGTTAAATTTTACATTGTTTTTATCTCTCTGCTCCATAAAAAGCTGTTAAGACATACATAATCATTGCATTGTCTGTCCATTCTCTAGTTCTAACTCACTTGATCCCTTTTTTAATACAGTACTGTGTCTTGTCCACGTTCACTGTTAACCCCCACTTTTAGTATTCTTCCGTTAACTTTCCTATCATATACCCCATGTCTTTTTATCATTAGCTACAATTACTTGGTCGTCAGCAAACTGTATAGTGTGTATATGGTAAATCGGTCGTTAAGTTGTGTTTCCATGCCGCGTATTTTACGTTTCCAGTTTTTTAGAGCTACTGTAATATATATTTACAAAAGAGTTGGAGAGATACAACATCTCTGTCTGTCTGCCTTTCGTTACCAGGAATTCTTTTGAAACTCAATTTCCAATTTTAATTTTAGATTTCGATACCCTTTGTATAGTTCTTTTATGGCTTTTATGTATGTTGACTATTTAAACGTTAGAATCAAAAGTTTTAGCGCACTTTCGCAGGATTCAGACTACTGTGCAAGCTACTCTCAGAAACTCTCAAGAATCACAAAGAGTTGAAAGTATTTGTCAAGAGAACTTTTATCTGGAATGCACCTCAAAGTTTACCCAAACATTTAACTAAAAAAAAGTTGGGGGCGGGGCTGGGCATTACTTTAGCAGAGCTCATATACCTTGGAGTTTCGAGAAGAGATACCAGTTCCACATCCCAGATAGAGAAGCATGGCATAGCGAAGAAACATTTTTTGAAGGGAGCCTGCGCAAGGATGACTAATAAGAAAAGAGGCACTTGACGTACCAAGAGCTGCACAACACATACTGGCCTTTGTAAAGAGAACAGGAAGGCTCAATGAACTACTTGGACATCGAA